>JASWHV010000005.1:12836244-13436244 GCA_030760725.1 Neostapfia colusana
TGGAGTAGGAAAATACCTTTCCTGCATACTTGGTAGCTAAAAGGTGTAGTAATTGAATATAAGGAACTTATTTAAATTGGAAACTCATATATAAAGTATGCAAGCATAAATGTGAATACAAAAGTAGGAATCATATACACATGATTAAAAGTGCATGTAAGCCAAAGGTCAACACACATAGAGTAAACACAACACATAGAAGTTATGAATGGCTTTGTTACATGTGAATGTGTGGTTTGTATGAAGTGGAAGTGTGAACTATGTCTTATGGATTGTCGTTTTTCTTTTGCTATGTGTGATAGTATGATGTAGAATCTGCTCAAGAGCAAGTTATTCCTTTCCAAGATCAGGACTACCCATTCCAAGAGCAGCAGGAAGGAGGCAAGTGTTCTTGACCACTTTGATCCTATACTAGGATGTGTAGATAGAATTATTTGCATTGTCAAATGAAATATGAAACTCATGCTAGGAAGTTTCCCTAGAATTGCATTATCTTGTTTCCTTGTAGCTTGGGTTGGGATTCATTTTATCATGTCATTTATTATTATGCATATGCTTAGCCATGCTTAGAATGGGATATTTGGGAGATGAGATCATCAGTTTATTTTACCATACTCTTGAATGAGATATTGTGAGTTATGTAGAGGTAGGGATCAAGGCAAGTTGGATGTTTTGGTTGGTGCTGGGTGCACGAGACTTGGGTTTATGTTTAGTACTTGCCTGGATCCTAAGGACCGGTTCATGGAGCATGTAACCTGGCTTTACCGTGCCAACCACATGCTGAGATGGGGCAGCTTAGCCAATTAATTAGGTGTATCCCCGGCGTAGTATGGGTGTGTTGGATGGTGCGGGGAATAGGTGTCAGCTGGACTACCGTATGAACCGCAAGGCTCAAGAGGGGGCCACTGCAGCGGGGTTGGAGCCTCTTGTATGCTGTTAGGGGTGAAACCTCAGTGGGCCCACGCTCGTCGGGAATCCCTTTTTAAAGGCTTCGTAGTGATCTCCTGGCTACACACCTGGGAAGTGTGAATGTGGTTCGTAGCCACTGGCATAATGGAGGTTCTTTTAGTCCACCCGGCAACGGGGGATGAAATCACTACATGTGGGTACAGTGGTGCAAACTCTGCAGAGTCAAAACTGTCATGACAGCCGTGCTCACGGTCAAGAGCGGCTTGGACTTATTCATGATTAGAGGATGATGGCATGGACTTATCCATCGAGACATATGCTATGTAAGACTTATTTATATTCGACACCTGGCTTGAAATAAATGATGCTTCACTATTTGTCATCACATGTATGAGAAAATGATCCTGGCATACATGTGATATTCACTCGGTCGTTCTTCGGAGAAACCGGGTGTGACAATGCACCCGCAAACTTCATGTACCTCATGAACAAGGTTTTCATGGAGTACTTGGATAAGTTCGTCGTGGTATTCATCGACGACATTATGGTGTATTCAAAAAGTGGGGAGGAGCATGAATAACATTTGAAATTGACCTTGCAGAAATTGCGTGAGCATAAATTGTATGCCAAGCTTAACAAGTGTCAATTTTGGCTAAAGGAAATATCGTTCCTAGGCCACATTATCTCCAAGGAACGGGTATCGGTTGATCCCGGAAAAGTGAGAGATGTTCTGAAGTGGGACCAACCACAAAGCGTGAGGGATATTCGGAGTTTTCTTGGGATGGCTGGATACTATCGACGCTTCATTAAAGACTTCTCTAAGATAGAAAAGCCTATGACGGAGTTGCTAATGAAGGGAAAAGTCTTTCAATGGACACCAGCATGCCAAGAAAGTTTTGAGGAACTCAAGAAAAGGCTAACCACAGCGCCGGTCCTGGTATTGCCACACGTAAGCAGGAGCTTTGACATATATTGTGACGCATCCAGACAGGGGCTTGGATGTGTGCTCATGCAAAAGGGACAAGTGGTAGCCTATGCCTCACGACAACTAAATAAAAACGAGCTTAATTATCCCACACATGACTTGTAGTTAGTAGCAGTAGTGCATGCGTTGAGGATTTGGAGACATTATATCCTTGGTCATGAGATCTATACGGATCATAAAAGCCTCAAGTACATATTTACACAAACGGACTTGAATTTGAGACAACGTCGATGTTTGGAACTCATCAAGGATTACGATGTCGGAATCAACTACCACCCTGGAAAGGCCAATGTAGTAGCTGATGCATTGAGCCGAAAGGGAGCATGTCACCAACTCATGGTTCGGGAGCTACCACACGAACTACGTAAGGAGTTCGAACGGTTACACCTCGGATTCTTGAACAATATGGAAATGATGGATATCCACTCTTCATTGGAGAAAGAGATAAGAGATGGCCAAGCAACAGATGAGGAGATCAAGGAGATCAAAGAAAGGATCCAACAAGGAATAGAGAAGGATTTCAAAGAAGATGAGAAGGCTACGCTTTGGCTAGGAAAAAGGATTTGCGTGCCTAACATAAAGCACATCCGCGACATGATATTGAAAGAGACACATGATTCACCCTATTCCATACATCCCGGAAGTACCAAAATGTACAAGGACTTGAAGACTTGTTATTGGTGGGATGGTTTGAAAAGGGATATAGCCGAATACGTTGCCCTATGCGACACATTCCAACGGGTGAAGGCCAAACATCAAAGACCCGCTGGATTGTTGCAACCCTTAAAGGTACCCGAATGGAAGTGGGAGGACATCAGTATGGATTTCATCGTCGGGTTGCCACGTACTCAGTCGGGTTATGACTCCATCTGGGTTATCGTGGACCGATTGACAAAAACCGCCCATTTTCTCCCCATAAGGACCAATTACAACGTGGCATAATTGGCCGAGTTGTACATGAAACAGATCGTGTGCCGTCATGGAGTCCCGAAAAGGATAGTCTCAGATCGAGGTTCCCAGTTTACCTCTAGATTCTGGAGGAAGCTGCAGAAAGCTATGGGTACATGACGGGATTTTAGCTCCGCCTATCACCCACAAACCGATGGACAAACCGAAAGGACAAACCAAATTTTGGAGGACATGTTGAGAGCTTGCGCCTTGAAACGTGGGCGTAGTCGGGATAGGAGTTTACCGTACGCCGAATTCTCCTATAACAACAGCTATCAAGCTAGCTTGAAGATGTCGCCTTTCGAAGCATTATACGGAAGACGGTGTAGAACACCCCTGTTCTGGAAAGAAACCGTAGAAAACTAGGTGTTTGGACCTGAAGTGCTACAAGAGGCTGAAAAGCAAGTCCAAACGATACGGGAGAACTTAAAGGCTGCTCAGTCACAACAGAAAGGCTATGCGGACAATAGGCGAAGGAAGTTGACCTTTAAAGTAGGAGACTTCGTATACCTTAAGGTATCGCCTATCCGATGCCAACGACGTTTGAACGTCAAAGGCAAGCTAGCACCTCGCTACATCGGACCATTTAGGGTTTTGGACAAGCGAGGAGAAGTGGCCTATCAACTAGAGCTCCCAACATATCTCTCCGACGTACATGACGTGTTTCATGTATCCCGGCTCAAGAAGTGCTTGAGAGTACCGGAGGAGCAAGCACCGATGGAAGAGCTTGAACTTCAAGAGGACCTGACTTATACGGAGCACCCTGTACGAATTTTGGACGTCAAGGAAAGGGTCACCAGGAACAAAGTGATCCGATGGCGCAAGGTACAATGGAGCCATCACACCGAAGCTGAAGCCACATGGGAGCGTGAAGAAGATATCAAGGCAGAATTTCCCCATCTATTCTCTACTAATGAATCTCGAGGGCGAGATTCAATTTAAGTGGGGTAGATTTGTGACACCCTCATTTCTGGTGTCAGCATATATTCATGCATTATGAAGAGAAAATATTTTAGGAAAAGTTGGAACAGAGAAAAATATAAAAAAGGATAGCGAATATGAGCCGACCCAGTTTCCAGAAGGCACCAAAGACAATTTCCACGGCCCGTTGGCCACGTGGCGTCTTCGGAGCTCATCTCTGCAAAGTGGGGAGAGGTCCGCCGCTAAACTGACTACGTGGCAGGATCGGGGCTCATCTCCGCTAAGAGGGAGAGATCCGACCCTGAGGAACACGTGTTGCTCGGAGCTAGCCTCTGCGGAAGAAACAAAGGCATTTTTACAGGACACACGTCACCTTCGGAGCTAGTCACCATGGAAATCAGAGGACCAGTCGCGCGGGGTACGTGTCGATCTCGGAGCTCACCAACAAGAGGTCTGGTTCCATTGAACACATGTCACCACCGGAGCTTATCTCCGGGAGGTCCGTCACTGTTGGACACGTGTCGACCTCGGAGCTTGTCTCTGAGGAGAGAGGAAAGGTCCGGCACTGACACGTGGCGTGTGTGGAGCCACCTCCGAATAAGGGAGGAGGTCCTGACCGTCAGGATACGTGGCACACGCGGAGCCCACCTCCGAAGGAGAGGGTGGTCTCGCTTGCTTGACACGCGGTACAACCGGAGCTCGTCTCTGCGGAAAGGGAGAGACCAGGCCCGGTGGACACGTGGAGCTTCTGGAGCTCATCGCCGAGGAGGTAACGAGTTCTGGAACGGTTCTTAGATTCTGTACGTGTAGAAATACTGGAACAGAGGAGAAACCGACCTGAATTCCACAACGATACCACACCAAATCGACTAAATATAAGTTGTTAAGATTCAACGACAATCTGAATAGGACTCTTATTCGGGATACAATCAGTTTAGGACTCTTGTCTTCCTGATTATAAATAGAACCCAGAACCTCTGGCCGAAACCACAAACTTCTTTTCCAACTCCTGAGCCGATGACTTAGAGTCCTAGTCCCAACCCGCCGAGTAAACCATCGCCGGAGTGCAGCAAGGAAGATCGCCGGAGGAAAGCCCAATGATCTGAGGAGGACCTCGTGACCGAGAAGAACGTAAGGTAGGTCTCCAATACCGCCTTACGACATCGTTGTGTTTTCTTTGCATCTGTTCTTCGATTCCTTTCGAACAGAAGCCTTCTCGTGGACAGATCACTTGATGATCAGGTTGATCTAAAGACAAGATCATCGCCACGTCCACCTTTGATCCGAACACCTCTGTTCATCATAAATCCATGCAAGAACACGTTCAAACCAATCTAATAAAACTAATCATAGGATAGCATGCATATGCATCATCGCATCTAGTTTAAAGTTTGTGCATGATATTGATTGTTATGAATCTTGTATGTGCGTGATCCTGTATAGAAGGACAAGCTCAGGGAGCTGTCTACGACGAGCTGCGACAACAAGGTTTTGAGATACAAGAACAACCGGAACTGCAAGAACAAGGCAAGTGCTCCTTGACCATATTGATAAAATGTTTTGGGAAACTATTTTGTTTTGCAAAAAGGTGTGCGTGCTGAGTCAAAAATGATGGGAAACCCTTTTTATAGGAGTTTACTAGTTTTGGTTAAACCACCCTTGTCGCCTGGGATGTTTATTAGTCGGGTATGGTTTTACTTCTATGCTTCGCTGAGTCCATGGGATTGGGAAGCGAGATAGATGTGTCTAGCTAACTGCACTCGTAACGATAATGACAACCTGATGTTGTTAATGAACATGGATCGGAGGGAGATCTAGGCAAGACTGGGTTTGTGAATGAGGTAGCATGAGATGGTGGTTTACTTGCCGTAGATCTAAGGACCGGTTCATGCATGCACATGCCAGGATAACAGTGCCACCACAAGGCCAAGTATGGGTGCGACTTAGCTGAGTAATTAGGTAAGTTACTAGGGTGTTATGGACTGTGGAAGGCGCGGGGAATGAGAGTCGAGTGAGGACTGCCCTGGGAACTGCATGGCACAAGAGGGGCCCGTGGGTGGGAGAATTGGAGATTCTAGCCAGCCGGTGAAACCTTAGTGAGTTCATACATCTAGTAGCCCCTTTGTAAAGGCTATTTTGTGATCTCTTGTCCATACACCAACGGTTGTGTACTGGTATAATGGAGGTTCTGCAGTCGCCGACAGGTGACAAAATCACAAACTTGTGGGTAAATAGGTACAAACTCTGCAGTGTTCTTAAAACTATCATGATAGTCGAGCTTACGGTCATGAGCGCCTGACCAACTGCCATGATTAGTTGGGATGGTTATTGGTTATGGTTATTGGTTATGGTTCTTGGTTATGGTTCTTGGTTATGGTTCTTGGTTATGGTTATTGGTTATGGTTTGGATGGTTTGGTTACGGTTTGCCTTTGGGACTGTTGAGTCCGGGTGATAAGATGGTTGCATGACTGTTGAGTCATGGCAACGAGATTGGTCTCGGTGTCAGATGAAGTTGTTTATGGGATAAGATGGTAGCGAATACGAGAAGGTATTCGTGAGATGGTAGCGAATACGAGGAGGTATTCATGAGCAAGAGTGAAGTTGGTTAATGTTCTGGTGGAACATGGAAAGTGATGGAGGTATGTTGGTAATTTAATACATGTTGGATTACATTCATCTAAAGGTTTAGTTGCTGTTTTATTATGGTTTTGATAAATAACTTAGCTTTCTGCAATGAGCCTTTTTATACATACCTTGTTATGAGCTACATATCATATTTTTCCGCACTTGCTGAGTACATCGTTGTACTCAAACTTGCATTATTATTTCATCATCAACAGCAGGAGAAGACTACTATGAAGACCAAGTGGAGCATTAAGGCTTGTGATCTGTTCTCAACCTTGCCTGTGGGAATGGAATAGAGATGGAGTCATCACTGCTTAGATTTGCTTCCGCATTAGTTAAATTGCTTCCGCTGCATAGAAATAAAGACTTCCGCTGTGAGCATGAGTCCAAGACTCATGAGACATTGTAATAAACTCTGTTATTCGTGGTAATATATATTCTGAATTCAGTTTGTGGATCATATGTGTATGTGTGATGAACATCCTGGGCACACATATGCATTAGTTCTCGGTTCCGTGGTTTTCAACAGAATTGAGGGCGTCACAAGTTAGGACTTGTCCATTTTGGGACGGACTAGTCCGTTTCTCTGTTGAAAAGAGTGTTTTGTGACTAAGTCCTGGTAGACCGGACTTGTCCGCCTAAGTGGCCGGACTAGTCCGGACTAGGCAGACTTGTCCGGTTTCACCCGGACAAAGAGTCCCTGAGTGAGTTCGGGCTAGTCAGTTCTAAGGCGGACTAGTCCGTATGGTTGTGAGATGAGAGCTCTCACGGCTAAGTCTTGGTGGATCGGACTTGTCCGCCTCAGTGGCCGGACTAGTCCGGGTCATCCAGACTTGTCCGTTCTCACCCGGACAAAGAGTTCATGTGTGAGATCGGACTAGTCCGGGTCCTGACCGGACTAGTCCGTACTTTTGGTAGGTGGCAACGGTTGGCTTCGGGACTTCTATAAAAGGAGATGCCCCGACCTTATTTAGATCTCTCTAGAACCCTAGCGCCGCCACAACCTTTCTAGAACCTCTCCATGCTTTCTCCATTGCCTACTCACCATCTTGAATCAAATCCTAAGTGAACTTGGGTGTGTGAGAAGAGGAGAAGGAAGAACTTCGCGTTTAAGACTCTTGGAGTGATCTCGTGCACTTGGTGTGACCTGTGGCTTGTAAGATAAGGGAAGCTTTGTAGAAGTGATCAAGTGGGAGCCTCGGATTGTGAGCAGCCCCAAACTTTGTATATTCACCCTTGATATAGTGAAGAATCGGGTTGGCCTTAGTGGCTACTTGGTAAGGAAAGGGTTGTTAGACCCGGTCCTTTGTGGACTTCTCAACGGGGACGTAGATTCCTGATTGGAATTGAACCTCGGGAAAAAAACCTTAGTGTCTTTCTGGCATGTACATTTCTTTGAAGATCAATATTGCTTAGGGTTTGTTTTAGTTATCTCGTGATTAGAGTATACATCATCAAAATCTTGCAATCCATTTCAATATTCTATCACACTTGTCATATAGGATTGCTAGTTGTTTCATCCACATTTTGTTAAACTAAAATCTGGAGAAAACCCATAAAAACCAAGTTTTAAGCCTTTCCAGCAATTTGACCAGACTAGTCCGCCCCTAAAGCAGACTAGTACGGCCCTTTTAGGTTTTCAGCAAGCAAACCGGACTAGTCCGCCCCTGAGCCAGACTAGTCCGGCCACTGTGTTCTAATTTTATTTAATTAAGTCATTTCAGATATTTTAGTCTATTCACCCCCTCTAGGCAATTTCAGTTACCGGTTGGGCTGCCTCGAACTCAATACGAGTACCGTGCTCACTTGTCAACTGCACGATCCTCTCAGCATATTGAATCATTCTGTTGTGCTTGCTTAGCCAATCCATTCCAAGTATTATGTCAATCCCTTGGGAATCCAAGACAATAAGGTTGGCAAGAAAGTCTACCCCCCTTATTTTAAGGCTTACTTTCGGACATACTATATTAGTCCTCACCTCTCCACCGGGAGAATTAACCAACATAGTTTGTTACATGTGTGATATAGGCAGGTTATACTTGGCAACATACTTGGATGATATGAATGAATGCGATGCTCCGGAATCAAATAAAATAGTGGCTGGGTTGGAGTTGGCAAGAAACATACCAATCATGACGTCCTCAGCTTGTTTTGCTTCCTCAGCGGAGACATGATTCACATTGCCACGAGCATAGTTCTGCTGTGTGACACTCGGTTCCGAAAACAGAACCAAATTAATGCATATGTGTGCCCAGGATGTTCATCACACATACACATGTAATCCACAAACTGAATTCAGAATATAACCATGAATAAATAGTGTTTAGGTACTATATTACATTAACTCATTGTCTCACTCCTAAATCTCTAGCTTATTCTTGCAGCGGAAGTCTCTAAACGACAGCGGAAATAACTAAGAAGCGGGCTCCATCTTCAACTCCACAGGCATGTTGACGGTAGTTCGCACGCCTAGTACTCCACATGGTCTTCGAAGTACTCTTCTCCTGTTGCTGATGTTTATGTGATAATGCAAGGGTGAGTACATGTCGTACTCAGCAAGTGCGGGAAAAGTATGACATGTAGCTTACAACAAGGTAGGAAAAAAAGGCTCATTGCAGCAAGCAAATTTTATTTCACAACATGATAAAAACAGCAACTATTTCTAAGTGATATTTATCCAACCATGATCAAGTAATTCAGCGTCATTTTCTCCATCATAATTCACCCTTTTCTCAAGTCTCAACCAGCCATTAACCTTTCTCAAGTTCATCTCATGCTCATAAATATTCATAACCGTCTCATAATTCATATATCCAAAAACCAAACTCAATGTCATGACTCAAAACAGTCCCAAAGCCAATCCCAATCACCATACCATAACCATGCCGAATAACCATCCCATGTTTTCCCTCTAATCATGTGAGTTGGCCAGGTGCTTGTGACCGTAAGCACGGCTATCATGATAGTTTTACACTCTGCAGAGGTGGCACCACTTTACCCACAAGTTTGTGATTTCGTCATCCGTCGGCGACTGCAGAACCTCCATTATACCAGTACACAACCGTCGGTGTATGGCCAAGAGATCAAAAAATAGCCTTTACAAAGTGGCTACTAGATGTATGGACTCACTAAGGTTTCACCGGCAGGCTCGAATCACCATTCTCCCACCCACGGGCCCCCTCTTGTGCCATGCAGTTCCCAGGGCAGTCCCTCTCGACTCCCATTGCCCGCGCCATCCACGGTACATAACAAGCTAGCAACACACCTAATTAGTCAGCTAAAACGCACCCATATTTGGCCTTGTGGTGGCACTGTTTTCCTGGCATGTGCTGGCATGAACCGGTCCTTAGATCTACGGCAAGTAAACCACCATCTCATTCAGCAATATCCACGAACCAAGCTTGCCTAGATCTCCCCCGATTCCATGCTCATTATCATCATCAAGTTGTCATCATCATTATTCATATGAGTGCAGTAGTTAACCATGTTTTAATTCAGCTTCTCGTATCCCATGGATTAAGCGAAGCAAAAAGGAAAAATGACCATACCCGACTCATCAAATTTCCCGGTGACAAGGATGGTTAACAAAACTAGTAAACTCCTATAAAAGGGTGTCCCATCAAGTTGACTCAAGCATACGAGTTTTTGCAAACAAAAAAGTTTCAAAACATGGGATCAATATGGTCAAGGGGCACTTGCCTTGCTCCCGTGGCTCTTGTTGTCCGAGCGTCTCAAAGTCTTGGTGCTGTAGTTCTTCGTAGATGGTTTCCTGAGCTTGTCCTTCTACTCACGACCACGCACATACAAAATTTACAGCAATCAAACATCATGCACAAACTTTACTCAAGATGCAATGGTGTAGATGAATGTAAATCCTATGGTGCTGTTTTATTAAACCAGTTTGTACGTGTTCTTGCATGTTTTAATGGGCTTTCGTGGGGTTTTATGATGAACAAGGGTGTAGGGATCAAGTGTGGACGTGGTGATGATCTTGACTCAAGATCTAGATCAATCCCACCGTCAAAAACCGATCAAAACATGATCTGTCCACACGAAAAAATTTTCGGTTCGAAGGGAGCGAAGAAAACGGATGTGTAGAAACAGCGACGACGTCGTAAGATGGGTAACGAAGATCTACCTCACTTCCCTTTGGTGGCAGTGTCTTCCTCCTAGCAATGGCAGAAGCGGGGCTCACCGGCGACTGAACTCCGGCGAGGGGGGGTTTAACTCGTCAAGTTGGGGGCTAGGGCCTCCAAGTCGCCGACTTGGGAGGAAGAAAAAGGGAAAGGGTTACGGCCAGGGGGGGTTGGGTTTTATTTTTAAGGGTAAAATGAGGAGTCCTACTCCAATTGGAGCTCAAATAAGAGTCCTACTCAATTTTGGATCTCAACAAACTTATCTTTTCAGTTAGGTGCGGCAGCAATGTGGGGAAAATTTGGGGAAATTGTGTCGGTACCCTCAGTATCGGGTACCCCCGCGCACAGTAGAAAAACCGCCTAGGGACCTCGCCCCCTCCGCAGGGGTGAGCTTCGAAAGCGCCACGTGCCCAGCGGGGCCGGGCCACCCTCCTCCTTAGAGGCGAGCTCCGGGCCTGCCACGCGGCCAGCGGAGCCGGGCCTCGCCCCCTCCGCAGGGGCGAGCTCCGAGAGCGCCACGTGTCCAATGGGGCCGGGCATCCCCTCTCCTCAGAGGTGAACTCCGTGGGCACCACATGTCCAGCGGGGACGGGCCTCCCTTTTCCTCAGAGGCGAGCTCTGAGGGTGCCACGTGTTCAGCGGGGCCAGGCCTCCCTTTTCCTCAGAGGCGAGCTCCGAGGGTGCCACGTGTCCAGCGGGGCAGGACCTCCCTTCTCCTCAGAGACAAGAACGAGGGCGCCACGTGTCCAGCGGGGCCGGACCTCACCTCTTCCGCAGGAGTGAGTCCCGAAGGTGCCACGTGTCAAGTGAGGCCGGACCTCACCCCTTCCGTAGGGGTGAGCTCCGAAGGTGCCACGTGTCCAGCGAGGCCGGACCTCACTTCTCCTCAGAGATGAGCTCCGAGGGCGCCACGTGTCCAGCGGGGCCGGACCTCACCCCTTCCGCAGGGGTGAGCTCCGAAGGCGCCACGTGTCCAGCAACCCGGGGAAGTGTCGACAGCGCACTTCGACAAATTGGAATTGGCTCATTTCAGCTATCTTTTTTCCCATTCCCCATCATTTTTATGATTCCTTCTCCATTTATACGGTTCTTTTCTCCATTTCTACTTCTTTTATAATGTTTCTCTTATGAAAAATGTATGCAATGCATGGAAATGAATTTGAGGGTGTTACATGCTGCCCACGGTTACCTTGATTAGCTCCTCCATTCGGCCGTGGGTTCTGCTTGGGTGCGTTGCTCGGCTGTCCAAGGCATTTCTTCGGGCATTGGCTTGCAAAGTGTCCCGCCTCTCCGCATGAAAAGCATGCTTTGTTGCCCAAAACAGCAGGAATGTTGGGGCGAGACTGGTTTTGAGCATAGGCGCCCATGTTGGGACGGGGTGCAGGAGGCAAAGGCATACGAGGTGCTTGCATAACAGGACGTTGCTGCGGTAGCTGATTAGGGCGAGGTGGATTTGCAGGACAGAAAGTAGAAGCGGATGAGCCATAATGTGGTGCAGCTGGTGGCATCAAACGGGGACGTACATTGCTCCCTTGTGGCTGTCCTTGGTATGGCATCATCCTCTTGCCCTCTTGCTCGATCTCACGGATCTTGCTCTCAGCCACTATAGCTTTGCCAACGAGCCTCTGGAAATCTGCGTAATCATTGTTGAGAAGATGAACTTGGATCTCATTGTTCAATCCTCTCATGAACAAGTATTTCTTCCTTTGATCCGAGTTGACATCTTCTGAGCATACCTTGACAGCTGCGTGAACTTGTTGAGGTACTCATTCACGCTCTTACTTCCTTGGTAGAGACCTTCAAACTCTTGCCTTTTAAGCATCATGACTCCTGCAGGGACATAATGAGAGCGGAAACTCTCCTTGAATTCAGCCCAAGTGATAGTCTCCTGGTTGACATGACCATTGCAAAGAGCATCCCACCAGTCAGCGGCTGCTCCCATAAGTTGGTGCGATGCGAAGAGAACTTTCTCCCAATCATTGCACTGAACAATAGCAAGCTTCTTTTTCCATGGAATTCAACCAATCATCAGCCTCCATGGGATCATTAGCTTGTGCAAAAGTAGGCGTCCTAGTTCTCATGAACTCTCCCAATCTGTTATGAGCCGGCGGTGGTGGCGGTGGCGGCGGTGGGGGTGCAGGAACGGGGTTAGGATTGTTGTTGTTGTTGGCCTGCATCTGATGCAATGTTTATATCATAGTTTGCATGAGCTCGTTCTGCATAGCCATCAACCGTTCAAGGTTGTTTGCATCAACCCCGGGGTTAGCATTTTCAGGAACTTCAACATTGCCATCCTCCTGTGGTTCATTGTTGCCACGAGCGTTCCTCCTTTGACGGTTGGAGTTTTCCCTCACCATCTGTGAGAGAGAGTAGAGTAGAATATAAAGTAGAAGTTTAGATTGATCCACCCAACTATATGCATCAAGGTATAGGAACTAAGTATCTTATTTTATTAATTTCAGCCTATATGAGGATGTGAACACGTGCCGAAGCGTCTCACATCTCTCCACTATATGTGGATGTGGACATTCGCCGAAGCGTCCCACAACTCACATCAGCACATAAACAAAAGCAATCATAAAAAAAATTCAGCACACCACTCTTATTCAAGCTACTACGATCTTAACGTTCCTATTACAGCTTTATTCAATGGAAACCTAAACTTAATCGTGAGAACCGGTGCTGTTCTCGCCGTGTGACGGAGATGGTCTATACATGGGCGCACGCCATGGTGAGTCATCAGTCCATGTAGGGTTAGATGACGATGGTGCTCCATTCGCTCCCGCGTCGGCACGAGTCTCCTCCGGTTTCTCCAGCAAATACAGCATCTTGCGGAGGTAACAGATCTCTTCTTGTGCGCTTGCGTAGCGGTTTTCTAACTCCACGAGCAACCTCTGAGACTTGTCAGCAGCTTGTGGGTTGGAAAGAGCTGTTACATGGGGTCCAATGATCTCCATTGTACCACTTTTGATACGGGTGCAGCTCAAAAGTTGTGTACTCAAGCTGCTCATGGAAGGCGTAGCACAGTCCGGTGAGTGCTTCCCATGCAGCATCATCGATAGCTTCTGCCCTTGTAGATATCCATGTGGGCGTGAAGTGTCAGGTGACAACCCTACTGTTAGATAGGACGGTTACGTCAGCCTTCCATTCTTCATGTCCGATACGAGGGACTTTCTTGAGAAGATATTCCGGATATAAGTTGCAGCAATCTAGAAATTCTTTGAGCTCTCTAGATATGTGTCCTCCTTCCATTCCGTCGGACCGAAATTCTTGAACTGAATGGTTGGCCCATTCATCACCTTCATTATTGATCTCAGCAAGGGGTTGCTTCTCCTCGGGTTCATCTCCTCCCGTCATAGCTTCATGAGGCTCCACGGGCTGTAAGCTCGCGTGAAACTCCTCCTGAGGTGCGTACCAATGCTGCTCTTGTGGATCATCCTCCATGTCGTCTTCGAATAGTTCCACCTCTTCCGGGTTCTCTTCCTGATGCATGGAGATACTGACTTCATCTTCATCATGAGGTTCCATCTTCAACTCCTCCCAGTATAGTCCATCGGACACCTCAATGGGGTTAAGTGCACTCCCAAGTGGTGGTGGACGAGTCCTTATGCGTGCTGTGCTCCTAGTCACCGGCATCTTATAAGTAAGACATAAGAAACTTTAGAGAAGAAGAAAATAACTCAAAAACTTGAGAATCTATGAAGCAAAAAAGAAAAAGTGTTGTTTTCCAAAAGAAGAGAAAAAAGGGGGCTGAAAATAGCAATTTGCGGCGGCTGAATTGACAAGTAAAGTGAAGCAGCAAGCAATTTTTGAAAATAGCAGTTTATAGGGGTGTTGCTATGTGTTTTAGAGTGTCCATTCTACCTAGGCTTGTGTCTTACGGTCAACGTGGCTCTGATACCAATCTGTGACACCCGGTTCTGAAAACAGAACTAAGTGAATGCATATGTGTGCCCAGGATCTTCATCACACAAACACATATAATCCACAACTGAATTTAGAATATAACCATGAATAAATAGTGTTGAAGTACTTTATTACATCGAATCATTGTCTCACTCATGAATCCGTAACTTATTCTTGCAGCGGAAGACTCTAATGACAGTGGAAATAACTAAACAGCAGGCTCCAATCTTCATCTCCACAAGCATGTTGACGGTAGTTCGCACGCCTAGTACTTCACATGGTCCTCGAAGTACTCATCTTCTGTAGCTGATGTTTATGTGGTAATGCAAGGGTGAGTACATGTCGTACTCAGCAAGTGCGGGAAATGTATGACATGTAGATTTCAACAAGGTAGGAAATAAAAAGGCTCATTGCAGCAAGCAAATTTTATTTCACAAACATGGTAAAAACAGCAACTATTTCTAGGTGAAATTTATCCTATCAAAATCAAGTAATTCAGCAGCATTCTCTCATCATAATTCACCATTTATCATGCTTCAACCAACCAATAATATTTCTCAAGTTCACCTCATGCTCATAAATATTCATAACCATCTCATATTCATATAGCCAAAACCAAACTCATTTTCATGACTCAAAACAGTCCCGAAACCAATCCCAATGACCATACCATTACCATACCGAATAACCATCCCAAGTTTTCCCTCTAATCATGTGAGTTGGCCAGGTGCTTGTGACCGGAAGCACGGCTATCATAATAGTTTTACACTCTACAGAGGTGGTACCACATTACCCACAAGTTTGTGATTTTGTCACCCATTGGCGACTAGAGAACCTCCATTATACCAGTACACAACCGTCAATGTACGGTTAAGAGATCACAAAATAGCCTTTACAAAGGGGCTACTAGATGTACAGACCCACTGAGGTTTCACCGGCAGGCTCGAATCACCATTCTCCCACCCACGGGCCCCCTCTTGTGCCATGCAGTTCCTAGGGAGTCCATCTCGACTCCTATTCCCACAACCGTCATTATACCAGTACACAACCGTCAATGTACGGTTAAATGATCACAAAATAGCCTTTACAAAGGGGCTACTAGATGTACAGACCCACTGAGGTTTCACCGGCAGGCTCGAATCACCATTCTCCCACCCACGGGCCCCCTCTTGTGCCATGCAGTTCCTAGGGAGTCCTTCTCGACTCCCATTCCCCGCGCCATCCAACGGTCCATAACAAGCTAGCAACACACCTAATTAGTCGGCTAAGCCGCACCCATATTTGGCCTTGTGGTGGCACTGTTTTCCTGGCATGTGCTGGCATGAACCGGTCCTTAGATCTACGGCAAGTAAACCACCATCTCATTCAGAAACATCCACGAACCAAGCTTTCCTAGATCTCCCCGATTCCAAGCTCATTAACATCATCAAGTTCTCATCATCATTATTCATATGAGTGCAGTAGCTACACATGTTTTATTTCAGCTTCCCGTATCCTGTAAGTTAAGCGAAGAAAATGGATTCGTAGAAACAGCGGCGACGTTGTAAGATGGGTAATGGGGATCTACCCCACTTCCTTTTGGTGGCAGGGTCTTCCTCCTAGCAATGGCAGAAGCGGGGAATTTTTCTATGGAAGATTAGGGTAGGACAGATCGTCGGCTTCTTTTCGGGCGATGGCGAGGCGTGACGGGGCTCGTCGGCGGGTCTCGACGACGGGGCTCGACGGCGGGGCTCGATGGCGGGGCTCGACGACGGGGCTCGGCGGTGGGGCTCGTAGCTTACAGCAAGGTAGGAATAAAAAAGGCTCATTGCAGAAAGCAAAGTTTATTTCACAAACATGATAAAAACAGAAACTATCTTTAAGTGAATTTAATCCCAACATATATTTAAGTAAAACAGCAACATACCTCATTCATAATTCACCACTTTTCATATCTCAACCAACCATTAACCTTTCTCAACTTTGTCTCATGCTCATAATAACTATCTCATGTTCATATCCATATCATAATCATATAACCGAACCAAAACTCATTGTGATGTCTTATCAGTCCCAAAACGAATCTCATTACCAAGACTCAACAGTCCCGAAACCAATCCCAAGACCATACCACAACCATACCAATAACCATCCCGATAACCACAACCGAATAACCATCCCAAGTTTCCATCCCAATTTCCCCTCTAATCATGTGTGACGCCCTCAATTCTGTGGAAAACCACGGAACCGAGAACTGATGCATATGTGTGCCCAGAATGTTCATCACACATATACATATGTTCCACAAACTGAATTCAGAATATATATTATCATGAATAACAGGGTTTATTACAAAGTCTCATGAGTCTTGGACTCATGCTAACAGCTGAAGTCTTATCTAAGCAGCGGAAGTCTAAATCTAGCAGCGGAAGTCTTTATTCTAGTGCGGAAGCAACCTAAGCAGCAGCAACAGCTCCATCTCTACTCCATCCCCACAGGCAAGGTTGAGGACAGATTACACGCCTAAGGCTCCACTTGGTCTTCATAGTAATCTTCTCCTGTAGCTGATGATGAAGTAATAATGCAAGTTTGAGTACAATGATGTACTCAGCAAGTGCGGGAAATATGATATGTAGCTCACAGCAAGGAAGGTATAAAAAGGCTCATTGCAGAAAGCAAAGTTATTTCTCAAAAACCATGATAAAACAGCAACTTAACTTTAAGTGAATGTAATCCCAGCATGTATTAGAGAGTACACAGGGCAAGGCAAAATTTTCACATATTAGGCTTCCTTCATAGGAGGAAACATGTCGTACAAGAAGGCAACGACCCGCTCCAGATGACAAGAGTAGTAGGACTCCTCTAGATCTTAGCTGTTCTAAGTGCTGTTCCTAGACACCATGACACCCTTACAGAGAAAAAAGAACCCTACCGTTGCGCTAAGGGTAGAACTTACGGAGGTGTTCTATGTTGCATGGATTGGGTAGAGTTACCCCATCCTCCGTGGCTAGACGGACGCACCCGGGGCGGCATACTTGTATCACTCGGAAGGGACCCTCCCAGCTGGGGGAGGGTTTGTTCACCCCTTCTCGAGAAAGTATTCTCTGAAGCACCAGATCGCCCACCTCGAGCTGTCTACTCCGCACAAACCGCTGCTGATAGCGCCGGAGTGCTTAGCGGTTCCGCACGTTTCGAGCAGCTGCTAGCCATGTTTGCTAATCGACAAGGTCGATATCTTCACGTCAGAGCTGGTCCTGCGTGGCTTCGTCGTATGCTTGGTGTGACATCCGGTTCCAAAAACAGAACCAAGTTAATGCATATGTGTGCCCAGGATGTTCATCACACATACACATGTAATCCACAAACTGAATTCAGAATATAACCATGAATAAATAGTGTTTAAGTACTTTATTACATCGATTAATTGTCTCACTCATGATTTTCTATCTTATTCTTGCAGCGGAAGTCTCTAAACGACAGCGGAAATAACTAAACAGCAGCAGGCTCCATCTTCGACTCCACAGGCATGTTGACGGTAGTTCGCGCGCCTAGTACTCCACATGGTCCTCGAAGTACTCTTCTCCTGTTGCTGATGTTTATGTGGTAATGCAAGGGTGAGTACATGTTGTACTCAGAATGTGCGGGAAAAGTATGACATGTAGCTTTCAACAAGGTAGGAAATAAAAAGGCTCATTGCAGCAAGCAAATTTTTATTTCACAAACATGATAAAAACAGCAACTATTTCTAAGTGAAATTTATCCCAACATGACCAAGTAATTCAGCAACATTTTCTCATCATAATTGACCACTTATCAAGTCTCATTCAGCCAATAATCTTTCTGAAGTTCATCTAATTCTCATAAGTATTCATAACCATCTCATATTCGTATAACCAAAGCCAAACTCATTTTCATGACTCAAAACAGTTCCAAAACCAATCCCATTGACCATACCATAACCATACCGAATAAACATGCCAAGTTTTCCCTCTAATCATGGAAGTTGGCCAGGTGCTTGTGACCGGAAGCACGGCTATCATGATAGTTTTACACTCTATAGAGGTGGCACCACTTTACCCACAAGTTTGTGATTTCGTCATCCGTCGGCGACTGCAGAACCTCCATTATACCAGTACACAACCGTCGGTGTATGGCCAAGAGATCACAAAATAGCCTTTACAAAGGTGCTACTAGATGTATGGACTCACTGAGGTTTCACCGGCAGGCTCGAATCACCATTCTCCCACTCACGGGCCCCCTCTTGTACTATGCAGTTCCTAGGGCAGTCCTCTCTCGATTCCCATTCCCCTCGCCATCCACGGTCCATAACAAGCTAGCAACACACCTAATTAATCAGCTAAGCCGCACCCATACTTGGCCTTGTGGTGGCACTGTTTTCCTGGCATATTCTCGCATGAACCGGTCCTTAGATCTACGGCATGTTCCACCATCTCATCCAGCAACATTCACGAACCAAGCTTGCCTAGATCTCCCCCGATTCCATGCTCATTATCATCATCAAGTTCTCATCATCATTTGAGTGCAGTAGCTAGACATGTTTTTAATTCAGCTTCCCGTATCCCATAGATTAAGCGAAGCAAAAAGGAGAAACAACCATACCCGACTCATCAACTCTCCCAGCGACAAGGATGGTTAACAAAACTAGTAAACTCCTATAAAAGGGTGTCCCATCAAGTTGACTCAAGCACACACGTTTTCGCAAACAAAACAGTTTCAAAACATGGGACCAATATGGTCAAGGGGAACTTGCCTTGCTCCCGTGGTTCTTGTTGTTCAAGTGTCTCGATGTCTTGGTGCTGTAGTTCTTCGTAGATGGCCTCTTGAGCTTGTTCTTCTACTCACGATCACGCACATACAAAATTCACATCAATCAAACATCATGCACAAACTTTACTCAAGATGCAATGGGGTAGATGAATGCAAATCCTATGGTGCAGTTTTATTAAACCAGTTTTTATGTGTTCTTGCATGTTTTAATGGGCTTTCATGGGGTTTTATGATTAACAAGGGTGCTGGGTGGACGTGGTGATGATCTTGACTCAAGATCTAGATCAATTCCACCGTCAAAAATTGATCAAAACATGATCTGTCCACACGAAAAAGTTTATGTTCGAAGGGGGCAAAGAAAACGGATGCGTAGAAACAGTGACGACGTTGTAAGATTGGTAACGAAGACCTACCTCACTTCCCTTTGTTGCAGGGCCTTCCTCCTAGCAATGGCAGAAGCGGGGAATTTTTCTATGGAATATTAGGGCAGGACAGATCGTCGGCTTTTTTCCGGCGATGGCGAGGCGTGACGGGGCTCGTCGGCGGGGCTCAACGACGGGGCTCGACGGCGGGGCTCATCGGCGGGGCTAGCCGGCGGGGCTCACCGGCAGCTGAACTCCGGCGAGGGGGGGGTCCAACTCGGTGAGTTGGAGCTAGGGCTTCCAAGTCACCGACTTGGGGAGTGGGAAGGGGGCTGCGGCCAAGGGGTGGTGGTGGTTTGGGTTATATTTATAAGGGGGGAGGGGGGAGAATCCTAATCCAAATTGGAGCACAATCCTAACAAACTTTTCCCCAAATAATTGGGTGCGGCAGCAATGTGGGGGAAATTCTCCAAATGTGGGGAAAATTCCCCTTTTTTGGGGAATTTGGAGATTTGGGGGGAAATTTGGGGAAAATTGAAATTGGCTCATTTCAGCTATCTTTTTCCCATTCCTCAACTTTTATATGTCACTTACTCCATTTCTACATTCCCCTCTCCATTTCTATGTCCCATTTCTCCATTTCTATATGCCCTTCTCCATTTCTATGGTTCCTTCCTCCATTTATATGGTTCTTTCTCCATTTCTATGGTTCTTTCTCCATTTCTATAGTTCTTTCTCCATTTCTATGGTTCCTTTCTCCATTTCTATGGTTCTTTCTCCATTTCTATAGTTCTTTTTCCATTTCTACTTCTTTTATAATGCTTCTCTACATGAAAAATGTGTGCAATGCATAGGAATGAATTTTGAGGGTGTTACAAACCGACCCCCCTTAAACTGAATCTCGCCCTCGAGATTCGATAGAGTAGAGAATAGATGAGGGAATTCTGCCTTGAGATCTTTCTCATGCTCCCATGTAGTTTCAGCTTCCGTGTGATGACTCCATTGTACCTTGCACCAACGGATCACTTTGTTCCTCGTGACCCTTTCCTTCACGTCCAAAATTCTGACGGGGTGCTCTGCGTAGGCCAGATCCTCTTGAAGCTCGAGCTCATCCATCGGTACTTGTTCTTCCGGTACTCTTAAGCACTTCTTTAGTTAGGACACGTGAAACACGTCGTGTACGTTGGAGAGGTGCATTGGCAGCTCTAGTTGATAGGCTACTTCTCCTCGCTTATCCAAAATCTTGAATGGCCCGATGTAGCGAGGTGCTAGCTTGCCCTTGACGTTGAACTGTCGTTGGCCTCAGATAGGCGATACCTTAAGATACACGAAGTCTCCCACTTCGAAGGTCAATTTTCTTTGCCTATTGTCCGCATAACCTTTTTGTCGTGACTGAGCAGCCTTCAAGTTTTCTCATATCATTTGGACTTGCTTCTCGGCGTCTTGCAGCACTTCGGGTTCAAACACTTGGCTCTCTCCGTCTCATTCCAGAACAGCGGCGTTCTACACCATCTACCATACAGTGCTTCGAAAGGTGACATCTTCAAGCTGGCTTGGTAGCTGTTGTTGTATGAGAATTCAGCATATGGCAAGCTCCTATCCCAACTGTGCCCATGCTTCAAGGCGCAAGATCTTAACATGTCTTCCAAAGTTTGATTTGTCCTCTCAGTTTGCCTGTCGGTTTGCGGGTGATAAGCGGAGCTGAAATCCAGTCGTGTACCCATAGCTTCATGCAGCTTCTTCCAGAAACCTAGAGGTAAATTGAGTACCCCGATCTGACACTATCCTTTTTGGAACTCCATGGCGCACGATTTGCTCCATATACAGCTCGGCTAGTTGTGCAACGTTGTACTTGGTTTTAACAGGAAGGAATTGTGACGCCCTCAATTCTGTGGAAAAACCACGGAAACGAGAACTGATGCATATGTGTGTCCAGGATGTTCATCACACATATACACATCATCCACAAACTGAATTTCAGAATATATATAACCACGAATAACAGAGTTTATTACAATGTCTCATGAGTCTTAGACTCATGCTCACAGCGGAAGTCTTAATCTAACAGCGGAAGTCTCTATTCTAGCAGCGGAAGTCTTCTAACTAATGCGGAAGCAGTCTAAGCAGCAGCTGTGGCTGCATCTCTACTCCATTCCCACAGGCAAGGTTGAGGACAGATTACACGCCTAATGCTCCAATTGGTCTTCATAGTAATCTTCTCCTGTTGCTGATGATGAAATAATAATGCAAGTTTGAGTACAATGATGTACTCAGCAAGTGCGGGAAAATATGATATGTAGCTCGCAACAAGGTAGGTATAAAAAGGCTCATTTGCAGAAAGCAAAGTTATTTATCAAAACCACGATAAAACAGCAACTTAACTTTAAGTGAACGTAATCCCAACAATATTAAAATACCAATCATACATCCATTATGTTCATCACTTTCCATGTCCAAACCAGACATTAATCAACCTCATTCTTGCTCACGAATACCTTCCGTATTCGCTACCATCTAATACCATCTCGTATTCGCTACCATTTCATCTCATAAACAATTCCGTCTCACACCGAGACCAATCTTGTTGCCATGACTCAACAGCCATGCAACCAATCTTATCACCCGGACTCAGCAGTCCTGAAAACCAAACCAAAATCAAACCATAACCAAAACCATCCAAAACCATCCCAAAATAACCATCCAACTAATCATGGAAGTTGGACAGGCGCTCGTGACAGGTAAGTTTGGCTATCATGATAGTTTTAGACTCTGCAGAGTTTGCACCTCTTTACCCACAAGTTTGTGATTTCGTCACCCGTCGGCGACTGCAAAACCTCCATTATACCAGTACACAACCATCGGTGTCTGGCCAAGAGATCACAAAATAGCCTTTACAAAGGGGCTACTAGATGTATGGACTCACTAAGGTTTCACCGGCAGGCTAGAATCTCCAATTCTCCCACCCACGGCCCCCCTCTTGTGCCATGCAGTTCCCAGGGCAGTCCTCACTTGACTCCCGTTCCCCGCGCCTTCCACGGTCCATAACAATCTAGCAACTTACCTAATTACTCAGCTAAGCCGCACCCATACATGGCCTTGTGGTGGCATTGTTATCCTGGCATGTGCTCGCATGAACCGGTCCTTAGATCTACGGCAAGTAACCACCATCTCAGGCTACCTCATTCACAAACCCAGGCTTGCCTAGATCACCCTCCGATTCATGTTCATTAACAACATCAGTTTCTCATTGTCATTATGAGTGCAGTTAGCTACACACATCTATCTCGCTTCCCAATCCCATGGACTCAGCGAAGCATAAAAGCAAAAACCGTACCCGACTCATAAACTTCCCTGGCGACAAGGGTGGTTTAACCAAAACTAGTAAACTCCTATAAAAGGGTTTCCCATCATGTTTGACTCGACACTCGTGCCTTTTCGCAAATAAAACAGTTTTTCCAAAACATAGGATCAATATGGTCAAGGGGCACTTGCCTTGTTCTGGCTGTTTCGGTTGCTCAAAATCTTGTTGTTGTAGTCCGTCGTAGGTAGCTCCCTGAGCTTGTCCTTCTATACATGATCACGCACATACAAGATTCACAACAATCAATATCATGCACAAACTTTAACTAGATGTGATGATGCATAGGCATGTGAATCCTATGATGTGGTTTAGTTTGTACGTGTTCTTGTATGGCTTGCATGGGTTTTACGATGAACGGAGTTGTAGAGATCAATTGTGGACGTGGCGATGATCTTGCCTTTAGATCAAACCGATCAACAAGTGATCTGTCCATTAAAAAGTTTCTGTTCGAAAGGAAATCGAAGAACAGTTGCAAAGAAAACACGATGATGTCGTAAGGTGGTATTGGAGACCTACCTTACGTTCTTCTTGGTCTCGGGGTCCTTCTCCTAGCAAGACAGATCGTTGGGGCCCTCTTCCAGCGATCTCTCTCGATCGAACTCCGACGAAGGTTTTACTCGACGAGCTGGGGCTAGGGCTCTAAGTCGTCGGCTCAGGAGGTGGAAAAGAAGTTCGTGGGTTTCGGCAAAAGGTTCTGGGTTCTATTTATAATCGGGAAGAGAAGAGTTCTAATCTGATTGAACTTTGAATAAGAGTACCATTCAAACTGTTTTTAGATCTTAACAACTTATCCTAGATTGATTCGGTGTGGTAACATTGTGGAAATTGTGTCGGTTTCCTCCCGTACTGGTATTCCCACGCGTACAGAAGCAAAAATTGCTCCAGAACTCGTTACCTCCGCGGTGATGAGCTCCGGAAGCTCCACGTGTCCATCGGGGGCCTGGTCTCCCCGTTTCCGCAGAGACGAGCTCCGGTTGTGCCGCGTGTCAAGCGGGCGAGACCTCCCTCTTCTTAGGAATGAGCTCCGCGTGCGCCACGTGTCTGGTGGATTAGTACCTCCCCTCTCAACAGAGGCGAGCTCCGCGAACGCCATGTGTCAGTGCCGGACCTCCCCTTTCTTCGGAGGTGGCTCCGGGTGTGCCACGTGTCCTAACAGCGCCAGACTTCCTTTCTTCTCAGAGACGAGCTCCGAGATTGACACGTGTTCAACAAAGATGGACCTCCCGGAGATAAGCTCCGGTGGTGACACGTGTCCAATAGAACCGGATCTCTCGGAGATGAGCTCCGAGATCAACACGTATCCCGCGTGATCGGTCCTCTGTTTTCCATGGTGACTAGCTCTGAAGGTGACACGTGTCCTGCGGGACTGGTCTCGCTTCCCCGCAGAGGCTAGCTCAAGGGCAACACGTGTCCCACGGGGTTGGACCTTTCCCCATTTGCGGGGATGAGCTCCGGACACGCCATGTGGCCAGCGGCCCACGGAAAATGTCTACGGCGCTCTAGGCGAACTGAAATTGGCTCCTTTTGGCTATCTTTTGATTCTTCTCTGTTTAAATCTTATAAAAATGTTTATGAAACATGAATATATGCAGAAATTGAAAATGAGGGTGTCACAAATCTACCTCCCTTAAATTGAATCTCGCCCTCGAGATTCGTTAGTAGAGAATAGATGACGGAATTCTGCCTTGATGTCTTCTTCACGCTCCCATGTGGCTTCAGCTTCGGTGTGATGGCTCCATTGTACCTTGCACCATCGGATCACTTTGTTCCTCGTGACCCTTTCCTTTACGTCCAAAATTCGGACGGGGTGCTCCGCATAGGTCAGGTCCTCTTGAAGTTCAAACTCTTCCATTGGTACTTGCTCCTCTGGTACCCTCAAGCACTTCATGAGCTGGGATACATGAAACATGTCATGTACGTCGGAGAGGTGTGTTGGGAGCTCTAGTTGATAGGCTACTTCTCTTCTCTTGTCCAAAATTTTAAATGGTCCGATGTAGCGAGGTGCTAGCTTGCCTTTGACGTTGAAACGCCATTGGCCACGAATAGGCGATACCTTAAGGTATACGTAGTCTCCTACTTCGAAAGTCAACTTCCTTCGCCTATTGTTCGCATAGCGTTTCTGTCATGACTGAGCAGCCTTTAAGTTCTCCCATATCGTTTGGGCTGAGAAGATGACTTGCTTCTCAGCCTCTTGTAGCACTTCGGGTCCAAACACTTGGTTCTCTCCGGTCTCATTCCAAAACAGCGGCGTTCTACACCCTCTTCCGTACAATGCTTCGAAAGGCGACATTTTCAAGCTAGCTTGATAGCTGTTGTTATAGGAGAATTCGGCGTACGGTAAACTCCTATCCCAACTAATCCCATGTTTCAAGGCGCAAGCTCTCAACATGTCCTCCAAAATTTGGTTTGTCCTTTCGGTTTGTCCATCGGTTTGTGGGTGATAGGCGGAGCTAAAATCCAGTCGTGTACCCATAGCTTTCTGCAGCTTCCTCCAAAATCTAGAGGTAAACTGAGAACCTCGATCTGAGACTATTCTCCTCGGGACTCCATGACGGCACACGATCTGCTCCATGTACAACTCAGCTAATTGTGCAACGTTGTACTTGGCCCTTACAGGGAGAAAATGGGCTGTTTTCGTCAATGGGTCCACGATAACCCAGATGGAGTCATAACCCGACTGAGTACATGGCAATCCTACGATGAAATCCATACTGATGTCTTCCCACTTCCACTCGGGTACCTTCAAGGGTTGCAACAATCCAGCGGGTCTTTGATGTTCGGCCTTCACCGGTTGGCATGTGTCGCATAGGGC
This sequence comes from Neostapfia colusana, assembly GCA_030760725.1. Taxonomy (NCBI): domain Eukaryota; kingdom Viridiplantae; phylum Streptophyta; class Magnoliopsida; order Poales; family Poaceae; genus Neostapfia; species Neostapfia colusana. Next base: position 12,861,978 of record JASWHV010000005.1, read on the forward strand.
AACGTATTCGGCTATGTCCCTTTTCATACCATCCCACCAATAACAAGTCTTCAAGTCCTTGTACATTTTGGTACTTACGGGATGTATGGAATAGGGTGAATCATGTGCCTCTTTTAATATCATGTCGCGGATGTTCTTCATGTTAGGCACACAAATCCTTTTTCCTAGCCAAAGCGTACCCTTCTCATCTTCTTTGAAATCCTTCTCTATTCCTTGTCGGATCCTTTCCTTGATCTCCTTGATCTCCTCATCCGTTGCTTGGCCATCTCTTATCTCTTGCTCCAATGAAGAGTGGAGCTCCATCACTTCCATCTTGTTCAAGAATCCGAGGTGTAACTGTTCGAACTCCTTACGTAGTTCGGGTGGTAGCTCCCTAACCGTGAGTTGGTGACATGCTCCCTTCTGGCTCAATGCATCAGCTACTACATTGGCCCTTCCAGGGTGGTAGTTGATTCCAACATCGTAATCCTTGATGAGTTCCAACCATGGACGTTGCCTCAAATTCAAGTCCATTTGTGTAAATATGTACTTGAGGCTTTTATGATCCGTATAGATCTTGCATCGATGACCAAGGATATAATGTCTCCAAATCTTCAATGCATGCACTACTACTGCTAGCTCCAAGTCATGTGCAGGATAATTAAGCTCGTGCTTCTTTAATTGTCGTGAGGCATAGGCTACCACTTGTCCTTCTTGCATGAGCACACATCCGAGCCCTTGTCTCGATGCATCACAATATATGTCAAAGCTCTTCTTACGTCCGGCACTACCAAAACCGGTGCTGTGGTTAGCCTTTTCTTAAGTTCCTCAAAGCTTTCTTGGCACGCTGATGTCCACTGGAATGCTTTTCCCTTCGTTAGCAACTCCGTCACAGGTTTTGCTACCTTAGAGAAGTCCTTGATGAAACGTCGGTAGTATCCAGCCATCCCAAGAAAACTCCGAATATCTCTCACGTTTTGCGGTTGGTTCCACTTCAGAACATCTCCCACTTTTCTGGGATCAACCGATACTCCTTCCTCGGAGATAATGTGGCCTAGGAACGATATCTCCTTTAGCAAAATTGACACTTGTTAAGCTTGGCATACAATTGATGCTTGCGCATTTTAATCTCAAATGTTCTTTATGCTCCTCCTCACTTTTTGAATACACCATAATGTCGTTGATAAAAACCACGACGAACTTATCCAAGTACTCCATGAAAACCTTGTTCATAAGGTAGATGAAGTATGCGGGTGCATTTGTTAACCCAAAAGACATGACGGTATACTCATACGAACTATACCGTGTCCGAAAGGCAGTCTTGGGTATATCGGAGGGCTTAATTTTATGCTGGAAGTATCCTGACCGAAGATCAATCTTGGAGAACACTCAGGCTCCTTTCATTTGGTCGAATAGGTCTTCTATACGAGGCAGAGGGTATTTGTTCTTGATTGTCACCTCGTTGAGAGACCTATAGTCCACGCACATCCTTTGGGTCCCATCCTTCTTGTCTACGAAGAGCACGGGGGCTCCCCATGGTGACGAGCTGGGACGTATAAAACCCTTCTCCAACTGCTCCTGAATTTGCTTCTTGAGTTCCACTAGTTCATTGGTGGGCATCCTATAGGGTCTCTTTGCTATGGGTGCAGTCCCAGGTACCAAATCAATGGCAAACTCAATGTCCAGTCAGGTGGCATACCTGGAAGCTCTTCTAGAAACACGTTCGAGAATTCCTGAACCACTGGAACGCTGTCCGACGTTGCTCCTTCAACGTGGTTCAAAGTCGCCTTATTGGTTGTTTGTTGGGCTGACTTAAACTCGATACGAATACCGTGCTCGTTTGTCAACTGCACGCTCCTCTCAGCACACTGGATTACTCCGTTGTGCTTGCTTAACCAATCCATCCCGAGTATTATGTCAATCCCTTGGGAATCCAAGACAATGAGGTTGGCAAGGAAGTCTACACCCCTTATTTTAAGGCTTACTTTCGGACATACTATATTAGTACTCATCTCTCCACCGGGAGAATTAACTAACATAGCACAGTTTAAGTGTGATATGGGTAGATTATGCTTGGCAACATACTTGGATGATATGAAGGAATGTGATGCTCTAGAATCAAATAAAATGGTGGCTGGGTTGGAATTGGCAAGGAACATACCAATTACGACGTCCTCAGCCTGTTGTGCTTCCTCAGCAGAGACATGGTTCACGTTGCCGCGAGCATAGTACTGTTGTCCACGGTTTCCTTGATTGTCTCCTCCGTTTGGTCGCGGGTTCTGCTTGGGCACGTTGCCTTGCTGTCCAGGACCTCTCCTCGGGCAGTGGCTCACGAAGTGTCCTGTTTCCCCGCATGCAAAGCATGCCCATTTGCCCACGGCAGCAGGTACGTTGGGGCAGGGGTTTTGAACAGGAGCGCCCATGTTGGGTCGGGGCACAGGAGGCAAAGGCACACGAGGTGCTTGTGCAACGGGTCGTTGCTGTGGTGGCTGACTAGGGCGGTATGTAGGAGCGGTCGATCCATACTGCGGTGCAGATGGGGGCATGTACCGAGGTCGTATGTTGCTCCCTTGTGGCTGGTATTGCATCTTCCTCTTGCCCTCTCGCTCGATCTCTCGGATCTTTTTTTCAACCACTATAGTATTGTCAACCAGCTTCTGGAAGCTCGCGTAGTCATTGTTGAGGAGCTGAACCTGGATCTCATTGTTCAACCCTCTCATGAACAGGTATTGCTTCCTCTGGTCTGAGTTGACATCTTCGGGGGCATACCGGGACAGTTGTGTGAACTTGTTGAGATACTCATTCACGCTTCTCTGTCCTTGGCGGATACCTTTGAACTCCTGTCTCTTGAGCATCATTACACCAACAGAGATGTAATGAGAGCGGAAACTCTCCTTAAACTCAGTCCAAGTGATCATCTCTAGATTGTCATGGGCGTTGCATAGGGCATCCCACCAGTCAGCGGCAGCTCCTATGAGTTGGTGCGACGCAAAAAGAACCTTCTCTTGGTCATTGCACTGCACTATGGAAAGCTTCTTCTCCATGGATTTCAACCAGTTGTCGGCCTCTATGGGGTCGTTAGCTTGAGCAAAGGTGGGTGGTCGAGTCCTCATGAACTCTCCCAGTCTGTTATGAGCCAGCGGTGGTGGCGGTGGTATCGGAACGGGGTTGTTGTTGTTGTTGGCCTGCAACTGACCCAAAGTTTGGATCATGGTTTGCATAAGTTGATTCTGCATGGCCATCAACCGTTCCAGGTTGTTCTTACCAGCTCCGGGGTTAACAGGAACTTCATCCTGGCCATCCTCTTGGTTGCCACGGACGTTCCTTCCTTGGCGGCCGGCGTTTCCTCTCACCATCTGTGAGAGAGAACGAAATAGAATAGAGGTTAGAAGATTAGATGGATCCCCTAACTATATGCATCAAGGTGGATTGGACTATATGTATTAGCCCATATGAGGATGTGAACAAATGCCGAGGCATCTCACACCTCCTTTCTACTTATGTGTGGGTACGGACAACGCTTGAGACGTCCCACAACTCATACTTAAAATACAATCACAACAATCATCACAAGGGCTCACACAACTCCTATTCAAGGCTTTATTCAATGGGGGTCCTATATGGCTTAGGGTGATGCCAATCTGTGATTCACTATGGCTTCTCCTAGGTTTGTGTCCTATATCAAGGTAGTTCCAATGCCAATCTATGCATCCTAGGTTTGCATCCTATGGTCGGCGTGGCTCGGCTACCAAATCTGTGACTAGGCATGGTGGTTTTAATATCAATCTGTGACCTATCTGGGTTGTGTGATCTTCGATTAACCCGTGGGAGGTTGATACCAATCTGTGCCTAATACCAACTTGTGACTTTTATCTAGTCTTGTGTCCTACCGTCAACCATGGCAGGTTGATACCAATCTGGGGTTTCTATCTAGGCGTGTGACCTACTGTCAACCCGTGGCTCTGATACCAATCTGTGACGCCCTCAATTCTGTGGAAAAACCACGGAGACGAGAACTGATGCATATGTGTGCCCAGGATGTTCATCACACATATACACATCATCCACAAACTGAATTTCAGAATATATATAACCACGAATAACAGAGTTTATTATAATGTCTCATGAGTCTTAGACTCATGCTCATAGTGTGTAACACCCCAAAATTTTGATTCAAAACCCTAAATCATGTTAAGAGGGGGATTTAAATTTTTTTGGACGTGTTGCATGTTTTGCAAAAATTCAAATTCAAACTGGAATTCAAATTAAACTCAAATCAGAAAAGAAATAGGAAAAGAAAAAGAGAAAACAGAAAAAAACCGGCCAGTGGGCCGAAACCCACCAGCCGGCCCAACCAGCGCCTGAGCCAGCCCGCGGCCGCGCGCGCCACTTCCTTCCGCTGACAGGTGGGACCCACCAGATCGTCGTCTACCTCGCGCCCGCGCCGGACTCCCTCTCACCCGAATCAAAACCGATCGGGATTTCGGCGTATCCCCGCTGAATTCTGTTCGTAGGCGACGCGGACTTGATCTAAACCACCCCGCCGCCCTCTCCCGTCTATAAAAACCCCGGCCTCGTTCTGTTTTTCCCACGCGATCCGCCGATTTTCCTCCGGTGAGAACCGAGACTTCTCCGGCGAATTCTTGCCGATCTAAGCTCGGAAATTCCGATCTAACTCGTTGGTCTTGATCCACCGCCTCCGGGGAACCTTGCAGGTGCAGAAAACTCGGTGACTTGCGGTGTAAACACAGCGCCGACGAGCTTCGCCGTTGCTTCGCCTCGGACCTCGTCGCCGATCACCTTCCAGGACCTCCAAGCTCAAGAAAACCCCCGAGGTGAGATCCCCGACCTCCCCTCCACCGATCTATGCCATAAAATCACAGTTCTAGGAAGAATTCTCGAAGATCCGAAAGTCTCCGGCGAGATGGCCGCTTTCCGCCGCCGTGCGCCGCCGGCAGCGCCGCCCGCGCTCGATCAGAGCGACGTGGCCGCCTGTGCGCCGTTTATTTTAAATCGCACGGTAGAGTTTAAAACCCCGCGTACCGGTTCGACGTTATAATCTCAGCCGTCGGTTTTAAATCGGACGGTCCACGTCAGCCCCGCGTTATAAAGACTGGAAATCTTACGTGCTACCCCCTGGGGTTCTCGGGAAATAAGAGCTAGCCCCGGAAACATCTGATCTAGCCCCTGGAACTCCAGAAAATCATGTAAATTCATTTAAAAAATCAGTTTTAGCCCCTGGATTTAATAAAAATTAGGAAAAACACCTCTGATAAGTGTAGCTAGACCCCTGGAAATTCTGAAAATAATATTATAGACCCTGTAATGGGGTGAGTTTACCTTTTTAGCCCTGTTTAGTATTTAAATTAGGAAATTGAATATGTGGCTAGTGTTTAAAAATTAAAAAGTGGGACCAACATATTGTCATAATTAAATTAAAAACTTTCTCAGTATTTAGAAAACTTTGGAGTGAGATAAAAACATATTTTGGACTGAATTGAATCTGTCTAATTTATTATTCACGTTTAGGGACACATTTTTAAGTAATGAATAGTTTTAGAAAATAGGGAAAATAATTGTGAAATAGTTTACATCAGAGGCAAAGGTCAAAATATGTTATTAAATTATTTAGGATCAGAACCTATTCTGTTTAGATGATGTGTATTACTAATTTCATAATAAAGAACACATTTATGTGTAGGAAAATAAATCTGAAAATATAGCAACTAGTAAATGATAAATGGAGTTTCTAAAATCCAAAGAATTCAGTTTAAGGTTGGTAGAAATTCTATAGGCACATATGGAGAAGAAAAATACTTTTCATACGTACTTGGTAGTGAAAAGGTGTAGTAGTTGAATATAAGGAATTTATTTAAATTGGAAACTCATATATATATAGTAGGTAAGTATAAATGTGAACACAAAAGTAGGAATCATATACACATGATTAAAAGTGTATGCAAGCCACAAATCAACACACATAAAGTAAACACAACACATATAATGGTGAAGGACTTTCATAAATGTGAATGTGTGGTTTGTATGAAGTAGAAGTGTGAACTATGTCTTATGAATTGTTGTTTTTCTTTTGCTATGTGTGATGGTATGATGTAGAACCTGCTCAAGAGCAAGTTATTCCTTTCCAAGATCAGGACTACCCATTTCAAGAGCAGCAGAAAGGAGGCAAGTGTCCTTGACCACTTTGATCCTATGCTAGGATGTGTAGCTAGAGTTATTTGCATTTTCAATTTAATATGAAACCCATGATAGGAAGTTTCCCTAGAATTGCATTACCTTGTTTCCTTGTAGCTTGGGTTGGGATTTATTTTATCATGTCATTTATTATTATGCATATGCTTAGCCATGCTTAGAATGGGATATTTGGGATATGAGATCACCAGTTTATTTTACCATACTCTTGAATGAGATATTGTGAGTTATGTAGAGGTAGGGATCAAGGCAAGTTGGATGTTTTGGTTGTGTGCTGGGTGCACGAGACTCGGGTTTGTGTTTAGTACTTGCCTGGATCCTAAGGACCGGTTCATGGAGCATGTAACCTGGCTTTACAGTGCCAACCACATGCTGAGACGGGGCAGCTTGGCCAATTAATTAGGTGTATCCCCGGCGTAGTATGGGTGTGTTGGATGGTGCGGGGAGTAGGTGTCAGCTGGACTACCATATGAACCGCATGGCTCAAGAGGGGGCCACTGCAGCGGGGTTGGAGCCTCTTGTATGCTGTTAGGGGTGAAACTTCAGTGGGCCCACGCTCGTCGGGAATCCCTTTGTAAAGGCTTCGTAGTGATCTCCTGGCTACACACCTGGGAAGTGTGAATGTGGTTCGTAGCCACTGGCATAATGGAGGTTCTTTTAGTCCACCCGACAACGGGGGATGAAATCACTACATGTGGGTACAGTGGTACAAACTCTACAAAGTCAAAACTGTCATGACAGCCGTGCTCACGGTCAAGAGCGGCTTGGACTTATTCATGATTAGAGGAGTGATGGTTTTGAAAGTTGTGGATGTTAAGCGGGGAGCTTAACATTGGAAATGATGTTTTGGTTATTGGATTATGATGATGGGATGGGAGATTGGGACCATTTCACTTGTGTAGTAATGTAGGTGCTTAATAAGCTAAGGTGATAGGTATTAATTGCGTAGTGCTATAACCATGAGTTCAACCTCCCCTTGTTATAGCCATGCATGACATAACTTTCCCACACTTGCTGAGTACCATCGATACTCAACCTTGCATATTTTGTTGGTTTATATTGCTGCTCAGGTCAAGATAATGAGGCGGTGTATAATGACCAAGACTTTGGACCCGAAGAAGGTTTCTAGGTTCATGGAGACCCCCGGGCAACACCTTCTATGGAGCCCACAAGAATAATATTCCGCTGCTAGTTTAGTTACTTGTGATGAACTTATTATTGTCCATCGAGACATTTGAGATGTAAGACTTATTTATATTCGACACCTGGCTTATAATAAATGATGCTTCACTATTTGTCATCACATGTATGAGAAAATGATCCTGGCATACATGTGATATTCACTTGGCTGTTCTTTAGAAAAACCGGGTGTGACATAGTGGAAGTCTTAATCTAACAGCGGAAGTCTTTATTCTAGCAGCGGAAGTCTTCTGACTAATGCGGAAGCAGTCTAAGCAGCAGCGGTGGCTCCATCTCTACTCCATTCCCACAGGCAAGGTTGAGGACAGATTACACGCCTAATGCTCCAATTGGTCTTCATAGTAATCTTCTCCTGTTGCTGATGATGAAATAATAATGCAAGTTTGAGTACAATGATGTACTCAGCAAGTGCGTGAAAATATGATATGTAGCTCACAACAAGGTAGGTATAAAATGGCTCATTTGCAGAAAGCAAAGTTATTTATCAAAACCACGATAAAACAGCAACTTAACTTTAAGTGAACATAATCCCAACATTTATTAAAATACCAATCATACCTCCATTATGTTCATCACTTTCCATGTCCCAACCAGACATTAATCAACCTCATTCTTGCTCACGAATACCTTCTCGTATTCACTACCATCTCACAAATACCATCTCGTATTCGCTACCATTTCATCTCATAAACAATTCCGTCTCACACCGAGACCAATCTCGTTGCCATGACTCAACAGTCATGCAACCAATCTTATCACCCGTACTCAACAGTCACAAAAACCAAACCAAAATCAAACCATAACCAAAACCATCCAAAACCATCCCAAAATAACCATCCAACTAATCATGGAAGTTGGCCAGGCGCTCGTGACCGTAAGCTCGGCTATCATGATAGTTTTAGACTTTGCAGAGTTTACACCTCTTTACCCACAAGTTTGTGATTTCATCACCCGTCGGCGACTGCAGAACCTCCATTATACCAGTACACAACCGTCGGTGTATGGACAAGAGATCAAAAATAGCCTTTACAAAGGGGCTACTAGATGTATGGACTCACTAAGGTTTCACCGGCAGGCTCGAATCTCCAATTCTCCCACCCACGGCCCCCCTCTTGTGCCATGCAGTTCCCAAGGCAGTCCTCACTCGACTCCCATTCCCCGCGCCTTCCACGGTCCATAACAATCTAGCAACTTACCTAATTACTCAGCTAAGCCCCACCCATACTTGGCCTTGTGGTGGCACTGTTATCCTGGCATGTGCTCGCATGAACCGGTCCTTAGATCTACGGCAAGTAACCACCATCTCAGGCTACCTCATTCACAAACCCAGGCTTGCCTAGATCTCCCTCCGATCCATGTTCATTAACAACATCAGTTTCTCATTATCATTATGAGTGCAGTTAGCTACACACATCTATCTCGCTTCCCAATCCCATCGACTCAGCGAAGCATAAAAGCAAAAACCATACCCGACTCATAAACTTCCCTAGCGACAAGGGTGGTTTAACCAAAACTAGTAAACTCCTATAAAAGGGTTTCCCATCATGTTTGACTCAGCACTCACGCCTTTTCGCAAACAAAACAGTTTTTCAAAATATAGGATCAATATGGTCAAGGGGCACTTGCCTTGTTCTGGTTGTTCCGGTTGCTCAAAATCTTGTTGTTGTAGTCCGTCGTATGTAGCTCCCTGAGCTTGTCCTTATATACTTGATCATGCACATACAAGATTCACAATAATCAATATCATGCACAAACTTTAACTAGATGCGATGATGCATATGGATGTTAATCCTATGATGCGGTTTAGTTTGTACGTGTTCTTATATGGCTTGCATGGGTTTTACGATGAACAGAGTTGTAGAGATCAATTGTGGACGTGGCGATGATCTTGACTTTAGATCAAACCGATAAACAAGTGATCTGTCCACGAAAAAGCTTTTGTTCGAAAGCAAATTGAAGAACAGATGCAAAGAAAACGCGATGATGTCGTAAGGTGGTATTGGAGACCTACCTTACGTTCTTCTTAGTCTCGGGGTCCTTCTCCTAGCAAGACAGATTGTTCAGGCCCTCTTCCGGTGATCTCTCTCGACCGAACTCCGGTGAAGGTTTTACTCGGCGAGCTGGGGCTAGAGCTCTAAGTCATCAGCTCAGGAGGTGGAAAATAAGTTCATGGTTTCGGCAAAAGGTTCTGGGTTCTATTTATAATCGGGAAGAGAAGAGTTCTAATCTGATTGGACTTCGAATAAGAGTCCCATTCAAACTGTTTTTAGATCTTAACAACTTATCCTAGATTGATTCGGTGCGGTAACATTGTGGAAATTGTATCGGTTTCCTCCCGTACCGGTATTCCCACGCGTACAGAAGCAAAACTCGCTCTAGAACTCGTTACCTCCGCGGTGATGAGCTCTGGATGCTCCACGTGTCCATCGGGAGCCTGGTCTCCTCCTTTCCGCAGAGACGAGCTCCGGTTATGCGGCGTGTCAAGCGGGCGAGACCTCCCTCTTCTTCGGAGGTGAGCTCCGCGTGCGCCACGTGTCTGGTGGGTCGGGACCTGCCCTCTCAACAGAGGCGAGCTCCGTGAACGCCACGTGTCAGTGCCGGACCTCCCCTTTCTTCGGAGGTGGCTCCGGGTGTGCCACTTGTCCTAACAGCGCCAGACTTCCTTTCTTCTCAGAGACGAGCTCCGAGATTGACACGTGTTCAACAATGACGGACCTCCCGGAGATAAGCTCCGGTGGTGACACGTGTCCAATAGAACCGGATCTCTCGGAGATGAGCTCAGAGATCGACACGTATCCCGCGTGACTGGTCCTCTGTTTTCCGCGGTGACTAGCTCCGAAGGTGACACGTGTCCTGCGGGACAGGCCTCGCTTCCCCGCAGAGGGTAGCTCCAGGGCAACACGTGTCCCACGGGGTCGGACCTTTCCCCAATTGCGGGGATGAGCTCCGGACACGCCATGTGGCCAGCGGCCCGCGGAAAATGTCTACGGTGCTCTAGGCGAACTGAAATTGGCTCCTTTTGGCTATCTTTTGATTCTTCTCTGTTTCAATCTTATAAAAATGTTTATGAAACATGAATATATGCAGAAATCGAAAATGAGGGTGTCACAGGAATGGGCTGTTTTTGTCAATCGGTCCGCGATAACCCAAATAGAGTCGTAACCCGATTGAGTACGTGGCAATCCAACGATGAAATCCATGCTGATGTCTCCCACTTCCACTTAGGTACTTTCAATGGCTGCAACAGTCGAGCGGGTCTTTGATGTTCGGCCTTCACCCATTGGCACGTATCGCATAAGGCAACATATTCGGCTATGTCCCTTTTCATACCATCCCACCAATAGCAAGTTTTCAGGTCCTTGTACATCATTGTACAGCCGGGATGTATGGAATAAGGTGAGTCATGTGCCTCCTTTAATATCGTGTCGCAGATGTGCTTCACGTTAGGCACACAAATCCTTTTTCCTAACCAAAGCGTGCCTTTCTAATCTTCCTTGAAATCCTTTTCTATGCCTTGTTGATTCTTTCCTTGATTTCCTTGATTTCCTCATCCATGGCTTGGCCATCTCGTATCTCTTGTTCCAGCGAAGAGTTGAGTTCTATCACTTCCATATCGTTCAAGAATCCAAGATGTAACCGTTTGAACTCCTTGCGCAGCTCGGGCGGCAGCTCCCGAACCGTGAGTTGGTGACATGCTCCCTTTCGGCTCAACACATTAGCTACTACATTGGCCTTTCCGGGGTGATAGTTGATTCCAACATCATAATCCTTGATGAGTTCCAACCATTGACGTTGCCTCAAATTCGGATCCGTTTGCGTGAATATATACTTGAGGCTTTTGTGATCCGTATAGATCTCACATCGGTGGCCAAGGATATAATGCCTCCAAATCTTCAAGGCATGTACCATGGCTGCAAGTTCCAAGTCATGTGTGGGGTAATTCAGCTCGTGTTTCTTTAGTTGCCTCGACGCATAGGCTACCACTTGTCCTTCTTGCATGAGCACACATCCAAGCCCTTGTCTTGATGCGTCACAATATATGTCGAAGCTCTTGCTCACGTCCGGCAACACCAAAACCGGCGCTGTGGTTAGTATTTTCTTGAGCTCCTCAAAGCTTTCTTGACACACTGGTGTCCACTGAAATGCTTTTCCCTTCATTAGCAATTCAGTCATAGGCTTCGCTAGTTTAGAGAAATCCTTGATCAACCGGCGGTAGTATCCAGCCATTCAAAGGAAACTCCGAATATCTCTCACATTCTGCGGTTGGTTCCACTTTAAAACGTCTCCCACTTTTCAGGGATCAACCGATACTCCTCCCTCGGAGATGATGTGGCCTAGGAATGATATCTCCTTTAGCTAAAATTGACACTTGCTGAACTTGGCATACAATTGATGCTCTCACAGTTTCTGCAATGTCAATCTCAAGTGTTCTTCATGTTCTTCCTCGCTTTTCAAATACACCATGATACCGTCGATGAAAACCACAATGAACTTGTCCAAGTACTCCATGAAGACCTTATTCATGAGGTACATAAAGTATGCGGGTGCATTCGTTAACCCAAAAGACATAACGGTATATTCATACGAACCATACCGTGTCCGAAATGCAGTCTTTGGTATGTCGGAGGGCTTAATCTTCAGCTGGAAATATCCCGACCGAAGATCAATCTTGGAGAAAATTCGGGCACCTTTCATTTGGTCGAACAGGTCCTCTATACGGGGCAGCGGGTATTCATTCTTGATCGTCACCTCATTGAGAGACCTATAATCCACACACATCCTTTGGGTCCCATCCTTCTTGTCCACGAAGAGCACGGGATCTCCCCACGGTGACGAGTTTGGGCGTATAAAACTCTTTTCCAGCTGCTCCTGAATTTGCTTCTTAAGTTCCACTAGTTCATTAGCGGGCATCCTATACGGCCTTTTCGCTATAGGTGCAGTTTCAGGTACTAAATCAGTGGCAAATTCAATGTCCCGGTCAGGTGGCATACCTGGAAGTTCTTCCGGGAACACATCTAAAAATTCTTGAACCATCGGAATGCTTTCCAATGTTGCTTCTTTGACGTGGTTCAACGCTGCCTTCTCGGTCGCCGGTTGGGCTGACTCGAACTCAATACGAGTACCGTGTTCATTTGTCAACTGCACGCTCCTCTCAGCACATTGAATTACTCCGCTATGCTTGCTTAACCAATCCAGTCCATGCATTATATCAATCCCTTGGGAATCCAAGACAATAACGTTGGCAAGAAAATCTACCCCCCTTATTTTAAGGTTTACTTTTGGACATACTATATTAGTCCTCATCTCTCCACCGGGAGAATTAACCAACATAGTGTGTTTCATGTGTGATATGGGCAGATTATACTTGGCAACATACTTGGATGATATGAATGAATGTGATGCTCCGGAATCAAATAAAACAGTGGCTAGGTTGGAGTTGGCAAGGAACATAGCAATCACGACGTCCTCAGCTTGTTGTGCTTCCTCAGCGGAGATATGATTCACGTTGCCACGAGCGTAGTTCTGCTGCCCACGGTTACCTTGCGTAGCTCCTCCGTTCGGCCGTGGGTTCTGTTTTGGTGCGTTGGTTGGCTGTCAAAGGCCTTTCTTCGGGCACTGACTTGCAAAGTGTCCCGCCTCTCCGCATGAAAAGCATGCTTTGTTGCCCAAAACAGCAGGAATGTTAGGGAGAGGCTGGTTTTGAGCATAGGCGCCCATGTTGGGATGGGGGGCAGGAGGCAAAGGCATACGAGGTTCTTTCATAAGAGGACGTTGCTGCGGTGGTTGATTAGGGCGAGGTGGATTTGCAGGGCGGAAAGTAGAAGTGGACGAGCCATACTGTGGTGCAGCTGGTGGCATGAAACGGGGATGTACATTGCTCCCTTGTGGCTGGTATGGCATTTTCCTCTTGCCCTCTTGCTCGATCTCACGGATCTTGCTCTCATCCACTATAGCTTTGTCAACGAGCTTCTGGAAGTTCGCATAATCGTTGTTGAGCAGCTGAACTTGGATCTCATTGTTCAACCCTCTCATAAACAAGTATTGCTTCCTTTGATCCGAGTTAACATCATCTGGAGCATACCTTGACAGCTGCGTGAATTTGTTGAGGTACTCATTCACGCTCTTCTTTACTTGGCGGAGACCTTCAAATTGCCTTTTAAGCATCATGACTCCAGCAAGGACGTAATGAGAGCGGAAACTCTCCTTGATTTCAGCCCAGGTGATAGTCTCCTGGTTGACACGAGCATTGCAAAGAGCGTCCCACCAGTCAGCGGCTGCTCCCATAAGTTGGTGTGATGCGAAGAGAACTTTCTCCCGATCATTGCACTGAACAATAGCAAGCTTCTTTTCCATGGACTTCAACCAATCATCAGCCTCCATGGGATTATTAGCTTGTGCAAAAGTAGGCGGCCTAGTCCTCATGAACTCTCCCAATCTGTTGTGAGCCGGCGGTGGTGGCGGTTGTGGCGGTGGGGTGCAGGAACGGGGTTAGGATTGTTGTTGTTTTTGGCTTGCAGCTGGGCCAACGTTTGTATCATAGTTTGCATGAGCTGGTTCTGCATAGCCATCAACTGTTCAAGGTTGTTTGCATCAGCCCCGGGGTTACCATTTTCAGGAACTTCAACGTTGCCATCCTCTTGTGGTTCATTGTTGCCTCGGGCGTTCCTCCTTTGACGGATGGCATTTTCCCTCACCATCTGTGAGAGAGAGTAGAGTATAATAGAAAATAGAAGTTTAGATTGATCCCCCCAACTATATATATCAAGGCGTATGAACTAAATATCTTCTTTTATTAATTTCAGCCTATATGAGGATGTGAACACATGCCGAAGCATCTCACATCTCCCTATGTGGATGTGGATATTGGCCGAAGCGTCCCACAACTCACATCAGCACACAAACCAAACAATAATCACAAGTAACCATGCCTCCATTCGGTAACACTGCCACCCTGCGCGGTCAAACCGTGTCTTAGGGCGGGTGCAACCGCCCAGCATAATAGAGCTCCTCTGCCGGCGGTATAATATCGCTTCTGGCGGTTCGGACACAACACTCGATGGTCAATCCACTCCACAGAATAGAGCTCCTCCGGACTTCTGTTCACCAGGCGTCTTACTGCGTCATCGGCTGGTCCGACCACCATACGAACTAGAGCCCCTGTGGCCTCTGTTCAGCTGGTTGTCTGATCGTGTATTCGGGGCGATCCGACCACCCCGAAGAATAGAGCCCCTCTGGGCTTCTGTTCATCGGCAGGCAGTCCAACTGCCACACCAAACAGATCCCCCATGGGCCTCTATTCGCCTCGTGGTTAGATCGAGCCTTCAGGTGTCTTCACCGCATCGTCACCACGTCGTCTTCCACTTACTGAGCTTCTCGTTGCTCCGATGGAAAATAAGCACACCACACGCACTTATGGGAAGTGTAGATTTCTTGTCCCAGTTTAATGCCTGAATCTTTGGGCCTCAACCTTGTAGTTATTGAACAAAATCTATCGTGGTGCTCTCCCGACCACAATTGGTGAGATGTGATGACAGATAAGTTGACTGCTCTATAGGCCAATAACATTTAGGATCTTATGCCTCGCCTTCACACTACCACAAAAACCATTATCACAGGCGTCTCGTTTTTCAGACTCAGGCGGTCCGTGAAAAAATGCACCTGTGATGTCAAATGAATTAATAACCGCCTGTGATGAACAAACACACAGACGGCTCACAATGGCATACCGCCTATGTAAACATATCAACTTTCACAGGCGGACAGTGGAGTAGGAGCCGTCTGCAATATTGGCCATTAATACAGTCGGCTGAAGCGACCGGGAGTAGGAGCCGTCTGCAATATTGACCATTAATACCGAGGGGAACGCGCCTTTGAATTCAATTCGAAGCCACCAAACGTCGCGGTCCGGTATACATCAACCACATTTAGCATCAAATAAAAAGACAACAAACAATTTGATAATTGATAACAAACATTCATCGTCGAACAAACATTCATTAAAAATTAAATTTTTACAAACAACAAAAGAAAACAACAAACAATTGCCTAGTCCTCCGGTGGCGGAAGAACCCCACACTTGTCGGTGATCGACTCCACCAACTTCCTGCTGCCTTCCACCCCAAGCACCTACCGACCATCTACCGCATCGCGTCAAGACGAATGGCCACTGTGCTTAACCCGAAGAGGTAGTGGCCTATGGTATCCATTCCAGTACCTACTAGAAGTCGACCAAGACCCAGAAACTCTATGGCATCAGATGTATTGTTAAATACATCCTTCACCATCTGTCGTCGCAACGGTGATAGATCGTCGTCCGCCTGTGCCCTGAGGGCAACCAAACTCTGCTCTAGTAAAGCGACTTTCCTAAGCAGGTGCACTCTCTCTTCCGCCCAGGAAGGCGACGGAGGTGCGGTTGGAGCCGGGGACGGAGGCGCGGTTGGAGCCGGGGACGGAGGCGCGGTTGTAGCTGGAGAAGGAGGTGCGGTTGGAGCCAGGGACGGAGGCGCGGCGAGTGGAGAGCATGGTCGGAAGTGCTTCATCGGTGGTGCCATTGAGACTAGGGCTACGGTACGGCGTTGAAGACGAAGACTAGAGGGAAGAGGAAGACTATGATGGTGGTGCAGAGAAGGGAAAGGTGCAAGTTATACTGGTGCGGAGAAGGAGAGGTCGGATCGCTTCAAATTTTGCACGCGAATGGCAACGACCGCACGATACAGGCGGACCGTGCAGTAGGAGCCGCTTGCAATATTGGCCATTAATACAGGTGGCTGAAGCGACTGGTTGTGCGTGCCTTAACTTTTCGGTTACCGCACGAGGGGAACGTGCATAGTACATGCGTCCTTAGAGTTACACGATCAGATAATCTTACGTTACAAACCGCCTGTGATAAACATTCTTCATAGGCGGACAGACATAGGTAAAGAACCGTCTGCGACAAATATTCTTCACAGGCGGATACTCTTTATGTTACAAACCGCCTGTGATAAATATTCTTCATAGGTGGCTAGTCGTAGGTATAGAACCGTCTGCGAAAATTGTAGCATGCACCATTCCACAAAAGTTCTAGCAACCAAATACGTCTCACATGGTAGCATGCATTACTGTCACACCCGGTTTTTCTGAAGAACAACCGAGTGAATATCACATGTATGCCAGGATCATTTTCTCATACATGTGATGACAAATAGTAAAGCATCATTTATTACAAGCCAGGTGTCGAATATAAATAAGTCTTACATAGCAAATGTCTCGTTGGACAATAAAAAGTTCATCACAAGTAAATAAACTAGCAGCGGAATATTATTCATGAGGGCTTCGTCACAGGCGTTGCCCGGGGGACTCCATGAACCTAGAAACCTTCTTCGGGTCCAAAGTCTTGATCATTATACACCACCTCATTATCTTGACCTGAGCAGCAATATAAACCAACAAATATGCAAGGTTGAGTACCAATGGTACTCAGCAAGTGTGGGAAAATTATATCATGCATGGCTTAGAACAAGGAGAGGTTGAACTCATGGTTAAAGCACTATGCAATTAATACCTATCACCTTAGCTTATTAAGCACCTACATTACTACACAGGTGAAATGGTCCCAATCTCCCATCCCATCATCATAATCCAATAACCATAACATCATTTCCAATGTTAAGCTCCCCGCTTAACATCCACAACATCCAAAGCCATCATCCTCTAATCATGAATAAGTCCAAGCCGCTCTTGACCGTGAGCATGGCTGTCATGACAGTTTTGACTCTGCAGAGTTTGCACCACTGTACCCACATGTAGTGATTTCATCCCCCGTTGCCGGGTGGACTAAAAGAACCTCCATTATGCCAGTGGCTCCGAACCACATTCACACTTCCCAGGTGTGTAGCCAGGAGATCACTACGAAGCCTTTACAAAGGGATTCCCAACGAGCGTGGGCCCACTGAGGTTTCACCCCTAACAGCATACAAGAGGCTCCAACCCCGCTGCAGTGGCCCCCTCTTGAGCCTTGCGGTTCATATGGTAGTCCAGCTGACACCTACTCCCCGCACCATCCAACACACCCATACTACGCCGGGGATACACCTAATTAATTGGCCAAGCTGATCCATCTCAGCATGTGGTTGGCACGGTAAAGCCAGGTTACATGCTCCATGAACCGGTCCTTAGGATCCAGGCAAGTACTAAACACAAACCCGAGTCTCGTGCACCCAGCACACAACCAAAACATCCAACTTGCCTTGATCCCTACCTCTACATAACTCACAATATCTCATTCAAGAGTATGGTAAAATAAACTGATGATCTCATGTCCCAAATATCCCATTCTAAGCATGGCTAAGCATATGCATAATAATAAATGACATGATAGAATAAATCCCAACCCAAGCTACAAGGAAACAAGGTAATGCAATTCTAGGGAAACTTCCTAGAATGGGTTTCATATTTCAATTGACAATGCAAATAATTCTAGCTACACATCCTAGCATAGGATCAAAGTGGTCAAGGACACTTGCCTCCTTACTGCTGTTCTTGAAATGGGTAGTCCTGATCTTGGAAAGGAATAACTTGCTCTTGAGCAGGTTCTACATCATACCATGACACATAGCAAAAGAAAAACAACAATCACTACAAGAAAATGGAAAATTTTCGTGGGCTAGGTATATTTTCGTGGGCCCTCACGACAATAGGTTTATTTTCGTGAGCTAGGTTATTGCTCACGAAATTAAATGTTTATTTTCGTCGGCTAAAAGAAGAACACACGAAATTAGGTGTTATTTCGTGGGCTAAGAATGTAGCACACGAAATTAAATGTAATTTCGTGGGCTTGGTAACAAGCACACGAAAATAAACGAGGGTTCCACGTAGGAGTAGCCCTATTTTCGTGGGCCGTCGTGGAAGCTAACGAATATTTTAGGCGCAGTTTCGTCGGCTTTGAAAAGCACACGAAATTGATCCATATCCCGACCGGCACACAAACAAGGCATGCATTGTCGTATTGTCGTCGGCTTCGGACAGAACACACGAAAATGTTTGGCACACAAAACAGGGCATGTATTGAGGTATTGTCGTCGGCCACGTAGAAGCTCACGAAAAAAAAACAAATTTTGTCGGCTAGAGCAGAAGCACACGAAATTTTGTTTATTGTCGTCGGCTTCTGACGCAGCACACGAAATTATGGGCTCATAAAACAAGGCATGCATTGAGGTATTGTCGTCGGCCACGTAGAAGCTCACGAAAAAACCCTAATTTCGTCAGCTAGAGCAGAAGCACACGAAATTTTGTTTATTGTCGTCGGCTTCTGACGCAACACACGAAATTATGGGCACACAAAACAATGCATGCATAGTATTATTTTCGTCGGCCTCTGACAACACTCACGAAAATGATTCTTATTTTCGTCGGCTTTGTAACAAGCTCACGAAAATGGAATATATTTTCGTAGGCA
This sequence comes from Neostapfia colusana, assembly GCA_030760725.1. Taxonomy (NCBI): domain Eukaryota; kingdom Viridiplantae; phylum Streptophyta; class Magnoliopsida; order Poales; family Poaceae; genus Neostapfia; species Neostapfia colusana. The sequence goes on from JASWHV010000005.1 coordinate 12,880,804, forward strand.
CCCGTGTGGCTCACGAAATTATCACGTATAATGACCCGGGCGACCAACCGCGTGAATCTCAGAGCCCGCTAACTCTCACACACGACGCCGCCGCCAGCGCCGCCGCTCCAACCGCCGCTCGGCCTCTTTCTCGGCGGCGCTCTTGTGCCGGCGATCTGTGGCGCACGGCGCACGCGCCCCGGCCGGCCCTCGTCGCAGGCAAGACGCCCCCACGCCGGCCCTCGTCGCAGGCAAGGCCCGGGCGGCGCCTCTGCGCCGTAGCTCCCGGCGCCCACACTCCCGGCGCCCACACTCCCGGCGTCGCTGCTTCGCCCCTGCACTGCCCTTCTCAGCGCCGGCGCGGCCGCCCTGCCCCGGCCTGCATGTCCCCGCCCCACCGGGTGCCGGCGCGCGTATACCCCGACCCTAGCGGTCCGAGGTGAGCTCTCTAATTGTGTATAGATTTTCATTATTTACAATGTTGTAAGAGTTAACTATACTAATACAAACATAAAATAGTAGCATATGCATTATTGATGTTGAAAAGAATACTACCGGCTGAAGCGAACATTATTGGATTTTGAAGACATAATTTGGCCATGTGTTGACCCATGTGTTGAGCTACGAATTCAATTTTTAGACTACTACAGTTTCATGCTAACGTAGTCCTTAGGTTGTACACATGGGTGAAAACCAAACAACAATTACAAGAAAACTTTTAATTTTGCATGCTGCCGCAGCCAGCCGCCTCGTTTGGGTCAGGGCAGCCCTTTCCGGAGCAGCCTGGCGACCGGCGCCCGGCATCGATCGGTGTAGAGCGCTCTCTCCCCTGTGCAGCCTGCAACAGGCGCCGCCCCTTCCCCGTCACCCGGCACCGACCGGCCTGGTGCTGCACCTTCAGCCTGTTGAAAATAATGCTATAATACTGTTTCATTATTCATTAACCTAAATAACGTGAATGCTTTAATTTATGTGTTGTGCTTTGGTTTAATGGCTATTATGGTCGTGCATGTACCATATCCATCTATGAATGAAAATTTTGCGGGTTATAGCGAAATATAAATAAACGGGTTTCGGGCCGGCTCAGCCCGACAATTGGGCCGTCTAAAAGTTATCATTAGCGGCACCCGGTAGAGCATAATTTAAGACGTTTGACTCAATTCACTGTCTCTCCCTCGTTCTTTCCTCCTGTCTCTCGTTCTTACCTCTCTCTTGTAGAAATTAGAATCACGTAACCTATACAATATGCGTCACCCGTTTCGGACCGGCCCGTCTCACATGCGTTACGCATGTGAGGCGTGTAGGTTCGGAATTGTCCCTTATTGGACAGCCTGGGAGTGACAGAGGGGGCGTTCTTATGACGAGACGCGGGGTATGGATTCGGACGAAATTTCGACGACGTAACCCTAATGTTCTCCGCTACACCATTATTGGGCGTGTAGTTGGAGAACAACGGGGTTATGCTGCCGAAATTTTGTCTGGATCTGAACCCCGTGTCTCGTTATAAGCACGCTCCTCTCGGTTACTCTTGGGTGGGTTTAGGACCTATCCCTTCCAATAGATGTAAAGTGAATGTAATTAAATAATATTTTGTTTTTGTCATATTTATAGTTGCAACATACATATCACTATTTTAGGTATTCGATGTTCAATGGTGTCATGAACACCGATGTGGTTCTCTCGCAGTCACGGTCAACACAGAGCGGACAAAGTTCTTCTCGGCGTACTCACATAGGAAATGAGTCTAGGTTAAAACAAATGGAGGAGGAGCAGGCTGCATTGAGAGACCACTTGAGGCTACAAGAAGACCGTATGAAACGACAGGACGAGTTTATAAAAGCACAAAATGACGACTTCTCGAATCTGGCAACGTGGCAACAAGCGATGCAGGTATATTAATATAAGAGTTCAAATATTTATGTTAAATAAGACATGCATGCATATTTTTATTAAAATGAAGCTAAACATTTTAAAATGATTTAGGGATACTTTTCTCAGCTTGGACTGCCTGCCGCCATGCCACCGCTTCCGCAGCCTCCGCAGCTACCTATGCCTTCACCGCCACCGATGCCTCCACAGCCTCTTCCTGTTGGAACACAGGTATATATTATCTTTATGTTCTCTTCCATTTCTATAAAGTGTTAGTATACTTGTAACATGTATTATTATTTATTTAGGGATCATCCTCAAGGGCACAAAACTTTCATAGTCCTGTTACAAATTTGCGAGCATCTTCTTCAGGAGGACAGGTTGGAGGGGATGACTTTGTCGATCAATTCTTCGCTCCCGGTGGTAGCAATTAGGTAATTTAGTTTTTTCATATATCGTGTATCTTATATACAAATAGAGCTTGTGTATAACAAGACATAGAGTCTAATATGATGTTAATTTTATTTTGAATCTATTAGTTATATACTTCATTTTGGCTTGATACAGGAAAACGGCGAGGAAAAGGGTGTCAAAGCAATTTGTTGATTTGTTGAAAAGCTCATTGTGAAAATGTCTTATGATTTGCTTTGACAAAATTGTTGTATGGACAATATGAGATGTTCGTGTTTCCTGACAATGTGAAATGTTCGTGTTTGTGTGGACAATGTAATGGATAAGACTATTTATATGATGTAATGGATTTTATAATGTTTAATAAGTTTGCTGCAGTTGTTATGAAGTGTGATCATATGTGTGTTTATGTTATTTGATATATAATTTATTATTTCGTGCTTCGAACAAATATTATGTGCAAGCAGTTGTATATATTTTCGTGGGACACAAAAAGGCCCACAAAAATAGTGCAATAATATTTTCGTGGGCCAGTGAAAGCCCACGAAAATCGGACCATATTAGTTTCGTGGGCCCAACAAGTGGCCCACGACAATAAGTGGACACTATTGTCGTGTGCTCTAACATGGCCGACGAAAACATCACAAACAGTATTTTCGTGGGCCAGTAGAGAACCCACGAAAATAGCGAGATAGTATTGTCGTGGGCCACGGCACGGCCCACGACAATAACAGCAAGTTATTTTCGTGGGCTACATTATGGCCCACGAAAATAACAGCAAGTTATTTTCGTGGGCTACATTACGGCCCACGAAACTACGTAATTTCGTGAGCCATTTCAGGCCGACGAAAATAACATTATTTTCGTGAGCAATCGACGAAATTAAATTTATTTTCGACGAATTATTGTCGTCGGCCGTGGGCTCACGAAAATAAGCGTAAAACCCACGAAAATATATATTTTCGTCGGTTTTAGGCTTATTTTCGTGGGCCCATGGCCCACGAAAATAACTCGTTTTCCTGTAGTGAATCCATAAGACATAGTTCACACTTCCACTTCATACAAACCACACATTCATATTTATGAAAGTCATTCACCATTATATGTGTTGTGGTTACTCTATGTGTGTTGATTTGTGGCTTGCATGCACTTTTAATCATATGTATATGATTCCTACTTTTGTGTTCACATTTATACTTACATACTATATATATGAGTTTCCAATTTAAATAAATTCCTTATATTCAATTACTACACCTTTTAGCTACCAAGTATGCATGAAAGGTATTTTCCTTCTCCATATGTGTCTTCATAATTTCTACCAACCCTAAACTGAATTCTTTGGATTTTAGAACTCCATTTATCATTTACTATTTGCTATATTTTCAGATTTATTTCCTCTGCCTAAATGTGAACTTTATTATAAAAATAACAAGACACATCATCTAAACAGAATAGGTTCTGATCTAAAATATTTGCTAATATATTTTTGACCTTTTCCTCTGATGTAAACTATTTTACAATTATTTTCCCTATTTTCCAGAACTATTCTTTACTTAAAAATGTGTCCCTAAATGTGAATAATAAATTAAACAGATTCACTTCAGCCCAAAATATGTTTTTATCTCACTCCCAAGTTTTCTAAATACTGAGAAAGTTTTTAATTTAATTTTGACAATATGTTTGTCCCACTTTTTAAATTTTAAGCACTAGCCACATATTCAATTTCTTAAATTAAATATTAAACAGGGCTAAAAAGGTAAACTCACTCCACTACAGGGTCTATAATATTATTTTAATAATTTTCAGGGGTCTAGCTATACATAACAGAGGAGTTTTTCCTAATTTTTATTAAGTCCAGGGGCTAAAACTGATTTTTAAATGAATTTACATGATTCTCTGAAGTTCCAGGGGCTAGATCAGAAGTTTCCGGGGCTAGCTCTTATTTCCCGAGAACCCCAGGGGGTAGCACGTAAGATTTCCAGTCTTTATAACGCGGGGATGACGTGGACCGTCTGATTTAAAACAAACGGCTGAGATTATAACGCCGAACCGGTACGCGGGGATTTAAAGTCTACCGTGCGATTTAAAATAGATGGCGCACAAGCGGCCACGTCGCTCTGATCGAGCGCGGGCGGCGCTGCCGGCGGCGCACGGCGGCGGGAGGCGGTGATCTCGCCGGAGAGTTTCGGATCTTTGGGATTTCTTCCTAGAACTGTGATTTTATGGCATAGATCGGTGGAGGGGAGGTCGGGGATCTCACCTCGGGGGTTTTCTTGAGCTCGGAGGTCCTGGAAGGCGGTCGGCGACGAGGTCCGAAGTGAAACCACGGCGAGGCTCGTCGGCGCTGTGTTTGAACCGCAAGTCACCGAGTTTTCTGCACCTACAGGGTTCACCGGAGGCGGTGGATCAAGACCAGCGAGTTAGATCAGAATTTCCGAGCGTAGATCGGCCAGAATTCGTCGGAGAAGGCTCGGGTTCTCACCGGAGTAAAAACAGCGGATCCCGTGGGAAAAACAGAATGAGGTCGGGGTTTTTATAGACGGGGGAGGGCGGCGTTCGGTTGTGATCGAGTTTGCGTCGCCCACAAGCAAAATTCGGCTGGGATACGCAGAAATCCGGGTCGGTTTGGATTCGCGGTGAGAGAGAGTCCCGGCGCGGGCGCGAGGTAGAAGAAGAGCTGGCGGGCCCCGTCTGTCAGTGGGAGGAAGGGGCGCGCGCGGCCGCGGGCTGGCGCGGGTGCTGGGTGGGCCGGCTGGTGGGTTTCGGCCCACTGGCTGGTTTTTTTTTCTGTTTTCCTTTTTCTTTTTCTGTTTCTTTTCTGTTTTGAATTTAAATTGAATTCCAGTTTGAATTTGAATTTTTGCAAAACATGCAATACGTCCAAAAATTTTTAAATTCCCCTCTTAACATGATTTAGGGTCTTAACAAGATTTTTGGGGTGTTACAGCTCTACCCCCCTTAAAAAAAATCTCGTCCTCGAGATTGGTGGTTCTAAGAAAACAATTCCGGAAATTGTGCCTTGAGCTCGTCTTCCCGCTCCCAGGTGGCTTCCTCTTATGAGTGATGCTTCCACTGCACCTTGCACATTCGGATTCTTTTATTCCTGGTGAGGCGTTCCATTGTCTCCAAAATCTTGTATGGTTGCTCGGCATAAGACAAATCCTCAGCTACGTCCACTTCATTCATGGGTAACACCTCTTCAGGCGTCATCAGGCATTTCTTGAGTTGTGACACATGGAATACATCGTGCACATCCGATAGACGAGCCGGTAACTCTAGTTGATACGCCACTTCGCCTTTCCTTTCCAGAACTTGAAGGGTCCGATGTATCGAGGTGACAACTTCCCCTTCACTTTGAACCGACGAAGTCCTCTGATAGGGGACACCTTGAGATAGACATAGTCTCCCACGTTGAAAACGAGCTCTCTTCTTCATACATCGGCATAGCTCTTTTGGCGTGTCTGTGCTATCCTCAAGTTGTTGCGAATTTCCCTCACTTTCGCCTCAGCTTCTTGAAGTACTTCGGGACCAAACACTTTACTTTCCCCCGTTTGGTTCCAAAATAGGGGAGTTCTGCACTTCCTCCCATACAAAGCTTCAAACGGTGACATCTTCATACTAGCTTGATAGCTGTTGTTATAGGAAAACTCCGCATACGGTAAGTTCTTGTCCCAACTCCTATTGTTTTTGAGTGCACATGCCCTCAGCATATCTTCAAGGATTTGATTGGTTCTCTCCGTCTGCCCGTCAGTTTTGGGATGATAGGCAGAGCTGAAATTTAGATGGGTTCCCATGGTTTCATGCAACTTCTGCCAAAACCTCGAGGTGAACTGTGTCCCTCGGTCCAACACTATCTTCTTCGGCACACCATGGTAACACACGATCCTTGACATGTATAACTCCACCAATTTGGATCCACTGTAGCTTTCCTTTACGGGGATGAAGTGAGCTACCTTCGTTAGCCTATCAATGATGACCCATATCGAATCATACCCTGATTGGGTCCTAGGCAATCCCACGATGAAATCCATGCTGATTTTTTCCCATTTCCATTCAGGCACTTTGAGTGGTTGCAATAATCCTGCGGGTCGTTGATGTTCTGCTTTCACCAATTGACATGTGTCACATAGGGCAACATGTTCCGCGACATCTCGTTTCATGCCATACCACCAATACCTGCTCTTGAGGTCCTGGTACATCTTCGTACTCCCAGGATGAATGGAATAGTCAAAATCATGAGCCTCCTTCAAAATCAATTCACGGATCTCCTTTACTTCTGGCACACAGATTCTTTTCCCATGCCACACCGTTCCTTGTTCATCCTCTCTAAAACCAGGAGCTTTATTTTCCTTGATGAGTTGTCTGATCTCTCGTATCTTCTCGTCATTCTTTTGACCCTCGCGGGATTCTTGCTCGAGTGTGGAGTCCACTTCCATGGCGATGGCTTCCCCACTATTTACCAGGCATAGATTGAGCCTTATAACTTCGTCCTTCAATTTTGCAGGCATGTCCTTCAAGCTCAACTTATTGACATGCACTTTCCGACTTAAAGCATCGGCCACGACGTTTGCTTTCCCAGGATGATAGTTGATGCCTACATCAAAGTCATTGATTAGCTCTAACCATCTCCTTTGTCTGAGGTTGAGATCTGACTGTGTGAAAATGTACTTCAAACTCTTATGATCCGTATATATCTCTGTCCTCTTCCCCATCAAGTAGTATCGCCAAATTTTCAACGCGTGTACCACTGCGGCTAGTTCTAAGTCGTGTGTAGGATAGTTCTTTTCGTGCTTCCGAAGCTGTCGGGATGCATAAGCCACGACATGCCCTTCTTGCATGAGAACACATCCCAACCCGTTTCCAGAGGCATCGCAATACACTGTGAAATTCTTCTACATATCTGGCATAACCAACACTGGGGCTGTTGTCAATCTTTTCTTTAGCTCCTGAAAAATCGTCTCGCACTGTGGCGTCCATGTGAATGTGATTCCCTTTTCTAACAATTTGGTGAGGGGTCTCGAGATCTTGGAGAATCCCTCAATAAACTGTCGATAGTATCCAGCCAATCCCAAGAAGCTTCGAACTTCCCCGACATTTTCAGGGGTCTTCCACTTCTGTATGTCCTCGATTTTGGCAGGATCCACGGAGATTCCTCCCTCCGAGATTATATGTCCTAAGAAGGGAACTCTTTTCAGCCAAAACTCACACTTGCTCAACTTGGCATATAGTTGGTGTTCTCTCAGTCTTTGCAACACCAACCTTAGATGTTTCTCATGTTCTTCTTCATCTTTGGAGAAGACGAGAATGTCATCTATGAAAACCACCACAAATTTGTCCAGATATTCCATGAATACCTTGTTCATGAGATACATGAAGTATGTCGGGGCATTAGTTAGCCCGAAAGGCATGACAGTGTATTCATACAGTCCGTACCGAGATACGAAAGCTGTCTTGGGAATATCAGATTGCCTTATCTTGAGTTGGTGGTATCCCGACCTGAGATCAATTTTCGAGAACACACAAGCTCCCCTCAACTGATCAAACAAGTCTTCAATGCGGGGTAATGGGTACTTGTTCCTGATGGTTACCTCATTCAAGGCACGGTAATCCACGCATAACCTTTGGGTTCCGTCCTTCTTGGGCACAAATATCACCGGAGCTCCCCATGGTGAGGAACTAGGACGAATATACCCCTTCTCCGTCAATTCTCTCAAATGATCCTTGAGTTCTCCCAGCTGCTTGGAGTCCATCCGATAAGGTCTCTTGTATATCGGGGTTGTTCCAGGCACTAGCTCAATTGCGAATTCCACTTCACGATCGGGAGGCATACCTGGCAACTCCTCCGGAAAAACATCTGGATATTCCCTGATGGTCCTGATTTCCTCAACTTTCACCTCAACTTGATTTAATTTATTGTCCCTCCTAGGCTCGTGTATTGTTATGAACTTTACTCTTGTGCCACTAGGGTGAGTTAGTTCCACCGTTCTGGTCGAACAATGGATGATTCCTTTATGTTTTGTCAAGCAATCCATACCCAAGATAATATCTATCCCTTGTGAATCTATCACTATGAGGTTAGCAGTAAATACCACCCCATTAATGTCTAGGTTCACTTTGGGACACACTTGTCTTGTCCTTATTTCTCCACCTGGAGAGTTTACGGCTAGCATATGGTTCATTTGTGTGGTTGCTAGGTCATGCTTCTTAAGAAACCCTTGAGCAATAAACGAGTGGGTAGCACCAGAATCAAACAGCAGGGTTGCAAGGTGTAAATTGGCAGGAAACTTACCAACTACCACGTCGGGTGCCTCTTGTGCTTCCTCCATAGTGACGTGGTTCACCCGTCCTCTCATTACATTCTGCTGTTGTGGCTGCACGGGCTTCTTCTTTGGGCACTTATGGGCGTAGTGCCCCACTTCACCACAGCTAAAACATTGCACCCCAACCTTAGGTGCCTGGCCTTTGTTGTCTTGGGGTTGGTTTGGGGGTCCTTGCACTGCTGGTCGAGGTGGATATGCGGGGCGAGGCTGCTGTACAAACTGACGTTGTGGCTGTGCTGGTGCTGCGGGAGGCCTGTAGTTCGGGTTGTACCCTCTTGGTGCTGAGTAGGGTACCGCAGCACGGTTCGTCTGCCCTGCAGGTTGCTGCATCAGACGTGGGCGGGTGTTGCTCCCCGAGGCTTGGTGTGACCACCCGGCCTTCCTCTTGTTCTCATTTTCCAAGGCCTTCAGCTTCCTTTCCACCACAAATGCTTTGTCCACCATCTTTTGGAAGCTTTCATACTCATTTGAGGACATCACACACTGCATTTCTGTGGTAAGTCCCTCCACGAAACAGTCTTGTTTCTGCTCATCAGTCTCTATGTCCCGTGGGGCATAACGGGATAGTTGAGTAAATTTAGTGAGGTATTCCCTCACCGTCATGTTTCCCTGCTGCAGTCCCAAAAACTCCTTCCTCTTATTTTTGAGTTCACCTCTTGGGATGTAATGGTTGCGAAAGCTACGCTTGAACTCTTCCCAAGTGATGTTCTCAGGGTCATGATGGGCAGCCACATAGGCGGTCCACCAATCAGCAGCAGGTCCATGCAATTGATGAGAGGCAAACAGCACCCTCTCATACCCTTGGCACTGTATGATCCTCATCTTGCTCTCAATGGTCTTAAGCCAATCATCTGTCTCCAGAGGTTCAGCAGCACTTGCAAACTTTGGAGGTTGAGTTCCTAGAAACTCACTCAGCCTTGGTTGGCGTGGTGCAGCTTGTGGAGGTGGAACATGATGCAAGTTGGCCACCACTTGAGTCAAGCTCTGGATGAGCTGATTCTGATTCTCCAGCATTTGGTGGAGGGGATCCACTCCTTCGCGGCGACCACCCCGGTCCTGGCCTCCAGAAAGATGAGGGTTGCATGCCTCATCGTTGTTGTTGGCGGGGTTGGCAGCACGTCCTTTTCCTCTTCCGGCCATCTGGCAGAATCAACCAATGTTAATTTGAAAGCATTTAGTATCAGCTTACTACTTTCTTTTGTTTGTACTTTGAAGTGTGGAGGCTTTGTTATACTTTTCTGAGGGTTCATTTCTCACACCCAAAAATAAATGCAATATTTTTTCATGTGGGTTCACACACCAAAGCAAAACAATCTAAAGACGAGGCTGTGGACAATTGCTCATGGCTTCCACAACTCACGTCACACACCAAGCATTAACACCCCATTAACTTAACGTAACTACTCGACTATTCGACATCTTGCTAACTAAGGGAAGGACTCTACACTACTCGTTCACTTGAGCTGGCTCCTCAGGATCTTCCTCATCATTTCGGCTGCCTTCTGACTCTGCTTTGGGTGGGGAGGCTGCTGGTGGAGAAGTGCGACGACGCCTGATCGCTCGGCGATCTGGGGAGTCAGGAGTCCATGTATCATTCATGGTGACACACGGTTCATTCCCATCTCCTCTTTCTCTCGCCCTCAAGCAGGCTCGCAGCAGTGCCTCCGTTTCCTTCAGGGTGTCCCGAACATCCTGAAGCTCTTCCTGACACTCCTGCTGAGCATAGCAGCATCCTCCAAGCACAAGTCCATGTGCTCATGGGAAGTCCCTTGCTGCACTGGCGGGTACTTGTACTCCGTGGTACCACTCTCACGCTGGAGGACATACATGTACTCAGTCCTGTCCAGGTGGCGACGATAGATGTGACTCTGGCAGGTGATGGCCTCCCAGGTGACATCCTTCTCCGCATCGACCTGTGTCGCTCTACAAGATGGAGAGTGGTGGATCTTAAGCAGCTGATTTTCGTGTATAATCCTCATTTCTGAACTCCATTCTTCCCTCTTCTCACGGATGGTCCTGGTGGAGTTATAGTGGATGATTAGCTTGCCCGTATTGCCGGCGGCTTCAAGCATACGTCGAAGACGGCGCAACAAGCCTCCTACTGCCAATCCGTAGGAAAGGTACGTCACCGGACGACTCTCCTCTCTTTGGGCAAGGGCAACTACAGTAACTCTCCCTCCTGTGGACTTGTGAGCGGTGCGAATCGTGCGAACCATCTAAAACAAAAAGAATTTAAACTTGGGTTAGATAAACTCTTAAACAAAAATCCTATTTTGAATGAAAATTGGGTAAGATGAAGAAAGTAACTCATTAAATAACACTTTTCAACACACACCTTGTAAAAATAGTTTTTAAGAAAATAAGGCCCTTAAATACGTCCATTTCTACCTAGGTCCACGTTCCTACGGGCAACCTTGGCTCTGATACCACCTCTGTCACACCCGGTTTTATCGAAGAACAACCGAGTGAATATAACATGTATGCCAGGATCATTTTCTCATACATGTGATGACAAATAGTGAAGCATCATTTATTACAAGCCAGGTGTCGAATATAAATAAGTCTTACATAGCAAATGTCTCGTTGGACAATAAAAAGTTCATCACAAGTAAATAAACTAGCAGCGGAATATTATTCTTGAGGGCTTCGTCACAGGCGTTGCCCGGGGGCTCCATGAACCTAGAAACCTTCTTCGGGTGCAAAGTCTTGATCATTATACACCACCTCATTATCTTGACCTGAGCAGCAATATAAACCAACAAATATGCAAGGTTGAGTACCAATGGTACTCAGCAAGTGTGGGAAAATTATATCATGTATGGCTTAGAACAAGGAGAGGTTGAACTCATGGTTAAAGCACTACGCAATTAATACCTATCACCTTAGCTTATTAAGCACCTACATTACTACACAAGTGAAATGGTCCCAATCTCCCATCCCATCATCATAATCCAATAACCATAACATCATTTCCAATGTTAAGCTCCCCGCTTAACATCCACAACTTCCAAAGCCATCATCCTCTAATCATGAATAAGTCCAAGCCTCTCTTGACCGTGAGCATGGCTGTCATGACAGTTTTGACTCTGCAGAGTTTGCACCACTGTACCCACATGTAGTGATTTCATCCCCCGTTGCCGGGTGGACTAAAAGAACCTCCATTATGCCAGTGGCTCCGAACCACATTCACACTTCCCAGGTGTGTAGCCAGGAGATCACTACGAAGCCTTTACAAAGGGATTCCCGACGAGCGTGGGCCCACTGAGGTTTCACCCCTAACAACATACAAGAGGCTCCAACCCCACTGCAGTGGCCCCCTCTTGAGCCTTGCGATTCATATGGTAGTCCAGCTGACACCTACTCCCCGCACCATCCAACACACCCATACTACGCCGGGGATACACCTAATTAATTGGCCAAGCTGCCCCATCTCAGCATGTGGTTGGCACGGTAAAGCCAGGTTACATGCTCCATGAACCGGTCCTTAGGATCCAGGCAAGTACTAAACACAAAACTGAGTCTCGTGCACCCAGCACACAACCAAAACATCCAACTTGCCTTGATCCCTACCTCTACATAACTCACAATATCTCATTCAAGAGTATGGTAAAATAAACTGATGATCTCATGTCCCAAATATCCCATTCTAAGCATGGCTAAGCATATGCATAATAATAAATGACATGATAGAATAAATCCCAACCCAAGCTACAAGGAAACAAGGTAATGCAATTCTAGGGAAACTTCCTAGAATGGGTTTCATATTTCAATTGACAATGCAAATAATTCTAGCTACACATCCTAGCATAGGATCAAAGTGGTCAAGGACACTTGCCTCCTTCCTGCTGTTCTTGAAATGGGTAGTCCTGATCTTGGAAAGGAATAACTTGCTCTTGAGCAGGTTCTACATCATACCATCACACATAGCAAAAGAAAAACAACAATCCATAAGACATAGTTCACACTTCCACTTCATACAAACCACACATTCATATTTATGAAAGTCATTCACCATTATATGTGTTGTGGTTACTCTATGTGTGTTGATTTGTGGCTTGCATGCACTTTTAATCATATGTATATGATTCCTACTTTTGTGTTCACATTTATACTTACATACTATATATATGAGTTTCCAATTTAAATAAATTCCTTATATTCAATTACTACACCTTTTAGCTACCAAGTATGCATGAAAGGTATTTTCCTTCTCCATATGTGTCTTCATAATTTCTACCAACCCTAAACTGAATTCTTTGGATTTTAGAACTCCATTTATCATTTACTATTTGCTATATTTTCAGATTTATTTCCTATGCCTAAATGTGAACTTTATTATAAAAATAACAAGACACATCATCTAAACAGAATAGGTTCTGATCTAAAATATTTGCTAATATATTTTTTACCTTTTCCTCTGATGTAAACTATTTTACAATTATTTTCCCTATTTTCCAGAACTATTCTTTACTTAAAATGTGTCCCTAAATGTGAGTAATAAATTAAACAGATTCACTTCAGCCCAAAATATGTTTTTATCTCACTCCCAAGTTTTCTAAATACTGAGAAAGTTTTTAATTTAATTTTGACAATATGTTTGTCCCACTTTTTAAGTTTTAAACGCTAGCCACATATTCAATTTCCTAAATTAAATATTAAACAGGGCTAAAAAGGTAAACTCACCCCACTACAGGGTCTATGATATTATTTTAACAATTTTCAGGGGTCTAGCTATACATAACAGAGGAGTTTTTCCTAATTTTTATTAAGTCCAGGGGCTAAAACTGATTTTTAAATGAATTTACATGATTCTCTGAAGTTCCAGGGGCTAGATCAGAAGTTTCCGGGGCTAGCCTTTATTTCCCGAGAACCCCAGGGGATAGCACGTAAGATTTCCAGTCTTTATAACGCGGGGCTGACGTGGACCGTCCGATTTAAAACAAACGGCTGAGATTATAACGCCGAACCGGTACGCGGGGATTTAAAGTCTACCGTGCGATTTAAAATAGACGGCGCACAAGCGGCCACGTCGCTCTGATCGAGCGCGGGCGGCGCTGCCGGCGGCGCACGGCGGCGGGAGCGATGATATCGCCGGAGACTTTCGGATCTTCGGGAATTCTTCCTAGAACTGTGATTTTATGGCATAGATCGGTGGAGGGGAGGTCGGGGATCTCACCTCGGGGGTTTTCTTGAGCTCGGAGGTCCTGGAAGGCGGTCGACGACGAGGTCCGAAGTGAAACCACGGCGAGGCTCGTCGGCGCTGTGTTTGAACCGCAAGTCACCGAGTTTTCTGCACCTGCAGGGTTCCCCGGAGGCGGTGGATCAAGACCAGCGAGTTAGATCGGAATTTCCGAGCGTAGATCAGCCAGAATTCGCCGGAGAAGGCTCGGGTTCTCACCGGAGTAAAAACAGCGGATTGCGTGGGAAAAACAGAACGACGTCGGGGTTTTTATAGACGGGGGAGGGCGGCGTTCGGTTGTGATCGAGTTTGCGTCGCCCACGAGCAAAATTCGGCTGGGATACACAGAAATCCGGGTCGGTTTGGATTCGGGGCGAGAGAGAGAGTCCCGGCACGGGCGCGAGGTAGAAGAAGAGCTGGCGGGCCCCGCCTGTCAGTGGGAGGAAGGAGCGCGCGCGGCCGCGGGCTGGCGCGGGTGCTGGGTGGGCCGGCTGGTGGGTTTCGGCCCACTGGCCGGTTTTTTTTATGTTTTCCTTTTTCTTTTTTTGTTTCTTTTCTGTTTTGAATTTAAATTGAATTCCAGTTTGAATTTGAATTTTTGCAAAACATGCAATACGTCCAAAAAATTTAAAATTCCCCTCTTAACATGATTTAGGGTCTTAACAAGATTTTTGGGGTGTTACAATTACAAGGCCCCAAAATGTCAAGTTGCGCAAATGCACCATCTCCTGCACAACTTGCCTTCTCTCCAAAAGCTCTAGTATCCATCAGTCGGTTTTATAGATCGGCTCCGAGCCACTGCTCCCACTAGCATCTGTTTCTGGCTGGTTGACGTACGTGGAGCTTGATGGAGGAAGTGGCACACCCCTGGCTTGAGCCTCTGGAGCCCCTCCAACCGGCATCTCGGTGATGACAGGTCTTAGAAGTGGTGATCTCGTGCTAGGGATTGTCACGCCGGCCAGGGTCCCTTGTGCATCTTGTTCCAAATGTTTTCACATGCGGTCCTTACTTGAAGGAAAAATAGAGGAAAGTTATATATGCACACGAATAGAGGAAAAACAGAGCTCACACGTACACATAGAGATGAAGCAACACTCAGCCGGCCATGGCTTCAAGCGTTGTGTATTTCACTGCTGAAGCCTATGGCCAACTCAAAGCCAATATTTCATTGTATGATTTTTGTTAATTTTTTTAAAGCATTCCAACATGTCAAAATTCAAATATTAAAAGAGAAAAAATCATCAAATTAAAATATTAAAGCTTCATTACAATATTACAAACATATAAAATATATGTCATACATTTTCCCAGCATTGACATCTTCTTGTATATAGGGTTTCAAATCCTTTTTAATGCTTCTTTCTACGTGCTTGATGTTGTCTGGATCGGTGAAAATATACATATCTTCATATTAATTATATTCCTCTTCATTATATCCCACATTCTCAACCCCAACAGTATTTTGCTTTCCAAAAACAACTACGTGCATATTCTCAGTTCCTGGATCCTGTAGATAAAAAACTTCTGCAACACGATCGGCGAGAACCCACATGTCATTTATAACCCACTTTGTTCAAGTCTACCAGTGTCAACCCGTAGTTGTCCACTTTCACACCATCAGGATGTTTGACCCATTGGCAATTAAACATGGGCATTTGCATTCTTTTACCATAATCGAGTTCCCATATTTCCTTTATGAACCCAAAGTATGTGGTTTTATGCCTTTGTGGATCATAAGCCTCTATACAAACACCACTATTTTGTGCAACACTCTTACCGTCTTTTTCCTTAGTGTAAAATATGTAACCATTGATGGCATATGCTTGCCATGATGTCATCAAAGCAGATGGGTCATAAGCTAACTTCTTCATTGTTGCCTCTTCATCAGAGTCTCCGTATGGTACATTTTTGTCCATTAACCAATTAGTGAAACGTCTTCTATCCTCTTTCATGATCCAGTCCTCTGTGCAGCTTGGTTTTTTCTGCGAAGCTCAATTTTGTGTTCCTCGATGTACGACTCAGCTATTGCGAGCTGTTGTACTACACCAAAATGTGCACAGTATACAAATCTGTAATTCTGAACGATGTTTTCTTAACCACTTTGCCTCTCCCACATAGTCTACCCTCATGTACTAGTATAGGCACACCTATCGGCTTTCCATCTTTGATGTAATCTGCGCAATCCTCAATCACTTTCTTCAGTAGTGTATCCTTCCATAATTCCTCTAGGTGAGCACGGTTCCGCACATAACCCTTTAATACTGCTAAATATCTCTCCAACAGAAACATATGATGTAAATATAGTGGCCCTAATGTTTTTATCTGATCAACAAGATGTATGATTATGTTTACTTGCATATTGAAAAAGGATGGTTGGGAACACATCTCAAGCTTGCACATAGTCTTGATGATGTATGTTTTCAAATAGTCTAAGTCTCCCCAGGCTATCACCTTTTGCGATACTGCATTAAAGAAGTAACACAAACGTGTGATGACAACTTTTACATGCTCAGGTTTGATGACCCTCATTGCAATGGCAAGGAACACTATCATAATCATGTGACAGTCGTTATAATTCTAGCCGAATAAAGACAAGTCTTTCATCAAGACTAGTTTGCGGATATTGGATGAGAAACTATCGGGCACTCTGATCCCACACAAGCATCCACAAATTGGCTTTTTCTCCTGTAGTGTCAAGTTGTAGCTGGCTGGGGGAAGGTAATGTTTCCCGTTGGCTTTTTCTACCGGGTGAAGCTCTAGTCTCATATCAAGATCTACTAGGTCCATATGTGATTTTAATCCGTCCTTTGTTTTCCTTGGCATGTCCAGCAAGGTTCCAATGATGTTGTCAAATACATTCTTTGTAACGTACATCAAATCAATACTATGGTAAATTCCAGGTTCTTCCAGTACGAATGATACTTGAAAAAAATCGATTGTTTCTTGAAAGTCGGGTTATTTGTATCAGCCGAAGATGTAGTTTTCTTTCTCTTTGTTCCATTACATTTTTTGCCCTTACCGAAAGTGACGTGAATGTTCTTGACCATTTCGAACACGAGTTTTCCACTAAAGATTTTGGTGCAGTATCTTTTTCGATTATGTTATCAAATTGTTCTTTCAGCTTCCTGTACTTGTGTGTACCTGTCAAGAACCGCCGGTGTCTCAAGTACACCGTCTTTCTGGATGAAGTTAGGTACAAAAATCCAGTTCCATCCACGCACTATACACAACCTTTCTTCCCATTCATTTGTCCCGATAATATAAACAGTCCGGGATAATCATACACAGTAATGAATATCATTTCTCTTAGCGTGAAATACTCCCAGTTGTACTCATCCCATGTACATACCCCTTCATTCCACGGTTTCGCCATATCTTCTATTAGAGGTCTCAAGAACACATCAATTTCGATGTCGGGTTGTTTCGGACCTTGTATAAGAATAGATAACAAAATATATTTCCTTTTGTGACACAACCACATCGGTAGGTTGTACAACGTTAAGACCACGGGCCATATGCTGTGTATGCTCCTTTTTCACCAAACGCATTCATTCCGTCTGTACCCAAGGCAAACCTTAAATTTTTTATTTCCTTTGCAAACTCTGGATACTAAATATCACAAATTTTCCACTGGGTTGCATCACCAGGGTGTCGAATATGTTTTTTATTATTCCTACGCTGCTCGGAATGCCAACGCATAAGTTCAGCCTCCCTAGGGTTTGAGAACAAACGCTTCAAGCGATCAATTACTGGAAGGTACCACATCACCAAGGCACAATTTTTTCTCTTATTCTTCCTGCCTGCATCGTCAGAAGTATCGTCATCGTCACCTTCAAGGCCAATAATATTCTTCTTATTCTTCGGGGTCTTATTCATGTTGGTAATATACTAGTGATTGTAGTCCTTCTTGTATCTACTGACACCGCAGATGGGGCATCTAGTTGCGAGCTCATGCTCTTTGCGATATAAAACACAATGGTTCACACAAATATGTATTTTTGTCACACCTAGTGACATCGAGCAAAGAAGTTTCTTCGCTTTATAAGTGCTTCTAGGCAGTTTATTGGGATTTGGAAGAATTTCTGCCAAAAGATTCAAAAGATCAGAGAAACTACAATCGGACCATCCGTGTGTGGCTTTCAACTTTAATAGTTCTAGGACTACACGCAATGTAGTAAACTCTTTATAACAACCCTTTGATTCATCATATAAGAGCTCCGTCGCCGCATTCTGCAATGTCTGCATTTTATTTAAACCTTTACTTGCTCCCATAGAAATTAGCAGATGTGGTTCGATGTGAAGCAACATCTCCCCACAATCAAACTCATCATCATCACCATCATCATCCTGATTGTCACTACCATAATATATATGAGCAGTATCGTCATCAGAACCTCTCTCATCATCTTTATCCACCTCATGTGTATCTAACTCACCATGCTCTGTCCATATTTTGTAGATTTTTTGGAAACCCCTTTTCACCAAATGAGATTGGATTACTATAATATCTATCCAAGCAATCTTATTTTCACAGTTGATACATGGATATAATGTGTCATCTATCTTTTGCATCTTTACACGTCTCTTGGATGCTTCAATAAAGTTTGCAACATTTTGAATATACATAGGATTAGGTCTTGGCATGTTGTACATCTACGCTCGACGGTCAATCTTCTATGTCAAACTGTAAAAATAAAAATATGATAGTAACCATTTCTTGAATCATGTGAAGGCTGAAAGTTGAACACAAGGTTCATAGAGCTAGCGTACAGTGATGACACTTGGAGGCGAGGACGACGACGTGCGCACGCTTGGAGCCGAGGGCGAGGACAGCGACATGGGCTCCGCAGCGAGGGAGAGGACGGTGGTGGCGGTGATGGCCAGGATGGCGGCGTCGGCGAGGGGAAATGTATTTTTTGGCAGCCTGACGACGTCGATGTGAAATCTCCCGAGTTAGGTTTTTGTGGTGCCCAAGCGTTGCTTTATATAGTCGTCCATTATTACAGTCGGGTTTTAAGGTGGTCCATTAAAAACCGCATGCGATAATTGCCTCTTCATAGGTCTGTTCTTCAGTTTCATCGCCCTTTGCTTCATTTTTTATTTAGATTCCAATGTAAATGCTCAAACATGTATAGATTCTGTAAATTAAGTCCAAACTCGATGATTCTTTTTTCTATATTCTTCAAAAATTAATATATGCCAGATGGAACAAAAAGTTCAAACTTATATAGGTAACATTGTTATGTTTTGGTAAATAATAATTTATATGCACATATTATTCAGATTTTCGTATCTCATAAAAAATGGATCTTCCACTGAAAGTTGATTTGTATGAACATATTATCTTATTTATACATGTATGAATTTTGTTAATTTTTCAAAGCAATCCAACATGTCAAATCCATCATTCTAATGAAATGCTCATATACATATGAGGTATTCTTCAAATTTTGAACACACATTGATTCAAAAAAATTTGTAAAAACCTGAAAAAATCATAGAGGTTGGTATGATGACTAAAAAGTCCCATAGGAAAATGCACCCACAAAATCATAGTATTATGAAAGATACAAAAATGATAAATAACCTATTTACTTATTTTTTATGTTCTGAACAATTTCAAAGGTTTTTCATAGTGAAATTTAATGGGCACGTGTAATACTAAATCATATTATAATAGCTTGGAATTTGAGCTTTTACAAGCCCCCTTATTTTGATCAAGAATATTAATTACTCCTAAACTTAGTAAACTTTTTTCACAGGCGGTTCTATATTAAAAGCCGCCTACGATAATATAGAATGGCGGGAAGGTTAGGATATTCAGTTATGGCGCCTCGTCGACGGTGCTGCAACCGCTAGAATCTGAAACGCCTTTATAATAAGCAGTTTCCACACCCTTCCTCATCTTCCTCGTAGCGCCCTTCTTCATCTTCCTCGCAGCACCCTTCCATTTTCCTCGCTCTTCACAACCATGGAATTTGCAGGATCCTCATATCGCCTCCCCGCCGGTGATCATCAAGGCAGAAAATGCACACAGCCGTCGCTGGCGCTCCCGGAGTCAAGCGCTGGAGCCAAGCGGCAACCTTCTGGTGGCCCGCCGGCGAACGACCAGGGAGCAAAGCTGCAATATTTTTATGGCCCGCCGGTGAACCGCTCCTGATGGTCGTCTCTGGTCCCGGCGGCTCCGCCAACATTGTAGGATCGAAGTACAGTGTAAAGCTACCAGAGGGGGTGAATGGTAGATAAAAACTTTTCAGCGGAAGCAACAAAATACCCCTCAGCAGAAAACCGATCTGTTAAAGAAACAGTGTGTGCGACTAATCTAAACGTGTTCAACTGTGCCAAAACTAGTATAGATTGTAGATAATCAAGTCACGAAGACGTCACAACAAGAATCATGAAAATCCGTTGAGAGAAACTCAAGTTACGATCGAAAGATCGAACAAAGGTCAATCTGTCCTACGCGAGAAAAACAGTTCTGGAATACTGCAAAGAAACTCGTGTATATCAGAAACCACAAATTCAATGACTGTGAAATTTTCACGTATGATATATAATCAAGTTGTGAAGACAACCCAAAAGGAATCACATCAATTGGATCTGTAAAACTCGAGTTATGATAAAACCACCGAAGCAAGGTAGTGCTGAACAGAAACTCGACGAGAAAAACTTATCTGAAACAAGTCGGACGAACAAGGCACAAAGGTTCCTATAGAATACGAATTTTATTTATCAAAACACAAGAGGAACAGCCCGAAAGTCATGCTGTACGAGCTCTGGCCTCCCTTGCTTATATAACCAGCTCTATGGCCAATCCAATTCAAATTAGGACTCCTACTCCTACTTGGATTCAAACTGTAACTTTCTAATACTGCTCAAGACTCTTCTACACGCAGATAGAAGCAATCTTAAGACTTCCAAACACCTTAGTAACATCTCAAACATTCCTAAAACAACACAAATTCGTGACCCACATGAAATCTTATCATAACCAACTCAAAATTTTCCATATTTGAGTCAAACACGACTCAGCCGCAGCCTGAGTCCATAACCTAGTCGGTTGGACCTTTCCGACCAATTCTTTACGTCCACATCTCTTCATCACGCCTTGGAACCATGCAGCCACGTCCATGCACTCCTTGCACACGTGCAAACATCTTCGAACTGTAGCGGACCGGGATCCGCCCATCCAGGATCGCAGAGGGTGGTGCCGCACGATGCGACACCCGACAGCACACGTCATAAGAACACAATATATTACATGGGAAAAACAACTGAACTGTACAAACAAGTACAATACTCAGTTACAAACTATTGTCTTTATTACACAGCGGAAGTCTACTATTCTACAACTCATGCCCGCCTACCTAGCAAAAGTCGGTTGCCCAGCCCTAGGGCAACCCACACTAGCTGCACTCCTCAGCTCAGTGCGGCGTGTACGGCTCCCACTCATGTGAGGGACCACAGGACCTTGTTGGGTGGTGCCGGGTTATGAGGCACCCTAACAGCACACGGGTCGATGAACACACATCATATTACATAAATAGTTTAGCGGAAGCGTACAAGAATGTTTTACAAATAGTTATATCAGAGCAAACTACAGCGGAAGACTATCACTCTCACGACTCATATCTAAACTAGCAACAAAGAAACAGTCCAGTCCTCGGACGTTTCTTACTAGCAACACGAAGATCAATCTGCAGCGGCGAGGATGCTCTTTGAGTAAGCACTCGGAGGTTCCCGAGTCTCATCGGCATCCCTTCTCATAAGCTTCGAGTCAATTACCTGCAAAACAACTCGGATAGCATCCGTGAGCATAACGCTCAGCAAGGCTTAACCGTCACCCTAAACATGAAACTCTAAGTTAGGTTATGAACCTAACATAGGATGGCATAAGCATAATTAAACTCGCCTAAAAGTGAATCCTTACTTTCAGGTATTAATTGCAGCATTTTAAGTAACCCTGGGCACGCCACATTGGGAGTCCACAATCAAACAAGAAACGCTTTCCCCCGATGTAAATTGCTCATGGCATAAAAGAATCGAGTTTGCACTAGCCTATTCATCAAGATCCAATACAACGCTAGTATAATACTTCACATCAATATGATTAGTTCCTTTCTCATGCAAGTTCTTACTACGTCACGACTGTGAGAACAAGTATGCTCGGTCCATTCCGCGAGCGACAGTGATTCGAATCAATAACACCCGGACTACATGACACATACGCCCGTACTCGACGTTGCCTACAACAATCATCACTGACGTCGTACGTGGCAGCCTTTCCCCCGTTTCACCCCCGCTGAATCGATCAAGTCGCACCGTACGGTAGCTACTCTCATGGTGCACCTACCGACATGAGATGTCATGAGAATATTCCCCACATACTGCACACCGGCCGTCCGCCTGAGGCGACCCGAAAAGTCCCAACGACAGCTTCCCGAGGTACATCGGTTTATTGGGTCCCATATAGCCATCATGAGTCTGGTACACAACTCAAACTTGTTCAACAGGGCCGCATACGGATCGGTCCTTGACCGACATGGACAGGTCTATAGCACCCAGGCCCCTATGTCCTGCTGCTCCTACAACCTTCCGGTCTCAACTTTAACTTGCTAATTCACTTATGAACTTATCCCGTATGCCCCTGTTGTTCCTGAAACTGCGAGTAGCATCTCACCACTCGACTTCTACCGAACCGTACTTAAGCATGGCAGTTCTACACGGTGAAAGACACCTACCCAATACTCCATGGGTCATTTGGCTATGCAAGAGGAGTATCAAACACTAGACCTAATGCACAGTTCAATTCTTAACCGAAAGTGAATACAAAATAAAAACTTAATAGCTGTTAAATGCAAACCGGAGCTTGCCTGTTTTGCAGGGTAGTCGTATATAAACAGTTAGTGTCCTTGCAGATCCACCCTTGACTCTCCGGAGCTTGATCCACTTCGATGAATCACTCCTTTGAGTCCCCTTCGTTGTGGTTCCTATTGAAATGCATATGCACATGTTTTATAGAATGTAATGGAAAGAAGTTATAGAATTAATCTCTTAGGAACAGAGGTTGTGTGGAAAAGCCAAGCATGGCTTGGTTTGCCTCTGTTGTGCAAAGAACAGAAATAAACTAATTTGTCCTAAAGGCTTTAGCTATACACTAATCATGTTCCCTAATGAACATAATAGATAAGCTGAAAGGATTTGAGTGCAACTGAAGAACAAGAACTCCAATGGCCTCAAAACTTTTACAGCAGGTTCTATACTACCTAAGGATTTAGCTTGCCAAATTGCAGCTAATGTGGAGTCATATTGTGTCCTCCCTAATTCTCACAATATCTCTTATGTATTCCCACATATACACAAGTATGGAGAATAAGAACAGGGAGGTCAAGGACTCATCTGTGACACCCTCATCTCGGGTGTCAGCATATGTTCATGTTTTATGAAGAAGAAAAACATTTTAAGAAAAGAAGGAACGGAGACAAGTATCAAAAGGATGGCCAACAAAGCTCTCCGAGAGCACCGAAGGCAACTTCCACGACCAGCAGACCACGTGGCGTGTTCGGAGCTCATCCCCGAGAAATTTGGGAGAGGTCCGCCGTTAAACTAGCTACGTGGCAGGCTCGGGGGTCACCTCCGCGATTGGAAAGAGGTCCGACCCTGTGGGACACGTGCTGCCCGCGAGATAGCCTCTGCTGAAGAAGCAAAGGCATTTTTATAGGACACGTGTCATCCCCGGAGCTAGTCCTCGCGGAAGTCAGGGGACCAGTCGCACGGGATACGTGTCAATCTCGGAGCTCATCTCAGAGAAGTCCGGATCTATCGAACACGTGTCGCCACTGGAGCTTTGTAACACCCCAAAATTTTGATTCAAAACCCTAAATCATGTTAAGAGGGGGATTTAAAAAAATTTGGACGTGTTGCATGTTTTGCAAAAATTCAAATTCAAACTGGAATTCAAATTAAACACAAATCAGAAAAGAAATAGAAAAAGAAAAAGAGAAAACAGAAAAAAATTGGCCAGTGGGCCGAAACCCACCAGCCGGCCCAACCAGCGCCCAAGCCAGCCCGCGGCCGCGCGCGCCGCTTCCTTCCGCTGACAGGTGGGACCCACCAGATCGTCGTCTACCTCGCGCCCGCGCCGGACTCCCTCTCACCCGAATCAAAACCGATCGGGATTTCAGCGTATCCCCGCTGAATTCTGTTCGTAGGCGACGCAGACTTGATCTAAACCACCCCGCCGCCCTCCCCCGTCTATAAAAACCCCGGCCTCGTTCTGTTTTTCCCACGCGATCCGCCGATTTTCCTCCGGTGAGAACCGAGACTTCTCCGGCGAATTCTAGCCGATCTAAGCTCGGAAATTCCGATCTAACTCGCTGGTCTTGATCCACCGCCTCCGGGAAACCTTGCAGGTGCAGAAAACTCGGTGACTTGCGGTGTAAACACAGCGCCGACGAGCTTCGCCGTGGTTTCGCCTCGGACCTCGTCGCTGATCACCTTCCAGGACCTCCGAGCTCAAGAAAACCCCCGAGGTGAGATCCCCGACCTCCCCTCCACCGATCTATGCCATAAAATCACAGTTCTAGGAAGAATTCTCGAAGATCCGAAAGTCTCCGGCGAGATCGCCGCTTTCCGCCGCCGTGCGCCGCCGGCAGCGCCGCCCGTGCTCGATCAGAGCGACGTGGCCGCCTGTGCGTCGTTTATTTTAAATCGCACGGTAGAGTTTAAAACCCCGCGTACCGGTTGGACGTTATAATCTCAGCCATCGGTTTTAAATCGGACGGTCCACGTCAGCCCCGCGTTATAAAGACTGGAAATCTTACGTGCTACCCCCTGGGGTTCTCGGGAAATAAGAGCTAGCCCCGGAAACTTCTGATCTAGCCCCTGGAACTCCAGAAAATCATGTAAATTCATTTAAAAATCAGTTTTAGCGCCTGGATTTAATAAAAATTAGGAAAAACACCTCTGATAAGTGTAGCTAGACCCCTGGAAATTCTGAAAATAATATTATAGACCCTGTAATGGAGTGAGTTTACCTTTTTAGCCCTGTTTAGTATTTAAATTAGGAAATTGAATATGTGGCTAGTGTTTAAAAATTAAAAAGTGGGACCAACATATTGTCATAATTAAATTAAAAACTTTCTCAGTATTTAGAAAACTTTGGAGTGAGATAAAAACATATTTTGGACTGAATTGAATCTGTCTAATTTATTATTCACATTTAGGGACACATTTTTAAGTAATGAATAGTTTTAGAAAATAGGGAAAATAATTGTGAAATAGTTTACATCAGAGGCAAAGGTCAAAATATGTTATTAAATTATTTAGGACCAGAACCTATTCTGTTTAGATGATGTGTATTACTAATTTCATAATAAAGAACTAATTTATGTATAGGAAAATAAATCTGAAAATATAGTAACTAGTAAATGATAAATGGAGTTTCTAAAATCCAAAGAATTCAGTTTAAGGTTGGTAGAAATTCTAAAGGCACATATGGAGAAGAAAAATACTTTTCATACATACTTGGTAGTGAAAAGGTGTGGTAGTTGAATATAAGGAATTTATTTAAATTGGAAACTCATATATATATAGTAGGTAAGTATAAATGTGAACACAAAAGTAGGAATCATATACACATGATTAAAAGTATATGCAAGCCACAAATCAACACACATAAAGTAAACACAACACATATAATGGTGAAGGACTTTCATAAATGTGAATGTGTGGTTTGTATGAAGTAGAAGTGTGAACTATGTCTTATGGATTGTTGTTTTTCCTTTGCTATGTGTGATGGTATGATGTAGAACCTGCTCAAGAGCAAGTTATTCCTTTCCAAGATCAGGACTACCCATTTCAAGAGCAGCAGGAAGGAGGCAAGTGTCCTTGACCACTTTGATCCTATGCTAGGATGTGTAGCTAGAGTTATTTGCATTGTCAATTTAATATGAATCCCATGATAGGAAGTTTCCATAGAATTGCATTACCTTGTTTCCTTGTAGCTTGGGTTGGGATTTATTTTATCATGTCATTTATTATTATGCATATGCTTAGCCATGCTTAGAATGGGATATTTGGGATATGAGATCATCAGTTTATTTTACCATACTCTTGAATGAGATATTGTGAGTTATGTAGAGGTAGGGATCAAGGCAAGTTGGATGTTTTGGTTGTGTGCTAGGTGCACGAGACTCGGGTTTGTGTAGTACTTGCCTGGATCCTAAGGACCGGTTCATGGAGCATGTAACCTGGCTTTACAGTGCCAACCACATGCTGAGATGGGGCAGCTTGGCCAATTAATTAGGTGTATCCCCGGCGTAGTATGGGTGTGTTGGATGGTGCGGGGAGTAGGTGTCAGCTGGACTACCATATGAACCGCAAGGCTCAAGAGGGGGCCACTGCAGCGGGGTTGGAGCCTCTTGTATGCTGTTAGGGGTGAAACCTCAGTGGGCCCACGCTCGTCAGGAATCCCTTTGTAAAGGCTTCGTAGTGATCTTCTGGCTACACACCTGGGAAGTGTGAATGTGGTTCGTAGCCACTGGCATAATGGAGGTTCTTTTAGTCCACCCGGCAATGGGGGATGAAATCACTACATGTGGGTACAGTGGTACAAACTCTGCAGAGTCAAAACTGTCATGACAGCCGTGCTCACGGTCAAGAGCGGCTTGGACTTATTCATGATTAGAGGATTGATGGTTTTTGAAGTTGTGGATGTTAAGCAGGGAGCTTAACATTGGAAATGATGTTATGGTTATTTGATTATGGTGATGGGATGCGAGATTGGGACCATTTCACCTGTGTAGTAATGTAGGTGCTTAATAAGCTAAGGTGATAGGTATTAATTGCGTAGTGCTATAACCATGAGTTCAACCTCCCCTTGTTATAGCCATGCATGACATAACTTTCCCACACTTGCTGAGTACCATCGGTACTCAACCTTGCATATTTTGTCGGTTTATATTGCTGCTCAGGTCAAGATAATGAGGCGGTGTATAATGACCAAGACTTTGGACCCGAAGAAGGTTTCTAGGTTCATGGAGACCCCCGGGCAACGCCTGCAATGGAGCCCACAAGAATAATATTCCGCTGCTAGTTTATTTACTTGTGATGAACTTATTATTGTCCATCGCGACATTTGCGATGTAAGACTTATTTATATTCGACACCTGGCTTGTAATAAATGATGCTTCACTATTTGTCATCACATGTATGAGAAAATGATCCTGGCATACATGTGATATTCACTTGGTTGTTCTTCGGAAAACCGGGTGTGACAAGCTTATCACCGGAAGGTCCGTCGCAGCTAAACACGTGTCGACCTCGGGGCATGTCCCTGAGGAAAGGAGAGCGGAAAGACCGGCACCCACACGTGGCGTGCGCGGGGCTCGTCCCCGAAGAAGAGGGAGGTCTCGATCGATTGACACGTGGCACAACCGGAGCTCATGTCTGCGGATGAGGAGATACCAGGCCCGGAGGACACGTGGAGCTTCCGGAGCTCATCATCACGGAGGTAACGAGTTCTGGAGCAGTTGTTACGCGTAAGGACACCGGTACGCAACAGAAACCGATCTAAAAATCCACGATGGTTACCGAAGATAAGACGTCAGGATCTAACAAAGATCTGAATAAGACTCTTATTCGGGATCCAATCAGATTAGGACTCTTCTCTTCCTGATTATAAATAGAACCCAAAACCTCTGGCCGAAACCACGAATTTCTCTTTCAACTCCTGAGCCGACGACTTAGAGCCCTAGCCCTAACTCGCCAAGCAAAATATCGCCAAAGCGCAACAAGGGAGATCATCGGAGGAGAACCAAGCGGTCTGAGGAGGACCCCGAAGACAAGAAGAGCGTGAGATAGGACTTCAATACCACCTTACGACATCATTGTGTTCATCTCTTTGCATCTGTTCTTCGATTCCTTTCGAACAGAAGCCTTTTCGTGGGCAGAACACTCGATGATCAGTTTGATCTAAAGACAAGATCATCGCCACATTCATCTTTGATCCGAACACCTCTGACCATGCAAGCCATGCAAGAACACCAGATCAATCTAATAGAACTAATTGTAGGATAGCATGCATGTGCATCATCGCATCTAGTTTAGGGTTTGTGCATGATATTGATTGCTGTGAATTTGTATGCACGTGAATCCTACATAGCAGGACAAACTCAGGAAGCTGTCTACGACGAGCTGCAGCAACAAGGTTTTGAGAATCAAGAACAACCAGAATCGCAAGAACAAGGCAAGTGCTCCTTGACCATGTTGATCCTATGTTTTGGGTAAAACTATTTTGTTTTGCGAAAAGGTGTGTGTGCTGAGTCAAACATGATGGGAAACCTTTTTATAGGAGTTTACTAGTTTTGGTTAAACCACCCTTGTCGCCAAGGAAGTTTATGAGTCGGGTATGGTTTTTGTTTTTATGCTTCGCTGAGTCCATGGGATGGGGAAGCGAGATAGATGTGTCGAGCTAACTGCACTCGTACTGATAATAAGTAACTGATGAGGTTAATGAACATGGATCGGAGGGAGATCTAGGCAAGCTTGGGTTTGTGAATGAGGTAGCATGAGACGGTGGTGTACTTGCCATAGATCTAAGGACCGGTTCATGCATGCACATGCCAGGATAACAGTGCCACCACAAGGCCAAGTATGGGTGCGGCTTAGCTGAGTAATTAGGTAAGTTGCTAGAGTGTTATGGACTGTGGAAGGCGCGGGGAATGGGAGTCGAGTGAGGACTGCCCTGGGAACTGCATGGCACAAGAGGGGGCCCGTGGGTGGGAGAATTGGAGATTCTAGCCTGCCGGTGAAACCTTAGTGAGTCCATACATCTAATAACCCCTTTGTAAAGGCTATTTTGTGATCTCTTGGCCATACACTGACGGATGTGTACTGGTATAATGGAGGTTCTGCAGTCGCCGACGGGTGACGAAATCACAAACTTGTGGGTAAAGAGGTGCAAACTCTGCAGAGTTATTAAAACTATCATGATAGCCGAGCTTACGGTCACGAGCACCTGGCTAAACTGCCATGATTAGATGGGATGGTTACTGGAATGGTTATTGGGAAGGTTCTTGGTTATGGTTATTGATTATGGTTTGGTTTGGGACTGTGGAGTCCGGGAGATGAGATGGTTGCATGACTGATGGGTCATGACATGAGATTGGTCTCGGTGCGAGACGAGGTTGTTTTATGAGGTGAAATGGTAGCGAATACGAGGAGGTATTCGTGAGTATGAATAAAAGATTAGTTAATGTTCGGATGGAACACGGGAAGTGATGGAGGTATGTTGGTAATTTAATACATGTTGGGATTACATTTAAACGTAAGTTGTTGTTTTATCATGGTTTTTACAGAACTGCTTTTCTGCAAATAAGCCTTTTATACCTACCTTGTTTATGAGCTGCATATCATGTGTTATTCCCGCACTTGCTGAGTACATCATTGTGCTCAAACTTGCATTATTATTTCTTCATCAACAGCAAGAGAAGACTACTATGAAGACCGAGTAGAGCATTATGGCGTGTGATCTATTCTCAACCTTGCCTGTGGAGGGAGTAGAGATGGAGCCACTTCTGCTTAGTTCTGCTTTCGTATTAGTTTTTGCTTCCGCATTTAAATAAGGACTTCCGCTGCATAGAATTAAGATTTCTGCTGTGAGCATGAGTCCAAGACTCATGAGGTGTTGTAATAAACTCTGTTATTCGTGGTAATATATAATCTGAATTCAGTTTGTGGAACGTATGTGTATGTGTGATGAACATCCTGAGCACACCTATGCATTAGTTCTCGGTTCCGTGGCTTTCCACAGAATTGAGGGCGTCACAGATTGGTATCAGAGCCACGGGTTGACAGTAGGTAACACGCCTAGATAGAAACCTTTGATTGATATTAGAGCCACGGGTTAACAGCAAGTTACACCCCTAAATAGAAGTCACAGGTAGCTAAGCCACGCTGACCAAAGGAAGCGCCCTAGGGTGAATAGCCTAGATTGGCCTTTTAAACCATCTTGACATAGGACACCATCCTTGAATAGGAGTTGAGTGGGCCCTTGTGATGACTATTTGTGAATATGTGCTTAGTGTGAGTTGTGGGACGTCTCAAAAACGTTGTCCATATACACACGTAAGAAGAAGGAGGTGTGAGATGTTTCGGCACTTGCTCACATCCTCATAAGGGCTAATATATATAGTACAACTCACCTTGATGCATATAGTTGAAAGGACCTACCTAACTTTCTAACCTTCTATTCTATTTCGTTCTCTCTCACAGATGGTGAGAGGAAACGCCAGCCGAAGGAACGTACAGGAAGATGACCACGAGTAAGTTCCTGCTAACCCCGGAGCTGGCGAAAATAACCTAGAAAGGTTGATGGCCATGCAAAACCAGCTTATGCAAACCATGATCCAAACTTTGGGTCAGTTGCAGGCCAACCAACACCCCGTTCCGGCACCACCGCCACCACCACCGCCGGCTCATAACAGGTTGGGAGAGTTCATGAGGACTCGACCACCCACCTTTGCTCAAGCAAGCGATCCAATGGAGGCCGATGACTGGTTTAAATCCATGGAGAAGAAGCTTGCTATTGTACAGTGCAACGACCGAGAGAAGGTTCTCTTTGCGTCGCACCAACTGATGGGAGCAGCTGCTGACTGGTGGGATGCCTTGAGCAACGCCCATGTCAACCCGGAGACAATCGCTTGGACTGAGTTCAAGGAAAGTTTCTGCTCCCACTACATCCCTGCTGGTGTAATGATGCTCAAGAGGCAGGAATTTTAAGGTCTTCGCCAAGGACAGAAGAGTGTAAACGAGTATCTCAACAAGTTCATACAACTGTCCCGGTACGCCCCCAAAGATGTCAACTCAGACCAAAGGAAGCAGTACCTGTTCATGAGAGGGTTGGACAATGAGAT
This sequence comes from Neostapfia colusana, assembly GCA_030760725.1. Classification (NCBI taxonomy): domain Eukaryota; kingdom Viridiplantae; phylum Streptophyta; class Magnoliopsida; order Poales; family Poaceae; genus Neostapfia; species Neostapfia colusana. The sequence continues at coordinate 12,911,481 of JASWHV010000005.1, forward strand.
CCAGGTTCAGCTCCTCAATAATGACTACGTAAGCTTCCAGAAGCAGGTTGACAAAGCTATTGTGGTTGAAAACAAGATTCGAGAGATCGAGCGAGAGTGCAAGAGGAAGATGCCATACCAGCCCTAAGGGAGCAACGTACGACCTAGGTACATGCCCCCTGCACCGCAGTATGGACCGACCACTCCTGCGTACCGCTCTGGTCAGCCACCACAGCAACAATTCGTTGCACCAGCACCTCGTGTGCCCATGTCTCCAGCGCCCCGACCTAACAATGGTGCTCCTGTTCAAAACCCCCGCCCTAACGCACCTGCTGCCGTAGGCAACAGGGCATGCTTTGCATGCGGGGAAGTAGGCCACTTTGCTAACCGGTGCCCGAGGAGAGGCCCTGGACAGCAAGGTAACGTGCCCAAGCAGAACCAGCAACCAAACGGAGGAGACAACCAAGGGAAACGTGGACCGCAGAACTATGCTCGTGGCCACGTAAACCATGTCACTGCTGAGGAAGCACAACAGGCTGAGGACGTCGCAATTGGTATGTTCCTTGCCAACTCCAACCCAGCCACCATCTTATTTGATTCTGGAGCATCGCATTCCTTCATATCATCTAAATATGTTGCCAAACATCATCTACCCGTATCCCACTTAGAATGTGCTATGTTAGTTAATTCTCCCGGAGGAGAAATGAGGACTAATATAGTATGTCCTAGAGTAAGCCTTAAAATAAGGGGGGTAGACTTCCTTGCCAACCTTATTGTCTTGGACTCCCATGGGATTGACATCATACTCGGAATGGATTGGTTAAGCAAGCACAATGGAGTAATCCAATGTGCTGAAAGGAGCGTACAGTTGACAAACGAACACGGTATTCGTGTCGAGTTTGAGTCAGCCCAGCAAACAACCGAACGGGCAAATTTGAACCACGTCGAAGGAACAACATTGGACAGCATTCAAGTGGTTCAGGAATTTTCAGACGTGTTCCCGAAAGAGCTTCCAGGAATGCCACCTGACCGGGACATCGAGTTTGCCATAGATTTAGTACCCGGAACTGCACCTATAGCTAAGAGACCATATAGGATGCCCGTCAATGAGCTAGTTGAACTCAAAAAGCATATTCAAGAACAGTTGGAGAAGGGTTTTATCCGTCCAAGCTCGTCACCATGGGGAGCTCCGGTACTCTTCATGGACAAGAAGGATGGAACCCAAAGAATGTGCGTGGACTACAGGTCTCTCAACGAGGTGACAATCAAAAATAAATGCCCTCTGCCCCGTATAGAGGACCTGTTCGATCAAATGAAAGGAGCCCGAGTATTCTCCAAGATTGACCTTCGGTCGGGATACTTCCAGATGAAGATTAAGCCCTCTGATATACCTAAGACAGCCTTTTGGACACGGTATGGTTCATATGAATATACCGTTATGTCTTTTGGATTGACGAATGCACCCGCATACTTCATGTACCTTATGAACAAGGTTTTCATGGAGTACTTGGACAAGTTCGTCGTAGTTTTCATCGATGACATTATGGTGTATTCAAAGAGTGAGGAAGAGCATGAAGAACATCTGAGATTGACCCTGCATAAGTTGCGTGAGCATCAATTGTATGCCAAGCTCAACAAGTGTCAATTTTGGCTAAAGGAAATATCTTTCCTAGGCCACATTATCTCCAAGGAAGGGGTATCGGTTGATCCTGGAAAGGTGAGAGATGTTCTAAAGTGGGACCGACCAAAGAGCATGAGGGATATTCGGAGTTTCCTTGGGATGGCAGGATACTATCGGCGCATCATTAAAGACTTCTCTAAGATAGCAAAACCTATGACGGAGTTGCTAATGAAGGGAAAAATCTTTCAATGGACACAAGCCTGCCAAGAAAGTTTTGAGGAACTCAAGGAAAGGCTAACTACAGCACCGGTTCTGGTATTGCCAGACGTAAGCAAGAGCTTTGACATATATTGTGACGCATCCAGACAAGGGCTCGGGTGTGTACTCATGCAGGACGGACAAGTGGTAGCCTATGCCTCACGACAATTAAAGAAGCACGAGCTTAACTATCCTACGCACGACTTGGAGCTAGCAGCAGTGATGCATGCATTGAAGATTTGGAGACATTATATCCTTGGACATCGATGTGAGATCTATACGGATCATAAAAGCCTCAAGTACATATTTACACAAACGGACTTGAATTTGAGGCAACGTCGATGGTTAGAACTCATCAAGGATTATGATGTGGGAATCAACTACCACCCCGGGAGGGCCAATGTAGTAGCGGACGCATTGAGCAGAAAGGGAGCATGTCACCAACTCACGGTTCAGGAGCTACCACCCAAATTACAGAAGGAGTTCGAACGGTTACACCTCGGATTCTTGAATAACGTGGAGATAATGGAGATCCACTCCCCATTGGAGCAAGAAATAAGAGAGGGCCAAGCAACGGACGAGGAGATCAGGGAGATCAAGGAAAGACTCCGACAAGGAATAGAGAAGGATTTCAAGGAGGATGAAGAGGGTACGCTTTGGCTAGGAAAAAGGATTTGTGTGCCAAACATAAGACACCTTCGCAACATGATATTGAAGGAGGCACATGATTCACCCTATTCCATACATCCAGGAAGCACCAAAATGTACAAGGATTTGAAAACTTGCTATTGGTGGAATGGCATGAAGAGGGATATAGCCGAATACGTTGCCCTATGCGACACATGCCAACGGGTAAAGGCCGAACATCAAAAACCCGCTGGATTGTTGCAACCTTTGAGAATACCCGAATGGAAATGGGAGGACATCAGTATGGACTTCATCGTCAGATTACCACGTACTCAGTCGGGATGCGACTCCATCTGGGTCATTGTGGACCGGTTGACGAAAACTGCCCATTTTCTTCCGGTAAAGAGCAGTTATAACGTTGCACAATTGGCAGAGTTGTACATGGAGCAGATCGTGTGCCGTCACGGAGTTCCGAAGAGGATAGTCTCAGATCGAGGTTCTCAGTTTACCTCTAGATTCTAGAGGAAGCTGCAGAAAACCATGGGTACACGACTGGATTTTAGCTCCGCCTACCACCCACAAACAGATGGGCAAACCGAAAGGACGAACCAAATTTTGGAGGACATGTTGAGAGCTTGCGCCTTGAAACGTGGGCGTAGTTGGGATAGGAGTTTACCGTATGCCGAGTTCTCCTATAACAACAGCTATCAAGCTAGCTTAAAGATGTCGCCTTTCGAAGCCTTATATGGTAGACGGTGTAGAACGCCGCTATTCTGGAACGAAACTGGAGAGAACCAGGTGTTTGGACCCGAAGTACTACAAGAAGCCAAAAAGCAGGTCCAAACGATACGGGAGAACTTAAAGGCTGCCCAGTCACGACAGAAAGGCTATGCGGACAATAGGCGTAGGAAGTTGACCTTTGAAGTGGGAGACTTCGTGTACCTTAAAGTATCGCCTATCCGAGGCCAACGACGCTTCAACGTCAAAGGCAAGCTAGCACCTCGCTACATCGGACCATTTAAGATTTTGGACAAGCGAGGAGAAGTAGCCTACCAACTAGAACTCCCAAACCATCTCTCCGACGTACATGACGTGTTTCATGTATCCCAGCTCAAGAAGTGCTTGAGAGTGCCAGAGGAACAAGTGTCAATAGGAGAGCTTGAACTTCAAGAGGACCTGACTTACGCAGAACACCCTTGTCGAAGTGTTCGGTCGACACTTCCCCCTGGCCTGCACTGGGCAGCCCGTGGAGGTTCTTTTTTCGGTGGGGCTAGTTCCTTGCGGAGAGCTTGCGCGGATGGACGAGTTAGTAAGAGCTTGACACTGTGAGTTTTACGTGGTTCAGGCCGCCGGAGCGTAAAACCCTACGTCCACGGCGAGCTATGGAGCTCGCTGTATTGCTTGCTGCTCAGGGCCGGAGTCCTGAGCTTGGGGGTGAGTTACAGCTTGGGTGTGAATGGCTAGCGTATGAGTTGCAGAAGTGCGAACCCAGGGTGCGAATGGCTAGAGTGCGAACCCTTGCTAACGTTGCCTACCCGAGCCTTTTATAGTCCAAGGCTCGGGTGGCTTACAAGGGGGGCCCGGGACCTGACAGGTGGTCCCGGGGAGATTGCCTACAGACTACCGTATCCGCAGTTATGTCGGTAGTTATCTCTGGCGAAGGCTTCTGAGTCTTCGTCTTGCCGCCCTGCCCATGCCGCATGCTAGTCGTAGTGGTTGATGATGGCGGGAGCGGCATGGGATGTCTTGTCGCTGCATTTATTGGCTGGCAGGTTCTGACACCGCGCGCCAGTCTGTGATGTGACTGGGCGCAACGGCACCTGACAGAGGCGTACTCCGCGTCTTCGTGTCTTGGGAAGGCACGGGTCTTGAATGCTTTGTTCGGTAAAGGCATGGCGCGCCTTTACTCCTGCTGCCTACCGCACCGGGCGGCAGCACTGCTCTGCTGGCCACGCGTCGGACCCGGAGCTCTCCTCTGAGGAGAGGGGGAGCTCCGGCTCCGCTGGACACGTGGAGCCTTCGGAGCTCACCCCCGCGGAGGGGGTGTGGTCCGGCCTCCTGGGCCACGTGGCAGGCTCGGAGCTATCCTCCGTGGGGAGGGGTGCTCCGGCCCCGCTGGACACGTGGCGCCTTCAAACCTCGCTCCTGCAGAGGGAGCGAGGTCCTTAGGAAGTGTTATGCTGTGCGCGGGGGTACCCGGTATTGAGGGTACCGACAGTGGCCCCCGGGCTCACCTTGGGGGAGGTAACGAGCCCGAGGTGGGGCCTTCTCCTACCCGCGCACTTTCTTGTATTGAGTATTCCCTGTGCTGGCAGGGTCTTGACGGCTTTGGAGTTCAGCCTCTGAGGAGAGGGCGAAGCCTGGCATCGGATCTCTGCCCAGCTGCGGGGGCGGAGGTCTGGAAGTCATCGGAGCTCAGGCCAGCGAAGGGCGTGAGGTCCGGAGGTCATCGGAGCTCAGGCCAGCGAAGGGCGTGAGGTCCGGCATCAGCGCTCTCCTCTGAAAGAAGGGCGAGGGCTGGCCTCGGAGCTTGGCCCAGCTATGTGGGGCGGAGGTCCGGAAGTCATCAAAGCTCAGGCCAGCGAAGGGCGTGAGGTCCGGCATCAGCGCTCGCCTCGGAAATGTGGGTGAGGGCTGGCCTCGGAGCTCGGCCCAGCTGTGGGAGGCGGAGGTCCGGAAGTCATCGGAGCTCAGGCCAGCGAAGGGCGTGAGGTCCGGAGGTCATCGGAGCTCAGGCCAGCAAAGGGCGTGAGGTCCGGAGGTCATCGGAGCTCAGGCCAGCGAAGGTCGTGAGGTCCGGCATCAGCGCTCGCCTCTGAAAGGAGGGCGAGGGCTGGCCTCGGAGCTCGGCCCAGCTATGTGGGGCGGAGGTCCGGAACTCATCGGAGCTCAGGCCAGCGAAGGGCGTGAGGTCCGGCATCAGCGCTCGCCTCTGAAAGGTGGGCGAGGGCTGGCATCGGAGCTCGGCCCAGCTGCGAGGGCGGAGGTCCGGAAGTCATCGGAGCTCAGGCCAGCAAGGGCGTGAGGTCCGGCATCAGCGCTCGCCTCTGAAAGGAGGGCAAGGGCTGGCCTCGAAGCACGGCCCAGCTATGTGGGGCGGAGGTCCGGAAGTCATCGGAGCTCAAGCCAGCGAAGGGCGTGAGGTCCGGCATTAGCGCTCGCCTCTGAAAGGAGGGCGAGGGCTGGCCTCGGAGCTCAGCCCTGCTGTGGGGGGGCGGAGGTCCGGAAGTCATCGGAGCTCAGGCCAGCGAAGGGCGTGAGGTCCGGCATCAACGCTCGCCTCTGAAAAGAGGGCAAGGGCTGGCATCGGAGCTCGGCCCAGCTGCGGGGGGCGGAGGTCCGGAAGTCATCGGAGCTCAGGCCAGCGAAGGGCGTGAGGTCCGGAGGTCATCGGAGCTCAGGCCAGCGAAGGGCGTGAGGTCCGGAGGTCATCGAAGCTTAGGCCAGCGAAGGGCGTGAGGTCCGGAGGTCATCGGAGCTCAGGCCAGCGAAGTGCATGAGGTCTGGCATCAGCGCTCGCCTCTGAAAGGAGGGCGAGGGCTGGCCTCGGAGCTCGGCCCAGCTATGGGGGGCGGAGTCTGGCACTGCTCAGTGGTCCCCCCTTTCCTGTCCCTTAGTCTTACTTGGCTTACTGTCCCAGGCCGGAATACGGGGCTTGGGTAATCCAGTGCACTTGGTCCCGGAGGTCTGGCCCCAGCCCCAGTCAGGGTGTAACCGTCCGGCCCCCTGGTACTCAGACCGTAGCGCCGGGGGGCAGAGTGTGCATGCTTTGGGTGCAAGACCGGGCAAAGCAAGGCTCCTGACCCCCGGTCTAGCGTAGGTCTTTTCTCAGAGGAGACCAACTGGCGGTACAGTACCCTTACAGGGGGAGATCCAAAAGGCCACCGGGCCTCTGGCAGGTACCCCAAGCACTACCGCCTTCGGCAGGACGGCAAATATCGACTATGCATGAGAGGAGGAAAGAGGAACCAAGTGTACAATGGACGCACACTGTCTAGAGCGTGGGGAGGTGTTCATATAAATTAATGTGTAATTTAAATAAACACCTAAGTAAGCATGGTGAACTTACTGGGGTAGCGTCAGAGCGCCTGTCTTCACGCAGAGCGGGTCATGCGTGGCTTCGTCGTACGCCGGACACGGGGGGACTCCCATGGCGATCTCAGGGGGAAGCATGGCTTCGGCCCCGCATACCATGTGGAAGGGTAGTTCCCGTGACCCAGCCCTGGGAAGTCCGGCTGGCCCTCGACATGGAGGAGCCGGTATCCCCCGACGGCTCTGGGTGCGCGTCTGCACCGGTTGTGTGGGTCTGCTTGGCGTGGACTTGGCACGCATTGCATCCCTAACCGGTTTGACGGCGTCCAGGTGGCTCTCGGTCAGTAGGAGCCATGCCGGGTGGCTTAACCGACCAGCGTGCGGGACGATGAGCGTTCCCAGCACTCGCCCCCGTGGACTACTGCGAGCTAGTCGCAGCCTTCCTCCTGGGTTATGCACCGCAATAGGATGTCGTGGCGCCACGCCAGTAAAGATACCAGCGCGTAGCACTTAGCCATCCGCACCACCCGTTCAGCGAATGCACGTTCATCAGGAAGGATGTCCTTCAAGGAGTCCCGGACCTCCGTGGTCCATGCATCGGGACTACTTGAGCTTCTGGATCTTGAGCGCTGGGTTGCACGGAGTCCCCAGTGACGCTTACGATCCTTTGGCGGCATCCATGGCTGCAGGGCCCCTAGGACTGCCTAGCTTCGAGGCACTGGTTCAGCCCCCTTCGCCCGGCTCGGCGGGCCGGGCTGTGGACCGCAGCAACATCGTCTCAAAGACTCCTTCGGGTGCAGGGGCTCCGATGGAGGCCTTCGTTGAGAGGTCGTCAGCTGCGGCCTTGCCAGCGTGCGGTACATGGCGCAGGTCCAAGGCGAGTAAGTCTTTCTCCAACATCCGCACGTGGAGCAGATAAGCAGCTAGCTGTGTGTCATTGTGGGGGCATTCACCCTTAACTTTCTTGATAACTAGCTGGGAGTCGCCCTGCGCCAACAACTGGCGAGCGCCCAGATACAGGACTGTCTTTTAGGCCAAAGATGAGTGCTTCATACTCTGCCAAGTTGTTGGTTGCCTTGGAATTGAGACGCACCATGTACCCAGACTGCTCCCCCGATGGCATGAGAAGCAGTACGCCGGCACTGGCCCCCTGCTTTCGCGAGGAGCCGTCGAAGAAGAGCGTCCAGTGAGGCCCGGTGAAGAGCTCAGCCACAAAGTCAGCCAGTGCTTGGCTCTTGGCTGTCTGACGTGGTCGGGAGCTCAGCTTGAACTCCGCCGTCTTCGGGCTGTCTTCCGGCTTTGGAAGCTGGCAGTGAGTGCCAATTCCGCCCTTCGGCTGCTCTGGCGCACTTGTCCGCAAGGCTGAAGAGCTCAGAGGCATCGCAGACCTCTCTGGTCGCAAGCTTCTCAAGCATCTTCTCGTCCCGGACACCCTGCCGAAACGCCACCACCACAGAAGCACTTGGAATGTGCGGGATGGTGTTGCGTACATGGGAGAACCGCTGGATGAAGTAGCGCAGTGATTCCCCAGGTTGTTGTTTGATGGCGTGGAGGTCAAGCTCCGTGCCAGGACGGGTGTAGTAACTGCCGAAGTTGGCAATGAACTGCCGGCAGAGCTCTCCCCAGGAAGTTATGGAACCCTGGGGGAGGTTCATGAGCCAAGACTGGGCTGGGCCGGTCAAGGCGACGGGGAAGTAGTTGGCCATGACGGCCTCATCCCCTCCTGCGGCAAGTATGACGGTGGAGTAGATCTGGAGAAACTCCGCCGGGTTGACACTGCCGTCGTACTTCTCGGGCAGGTGCGGACGAAACTTGTGCAGCCACCTCGTGAAGCGAAGGTGAGGTGCCAGGGCCGCACATCCTGCTCCTGCTGCCGCAGGTGTTGATGCCGCGAACACTTGGTTCGCCGCTGGCACTGTGTACCCTGGTATGGGCAAGGCTGCGCCATAGACCGGGGACGCCGTTTGCAAAGCATACGGCTGTGGCATATGCTGCGCGGCGTATGCCTGGGGCAGAGTCCGCATGGCGAAGATCTGCTCTTCAGGCTGGGTCGAGGCCGACGTCATGCTGTCGCCAGCCTCTTGGTTGCGACACCTTTCCCGACGTCGCTCGAGGTACACCCCGGCATCCTGGCCGAAGTGGCACCACTCCAGCTCTGTCCTCAGGTCCGTCGACGGAAGCCTGGTGGAGCTGGAATCCGCCGTCTGCCCGTCAACCGTTGGTGTGCGCGTCAGCGACACTGCCGGTTGGCTGGAGTGTCGTCCCCGCCGAAGTCGAGGGTTTGCGGCGGCGACGACGAGGCGGTCCACCTCGCGGACCCATTGTTGGGTCGCAGAATGGGGCGCATCCCCAGCAGGTGGGTTGCGCAGCAGTGCTCTTGCTGCTGCTAGCGCACCCCCATGGTGTACGCTCAGCGCTGCAGAAGATCTCACACTGGTCGGAGCCTGCATCGCCGGAGTCGGCGTAGCCGGAGTCGGCTGCTGGCTACCAGCTTGTGCCGACACACTCCGTCCTGAGTGCGTCGACATGTACTCCCTGCTGGTCACGGTTCACCGTGAACGCGGAGGGGGAGAGTTTGCCGCTGAGGGAAGCTTGGTCATCTTCGTCGGCGGAAACTCGTCGCGCAAGGGGAAAAGCCCCCTACCTGGCGCGCCAAATGTCAAAGTGTTCGGTCGACAATTCCCCCAGGCCTGCACTGGGCAGCCCGCGGAGGTTCTTTTTTCGGTGGGGCTAGTTCCTTGCGGAGAGCTTGCGCGGATGGACGAGTTAGTAAGAGCTTGACACTGTGAGTTTTACGTGGTTCAGGCCGCCGGAGCGTAAAACCCTACGTCCACGGCGAGCTATGGAGCTCGCTGTATTGCTTGCTGCTCAGGGCCAGAGTCCTGAGCTTGGGGGGTAGTTACAGCTTGGGTGTGAATGGCTAGCGTATGAGTTGCAGAAGTGCGAACCCAGGGTGCGAATGGCTAGAGTGCGAACCCTTGCTAACGTTGCCTACCCGAGCCTTTTATAGTCCAAGGCTCGGGTGGCTTACAAGGGGGGCCCGGGACCCGACAGGTGGTCCCGGGGAGATTGCCTGCAGACTACCGTATCCGCAGTTATGTCGGTAGTTGTCTCTGGCGAAGGCTTCTGAGTCTTCGTCTTGCCGCCCTGCCCATGCCGCATGCTAGTCGTAGTGGTTGATGACGGCGGGAGCGGCATGGGATGTCTTGTCGCTGCGTTTATTGGCTGGCAGGTTCTGACACCGCGCGCCAGTCTGTGATGCGACTGGGCGCAACGGCACCTGACAGAGGCGTGCTCCACGTCTTCGCATCTTGGGAAGGCGCGGGTCTTGAATGCTTTGTTCGGTAAAGGCATGGCGCGCCTTTACTCCTGCTTCCTACCGCACCGGGCGGCAGCACTGCTCTGCTGGCCACGCGTCGGACCCGGAGCTCTCCTCTGAGGAGAGGGGGAGCTCCGGCTCTGCTGGACACGTGGAGCCTTCGGAGCTCACCCCCGTGGAGGGGGTGTGGTCCGGCCTCCTGGGCCACGTGGCAGGCTCGGAGCTATCCTCCGTGGGGAGGGGTGCTCCGGCCCCGCTGGACACGTGGCGCCTTCAAACCTCGCCCCTGCAGAGGGAGCGAGGTCCTTAGGAAGTTTTATGCTGTGCGCGGGGGTACCCGGTATTGAGGGTACCGACAACCCTGTCCGAATCTTGGACGTAAAGGAAAGGGTCACCCGAAACAAGGTGAATCGATGGTGCAAGGTACAATGGAGCCATCACACGGAAGCTGAGGCCACATGGGAGCGTGAAGAGGATATCAAGGCGGAATTTCCCCATCTATTTCCTGTTAACGAATCTCGAGGGCGAGATTCAATTTAAGGGGGGTAGATTTGTGACACCCTCACATCGGGTGTCAGCATATGTTCATGTTCTATGAAGAGGAAACATTTTAATGAAACAGAGAGAATTATCAAAAGAATAGCCAATAAGGCCCTCCAAGAGCGCCGAAGACAACTTACCGCAGCCGTTGGCCACGTGGCGTGATCGGAGCTCGTCCCTGCGAAGTGAAGAGAGGTCCGCCGCTAAAAGAGCTACGTGGCAGGTTCGGGGCTCGTCGCCACAAAGGGGAGAGGTACGATCCTGTGGGACACGTGTTGCCCACGGAGCTAGCCTCTGCAAAGGAAGCAAAGGCATTTCCGCAAGACACGTGTCATCCTCGGAGCTAGTCCTCGCGGAAATCAGAGGACCAGTCGCGTGGGGTACGTGTCGATCTCGGAGCCCATCTCAGAGAAGTCCGGATCTACCAAACACGTGTCGCCACCGAAGCTTATCTCTGGGAGGTCTGTCGTTGCCGGACACGTGTCGACCTCCGGGCATGTTCCTGAGGACAGAAGAGAGGGAATACCGGCACCAACACGTGGCGTGTGTGGAGCTCACCTCCAAAGAAGGGGGAGGTCTCGCTCGTGACACGCGGCACAACCAGAGCTCGTCTCTGCGGACGAGGAGATACCAGGCCCCGGAGGACACGTGGAGCTTCCGGAGCTCATCATCACGGAGGTAACGAGTTCTGGAGCAAGTTTTACGCGTAAAGATACCGGTACGCAACAGAAACCGATCTAAATTCCACGATGTTACTAAAGATAAAGATGTTAGGATCCAACAAAGATCTGAACAAGACTCTTATTCGGGATACAATCAGATTAGGACTCTTTTCTTCCCGATTATAAATAGAACCCAAAACCTCTGGCTGAAACCACAAACTTCTCTTTCGACTCCTGAGCCGACGATTTAGAGCCCTAGCCCTGACTCGCCGAGCAAACCATCGCTGAAGCACAACAAGGGAGATCATCGGAGAAGAACCAAGCAGGTCTGAGGATGACCTTGAAGTCAAGGAGAGCGTGAGGTAGGACTTCAATACCACCTTACGACATCATTGTGTTCATCTCTTTGCATCTGTTCTTCAATTCCTTTCGAACAGAAGCCTTCTCGTGGGCAGATCACTTGATGATCAATTTGATCTAAAGACAAGGTCATCGCCACGTCCACCTTGGTCCGAACACCTCTGTCCATACAAGGCCATGCAAGAACACGTACAGATCAGTCTAATAAAACTAATCATTAGATACCATGCATATGCATCATCGCATCTAGTTTAAGGTTTGTGCATAAATATTGATTGCTGTGAATCCTGTATGCACGTGATCCTACCTAGCAGGACAAGCTCAGGGAGCTGTCTACGACGAACTGCAGCAACCAGGTTTTGAGATCCAAGAACAACCGGAACCGCAAGAACAAGTCAAGTGCTCCTTGACCATATTGATCCTATGTTTTGGATAAAACTGTTTTGTTTTGCGAAAAGGTGTGCGTACTGAGTCAAACCTGATGGGAAGCCCTTTTATAGGAGTTTACTAGTTTTGATTAAACCACCCTTGTCGCCTGGGAAGTTTATGAGTCAGGTGTGGTTTTTATATTATGCTTCGCTGAGTCTATGGGATTGGGAAGTGAGATAGATATGTCTAGCTAACTGCACTCGTACTGATAATGAGAAACTGATGTTAATAAGGGATATGGATCGGAGGGAGATCTAGGAAAGATTGGGTTTGTGAATGAGGTAGCATGAGATGGTGGTTTACTTGCCGTAGATCTAAGGACCGGTTCATGCATGCACATGCCAGGATAACAGTGCCACCACAAGGCCAAGTATGGGTGCGGCTTAGCTGAGTAATTAGGTAAGTTGCTAGAGTGTTATGGACTGTGGAAGGCGCGGGGAATGGGAGTCGAGTGAGGACTGCCCTGGGAACTGCATGGCACAAGAGGGGGCCCGTGGGTGGGAGAATTGGAGATTCTAGCCTGCCGGTGAAACCTTAGTGAGTCCATACATCTAGTAACCCCTTTGTAAAGGCTATTTTGTGATCTCTTGACCATACACCGACAGTTGTGTACTGGTATAATGGAGGTTCTGCAGTCGCCGACGGGTGACGAAATCACAAACTTGTGGGTAAAGAGGTGCAAACTCTGCAGAGTCTAAAACTATCATGATAGCCGAGCTTACGGTCACGAGCACCTGGCTAAACTGCCATGATTAGTTGGGATGGATATTGAGATGGTTATTGGGAAGGTTCTTGGTTACGATTATTGGTTTGGTTATGGATATGGGTTGAGACTGTTGAGTCTGTGTGATGAGATGGTTGCATGACTGCTGAGTCATGGCAACGAGTTTGGTCTCAGTGTGAGACGAGGTTGTTGATGAGATGAGATGGTAGCGAATACGAGGAGGTATTCGTGAGTATGAATAAAGGATTGGTTAATGTTCGGATGGATCACAGGAAGTGATGGAGGTATGTTGGTAATTTAATTCATACTGGGATTACTTTCATCTAAAGTTAAGTTGCTGTTTTATCATGGTTTTACAAATATGCTTTTCTGCAATAAGCCCTTTTATGCCTACCATGTTTATGAGCTGCATATCATGTGTTTTTTCCGCACTTGCTGAGTACAGCATTGTACTCAAACTTGCATTATTATTTCATCATCAACAGCAAGAGAAGGCTATTATGAAGACCAAGTGGAGCATTATGGTGTGTGATCTGTTCTCAACCTTGCCTGTGGAGGGATTAGAGATGGAGCCACTTCTGCATTAGTTTTTTGCTTCCGCATTAAAATAAGACTTCCGCTGTAAGCATGAGTCCAAGACTCATGAGACGTTGTAATAAACTCTGTTATTCGTGGTTATATATATTCTGAATTCAGTTTGTGAAATATGTGTATATGTGTGATGAACATCCTGGGCACACATATGCATTAGTTCTTGGTTCCGTGGTTTTCCACAGAATTGAGGGTGTCACATTTAAGTTCTCTTGTATCAACCGAACTCGGTCTTCGGCTTCGTTGACAAGATCAATCCCAAATAGAACTCTTTCGCCGGACTCACACCAATTAAGTGGTGTGCGACACTTCCGTCCGTAGAGAGCTTCATACGGTTCCATTTTAATACTCGCTTGATAACCGTTGTTGTATGAAAACTCCGCCAGCGGTAGGTGATCATCCCAATTCCTACCGTGGTGGATGGCACACGCCTTCAACATATCCTCAAGCACTTGATTCACCCTCTCGGTTTGCCTATCGGTTTGAGGGTGATATGCAGAGCTTCTAATCAGCTTGGTGCCCAACGAGGCATGCAGCTGCTCCCAAAAACGAGCAACAAACAGCGCACATCGATCTGAGATGATGGTCTTCGGGACACCATGTGAGCAAATAATTCTGGAGATGAATAACTCTGTATATTGTTTTGCTCGATAATGAGTGTTCACCGGTATGAAATGAGCTGATTTTGTCAACCGGTCGACGATCACCCATATCGAGTCATGCTTCCTGGATGTGTGTGGTAATCTGACGATGAAGTCCATACTCACATCCTCCCATTTCCATGCCGGTATCTTCAAAGGTTGTAGCGGTCCGGCTTTCCGCATATGATCAGCCTTGACCCGTCTACACGTATCACACTCGGATACGTATTTAGCGATTTCCCTCTTCATCCTCGTCCACCAAAATTTCTGTTTCAAATCTTGGTACATCTTGTTACTTCCAGGATGAATGGAAAACTTCGACAGGTGGGATTCATCCAATATTTTCTTCCGGAGTTCCATATTACGCGGTACCACTATACGGTCATTGAACCATATTGTACCGTTCTCATCCTTCCGGAAACATTTCACCTCTCCGTTGTCTATTCTTCTCCGTATGTGAGACATACACATGTCTCTTCTTTGAGCCTCAACAATCTCTTCCCGGATTGTTGGAATGAGCGCGAGATTATAAAGCGCGCCATATGGAATGACACGGAGACTTGGTTCTTCAGCTTCCAACTCAACAGCCGCTAAGTTGTGAACGTGGGCTTTCCGACTAAGCGCGTTGGCAACCACGTTTGCTTTTCCTGGATGATAGTGGATCTCAATTTCATAATCTTTTATGAGCTCCAACCATCTCCTTTGTCTCATGTTCAGCTCCTTTTGCGTGAATATATACTTCAGGCTTTTATGGTCGGTGTAGAGGTGAACAAGATATACTTCAGGTAATGCCTCCACATCTTCAACGCCAACACCACAGCAGCAAGCTCGAGATCATGAGTTGGATAATGCTGATCGTGGTTCCGCAGTTGACGAGACCCATAGGCGACTACACGCCCTTCTTGCATAAGAACACAGCCGAGACCGATGCCGGATGCATCACAGTACACATCAAATGGCTTCGTCATATCTGGTTGAGCAAGAACTGGAGCTGTTGTGAGATGTTTCACCAAAGTTTTGAATGCGGCTTCACATGCTGCATTCCACATGTACTTAGTGTCCTTCTTCAGCAGCTCCGTCATTGGTTTAGCAATCTTTGAGAAGCTCGGAATAAACCTCCGATAATACCCCGCTAAACCTAGGAAACTTCGGACCTCGTGGACTGATTTGGGAGATTCCCACTTCAGCACCTGTTCAATCTTGCTGGGGTCCACGGCAATACCTTCTGCTGAAATAATATGGCCTAGGAAAGGCACTTGATCAATCCAGAACTCGCACTTGCTGAACTTGGCATATAATTGGTGTTCCCGCAATCGTTGTAGCACAATGCGCAGATGTTCAGCGTGCTCTTCTTCAGATTTGGAGTAAACCAATATGTCGTCGATGAATACCACGGCGAACTTGTTTAACTCCGGCATGAATACAGAATTCATCAAGTACATGAAGTGTGCCGGAGCGTTGGTTAATCCAAATGACATCACGAGGTACTCATATAGTCCGTATCTCGTCGAGAAAGCTGCCTTCGGTATGTCCTCCGGTCGGATCATGATTTGATGATACCCCGACCGAAGATCCATCTTCAAAAATACCTTTGCACCCACAAGTTGATCGAACAGGATGTCGATGCGGGGCAAAGGATACTTGTTCTTGATCATGTCAGCATTTAGAGGATGGTAATCAACACATAGCCGTAGTGTTTCATCCTTCTTCTTAACGAACAGCGCTGAGCAACCCCAAGGTGAAGAACTTGGTCGTATGAAACCCTTGCTCATAAGTTCATTCAGTTGCTCTTTCAACTCCACTAGCTCGTTAGGAGCCATCTTGTAAGGCCTTCGTGAGATAGGCATCGTTCCCGGCGCCAGTTCAATCTTAAACTCGACATCCCGTTAGGGTGGCATACCCGGTAAATCATCGGGAAATACGTTGGGATAATCACGTACCACCGGAATGTCTTCAAGCTTAAGTGCTTCCGTGTGGTAGGACTCTACCATGTCTGGGTCTTCGCTGTATAAAAACAGCGTGTGCTGTCCGTGAATCGGCGAGCCAATCTGGACAGTCCGGTTACTGATATGGAGAACGGCACCGTGACGATTTAACCAAGACATCCCCAATATAATGTCTATCTTCTGCCTATCCAACATAATCAGCGACGTTGGGTATATTTTTCCGCCCAAACACAAAGCTGCTCGGGACACAATCTGATTGGCAGAGATATTTCCTCCCAGTGAACGTATGAGAAAACTCGTTGTGGGAGTATTGGTGGACAATTGGTGCTGATCCACGCATGTTGTACTGATAAAATTGTGAGTTGCACCAGAATCAAAAAGTATGAGCACGGGCACGTCCTTGAGAGTAAACATGCCCGCTAACACCGGTGCTCCCTCCAGGACATCCTCAATAGCAAGATGCTGCACACTCCCGGATTGCAATGCTGTTATGTTGACTTGAGCAGGTGACGGCATACCACCTGACGATGATGGCTGTCTGGTGTTCCCCAATTTCTCCCGGCATTCCTGCCTAAAATGCCCAGAACGGTGGCAATAAGAACACGGAGGTTTCCCCAGTTCTTCGTTGACTTGTGGTTGAGAAGTTGACGTACTTGGTTGCAGCAATGATGCAACAGGTGTCATTCGTTGCTGCGGCAATGGTGTTGCTTCAAGACAAGACTCTTGAGCAGGAAATCTGTACGGAGTTGATCTTACTGGTACTTGCCATATCTCATCGGATGGTGTGTGATACACCACACGGTATTTACGAGGAACGATTGGTGTGTCTTCTTGCACTTCCTTCCGGTCCCTCTTCTCTGCTTGACACTCAAGTGTCGCTTGTTCTTGCAGTAGAGCAGCACTGATCAACTCGGTATAACTGCCTTGATTGAACAAAGCTAACTTCTCTTTTAGTATGGCACTCAAGCCATAGAAAAAATAGTCACACCTTGCAGCTTCGCTCGTCGCGTAAGCAGGAGCATATTGTGCCAGAAGGTTGAATCGTCTGGCATAATCGAGGACACTCATGTCCCCCTGCTTCAATTTCCTAAACTCTTGTTGTTGGGCCTTGATAAAACCCATAGGAATGTGACGAGCACGGAATGCTTCACGAAATTCCGTCCATTCCACTTGATGGCCTTCCGGAACGGTGGCGAGATAAGCAAACCACCAATTTCCGGCGGCTCCATGGAGCTGTTGAGCTGCAAATAATGTCTTCTGATATTTATTGCACTCAAACACTCCAAACTTGGACTCCATGACCCGGAGCCACTGATCAGCTTCCACTGGTTCATTGGCTTCCGTGAAAATTGGCGGTTGTGTCGCCAAGAAATCCAAATAGGCGTTCCGCGGTGGAACGTCCTGTTGTGCAGGTTAGAGTAAGCCCTGTTGTACCAAGGCTTGGAGTAGTCTTGTGTTCTCTTGACTTGACTCGACCATCTGGGCCATGACATCCGCCCATACCGTTGATGGCGGTGCCCGTGGTGGAGTCGAGTCATTATCGTCTCGGCGAGAACCTTCAGTCCTACTCGGAGAATGAGTACGCACCATACTGCAAAAGCATTATTTTGAGGAGAGTCAAAACTTGATCTAAGCAGTATGTGAAAGTATGCAAAAATGAACATGCTAAAACTTTATGAAAGCATAACAATACTTCACGTTTACACATCTTTCTAAAGCCAAAAATAGAACAATCCTTCTATTCTGTACAGAATCGACCTTTCTGTACTTAACCCCGATTTTGATCCAGTTACCAGCATTTTCATAACTCAAGTTGAATACCAAAGTTAAAGTTAACTTCCGTATCTTTCCAACGAGTACTGATATGCCTCTGGATCATCCCTTAACCAGAAGTTATGATCGTTCAAAGTTGACAGAATTTCTGGGTAAATTTTGCCAGCACCTCCTTTGTATGTGGTTGTTTTCATCACAGTTTTACATACAAATGGGGTAAAATTCTGAACAAACTATGATCTACAAAACCGTTGTAAGTTTATAAACTTTTCAACGGTGTATCATATGACCCTTAGAAATTTTTCTACAGATTGTTATGGCCAATTTACAGAAACATCCAGAGAAGTTTGCAGCTGCTCTGTTTTCTGAACAGTTTTCATTCATCTGGACATTCGACCATGTTGGCGTCTGACTTTGCTCTGGAGGTCTTCAGAAAAGTTATAGAGCACTGAAAAACCTTTCCAGAACTGTATCATACACCTTTATTGGGTCAATATACACAGAGTTATGCTCTGTCAAATCCAGCAAAACTTTCTGCCAGAACAGGGCACTCTGTTTTCGGATCAAAAGCCTAGCAATTCTCTTCTTTGAAACTTAGGCCAAATGAAGAGTTCAGTAGCTAATATGTGCTTTCCAACATCCATTTTTAGTTTGAAAGTTAGTCATGAATGATTTCTTCATAGGAAAGAATACTATTAAGTGTAGTACGGTGACGATGCACCGTAAGACATATGCCGGTACTACGTTGCCTCACCAAAGAAAAATCTAACCGGATTACACCGGCATATACATATCCTTAGGTGGCACTAAAACGGTCACTCGCAAATGTTTTCTACACGCACTAAGGTTTTCGTGGTTAGTACCTGCATAAAACACACTCAATCATCAGGTTCGGCTGCACACCGAACCCGGTATCCATACAGTTTGTACACCCGGCCGTCATCACTCGCCCAGGTGTTCTCAAGCCAAACACGCCTTGAGCTACGTGTTCACATTACTGACCATGTGACGGGGTCTCCCAAATTGCACCACGCACGCCCGGGACAGACGTTGCTCGAATACCCCAAACGACATGAAGAGTCGTAGAGGATACTAAAGCGAGTCGGGTTACCTGCCACCCGTGAGGCTCCACCCTTCAGCTTGCGCGCACTGGTGGACAGCGCATACGTGCACCCCCCAAGACATAGACGTCCCGAGATGCACGGTTTTCCGACGTAACAAATAGGTTAGCTTGCTACCTTCATAATATGCTAATAGTAGTCCTTATGTGGGCCTAATACCGTTATCTCACCGTATCCTAAGTTTTTGACATAATACGATGCTCAATCCGTGCTCTGTTCCCAACGCAGCTCTGATACCATGCTGTGAGGGACCACAGGACCTCGTTGGGTGGTGCCGTGTTATGCGGCACCCTAACAGCACACGGGTCGATGAACACACATCATATTACATAAATAGTTTAGCGGAAGCGTACAAGAATGTTTTACAAATAGTGATATCAGAGCAAACTACAGCGGAAGACTATCACTCAAACGACTCATATCTAAACTAGCAACAAAGAAACAGTCCAGCCCTCGGACATTTCTTACTAGCAACACGAAGATCAATCTGCAGCGGCGAGGATGCTCTTTGAGTAAGCACTCGGAGGTTCCCGAGTCTCATCGGCATCCCTTCTCATAAGCTTCGAGTCAATTACCTACAAAACAACTCGGATAGCATCCGTGAGCATAACGCTCAGCAAGGCTTAACCGTCACCCTAAACATGAAACTCTAAGTGAGGTTATGAACCTAACATAGGATGGCATAAGCATAATTAAACTAGCCTAAAAGTGAATCCTTACTTTCAGGTATTAATTGCAGCATTTTAAGTAACCCTGGGCACGCCACATCGGGAGTCCACAATCAAACAAGAAACGCTTTCCCCCGATGTAAATTGCTCATGGCATAAAAGAATCGAGTTTGCACTAGCCTATTCATCAAGATCCACACCGGCCGTCCGCCTGAGGCGACCCGAAAAGTCCCGACGACAGCTTCCCGAGGTACATCGGTTTATTGGGTCCCATATAGCCAGCATGTGTCTGGTACACAACTCAAACTTGTTCAACAGGGCCGCATACGGATCGGTCCTTGACCGACACGGACAGGTCTATAGCACCCAGGCCCCTATGTCCTGCTGCTCCTACAACCTTCCGGTCTCAACTTTAACTTGCTAATTCAATTATGAACCAATCCCGTATGCCCCTGTTGTTCCTGAAACTGCGAGTAGCATCTCACCACTCGACTTCTACCAAACCGTACTTAAGAATGGCAGTTCTACACGGTGAAAGACACCTACCCAATACTCCATGGGTCATTTGGCTATGCAAGAGGAGTATCAAACACTAGGCCTAATGCACAGTTCAATTCTTAACCGGAAGTGAATACAAAATAAAAACTTAATAGCTGTTAAATGCAAACCGGAGCTTGCCTGTTTTGCAGGGTAGTCGTATATAAACAGTTAGTGTCCTTGCAGATCCACCCTTGACTCTCCGGAGCTTGATCCACTTCGATGAATCACTCCTTTGAGTCCCCTTCGTTGTGGTTCCTATTGAAATGCATATGCACATGTTTTATAGAATGTAACGGAAAGAAGTTATAGAATTAATCTCTTAGGAACAGAGGTTGTGTGGAAAAGCCAAGCATGGCTCGGTTTGCCTCTGTTGTGCAAAGAACATAAATAAACTAATTTGTCCTAAAGGATTTAGCTATACACTAATCATGTTCCCTAATGAACATAATAGATAAGCTGAAAGGATTTGAGTGCAACTGAAGAACAAGAACTCCAATGGCCTCAAAACTTTTACAGCAGGTTCTATACTACCTAAGGTTTTAGCTTGCCAAATTGCAGCTAATGTGGAGTCATATTGTGTCCTCCCTAATTCTCACAATATCTCTTATGTATTCCCACATATACACAAGTATGGAGAATAAGAACAGGGAGTTCAAGGACTCATCTTGGGCTGATAATTTACATATGAGTTCTTGATCACATGAGAGTAACCTGGTCCAAAATTCAGCCCTTTTACTGGAGTAGTTCTCCCAGAACAATTCTTTAAGCAATTCTATTCAAAGGAATTAATTCTGAAGTAATGTGCATTTTCATGCCCAATTAAGTGAACTACAATTCCAGGTATGTCTCAGAGAGCTTGCCTAAATTTTCATGTGATATTTGGAGCTATGGATTGCTCAGAACAGATTTTTGAAGTGGGAAACATTTTCTGAAAATGTTTCTGGACTCTTTTGAACACAGTAGTTTGCATTTAGCAAATTCCTACTCAAATGATCTTCAAACGAGCTGCAAATTTGCTAGTAGGTCAAAAATATGCTAAAGAATATTCTGGCAAAATTTGGGGATTTTTGGATAACCCAAACTCCCTCAATAATTCTTTTTCAGAAAATCGTCAAAGAATTTTCCAGAATATAATATTGACTTTCATACAAAGCTCAGCTCATATTTGGACAGAACTCGGAAAGATGAACCCAACCCAATTGGAATCACTCAAATTGGAGTTTTCTACAGAGAGATATGAATTTCCAAAGATTGAGCTAAGTCTGGAATTGTTTTCCTACAGAAAATCCGGCTGGACCCACTGTTTTGAATCCCAGCCAATAGAAACGAAGCCACACCGGGGCCACGGGGTTTTGCGTGCCAGCACACAGGATCCAGCCACACCCGATCCCGGGTTTAAATTTTCTGCTGCTGACAGACGGGACCCACCTGTCTTCTTCTTCCTTCGGCTTCCTCCCCGCGCCCGTGCTCTCCCCCTCGCCGGAGCTCGCCGGTGCTCGCCGGCCGGCCGTTTCCGGCCACCATCTGAACCCGGACTCGCCGCCAAGGGATTTTGGCCATCGAGGAACACGGCTGTGAGGTTTGCCCGGGCTGCCGACGACCGGAACATGGCGGCGACGTGTGACAGCTGCTGTGGAGGTTCGGCGGCATTGCCTAAGGTATCCAGCCCACCAAAACCTGTGCCGACGAGCCCTACAGCACCAGTGCACCTCTAGGAGGATCAGCATGACCTTAAAATGGCTCAGGAGTGGATGCAATTAGGTTATCGTCGTGCGTCCGAATGGTTCCGCCAAGAACACCTCTAGTCGAGCTCAAATTCCATCGCGCTGAGGTGTTTTCGTGCTATGGACGAAAAAGGGAAAACGCTCGCCAGCTAGTCTAGCTTCTCTGTGCCAAATTTGATGACTTAAGGAGAATCAGAGGGCAAGAATTCGAAAGAATCGTACCGGAAGCTCGGAATGGGGTCGCCGGAGCAAAACCTCAAAATTCTCCGTCGATAGCTCGTGGCACGGCCTGAGCTTCGGCTGAGAGCAGCACCACACCCGTGCGCGTCCGTAGCTGTGATCGCTCGGCCGTGAAACCCCCTGTGGGGGGCTGTCCACGAGCGCCCGATCACCTTCTTGAACTCGGTCGCCGCGGCGGCGGTTGTTCTCGGGCAACGGAGGTCGCAGCTCGCTTGCCTTCAGGTCAGGGAGGTGGAGGCCGAGCTCGCGGCGATGTTTAGCAGCTCAGGGGAGGAAGAGGCGCGCCGTTTCCGTGATTTCTCGAGCAAGCCGAGGCAGCAGCGGTGAGGCGCTCGGTTCTCGGTTTGTTTGCGAGGAGAAGAAGGCAGCTCCGTCTTTGCTCTGCTCAGGGGGGATTAACATGCCGAGAGAACCGCCTCTGGACGCCCGCGTGTGGGGGAGGGCAGCAGGAGGTGGCGCCGGTAAGCACCTCGGTGGCTTCCGTGAGCTGTTCGGGGAAATCTCCCACTGATGCTAAGACTTAGGGTGCAAGGCTCCTCCTTTAGCTCTATGACATGTGGGTCCCACTCCACATGTACCTCTCAAATATCTTCTCAAGCTGATCCTCACAATTCACATGATGCTGAGTTTTAAAAAGGTGGCTGGAATTCGAATTCTTCAACTTCAGTTCGAATTTGTTTGCCAAACTTGAATTTGGTTGAAGTTTGAAAATTCTTCTCTTTAACTCCTTTTTGAGCCCACCCTACAAATGAAAAGTTTGTGAGCAAACTTTTCCCTATAATTCCAACTAGGGCTGCATGTTTATTCAAAGTTTTTGGTCACTACATGTGTGAACTTTGAATTTCAAGTCTGATTTTTAAACTTACATGCAAAGAGGTATTTAATTTCCTTATTGGTTCAACACTTTTAAATAAAAAGGTGAACCTCATGTTGGATGTTCATCCATGTATTACCTTGCATGAAGAAAAGTTTTAGCAAGTCCCATTTTTCATGTCTTTGCCACACATATGAACTCAAACCTTGGTTTCTATTCATACACATTTTTGGGACTTTTACATTCCTCCCCCCCTTAAAAGAATCTCGTCCCGAGATTACAGAAGAGGAACAAGACGGGAGAGGTAATTACAAACTGTACAACGCTAAAAATTCCGGATAGTTGGTGCGGAGGTAATCCTCAATTTCCCACGTCGCCTCTTCCGCGGTATGATTACTCCACAGCACCAACATTATATCAATCAGCAATATTGAATCATCACATTTCATACATTAGCCTACGTCACGACTCAGTGACCAAGTGGTACTCTTCGCTGTGAGGGACGGCGAATCGAATCGATATACACCTGCAGGGAAACCCAAAGAGCATGTCACGTACGCCCACCCGTGGAGCTGCACAGCACGCTCACTCGATGTCGTACGGGACAACCTTTCACCCAACAGCCCAAACGTCAAACCGGTCGCACCGAAACGAGCAGGAGGTTCCCCACACGGAGCATCTCTCTATGCCCGTTGGCAGATTTCCACCTTGCTGCCCTCAACCTACACCTATAAATCGGTGTGCTATGCCTCGACGCCCGGAGGTTTAGGCTACATCGGTTTATCGGGGCCCATATATCCGATATGCCTTCGGTACGTTCAAACTTGATCAGCGTGGGCCACACACGGATCGGTCCTCAATCGACATGGACAGGGCCGCGCACACAAGACTCTCTCTTGCTGCGCCCTAACCCCTGCCAAGTCTCATTTTCATTACTAAGGTGATCTCACATCACTCGAACCAATCCCGTGTGTCCCAAGCCTATCTCGCAAGTAGATTCCAACTACTCGACTTGTAACGAAGTCCTATGACTCATTAAGCATAGCCTGTATATTCGAGGTCTTAGACACTACCCTCACTTTTATAGGAAACTTTTGGTTATGCAAGTGGGGTTCCATCCATCCTATACCTAATGCACATTCCTACTTCATATGGCACATGTAAACAAAGTAAAACTTATAAAAAGGTTAATGCAAACCGGGGCTTGCCTTGTTGCTGCTGGTCAGGGGTTAGTTCCTCTTCCGGAAGTAGGAAGTCGAGTACCTCCAGAGCCTCCTCGCTTTCAGCGACTACACGTTAATAAAATACTACATGTTAATGAATATGCACATGAGTTTATGGTAATGCTTCTCCTATCAGTTCTAATAACCAGTTTCGAACAACTGGAACTCTGTTCAAGAATTTAAAATGGAACTGGGGTTTAGTGGTTTGGGTTTGGACTTAAGCACATGCTTAAGTGCTAAGTGGTTTTCCCCCTCTTCCATCATGATCACCTCAAGTGGTTAAACAGGATAGGGGTGATCCAGAACTCTAATGGAGTTGAGAATTTTTGTGTGAGTTCCTTGTCACAAGAAAACTCTCTGGATCAAAATTTAGCACTTGTCATTGAGTGGTTTGTTCAGAATAATTCTTTTAGCAAATAAGCAAAGAAGAATTAATTCTGAGGTAACACTCCAGTTCATGCCCAACTTAGTGAACCACAATTTCAATTATAGCTCATAGAGTTTGCATGAATTTTCCTAGCATTTTTGGAGCTAAGATTTGCCCAGAACTGAATTTCCAAGTTTTGGAAATTCTCTGAAAATGTTTCTGTATTCAAATGAACACAGCACCTTCAAATTTGAATTGCTCTGATCAAATCAACTCCATATGGTCTGAAACTTTTGCAGGGGTTCACTAACATCCTAAATAACATTCTGGCAAAATTTGAGGATTTTTGGATGAACCAAACTCCCTCTAAAATTCTTTTGCTGAAAAGTTTAAAGAATTTTCCAGAATTAAATAATGGGTTTCATACTAATTGGGTTTCATATTTGGATTGTGCTCTGTTAGGGGAATCCAACAAAATTTGTTTCACAATTTTTGGACTTTCCTACCCCAAGTTGTGGCCTTCCAAATTTTAAACTGAACACTGAAAATTCCAAATTGTTCAAATGCCTGCCAGTGGGCCCCACCCGGCAGGTCTTCCCCTTCCTCGCGCCAAACAGGGGCCCGTGGCAGCGCCCTCCGGCGAACATCGCCGGAACTGTTTTCCCGGCCATCTCCCGACACCAGACTCGCCGCCCCGCTCTAACTCATGACGCAGAACTCAGCTCGGGGTTCGCCGGCGGCCGTAGCTCACCAGAACGGGGCGCCCGACGGTGACAGCGGCGGTTAGGGTTCCGGCGTGGTCGGGAATGCGTTACAACGCATCATAATGATCGGAAAAGGTTCGGAGAGCACCGCGGAAGCTCGAGGGTGATGAAAATGGCCGCCAAACCCCATGAAAAGGTCGACAACCTAGAGCTCCACGGTGACCCGAGCTATTATTCTATGGCGGCCCGAAAAACAATCAGAACCCGGCCATTTCTGGACCATATCCCTTGATTCTTGGTCGAGGAGGGCCGCTAGGGAGTGAGGAAGGTGTGTGCAGGCTCACCCGAGCTGGGTTGGACGGTGCAGCTAGAATTTCAGGGTAGACCGACCCCTACCCGGGTGCACTAGTTCTCGGGATTCTTAGGAATTCTCCGCGCTCGGTCTATCAATGGCTATGAGGGTTGCACCTACACGATCTGGAGACTAAGGCGCACCTTTTTTGTGTAGAAGTCAGGCGGTGAAACTGGCCGTGGCGTTCTGTCCACGGCGAGCAATCCTCGGCTTCCCGCCGGTGGCCTGAGTTCTCAGTGGCGATCGTCGATTTGTGGCTGAATGAGGTGCTAACACCGCGAGGTGGTGGGGCGGTTAGCTAGAGCACACACTGGTGCTCCTTTTTTGTGTTGGCGGCTCGGGCAAAGGCCGAGCAGGCGTCGGCGTACAGTGGGAGGCGGAGGAGCGGTGCCGGTGGGTGAAACAGAGCCGGTGCGCTTGCTGTTTTGCAGAGAAGCACGCGTATGGCTCGGTTGCGTGGGGAGGGAGTCACGTAGAGGAGGGGGCGAGCTGTTTCTCGGCTGCCAGGGCGAGTGAAGAGAACCAGGAGGTGGCTGCTCGGCCGGTGGCGTGCGCGTGACAGCTGGCTGCCTTTGGTTGACTGAGAAAACAGAGAGAAACTTGGGGGGTTAAGTCTATTCCACCCAATGACATGTGGGTCCCACTGGTCAGTGCTCCCCCATCCCTCAAAAGATCTCCAAAAATTTGGCAAGTGAGTAATTCAAATGTTTGAAGTCTCAAACTGAGCTACATTTGTATGATTGGTGAAGTTTCCCTCAAATTCAAATGTATATTTGAATTCTTTGCACATTTGGATCCTTTTTGGAAAAATGGGTAGCAAACCTTTTCAAAAATTATTGAAACTTTGCCTCCCCACTAATTTGGACCTAAGGAATCCAAATATGCACTTTGATCCTTGTGTTAGCTGCTGCAACCATGAGTTTGAATGCAACAGTTTTGAATCACCCTCTCATGTGTCATCATATGTGTAGAAAGTTTGAAATAATACCCTTTTTGATGGAGGTTACTTGCTCTTCACAATTCTTCACAAGATATTCACCACAAAACTGTGGTGTTGTGAGGTGGTGAAAAGTTTTTGCAAGTCCCTTTTCTTGGGCTTTTACATCCCTCCCCCCTTAAAAGAATCTCGTCCCGAGATTATAAAAGAAGAGATCGTGATGTAATAGGGACTTACCCGTGCTGAGAAGCCATAAACTCCGGGTAATTTGAGCGAAGGAATTCCTCGCTCTCCCATGTCGCTTCTTCGGCGGTGTGGTTGCTCCAGAGTATTTTGTAGAACCACAACATTCTGCTACGCGTGGTTCGGGCTTTCTCATCAAGAATTTCCACCGGATACTCATCATATGTCAAATCCGGTTTCAGCTCGCCGATGTCTTCAGTAGGAACAGCAGCTGTATGCTTTAAACATTTTTGCAGTTGCGAAACATGGAAAACATCATGGACACCAGCAAGGGATTCTGGTAACTCCAATTGATACGCCGCTGGTCCGCACTTCTCGGTGATAGCATAGGGTCCAATGAAACGGGGAGCGAGCTTCCCCTTGACGCCGAACCGATGCACGCCCTTCATCAGGGACATGCGGAGGTACACGTGTTCACCAACATCAAAGTGCAACGGTCTACGCCTATTTTCAGCGTAGCTCTTCTGTCGGGATTGAGCGGCCTTCAAGTTAGCTTGAATCGCCCGAACGCGCTCTTCGGCGTCGTTCACCACATCAACCCCGAATGTGACCCTTTCACTGGACTCGCACCAGTTTAATGGGGTGCGACATTTACGACCGTAGAGAGCTTCATAGGGTGCCATCTTGATACTCGCCTGATAGCCATTGTTGTACGAGAATTCCGCCAATTGTAGGTGATCATCCCAGTTCCTACCATGGTGGATGGCACATGCTCTCAACATGTCTTCCAGAACCTGATTCACCCTCTCTGTTTGGCCATCTGTCTGAGGGTGGTAGGCAGAGCTCCTGATCAGCTTAGTACCCAATGCAGCGTGTAACTGCTCCCAAAAGCGAGACACAAACAATGCACCTCGGTCTGAGACTATGGTTTTGGGTACGCCATGCAAGCATAGAATCCTGGCAATATATAACTCCGCATATCTGTTGGCATGGAAATGTGTATGCACGGGGATGAAGTGAGCTGACTTGGTTAGTCGGTCAACGATCACCCAAATGGAATCATGTTTGTTGGATGTTAAGGGTAACCCCACAATGAAATCCATGCTCACATCTTCCCATTTCCATGCTGGGATCTTCAGGGGTTGCAACAGCCCTGATTTCCTCATATGATCCGCCTTCACTCGTCTACACGTATCACACTCGGATACGTACTTCGCTACCTCCCGCTTCATCCGTGTCCACCAAAATTTCTTTTTCAAATCTTGGTACATTTTGTTGCTTCCTGGATGAATGAAGTATTTAGACAAGTGGGCTTCATCGAGGATCTTTTTCCTCAACTCCATATCCCGGGGTACGACTATGCGGTCATCGAACCATAGCGTCCCCTCCTCATCTTTCCGGAAACACTTGATCTCTCCATTGTCTATCCGTCTCTGAAGATGTGCCATGCCTTTATCAGTCTTCTGAGCTGCAACGATGTCTTCCCTAATAGTAGGGATGAGGGCAAGGTTGTAAAGCGATCCATAAGGAACCAAGTATAAACTCGGCTCTTCCTCCTCCACCGGTGTAACGGTGAGATGCTGGACATGTGATTTCCGACTCAGCGCGTCGGCAACCACATTTGCTTTGCCGGGGTGGTAATGAATCTCAATTTCATAATCTTTGATCAGTTCTAACCACCTCCTTTGCCTCATGTTCAGCTCCTTCTGGGTGAAAATATATTTCAAGCTCTTGTGGTCGGTGTAGAGATGCACCAGATTTCCCAGGAGATAGTGCCTCCACATTTTTAGCGCCAAAACCACTGCATCAAGCTCAAGATCATGAGTCGGATAATGCTGCTCATGGTTCCAAAGTTGGCGTGAGCCATAAGCGACCACACGTCCTTCCTGCATCAACACGCAGCCGAGCCCAATACCGGACGCGTCACAGTACACGTCGAAGGGCTTTGTTGTATCCGGCTGAGCTAAGACCGGGGCTGTGGTGAGATGCTTCACCAATGCTTGGAACGCTCCTTCACACGCCGTGTTCCAAACATATTTCGTCCCTTTCTTCAGCAATTCTGTCATCGTCTTAGCGAGCTTGGAGAAGCTTGGAATGAATCTCCGATAGTATCCCGCTAACCCGAGGAAGCTTCTGACTTCATGAACTGAAGTGGGAGCTTTCCATTTCAGCACTTGCTCTATTTTGCTTTGGTCAACCGCAATGCCTTCAGCTGAGATGATATGTCCCAAGAATGGCACTTGGCTGATCCAAAACTCGCATTTACTTAACTTGGCGTAGAGCTTGTGGTCTCGCAATCATTGAAGAACGATCCGCAAGTGTTCGGCATGTTCGGCTTCTGTCTTGGAGTAAACCAAGATATCGTCGATGAACACTACCACAAACTTGTCCAGCTCCGGCATGAACACCGAGTTCATGAGATACATGAAGTGGGCTGGAGCGTTTGTGAGACCAAAGGACATGACGAGATATTCATATAATCCATATCTCATCGAGAAGGCCGTCTTCGGGATATCCTCCGCCCGGATCTTTATCTGATGATATCCAGAGCGAAGGTCCATCTTGGAGAATACACTTGCGCCCACAAGTTGATCAAATAGTATGTCGATGCGGGGCAGTGGATACTTATTATTGATGGTGACGGCGTTAAGCGGCCGGTAATCCACACACAGCCTCAAGGTTTCATCCTTCTTCTTTACGAACAGCGCCGAGCATCCCCAAGGCGAGGAACTCGGCCTAATGAAACCTTTGCTCAACAGATCATTGAGCTCTTCCTTTAATTCCGCTAGCTCGTTCGGAGCCATCTTGTAGGGTCTCCGTGATATGGGCGTAGTCCCGGGTGCCAGCTCGATCTTGAACTCAACATCCCGCTCCGGTGGCATGCCCGGAAGATCATCCGGGAACATGTCAGGGTACTCCCGGACTACGGGGATGTCCTCTAATTTGAGAGCTTCAGTATTGTTGATCACTGAAACTTCCCGGACTGGCTTATCTAATAGGAGGGACTGCAGACGGTGTAATGGGGAGTTGAGGTGAACCGTCCGTGACAGGGTTTCCAGGACAGCGCCATGGCAACTTAGCCATGACATTCCCAAGATTGCATCAATCTTCTGCCCCTCAAGGATAATCATAGTGGTGGGATATATCTCCCCACCTAAGCACAGTGGTGCTTTCGGAACCATCATCGTTGCTGAAATCTTTCCTCCCGGTGAGCAGATCATATAAGAACACTCGGTTGGAAAGGCTTCCAGCTGATGCTTAACCACATATGATGCACTTATGAAGTTGTGGGTTGCACCAGAACCAAAAAGTATAATGATGGCTTGATGTTTGAGAGTGAACGTGCCCGCCAGCACGTTGTCTCCTTCTGGGGTGTCCTCATTGTCGAGGTTGCGGATGCCACCAGTCCGCTGACCAACCTTCTTGACCGAAGGTCGGCCTCGAGCACCGCCCTGGAACTGGGCTTGCCCGCTGCTTTTCTGCCCCTGGGGACAGTCCTTCGCGAAGTGGCCCGCCTGGCCACACGTGAAGCAAGTGAAACGGGGCGGTCCCCCACTGATCGGTGGACGGAATTCCGGGGCGCGTTGTGGCGGTGGAAACGCCCGGGGTACCGTCTGTTGCTGCTGCTGCTGCTGCTGTCTTGGTGGTGGCATCAGCGGACGGAACGGAGGTGACTGAAAGGGACGTCCCCCAAACCGCTGAGGTCGCGCCGGCGGATGCCACTGCTGTCCGGATGGTGTCCGATACACCATGCGGTACTTCTGGGGAGCGCCACCCCCACTGCTAGGTGGAGCGCTGCGCTTCCGCTGCTCAGCTGCCAACCCCCGCTGAGCGTCCTCTTGCATGATCGCGGCATTGACTAGGTCATTGAAGGTGCCGCGATTCCACTGAACGAGGTGTGTCTTCATTTCGGGATGTAACCCCCGATAGAAGTGTTCCCGCTTCTTCTCCTCAGTGGAGATATAGTCTGACGCATATTGCGCCAGATGGTTGAAGGCACGGGAGTAGTCATGGGCACTCCTCCTGCCCTGCTTCAGCTCCAAGAATTCTTGGAACTTCCTCTTCATTATCCCGGGAGGGATATGGTAGGCGTGGAACGCCTCCCGGAACTCTTCCCACTCCACGGCATGGCCAGCCGGACGTGAGGCGACTGTAAGGGCCTCAGTTTTTGACACATAATTGAAGTGTTCATCACCACACCACACACCTCATTTGAGGAAAGATGATGAACACAAATGAAGAGCAAGTAACCACCATCAACATGCTCATTAGAGAACAAACTCACACATTGCAAAAGTGGTATTTTCCACATGTGATATAGGTGGGCTGGACATATGAAAACTCCTACACATTGCTAAGAATGTCCATGCCAAGTTTCACCCAAATTCAAAACCTTCTTGAGGTCATTTTGGGTATAGCTAGAAAGAGGGCAGTTTAAAACCATATTCAAATTCAAACTGTTTTTATCCCATGAATTTAAAAGTGGGAGGCATATTCTTACTCAGCACATTTTTGTGAGCTCACACATCAATTTTCACTCCATTTGGAGTTGATCTTGACATGAGCTAAGTGGGACAAATTCAAACTTTATTTGAATTCAAAACTGAACTTGTGCTGAAATTCATTCAAACCAAACCCAATTTGAATTCTACTCGATTCAAATGGCTCATGAGTGAATAATTTGAATCACCATGGGTATTTTGGGGCTCACTGTTTACAACAGTGATTAGGAGTGAATTTCAGAGGTTAAAACCCCGGGTGGGACCCACATGTCAGCCACTGAAGTAAAAGAAACCGACTGAGAGCTCAGCTCGGGTAACCACGCGCGCTGCAGCTGCTGCCACGGCGAAGAAACGGCGAAGCCACCAGCTGCTTGCCGATCTCAGCCGCGGAACCGACTCCCTGGGTCTTTATCTACCCGCCCGAGCGGTCACCGGCGCCTTCCACCGCTGCCTCGTTGCACTTCCACCCAAAACACTGAAAGACCTCGCCGCCCGAGTGAACCTTCGGTTCCTCATCGCCCGGCCAATCCAGTGACCCTCCCGGCGATCTGAGACCAGCACCGGGTGCGCCAAGCCATCTCCAACGCCCTCGCATCGGTTCTAGACCCTGCGCGGTCTTCCCCGAGCTCCACCGCGGCGATCTTGTCTCTGCCGGTTCAGCTCGAGCCGCCGCTGCGGGAACCGTCCTTCCGGCCACCACAGCCCACCGTTCAGGGAGCTGTAAACAGTAAAGAGGTTTGCCTTCAACCCCTCTTTCTTTTCCATAAGCTCCGGCGGCGTGACAAGCACTGCTCCGGCCGGAATTTCATATTTTCGCGACGGTGTGCAAAAGTGAGGTCGGTACCGATCCGAGAAATTCATAAGCCACACTGCATCACTCATCCTCTTGTAGAGAGGATCACTTCTAGTAGCCCATGCGGATCCATAGGAGCAAGAACCACGAAGAACCGTGGAGGGAAACCGCTGTTCTTCGAGTTTTAGTAGAAATCCCGATTTCCGGCCTAGGTCGCACGGTGACAGCCCAACGCAGCCTTCCCGAGCTCCGTGGAGCTCACGTCGACCTTTCCTATGGTCCACTGATGCTCGACGACCCTTAGCTTGATCGGGGGAGGTCCTAGGGAGGACGGGCAACACGGCCGAAGTTCTCCCGAGTCTGTGGCTCGTCGCCGACCATGTGGCGGCCATTTTCATGGCGAGCTGACCCCAGAATCCTGTTCCCCGAGAGAAAATAGGCAGAGGCGGCCAAAATCATGAAGTTTGGAGCTTTACAGAAGCCGGCGGCGAGCTCTCCGGCGAGGTTCCCCGGCGGCAGAGCACGGGTGTCGCGAGGTTGAAGAAGGGGGTAGACCCCAGCTGTCAGCGACCGATATTTTAAATTGGGATCGGGCTGCGGCCAGGATCGGCTGTGCTGGCGCGCAAATACCCTGTGAGCTCCGGTGTGCCGGACACCTCCGCGCTCGACACGTGTCCCCGCGGGCCCCGAGAGTTTAAACTTTTTCCCCAATTTTCAGAATTCTTCCAAACTTCAAATCCTCATAACTATGGCTAGAAAGCTCCAAATCGAGTGAACAAAATTTTTTTGGATTCAGCTCTATGAGCACTTTCCAGCAAATCAAGCTTCAACTCATGAAAACCCTTATTTCTCCAGAATTAATTCCTCAAAATTTAAACTGTTAGGAATTTTAACTGGAGAATCCTTTGGAGGAAAATCCTGAAATTTTGCTGGTATGTTCACCAAAATATCCCTGAACTACCATAAAAATTTCAGATCCATTTGAGCTCATTTGATCCACCTAATGGTGTGATTAGTGAAACTGTTCCAGAGAAATTAGAAAATGTTCAGAAACATTTTCAGAATTTCCCCTGGAATTGTTTAGCTCATATCTTTAGCTAGGAACCTTCAAATTAAGTGATACCAACTCCATTAGAACCCTCTGAAAATCTAGTTTTCAGAAAGTCATAGTTTGTTTCATGAAAATCCTTAGAACACCCTAAAAGCCTTCAATTAAGGTCAAGTACATGATTAATTGTGGAGGGCTCAAATGAGCTTTGCTGCAACTAAAACTTGACCAAATCTCTGTTTAGGTTGTAACCAAGCCACAGTAAAAATTTCACAGTCATTGGGCTTGTCTAGTAAGAGTCATAGACTTCACAAGTTTAAAAGTTAATACAACTGCATTTAAATTAATACATGTATTGCTTCTATCATGTAGTCGCTAAGGTCGAGGAGGAACCCGAAGTCCTAGACTTCGTTACTCCGGAGGAACAGCTAGCCTACGATCAAGAGCAGCAAGGCAAGCTCCGGTTTGCATTAACCTTTTACAAATTTTATTGTTTTGAGCACATACTTGATTACGTTATTCTTTGCATTAGAGTCTTGTTTGGAAACCCAACTGCATAGCCAAGAAAACCATGGGTGGGGTTTAGGATGGCAGACCCTGTTAGCTACTGCAATGCTAAGATAGTGTAGGATTCGGTACAAGTCGAGTAGTTGGAACTACTCGCGAGCATAGGCTAGAGGCACTCGACTCGGGTAGTGATAGCACACGAAACACATGGCAAGAAAATGAGACCAAGCGGAGGGTAAGGGCAGCAGGACGTTGGGGCCTGTGTGCTGTAGCTCCGCTTGCGTCGATTGAGGACCGAGCCATGTGCGGACCTGTTGAACAAGCTAGAACAGTACCGAGGACCTACCGGCTATATGGGAACCGGGAAACTGATGTAACTCGGGTAGCTGGGTATTGAGGCATTGCCCGTCGTTCAGAGGGTAGGTTGAGAGCTTGAGGTGTAAATCGGCTGGTGGCACGGAGATGCGCGTGCAGAGACCTCTTGCTCGGGACGATGGGACCGGTTCAATATTTGGCTGACGGGCGAAAGGTGGTTGCGTACGGTGTCCGTGATGGTTGTTGTAGGCAACATCGAGTACGGGCGTACGTGACGGGTTGTTCGGGTAACCCTGCAGGTGTAAATCGATTATAATCGCCGTCCCTCGCGGTCAGTGAGTACCACTTGTTCACTGTACTGTGACGTAAAAAGAACAGGCTAGTTACATGTTAAAATGTTGCTGATTGAAAGATGGACTTGATTGCTAATGACTTGCTGTAGTTTAGAGGTAAATAAAGTTCATTTCAACTTTGGGCAAAGTACATGAGAGAAATGCGTTTCTTGTTTGATTGCGGCTCTCTCATGTGCCTTAGCGTAAGGTTCTCCACAAACAGCTGCTAAAACTTGAAAGTAAGGTTCTACTAATTAGGCGAGTCCTTGCAAATGATTTTTACCTCATGTAACCCACCACCCCTCATTTAGAAGTTCCATGTTTAGGTGAGACGGGTCAGACTTGCTGAGCCTTCGTGCTCACTGCTTGTGTTTGAAGCTTTTGCAGGGTTCTATGAGGAAGGGACTCCCGAAGAGAAGACGGAACCCCAGGAGGGGAACCCCGTCGAGTGGGAGTCGTGCACGCCGCAGAGTTAGTGTGCGTGTGTGCTAGCAAGGACACGTTCAAGGGCTGAACGTGCACTTGATGCGTAGTCTACGCCCGTGAGTGTAGACTGAACTTATTTTGATGTAAACATGTTTATGAGCTTGTTTATGTAATAAAATTCCGCTTACGCTTTGTACTTTTGACGTGTGTTATCCGGTGCTGTGCAACGCAGCACCCCTCAGCGTGATCCTGGCTCGACAAGACCGTTGGGGTCGTGTCAGCGACATAGTTCGCCCACCACGCACCAGCGGCACCGTGAAGTTGCTGCGCTGCGAACGAAGTCTTTTGCCGCTCCATGCATTGGAGCAGCCCGAACTTGGACTCGATGGTCCACAGCCAGTTGTCAGCCTCCAGTGGTTCTTCAGCTTCGGTGAACACTGGAGGGTGCGTACTCATGAAGTACGAGTACGACACCTCACGGGGCTCACGGGGCCCTCGGTCTTGATCCCCCCGCCTGGGACGTATTCTGCACGATCGTGCGGAGCAGGTCGATCTGCTCCTCACGACCTCCCACCAGTGCCGCTATCACATCCGCTAGAGTAAGCGGAGGCGGCGGTGGTGGCTGCTGCTGCGGAGTGCCGTTGTAGGCCGGTGGCTGGGAGTCATCACCTCCCTGTTGGCTAGAGCCACCAACCTCGTGTGTGGTCCTAGTACGAACCGTCTGCAACCATACGATAATAAACATCAGTCCCGCAACATATTGCATGCAGTCCAATAAAATTAGGCGTAAAAACATAATGACAATAAAACATGCGATACATCTCATGTGTAGATAATGTAATAACTTTGCACAAGCTACACCATTACCAGACCAAATACAAGCTAGTTTAATCCAACTTGATGAACCCCCTCTTTGGAAGCTCACCACAACTAGGTTTGGTCACTACGAGACGTTACTATCGCGTTGTCATCACGTAAACCACCCTTTTATCTTCAATACGACACAAACATGGTCTCTAGTAAAAGAAACTTGAGTGAGACCTATACTCAAATCTTTTACTAGTTGAAGATAACCTCTCATGAGTATGTTCTACCCCATTGGGAGTACTCAAACCCCCTCTAGGGTACCACAATCTCTCACATGAGTTCAACTGTCATTTCTCTGTCAGAATGACCAGTTTCTACACATTCCAGATTTTGACCTGGTTCCGGGCATTTTCATGACTCAAGTTGAATACTAAAGTTAAAGTTAACTTCAGTATATTTCCAACGAGTACTTATATGCCCTCAGATAAGCTCTGGTTACAAAGTTATGGTAATTTAAAGTCAACAGAATGTCTGGAAATTTTAACAGCACCTCCCTTGGAAGTTGCTGTTTTCAACTCTGATTCCCACTGAATTCTGTGCTGAAATTGCAGAAACTTTGAATTGCAAAGATGTATCATATGAAAATTTTAGATTTTTCTACTGGGAGGTATGTTTGAAAAAACAGAACAGTGCAGAGAATGTTTTACTCTGTCCTGGTTCTGGACAGTTTACATTTCTCTGGGATTTAAGCCATCTTAAGGTGCGTTTCAGCTCTGGAAGTCTACAACAATGTTGTAGAGTACTTAAATACCTTTCCAGAACTATATACCACACTTACCTGGGCTAAAAGACCTGTGAGTTATGCCCTGTTGAAGATCAGCAAACTTGCTGCCCAAAACAGAGCACTCTGTTTTTCAACCCTTTGGGACTACACTGATAAGCTATCAAATTTTTCTCTATCCAACCAGGGTCCTAAATATTGCAACCTAGTGATTTCAGTTCCTCGTTATCATTATTTTTCATGCACATGCTTATGATATGTCGGTACTACGTTCCTCACATACGAAAATCCTAACAAGATTATACCGGCATATACGTCTCAAGTGTGCACTAAACGATCTCTCGCACACGTTTCCTACACGGATACATACGTGGTTAGTACCTGCAGAAAACCACACAATAGTGATGCACTCAATGGTTGTTTTCATTTCAGGCAGGATCATAATTAAAAGTAAATACAAACGCCCGTATCATGCCATACGGCCGTCCTTGAGTTAAGTCACGTCTCAAGGTACGTGATCGTGTTTCAACACCACACGACAGGGAACCCGAGTATGTCATGAACGGGTCGTCACGGTTGGGAATGCTATCAACCCAACAGATACCACCTACTGCCCTGTAGGGCACGCCGATGGCAAGCGCTGCGTATGTCCTCCTGGGCTATTTCCAGACCAACACACTCTCGCGTTACTGACCACGCGATGAGGTCTCCACTTACTTGCCTAATGCACGCTAGGGATCAGCGTTTCATATGAACTCAGGAACATGAAGAGTCCAAGAGTTTCATATTGACGTCTCACACCAAGCTGTGAGACCTATCCCTGAACCACGTTCCTCATCAGGGGAGCTAACCGAAATTGAACCGCTTTTGGTGGCGTTCCTTACCATTCTTACCAGAGCGTAGGTGCGTCGTTACATAATTAAAATTCAGAATTATAACACATAGGTTAGTCTTTGCCACTTTAAGTAACTATGCTAATATAGTCCTTACTTGGGCAACTACCAAATCCTCACCGTAAACCTAAGTTTTCCCATAATACAGTACTTAGGTACTGTGCTATCCCCAATGCAGCTCTGATACCAGGCTGTGGCGGACCGGGATCCACCCATCCAGGATCGCAAGGGTGGTGCCGCACGATGCGACACCCGACAGCACACGTCATAAGAACACAATATATTACATGGGAAAAACAACTGAACTGTACAAACAAGTACAATACTCAGTTACAAACTATTGTCTTTATTACACAGCGAAAATCTACTATTCTACAACTCACGCCCGCCTACCTAGCAAAAGTCGGTTTCCCAGCCCTAGGGCAACCCACACTAGCTGCACTCCTCATCTCAGCGCGGCGTGTACGGCTCCCACTCAGCCGTGGTCCCCGACGGAGGGTAACCCTCGCCGGTGGACTCGTACTCCGAGTCCGTGGGTAGCTCCTCACCTGAAAAACACTTAAGCAGCAACCGTGAGCACGAAGGCTCAACAAGACTTAACTTCACCTAAGCATGAAACTCTACATGAGGTGTACCAAGCACATAGGATAGTAACATTACAGCAAATGGACACGCCTACAAGTTCATCCTTAGTTTATCTTTTAGCCACATGTTAACAGTTCGGGAATCTGAAATTTAGTAAGCAGTATTTGGTAGCACACATGTAGCAATAAAATTATATCAATCAGCAATATTGAATCATCACATTTCATACATTAGCCTACGTCATGACTCAGTGACCAAATGGTACTCTTCACCGTGAGGGACGGCGAATTGACTCGATATACACCTGCAGGGAAACCCAAAGAGCACGTCACGTACGCCCACCCGTGGAGCTGCACAGCAGGCTCACTCGATGTCGTATGGGACAACCTTTCACCCAACAGCCCAAACGTTGAACCGGTCGCACCGAAACGAGCAGGAGGTTCCCCACACGGAGCATCTCTCTATGCCCGTTGGCAGATTTCCACCTTGCTGCCCTCAACCTACACCTATAAATCGGTGTGCTATGCCTCGACGCCCGGAGGTTTATGCTACATCGGTTTATCGGGGCCCATATATCCGATATGCCTTCGGTATGTTCAAACTTGATCAGCGTGGGCCGCACACGGATCGGTCCTCAATCGACACGGACAGGGTCGCGCACACAAGACTCTCTCTTGCTGCGCCCTAACCCCTGCCAAGTCTCATTTTCATTACTAAGGTGATCTCACATCACTCGAACCAATCCCGTGTGTCCCAAGCCTATCTCGCGAGTAGATTCCAACTACTCGACTTGTACCGAAGTCCTTTGACTCATTAAGCATAGCCTGTCTATTCGAGGTCTTAGACACTACCCTCACTTTTATAGGAAACTTTTGGTTATGCAAGTGGGGTTCCATCCATCCTATATCTAATGCACATTCCTACTTCATATGGCACATGTAAACAATGTAAAACTTATAAAAAGGTTAATGCAAACCGGGGCTTGCCTTGTTGCTGCTGGTCAGGGGTTAATTCCTCTTCCGGAAGTAGGAAGTCGAGTACCTCCGGAGCCTCCTCGCTTTCAGCGACTACATGTTAATAAAATACTACATGTTAATGAATATGCACATGAGTTTATGGTAATGCTTCTCCTATCAGTTCTAATAACCAGTTTCTAACAACTGGAACTCTGTTCAAGAATTTAAAATGGAACTGGGGTTTAGTGGTTTGGGTTTGGACCTAAGCACATGCTTAAGTGCTAAGTGGTTTTCCCCCTCTTCCATCATGATCACCTCAAGTGGTTAAACAGGACAGGGGTGATCCAGAACTCTAATGGAGTTGAGAA
This sequence comes from Neostapfia colusana, assembly GCA_030760725.1. Lineage (NCBI taxonomy): Eukaryota > Viridiplantae > Streptophyta > Magnoliopsida > Poales > Poaceae > Neostapfia > Neostapfia colusana. Next base: position 12,950,169 of record JASWHV010000005.1, read on the forward strand.
TTTTTGTGTGAGTTCCCAGTCACAAGAAAACTCTCTGGGTCAAAATTTAGCACTTGTCATTGAGTGGTTTGTTCAGAATAATTCTTTTAGCAAATAAGCAAAGAAGAATTAATTCTGAGGTAACACCCCTGTTCATGCCCAAATTAGTGAACCACAATTTCAATTATTGCTCATAGAGTTTGCATGAATTTTCCTAGCATTTTTGGAGCTAAGATTTGCCCAGAACTGAATTTCCAAGTTTTGGAAATTCTCTGAAAATGTTTCTGTATTCAAATGAACACAGGACCTTCAAATTTGAATTGCTCTGATCAAATTAACTCCAAATGGTCTGAAACTTTTACAGGGGTTCACTAACATCCTAAAGAACATTCTGGCAAAATTTGAGGATTTTTGGATGAACTAAACTCCCTCTAAAATTCTTTTTCTGAAAAGTTTTAAAGAATTTTCCAGAATTAAATAATGGGTTTCATACTAATTGGGTTTCATATTTGGAATCCAACAAAATTTGTTTCTCACTTTTTGGACTTTCCTACCCCAAGTTGTGGCCTTCCAAAGTTTAAACTGAACACTGAAAATTCCAAATTGTTCAAATGTCTGCCAGTGGGCCCCACCCGGCAGGTCTTCCCCTTCCTCGCGCCAAACAGGGGCCCGCGGCGGCGCCCTCCGGCGAGCGTCGCCGGAACCGTTTTCCCGGCCATCTCCCGACCCCAGACTCGCCGCCCCGCCCTAACTCATGACGCTGAACTCAGCTCGGGGTCGCCGGCGGCCGTAGCTCACCGGAACGGGGCTCCTGACGGTGACAGCGGCGGTTAGGGTTCCGGTGTGGTCGGGAATGCGTTACAACGCATCATAACGATCGGAAAAGGGTCGGAGAGCACCACGGAAGCTAGAGGGTGATGAAAATGGCCGCCAAACCCCATGAAAAGGTCGGCAACCTAGAGCTCCACGGGTGACCCGAGCTATTAATCTATGGCGGCCCGAAAAACAATCAGAACCCGGCCATTTATGGACCATATCCCTTGATTCTTTGTCAAGGAGGGCCGCTAGGGAGTTAGGAAGGTGTGTGCAGGCTCACCCGAGCTGGGTTGGACGGTGCAGCTAGAATTTCGGGGTAGACCGACCCCTACCCGGGTGCACTAGTTCTCGGGATTCTTAGGAATTCTCAACGCTCGGTCTATCAATGGCTATGAGGGTTGCATATACACGATCTGGAGACTATGGCGCACCTTTTTCATGTACAAGTCAGGCGGTGAAACTGGCCGTGGTGTGCTATCCACGGGGAGCAATCCTCGGCTTCCCGCCGGTGACCTGAGTTCTCAGTGGCGATCGTCGATTTGTGGCTGAATGAGGTGCTAACGCCGCGAGGTGGTGGGGCGGTTAGCTAGAGCACACACTGGTGATCCTTTTTTGTGTTGGCGGCTCGGGCAAAGGCCGAGCAGGCGCCGGCGTACAGTGGGAGGCGGAGGAGCGGTGCCGGTGGGTGAAACAGAGCCGGTGCGCTTGCTGTTTTGCAGAGAAGCACGCGTATGGCTCGGTTGCGTGGGGAGGGAGTCACGTAGAGGAGGGGGCAAGCTGTTTCTCGGCTGCCAGCGCGAGCGAAGAGAACCAGGAGGTGGCTGCTCGGCCGGTGGCGCGCGCACGGCAGCTGGCTGCCTTCGGTTGACTGAGAAAACAGAGAGAAACTTGGGGGTTAAGTCTATTCCACCCAATGACATGTGGGCCCCACTGGTCAGTGCTCCCCCATCCCTCAAAAGATCTCCAAAATTTTGGCAAGTGAGTAATTCAAATGTTTGAAGTCTCAAACTGAGCTACATTTGTATGATTGGAGAAGTTTCCCTCAAATTGAAATGTATATTTGAATTCTTTGCACATTTGGATCCTTTTTGGAAAAATGGTAGCAAACCTTTTCAAAAATTATTGAAACTTTGCCTCCCCACGACCTAAGGAATCCAAATATGCACTTTGATCCTTGTGTTAGCTGCTGCAACCATGAGTTTGAATGCAACAGTTTTGAATCACCCTCTCATGTGTCATCATATGTGTAGAAAGTTTGAACTAATACCCTTTTTGATGGAGATTACTTGCTCTTCACAATTCTTCACAAGATATTCACCACAAAACTGTGGTGTTGTGAGGTGGTGAAAAGTTTTTGCATGTCCCTTTTCTTGGGCTTTTACACCAACGACGTCTAAGATACCTTCATATGCATTGTTCTTGATTCAAACATACTGCGCAACCTCCTGATCAACTCAACCATAATTCCTCCTGAACTTAGTTGTTGAACCTCATCTTCTCCCTAAGACTAGTTCAATGGATCCCGTCACCAGCCATGTCTTGAACTCAAGCAACACCTGCACATGAGTAAACAACCAATACTTCCGAGCACAAGTCCTCGACTTGACTCTCGTTAGTTCCGAAACTACAACATCTTACATGAGCACCTCACATAAGCATGTTGTAAACCATAGCAAAATGATATCAGCCATAGCCACCAAAACACACCAAAAAACTTAGTAAAATAATACTAAGCAAACTTTCTATAAGAGTAAAGCAAGTTCGAAACATTGCAAGTTAAAAGCAGAACAATTGCAATCAAGCTCCAAACCTTACCAAAGCTAACCGGACCTTGAACCGGAGCTTACCAAAGCTAGTCGGGCCTAGCGCCGGAGCTTACTAAATCTTAGTCGGACCTAGCACGGAACTTACCAAAGCTAGTCGGACCTAGCACCGAAGCTAGCAAAAACAAGTCGGACCTAGCCAAAATAAGTCAGACCTAGACAAAGCAAGTCGGACCTATCGTCGGAGCTACCCAAAACAAGTCGGACCTATCGTCGGACCTTGCAGGAGCTCGGACCTAGAGTTGGACCTTGTTAAAAAGGTGTTTTGGTAGTATTCAAAACTTTTATCGTCAAAGCCAATGTATTCAGCACACATAGGTCTCACAATCTCCCCCTTGATGGATTCATTGGCAACAACACTTAAAATCCGAACATTGGCTTATTCACATGAAAAGTTTTGAAAACAATTTCTCCACCTTTGTAAATCAGAAATAAAATGAGAAGAAAAAACAAAAATACCAAAAATTCTCCCCCTGAAAAGAATCGTGCCAAAACACTTGTGAATGTGTGCAATGTGTGATCAATTTCTCCCCCCTTTGACAATATATTCAGCAAGGTACAAAAGAGAAATTTTAATTTGTTATGAGCACATTATAACATATACATATAAAACAAAGCTCATCCAAATCATACTATCAAGTAACTTACACTATCACATCAATGAGATATATAAAGTAGTGTAAGCCATGCTAGAGATCAAGTGTAATTTGCAATTTAAGCAAGTCATGATCTCACAAACTTAACTATTTCAAGACCTGGAAACATGGCACTTGTTGCTGCATTTTATTTATCATTTAAAGCACAAATTTTGATCTTATGACATTTGCAAGATATTATATGCAGCATCAGCCTTATTCTAACCAACCAAGCCAAGCCTATGTCATTTGACAGTCAAAAGCTTAAGGACATGGTTTTAGTCATACACAACTCCTTTCAAGTTCATATCTAAGTGCAATGATAAGCCATCTCAAAAGAAGAAGTGTGATGCATGCATATTCTCTTGATCTTTTCTCATTTTTTTATTTGAACATAAAAACTCAACATGTCAGTTGATTACTTGATTAATTCTTTATGATTAAAAGCACTTGTGAGCATGCAACAAGTTCAAAACAGCAAGAAAGTTCGACCATGACCAGATTTAGTGTAAGTAATTATTCCAATTACTAGACATGGTAAAAACTACAAAATGTATAACACGAATAATGTAGTAAGAACTTTCAGAATGAAAAAGGAATCACAAAGTCATATATGCATGAAATACTATGCTCATATTATTTTAATTTCAGATTCACACATAGACTTCCCAAGATAAAAAATTCTCCCTCAATTTAAGCCATGAGGATGCATAACCCCTGTTTCACTACGAATGTAACAAAAACGAGTGAAATCCAACGGTTTTGTAAAAATGTCAGCCAATTGTTGTTCGGTATCTACATGGTGAAGCACAATGTTCCCTTTTTCGACATTATCACGGAGAAAGTGATACCTAATGTCAATGTGCTTAGTTCTTGAATGTTGCACGGGGTTTTTAGCAATGCAAATGGCACTAGTGTTATCACAAAACAGTGGAACACTATCTAGATCAACCCCATAGTCCTTAAGTATTTGAACAATCCAAAGAATTTGTGAGCAAGCAATAGCAGCAGATACATATTCAGATTCGGCTGTGGATTGTGCAACTGAACTTTGTTTTCTAGAGGACCAGGCAACAAATTACCAAGAAAATGACAAGCACCAGAAGTACTTTTCCTATCAATCCTACAACCCCCAAAATCAGCATAAAAAAAAAGCTTTCAAAGTAACGGTTGGGGAAGAAGGAAGAAAAATGCCAAATTCTTGAGTTCCATGTAAGTACCTGAGAATCCTTTTGACGGCTTGACGATGTGAAGCACGTGGGGAGGCTTGAAACCGTGCACAAAGACATACGCTGAATTGTATGTCCGGTCTTGATGCCGTGAGATACAAAAGTGATCCAATCATGCTTCTATATTCTTTTTGATCAACGGGATCACAATCTTCATCAAGTTCAAGTGTTGTTGCTGTTCCCATTGATGTCCGAAGAGGCTTGCTTTTGTCCATGTTGAAGCACCTTAGGAGATCTTTTGTATACTTTGTTTGATGCACAAAGGTACCCTCCTTGGTTTGCTTGATTTGCAGCCCCAAAAGGTACGTGAGTTCTCCCATCATACTCATCTCAAATTCTGAACTCATCATAGCTGAAAACTTGGACACAAGATCATGAGAAGCACAACCAAAGATAATATCATCCACATACACTTGAACGAATAATGAGTCATTGCCATGCTTAAGCACAAAAAGAGTTTTATCAACCTTGCCCATGGTAAACCCCTTTTCAAGTAAGAATGTAATTAACCTATCATACCATGCTCTAGGGGCTTGTTTGAGACCGTACAAGGCTTTGGACAGTTTGTAAACATGATTAGGAAAATTTGGATTTTCAAAACCAGGTGGTTGTTTGACATAAACCTCCTCATCTATGTAGCCATTAAGAAAAGCACTTTTAACATCCATTTGATATAGCTTAAAATCCTTAGATGCAGCAAAAGCTAACAAAATTCTTATGGCTTCTAATCTAGCAACAGGAGCAAAAGTTTCATCAAAATCTAGACCTTTAACTTGTGTGAAACCTTGAGCAACCTACCTAGCCTTATTCCTAACCACAACCCCATCCTCACTTTGTTTAATTTTTAAACACCCATTTAGTTCCAATTAAAGTGTGACCTTGAGGTGGAGGTACAAGTTTCCAAACATTATTTCTTTCAAAATTTTCTAACTCTTCTTGCATGGCAATAATCCAAGACTCATTAGTGAGTTCGTGTGATATATCTTTGGGTTCAAAAGAAGCAACAAAAGAAGAATGAGCATGAGAATTGGGGTCGAAAAACCTGGATCTTGTAACTCATTCATGCAAGCTTCCAATAATTTGTTGTGGAGGATGACTTTTGAGAATCCAGAGGGGAGTGGACACTTCACAAGCTTCTTCTTCTTCATGTTCATCACAAATAGATGAGCTTGTGACGTGAAGAGGATGTGGACCAGCAATGGTGGTCGTCAGTGCTGGCTGTGAATCAAGATGGAGCTGGAACAATGTCATTAGCTGCTGAATTTTCGGGCAGCAGCACCACTTCTTCCTCTTCTTCAATGAAAATACTCTCCCCCTGTGGATATGGATCTGGACCTGCAATATTTGAACTAGTACCTGGGCTAGCTTCATCAAAAGAAACCTCACAAGTCTCCACAATTTTGTTAGTATCAAGTAAAAGCACACGGTAGCCTCTAGTATGAGATGGATAACCAAGAAACATGCCATCAACAGATCTAGCTTCAAATTTATCAAGATTACCATGTTTCTTAACAAAGCATTTGCAACCAAAGACCCTAAAGTGTGTGACAATAGGCCTATGTCCAAACCTGAGCTCATATGGTGTTTTACCTAGCTTAGCACGCAAGAAAACACGATTTGAGACATAACAAGTGGTTGCAATTGCATCAACCCAAAATTTCCTAGGAGTTTGATATTCATCAAGCATAGTCCTAGCCATCTCAACTAAGGTTCTGTTCTTTATCTCTATAACTCCGTTTTGTCGAGGTACATATGGTGAAGAAAATTGATGATCTATTGCATTTTCAGCACAAAAGTGATCAAACGATTACTTTTTAAATTCGGTTCCATTATCACTTCTAATTGCTCTTAAAGATCCTGGGTGATCAATTGATAATATAAGAAATAAAGTTCTAAAGTGACTAAAAGCTTCATTCTTAGATGCCATAAAGTAAACCCAAGAGTATCTAGAATAGTCATCAACAATCACAAGAACATACCATTTACCTCCGAAGGATTGAACATGTGAAGGTCCTACGGTGTCAAGGTGTAAAAGTTGACCCGGTTCAGTTGTCATGATCATTTTGAGAGGAGCCTGTGAACCTGCAACCATCTTAGCATGTCTACAAGAAGAGCACACAATTTCTTTGTCCCATTTAAGATTAGACAGCCCACGTATGCGATCAAGAGCACTAACACGCGTGAGATGATCAAAGCCTACGTGATCAAGTCTACGATGCCAAAAATATAAATCTTTGGAACCATTTGCAACTAGACATCTATACTTAGAGGAAGACATATCAAAATCAGCTTTAAAAACTCTTCCAAACCGAGACATGTTAAAAATAAGCTCACTATTTGAACCTACAACTTTGCAGCAGTTTTTATTGAAAATAATTTCCAGATTTTCATCTAGCAATTGTGAAACAGAAAGCAAGTTGTATTTCAAATTTTTTGACAAGTGCCACATCCTTTAAAGTGTAGTGATCATTTACTCTAACCGAACCCTTAGCAATTATAGGAGTTAAAGAATTGTCGCCAAAAGTAACATTCTCTACACGTGACACAAAAGAGAGAGAGGAGAACCATTCTTTGTTACCGGTCATGTGGCGTGAGCAACCTGAATCCACAATCCAAATGTTCTCCTTCCTCAAGCGTGTAACCTACATAGAAGTACAATACATCGATGACTCAATACTGGGGTTAGTTAAAAGGCATTTAAGAATCCAGTACTGAGTCACACGATGTCCAGCAGGTATAACATGCTGAAAGCATCTAGGCCCCCGTGAGGTATGGTTTCGGTGATTAATGACAACCGTTCGTTATTACTAATGAGTTTGTGGATGCGAGGCTTCACATATATCACATCAAACGTTAATGAACTATCTATTCACACCGTCTACTGCTCATTGGATACAAATGGAGACCCCTCAACGATCTATTCTAAGGGGTTATTCGATACTCATGAAAACTAATTAAAGAACTCATACAACGACTCCATTCTATCAAAATTGGCAACACAAGAAGCTTACACTTCAATCATAATATCATTACAAACAAGTGTCAAAGAGGTCACTCAAGAAGATTCCAAAATATCAACTCAAAACAACTCGAAGCAAACAAGTTGCACTCACCGGATCATCCGATGTCTTGCAAAATGACTACATCGGTCGAGTTTGAGTTGGCAGAAGAAGAAGACCTCAGAGCCCAGTACACACCGGATCATCCGATGTGAAGGAAGTGGCACATCGGTTGATTTCACCCGAAGGATGATATCTGAGTTATTCTGAAGAAGTACACACCGGATCATCCGATGATGGAATAAGTGTACATCGGTCAATTTCAACTGAGACATTATTTCTGAACCAATTCTGAAGATCAACTCACCAGATCATCCGATGATGAATTGAAGTAACATCGGTCGATTAAAAGATCCAACGGTTATATCCAACGGTCACATCTGACACATGACATCAGCTAATTTGGAACTCGACCGATGATCATATAAAGGGGTGCATCGGAGGATCCGATGATCACTGAAAAAGTCTGCCCACTTTTCCAACGGCTATCTCGTGTGGGCTGGCTATAAATACCCCTCCAACCGGCCATTTCGACAAGTCTTGATCACCAGAGCCTCTCTACACATTCTCAAGCATTCAAGACCAAGAGCTACCACTTCCACACTTTAAAACCTCTTGTACTCCAATTATAGGTTATGTCTAGCTAGAGAGAAGCTTGTGTGCGTCCATTCTTGGTGATTGGAATCTCTAGGCTAGTGAGAGAGAGTGTCCTGGTGACTTCTCTCACCTTGTAAACGTTGGAGGAAGAAGAGATCGCCCCGGAGCTTACCAAGGCGTTTGTGGAAGCCCGGAGGATCACCATTGTACAAGGCTTGAGCTCCACCTTGCCGGAGAAGGCGAACGGAGGAAGATAGTGGATTCCCTTGTCTTGGTGACTTGGGAGTGGCCATACCCTTTGGTGGGTGCCACAACGTGGACGTAGGTAGATTTTTGTGATCTAACCGAACCACGGGAAAAATCGCCGTGTCTCCGAGTCTCCCGGGAGTTTGCACTTCTCTCCTCACCCATTTACTATCACGCATTTACTATTCCGCACTTAACACTCTTGCTTGCGTAGTTAGTTCGCATAGGGAATTGGGCTTCAACCATTAAGTTTTAAATTGCTCTAAAATTTGAAAAAGCCCAATTCACCCCCCCCCTCTTGGGCGTTTCGATCCTTACAATTGGTATCAGAGCCTGGTTGCTCATTGGATCATTCTAGCTTCACCGCTAGAGAGCGAAAATGGCCAAGAATGGGGGTTCGGTTCCTACCTTCGAGGGCAAGAATTTTGCTTATTGGAAAGCACGCATGCGCGCTTACCTTGAGGCAATTGCTCCCGAAGTGTGGGAAGCGACCCATGCGGGGTTTGGAAATCTTGACTATGTTGGTGACAAATTAAAATGGGATGCTAAGGCTAGAAATGCCATATATGAATGCATTAGTCAAGATGTCTTTGCTAGGATTGCTAGTAAGGAAAAAGCGTGTGAAATTTGGGCATGCCTAATTTAAATACATGAGGGCTCATCTCGTGTTAAAGAACTCAAATATCACATGCTTAAATCAAAATATGATGAATTTAAGATGTTTCCTCATGAGAACGTTAACCAAATGTTTTCTCATTTAAATGTGCTCATTGAGGAAATTAACGCACTTGACATTGCTTCTCTTGGCAAGGGACTTATCAATCGCAAGATCCTCATGCTTCTACCCAAGCCCAAGTACAACATTATCAATTCAATGCTCATGAGATGAGCATACTTGGAATGATGGAGGAGTCATCATCAAAAACCATTGCTCTCAAGGCTTCAACCAAGAAGACAACTTCCAAGAAGAAGAAAGTGGTTGAGCATAGCTCAAGTGAAGAAGAGCAAGAAACAAGCGAAGATGATGATGATGAACTTGCTTTGATGATGAGGAAATTCTCACACCTCAACTCCAAGATTGCAAAGAAGGGATACTCTTTTGATCCTAAAAAGAAAGCCTTCTTGCCAAGAAAAGATGAAAACAAGACGTGCTACAATTGTGGTGATCTAGGCCACATATCATATGATTGTCCAAGACCGGACAAAATGAAGGAAAATGGGAAGCATCACAAGCTAGAAGAAAGTGATGATGAAGAGGAGGTTAAGCCCAAGCGCTCTTTTGGAAAGAAGAAATTTGACAAAGGCAAGAAAACCAAGCTCTTTCCAAAGAAGAGAAGAGGGCCTCAAAAGGTCTTCATGTGTGAAGCAAATGAGTGGATCACGGATGAAGAGTCAAGCGACGAAGATAGTGAAGATGAAGAAAACTTGGCGAGCCTCGCCATCGTCAACAAGGATGACTCACCTCTTCGTCCACCTCCTATGTGCCTAATGGCGAAAGGTAACTCAAAGGTATGTGAAGATTCTAGCGATGATGATGATGAGCTTTCACCCGATGAATTAGCATCTATGATTAATGAATATCATGCCATTATAAAAAGGGAAAAGGCCAAGGTTAAGGCTCTTGAGCTAGCTCGTGCTAAGCTTGAAAGTGCTAACCTCGATTTGCATGACAAGTATGTAACCATACTTAAAGAGCATGACACGCTTAAATCAAATGTCAAGCAAATCGAGGAGGAGAATGCTCAAATCAAGCTTAAGTATCATAAGCTAGACTTAGCTAACTTAGCACTCTTGGCAAAGCACAATGAGTTGGTTCAAGAACATGAAGTGCTTAACCTTGCTTATGAAGCTATTGAACTTAAATTAAAAAACACAAAGAAAGAAACCCTTGATGGCAAAATATCATCTAATTCACATGCCACTAATATTTTGGATAAGTCTTTGCCCTTGAAAGCAAGCCCTAGGGAGAAGGAGCTAATGGATGAAATTGAAAGTCTTCGCACTAGTGTGGCAAGACTCTCTAAGGGGGGGGGACAAGCACAAAGAAATCCTCTACCAACAAGCTAAAGGCTTCCACAAGAGGGGACTTGGATCCTTCCCGGTGCCCAACAAAGGAAAGGTGCCCTCACCGGAGCTTAGGACAAGCTTTATCAAGGAAGTTGGTTCCTATTGCCAACATTGTGAGGTCACCGGACATCACACGAGGGAGTGTCCCCTTCCCAACCGTCCTTCTCCCAAATTGCCTCCTAACTACAAATCTACTTTCAATGATTATCACTATCTATTGAGCAAAGTAGGTGGAAAGGTGAAGGCAAGGTTCATCGGCAAAGACATCAAGGGCATGAAGGGGAAGCTCCCCAAGCAACTTTGGGTCCCAAAATCACTTGTATCACACATACAAGGACCTAAGTTAGCTTGGGTTCCTAAACTCAAAAACTAACTTCATGTGTGTAGGTGAACTACAAAGCCGGAGGAAAGCATTGGGTACTCGATAGTGGGTGCACTCAACATATGACCGGCAATGATGGTATGTTCACCTCCATAGAAAACCCCAGCAATCATGAACAAGTCACCTTTGGTGATAACTCAAAGGGGAAGGTAATTGGTTTGGGTAAAATTGCTATTTCTCATGATTTGTCTATCTCTAATGTGCTTTACGTTAAGTCTCTTAGTTTTAATTTACTTTCTATTGCACAATTATGTGATCTTGGACTAACGTGCACATTTGACAAGAATGGTGTTGTGGTGACTAGTGATTCAAGCAAAGAACTAATATTCAAAGGTTTTCGGCATGGACATCTTTACTTGGTGGACTTCTCCAACAAGGATGCTAGCTTGACCACTTGTCTTTTCACCAAGACAAGTTTGGGATGGCTATGGCATCGGCGCATTGCTCACATTGGGATGAGCAAGCTCAAGAAGTCATTCAAGCTTGGGATGGTGACCGGCGTGAAGGATGTCACATTCGAAAAGAACAAGCTTTGTAGCGCATGTCATGCCGGGAAGCAAGTTGCCTCACACCATCCGATGAAGACAATGGTGTCAACCTCCAAGCCACTTGAACTACTTCACATGGACCTCTTCGGACCGTCCACATACCAAAGCCTTGGCGGTAACCTCTATTGTCTTGTCATTGTTGATGACTACTCTCGCTATGCTTGGACATTGTTTCTAGGTGACAAGGGTGAAACTCCGGAAATCTTCAAGACCTTCGCTAAACGAGCGCAAAGGGAATTTCAACTTCCTATCATCAAGGTCCGGAGTGACAACGGCACCGAGTTCAAGAACTACAACATTGGGGAGTGGTGTGATCGTGAAGGCGTGAAGCATGAGTTTTCGGCCACATACACCCCTCAACAAAATGGTGTCGTTGAAAGGAAGAACAAGACTCTCATCACCCTTGCAAGAGCAATGCTTGATGACTATGGCACATCGGAGAAGTTTTGGGCCGAAGCAATCAACACGGCGTGCCATGCCGCAAATAGGGTCTACCTTCATCGACTACTTCAAAAGACCCCATATGAGCTCCTCATTGGGAGAAAGCCCAACATCTCCTACTTCCGAGTCTTCGGGTGCAAGTGCTACATCTACCGCAAGAAAAGGCTCGGTAAGTTTGAAAGAAGGTGTGATGTTGGTATCTTTTTAGGTTATGCGTCAAACTCAAAAGCATATCGAGTATTCAACCAAACCTCCGGGTTAGTTGAAGAAAGTTGTGATGTTGAGTTTGATGAGACTAATGGCTCCCAAGAGGAGAGTTTTGGTCATGATGATATAGATGATGAGCCTCTACGAGAAGCTATGAAGAACATGACCATAGGAGACATCAAGCCCGAAGTTGAGGAGAGCCATGATCAAGGGGGAGCCTCAAGTTCCAACATCAACACCTCCATGGCGCCTAAAATTGATGAAGAAGAAGAGAAAAATGATCCGTTGCCAATACAAGATTCACATGCCACACAACACCAAGAAGAAGAAGAAGTCCAAGGTCAAGTCCAACCACAAGACGAGCAAGATGCCTCACCACCACCAAGTGCCTCACAACCTCTTATGAGGCATGGGCGCATCTCCAAGGCACATCCGATGGATCAAATCATCGGAAGTCCGTCACGGGGAGTAAGTACTCGTTCTCGCCATGTTGCTTCATTTTGTGAGCACTACTCTTTTGTTTCGTGTGTAGAACCCACAAATATTGAGGAAGCACTCCAAGATCCAAATTGGGTGATGGCTATGCAAGAAGAACTCAACAACTTCACCCGAAATGAAGTTTGGGTATTGGAGGAGCGACCTAAGAACAAGAACGTCATCGGAACAAAGTGGGTGTACCGCAACAAGCAAGACGAGAATGGCGTGGTGGTCCGCAACAAGGCAAGGCTTGTGGCCAAGGGTTTTTCACAAGTAGAAGGACTAGATTTTGGAGAGACCTTTGCCCCGGTCGCACGGTTAGAAGCTATTCGCATACTCCTTGCTTTTGCTTCACATCACAATATTATGCTTTATCAAATGGATGTGAAAAGTGCCTTCCTCAATGGTTATATTAACGAGCTCGTTTTCGTTGAGCAACCTCCCGGGTTTGAAGATCCGAGGAATCCTAACCATGTGTATAGGTTACACAAGGCGCTCTACGGGCTCAAGCAAGCACCTAGGGCATGGTATGAACGTCTAAGGGATTTCCTAGTCATGCAAGGATTCAAGATCGGGAGGGTGGACACCACACTTTTCACCAAGGACATCAACGGGGATTTATTTCTTTGTCAAATTTACGTTGATGACATTATTTTTGGCTCAACTAACAAATCTCTTAGCCTTGAGTTTGGCACCATGATGTCTAGGGAGTTCGAGATGTCAATGATTGGAGAACTCAATTTCTTCCTAGGATTTCAAATCAAGCAACTTCAAGAGGGGACTTTCATCTACCAAGAGAAGTACACCAAAGACCTCTTGAAGAAGTTTGAAATGGAAGATTGCAGCTCAAGAAGTACTCCAATGGCAACAAATTGTCATCTCGACGCGGACATGGACGGTAAACCTATTGATCAATCTCATTACCGTTCCATGATTGGTTCATTGTTATATCTTACCGCATCTAGGCCCGATATCATGTTTAGTGTGTGCTTGTGTGCTCGCTTTCAAGCGGCACCTAAAGAATCGCATCGTAAGGCGGTCTTTAGGATACTTAGGTATCTCAAGCATACCCCAAGTGTAGGTTTGTGGTACCCCAAGAACGCTAGTTTCCATCTCTTGGGTTACTCGGATTCGGACTTTGCCGGATGCCGTGTGGATCGCAAGAGTACCTCCGGTGGGTGCCACTTACTTGGGCGTTCCCTAGTATCTTGGTCGAGCAAAAAGCAAAACTCCGTGGCCTTGTCCACCGCGGAGGCAGAGTATATAGCGGCCGGTGCATGTTGTGCCCAAATTCTATATATGAAGCAAACCCTTTTGGACTTTGGAATTAAGTTTGATTGTGTGCCTCTCCTTTGTGACAATGAAAGTGCGGTTAAGATAGCTAGAAACCCCGTTCAACACTCCCGCACTAAGCACATTGATATTCGCCATCACTTCTTGCGGGACCATGAGGCTAAAGGAGACATCTCTTTGCAAGGTGTTAGGTCCGAAGAACAATTGGCGGATATCTTCACTAAACCACTTGATGAGAAAACTTTTTCTAGACTTAGAAGTGAATTAAATGTGCTAGATGCATCTAACATCATGTAAGGTTGCCATGTTCATGTAAGGTTGCATATCAAATAGGTCTTGTCTAACTCCCAAAGGATAGGGGCAAGCTAGAAATAGTTTTCCCTGAGGAAGCCTTTGGCAGGTTTAAACTTGGCAAGATAGATTTACATTACGCCTTGCATGATTCCTGCCATATAGACTTGTACTCATTTAATATCTTGCATTATTTTGATTGGCATTGCATACGGTAGATTGTCACGAAGGGGAGACCACATCATGAGAAGGAGACTTGTTCAAAATGCAATATCTCAACTCATAGGATGTGGATAGAGCAAAATTCTAAAGGTACATGCTTTAAAGAGATAGAAGTTTTCTATACTCTAGCTCACAAAGCATGGGCCTTACATTTTCGTGGTTTCCCTCCTAAACTTGTGTGTTCTCTTTGCTTAAGGGCTTAGCCAATATGTGGCACTATATTTGAAGCCTTCTATTAGAGGTTAGGAGTTGCCCAAAAAATCCTAAGACCCATCCTTATCCTTGTGTGTTTAAGTCCAAGGACACATATGGGCAGTCTTAGGTTTTCTGTAGTCATCGGATTATCCGATGCTAGGGCCAGCAGATCATCGGATCAATTGGTGCTTCAGTTCAGTGCTCAGATCAAGTCAGATGTCACAAATCAACCGATGAGTTCATTTCAGAAGGCATCGGATCATCCGATGTTCAGTTTTCCTGGTGCCCTGCAGAAATCGACCGATGATCGTCACCTCAACGTCGGATCATCCGGTGTTCAAAGAGAGTTTTTGGAACAACTCTCAGTTGAACTCGACCGATGCATCCTCCGATGATCATCGGTCCATCCGGTGTTTTATGCGCAGCTAGGGTTTGCCCGTACAGTTTAAAAAGGGGGTCGGCCGCCGTTCGATTTTCTTTCCTTCTTTCCCCGACCTCCGCCGCCGCCCGACGTCCGCGCCACCGTCCTCACGCGCCCCAGCCGCCGCCGCCGCCTCCAGGCGCCGCCGCCGCCACCACCTCTCCCCGCGCGCGCCGCATCCCAGCCGCCGCGCTGCCTCCCAGCCGCCGCGCCGCCTCCCAGCAGCCGCCGCCGCCACCTCTCCCACGCACGCCACCTCCAGTCGCCGCCACCGCCTCCCAGGCACCGCCGCCACCGCCTCTCCCGCGAGCGCCGCTACCGTTCCACCGCGCCACCACAGTTCCCTCCTCCACCGCGTCTCCCTCGCCAAGCTTTGCCGTTCGTCGCTGAGATGGGTCGCGATCACAGAGGAAAGGGGAAGGCTATTGAGGAGCCCGCTGCGAAGAAGCGCAAGATGTCCAAGGACGCGCGTCGTGCGGAGTTGGCCGCTCGCGCCGCTGAGGAGCGTGAGCGCGGCCATCGCGGTTCCTTAAGGATCCGCGAGTCCCGGCAGAGGCAGGAGCAGCCTCCTATCCAGCCGGTGCCTCCCGAGGGCTCCGACGAGGAGGAGACCTAGGTGCCGCCTCTCATCCGCCGGCGCACCCCGAGGACTCGTGGGGGTGGACAGACTCCTACAGCGAGTCGGCGCCCCTCTGCAGCTGACCGCGCCGAGGACAGAGAGGCCGAAAGGGCCATCCACCTGATGGACACAGCAGTCCGAGTTGCCGAAGATGTCAGACTCACCGACTACAGGAAAATGAAGGCAAGGCAACTAAAGAAGCTCAGATGGTCAGCGCTGATTGAGGAGTGGTTCCCGCGGCCTAGGGACGCTCGAGTTGACTCCCGGTTCTGGACCCTGACACAGGCGTCCCTGTACGAGACTTACAGGCGTCGGGGTCACAAGCTATTCCAGCATAACAGCATTGACTGGGATCAGCTTGCAGTGGCAGCAGGACACGGGATCAGGCCCCTTTTTGAGAGATACAGAGGACTGGTGGACTTGCTCTCGCACCCGAGGAGTGCTTACGTCGAGGAGTGGGTCAGGGTGTTCTACGCGACACTCTACGTCTCTGAGGGCCATCACTCGATTCACTTCATGTTCATGGGGCGGATCCACGACGTATCTCGAGACCTGTTGGGGCAGACTGCTTGGTGAAGAGCTCTCCACTACGTGCCTGCACCAGATAGTCTACGGAGACGCAGACCCGCCGAGGAGGCCACTGACTGGAGGAGTGGCACCCCCCTTAGAGGAGATCAGAGGTCTGTTCACTCAGCCGTTCACCCCTGACCAGCCGAGGGTGCCAGCGCTTCTCACCCCAGCAGCTCGGACAGTTCACCACGTCCTCAGGCGCACTCTACTGCCGAGGTCTGGCTACTTGGAGGGGTTCACGAGCCTTTAGCAGACCATCCTGTTCTATGTGATGAACGGGATGGAGTTCGACATCGTAGATATTCTGATCTGCGAGATGGAGGGCGTGATCACCGACGGAGTTGGGATGCTTCGACAGCTGGTCTTCGGTCACTGGATCTGTCACCTTCTTCACTAGCTGGTTCCAGAGGACACTCCAGGAGTCTCTCAGCTGACGGAGATGCACGTGACCCGGTTCAGCCACTACCGAGTCCCCACTCCGGGAGACCGCCGCCTTGGCCGTCCCGTCGAGCGTGAGGTTCGAGCCAGACTGTCCGAGGAGGACTGGGCAGAGCTGACTCAGGAGGACGCAGAGCTGGCACAGGCAGAGGCTCAGGGAGGAGACCTACAGCACGTATGGTCGGACAGCGACACCAGCGACAGTGTCGAGGAGTACTTCCCTCCAGCTCCTCCCTCACCGAGGCAGCACGACGCAGAGGCAGGAGGCTCAGCAGCTCCACCACCTACACCTCCTCCAGTGTCAGAGGCTCAGGTGACTCAGCCGTCAGAACTCACTGCCATACTTCAGCGGATGGCTCAGCAGCAGGAGCAGCAGGCAGCTCGACAGGAGCAGCTTCAGAGGCAGCAGCAGGAGATGCAGCTGGAGATCGCCCGTCAGAGGCAAGAGGACACCGACAGGTTCACCAACCTTGTCGACCAGATGACGCGACGCACTCTGGACCAGCAGCAGCAGACTCAGCAGATGTTGATGGGCATCCTGGGGTTGGTCACCAACCTATACCAGCAGACTGGAGTCGCTCTTCCACCTCAGCACCTGGGACTCAGTCAGGCTCCAGGTGCACCCCCACTGGCACCAGGTCCAGTACTGACGCCGACGTCGCTCCAGTCCTCACCTCTTCTGGCAGTACCCTCTCCACCGGCGCCAGCAGTCTCAGCGGATCCCCCAGCAGCTCCAGCTCCAGCTCCAGCCCCCACAGCAGCTCCAGCTCCAGCTCCCCCCGCTCCAGCTCCAGCGCCAGCAACCTCCACCTCCAGCAGCTCCGGCGACAGCACCGTCGACGCCGACGGCTTCACCATCGCCAGGAGCGCGCCCGAGTCGTAGGCACTCGACTTTCCTTTTTGGTGTCTTGATGCCAAAGGGGGAGAAGAGTTAGAGTCAGGGGGAGGTTAGCTCAGTTATAGGGGGAGTACTTGGTTCTAGGGGGAGTGTCTATCCCTGTGCTACTTATTTTTATCTTTGAGATTGCCTGTTACTATTATTTGATTTTGTACTCTTACGCTTTATTGTTTATTATGTGAGCCTTCGAGCCACTTGTGTTGCAATTTGTGTTACATTTCCTTTTTGAGCATTGCGCCTTAATTCCATCAATTCTATGCTCTACTCGTTGTGTTGTCATCAATCACCAAAAAGGGGGAGATTGAAAGCATCTAGGCCCCCATGAGGTATGGTTTCGGTGATTAATGACAACCGTTCGTTATTACTAATGAGTTTGTGGATGCGAGGCTTCACATATATCACATCAAACGTTAATGAACTATCTATTCACACCGTCTACTGCTCATTGGATACAAATGGAGACCCCTCAACGATCTATTCTAAGGGGTTATTCGATACTCATGAAAACTAATTAAAGAACTCATACAACGACTCCATTCTATCAAAATTGGCAACACAAGAAGCTTACACTTCAATCATAATATCATTACAAACAAGTGTCAAAGAGGTTACTCAAGAAGATTCCAAAAGATCAACTCAAAACAACTCGAAGCAAACAAGTTGCACTCACCGGATCATCCGATGTATTGCAAAATGACTACATCGGTCGAGTTTGAGTTGGCAGAAGAAGAAGACCTCAGAACCCAGTACACACCGGATCATCCGATGTGAAGGAAGTGGCACATCGGTTGATTTCACCCGAAGGATGATATCTGAGTTATTCTGAAGAAGTACACACCGGATCATCCGATGATGGAGTAAGTGTACATCGGTCAATTTCAACCGAGACATTATTTCTGAACCAATTCTGAAGATCAACTCACCAGATCATCCGATGATGAATTGAAGTAACATCGGTCGATTAAAAGATCCAACGGTTATATCCAACGGTCACATCTGACACATGACATCAGCTAATTTGGAACTCGACCGATGATCATATAAAGGGGTGCATCGGAGGATCCGATGATCACTGAAAAAGTCTGCCCACTTTTCCAACGGCTATCTCGTGTGGGCTGGCTATAAATACCCCTCCAACCGGCCATTTCGACAAGTCTTGATCACCAGAGCCTCTCTACACATTCTCAAGCATTCAAGACCAAGAGCTACCACTTCCACACTTTAAAACCTCTTGTACTCCAATTATAGGTTATGTCTAGCTAGAGAGAAGCTTGTGTGCGTCCATTCTTGGTGATTGGAATCTCTAGGCTAGTGAGAGAGAGTGTCTTGGTGACTTCTCTCACCTTGTAAACGTTGGAGGAAGAAGAGATCGCCCCGGAGCTTACCAAGGCGTTTGTGGAAGCCCGGAGGATCACCATTGTACAAGGCTTGAGCTCCACCTTGCCGGAGAAGGCGAACGGAGGAAGATAGTGGATTCCCTTGTCTTGGTGACTTGGGAGTGGCCATACCCTTTGGTGGGTGCCACAACTTGGACGTAGGTAGATTTTTGTGATCTAACCGAACCATGGGAAAAATCGCCGTGTCTCCGAGTCTCCGCGGGAGTTTGCACTTCTCTCCTCACCCATTTACTATTACGCATTTACTATTCCGCACTTAACATTCTTGCTTGCGTAGTTAGTTCGCATAGGGAATTGGGCTTCAACCATTAAGTTTTAAATTGCTCTAAAATTTGAAAAAGCCCAATTCACCCCCCCCCCTCTTGGGCGTTTCGATCCTTACACATGCGAAAGCTGAGATAAAACAGCAGGTTTATGAGTCAAAGTTTGAGATTTTTTGTTCTTAACTACTGACCTATGAGGTGTTACTTGTGTAGCACAAAAATCAGTAGCTCCGGAGGCAAAAACAGAAGGTCCGGAGGCAAAAACTGAAGCTCCGGAGGCAAAAACTGAAGCTCCGGAGATAAACTTTGAATATTTCTGACTCATAACAGCAGGTTGCATGTTCCTGACATTCGGTTTAGTATGTGCAGCAAATTTTGCATGAGAATTATAAGATATAGCTTGCATTCTTTCCTTTTTATGTTGTTTAGCTAGTCTATAACAAAAATATATGACATGACCATCTCTACCTTAATAGGTACAATGAAATTTAACTTTGTGTTCATGTCTAGATGAGCATGCAGTATGCTTATTTGAACCCGAATGTGACAACACTCCTGCAGATTTAAAAACCACTTCTTTTTGTTTACGAACTGTTTGAATCAAACCACTTCCTAATGATTTATAATTTTAGGTGGATGTTCCTTAGCATGAGCATGTGAATCAAAACCTAAACCAGTTTTATCATTGCTAGACTTGGAAGAATTCAGTAGCAAGTTTAGGTTCTTATTCCCATTACAAAACCGATCTAATGTCCTATGCATGTTATCAAGTTTATTTGATAGATCAAGACAATTTTCACATGAAGTTTTTCGTTTTAATTTGCAATTGGAACAATATTTAACTTCATGAGAATGTAAAGCATTGTTTAATATAGAAATTTCTTTCATAGCATCCTGTAGTTTCTTATCAAGATCATCGCAAGTAGAACAATGCAAATCAATTGTAGAACAACAAGCATCTTTCAAGTTTTTATCATTAAGTGCAACAAGCTTTTTGTTCTTTTCGATTTCAAGTTCAAGTTTATCAAGTGTGGAGGTGTGTGCACTTCTTAGAGAGGACAATTGTTCATATATTAAATCACATTAGGAATAAGAATCATCACTAGGAATCAAGGATTTTAAATGATTAATTTCATATTCTAGTGACTTAATTTTAACAGCATTGTCCCTAAGCTTTTTGTCCTTTTTCTTAACAATAATTGTGGCACGAGAAATAGCATCACACATTTCTTCGCAAGTAGGACATACCTCTTCGTTGTCATTGTTGTGTTTTGCATCCTCCATGCTTGATTTTGATTTGCCCGCCATGAAGCACAAGTTTGCCAGATCATCTTCATCTTCATCACTTACAATGTCTACATTACTCGAGCCAAGTTCTTGAAGTGCGGTGATGAAACTTTTTATCAGTTTGCGTCCTATAAAACCCTTCTTTTTCTTGTTGGTGTTGCCAAAAGAGGACTTGACTTTATTCTGCTTTTCATCACTGTTAGAAGGACCTGAAAGGTTAGGGCAATCTGTACGAAAGTGTCATGTCTTACCACATTCAAAGCATCGTTGAGGTCCGGAGCTTCCTCTCCTTCTAGTTCTCACATTTTGCAATGCTTTTGAGAACCTAGTAGAAAGAAGTACTAGCTCCTCCTCTGGAAACTCCTCAATCTGTTCCAGGGTTAGTGAAGAAAGCAAAGCAAGTTTATTGCTAGATGATTGGTCGGAGCTAGGCATATCACGGTGTGAGATAAATGCAATAGTATTAGTTGGGTTCTTACGTGATATAATGTCAATTTCATGAGTTTTTCGCTTAGAATAAAGCACATCTAATGTAAGAGTACTCATGACAGTGGATTCACGTATGGATTTTACTTTCATCTCCCAAATTGATATGTCTAATGCACTTAGTAATTGACTAGCATTTTCAGCATCTGAAAAATTAACATTGACGCTACGCAAGTTGCTGAGAATTTTATTAAAGCGAGCAAAGAGGTCATCAATGGACTCACCGGGTTGTATCTCAAAGCGCATGTATTCTTTCTTGAACATATCCTGTCTTAACTCCTTGATCGTGTTTGATCCTTCGTGGTAGTCACAAAGTGCTCTCCACACATCGTACGCCGATCGGAGGTGTGCAACACGGTCGAAGTCGCTTTGAGTTAGTCCTTGTATGATCAAGTTCCGAGCCTTGTTGTTGTTGTCGACATCTCTCATGTTTGTAGCCGTGACTTGATCGTTTGAAGGCACATTGTAAGGCTTGTACACCTTTTCCCATATTGCAAAGCCTTGCGCCTGGATGAAAGCTTCTATGCGTGCCTTCCAAACCTGAAAATCAATACCACTAAACACACAAGGTCTGGCGGAGTATTTCTCCATGACGATTAGTTAAAACACGTGCAAATCACAAATATTAGAGCAACCTGGCTCTGATACCAATTGTAGGATCGAAGTACACGTGTAAAGCTACCAGAGGGGGGTGAATGGTAGATAAAAACTTTTCAGCGGAAGCAACAAAACACCCCTCAGCAGAAAACCAATCTGTTAAAGAAACCGTGTGTGCGACTAATCTAAATGTGTTCAACTATGACAAAACTAGTATAGATTGTAGATAATCAAGTCACGAAGACGTCACAACAAGAATCATGAAAATCCGTTGAGAGAAACTCAAGTTACGATCGAAAGATCGAACAAAGGTCAATCTGTCCTACGCGAGAAAAACAGTTCTGGATACTGCAAAGAAACACGTGTATATCAGAAACCACAAATTCAATGACCGTGATATTTTCACAGATGATAGATAATCAAGTTGTGAAGATAACCCAAAAGGAATCACATCAATTGGATCTGTAAAACTCGAGTTATGATAAAACCACCGAAGCAAGGTAGTGCTGAACAGAAACTCGACGAGAAAAACTTGTCTGAAACAAGTCGGACGAACAAGGCATCAAAGTTCCTTTAGAATACGAATTTTATTTATCAAAACACAAGAGAAACAGCCCAAAGTCGTTCTCTACGAGCTCTGGCCTCCCTTGCTTATATAACCAGCTCTATGGCCAATCCAATTCAAACTAGGACTCCTACTCCTACTTGGATTCAAACTGTAACTTTCCAATACTGCTCAAGACTCTTCTACACGCAGATAGAAGCAATCTTAAGACTTCCAAACACCTTAGTAACGTCCCAAACATTCCTAAAACAACTCAAATTCGTGACCCACACGAAATCCTATCATAACCAACTCAAATTTTTCCATATTTGAGTCAAACACGACTCAGCCGCAGCCTGAGTCCATAACCTAGTCGGTTGGACCTTTACGACCAATTCTTTACATCCACATCTCTTCATCACGCCTTGGAACCATGCAGCCACGTCCATACATTCCTTGCACATGTGCAAACATCTTCCAACTACGTCCAAGATACCTTCATATGCATTGTTCTTGATTCAAACATCCTGCGCAACCTCCCGATCAACTCAACCACAATTCCTCCCAAACTTGGTTGTTGAACCTCATCTTCTCCCTAAGACTAATTCAATGGATCCCGTCACCAGCCATGTCTTGAACTCAAGCAACACCTGCACATGAATAAACAACCAATACTTCCGAGCACAAGTCCTCGACTTGACTCTCGTTAGTTCCGAAACTACAACATCTTACGTGAGCACCTCACATAAGCAATGTTGTAAACCATAGCAAAATGATATGAGCCATAACCACCAAAACACACCAAAAAAACTTAGTAAAATAATACTAAGCAAACTTTCCATAAGAGTAAAGCAAGTTTGAAACATTGCAAGTTAAAAGCAGAACCATTGCAATCATGCTCCGAACCTTACCAAAGCTAACCGGACCTTGAACCGGAGCTTACCAAAGCTTGTCGGACCTAGCGCCGGAGCTTACTAAAGCTTAGTCGGACCTAGCACGGAACTTACCAAAGCTAGTCAGACCTAGCACCGGAGCTAGCAAAAACAAGTCAGACCTAGCCAAAATAAGTCAGACCTAGACAAAGCAAGTCGGACCTTACGTCGGACCTATCGTCGGAGCTATCCAAAACAAGACGGACCTATCATCGGACCTTGCAGGAGCTCGGACCTAGAGTGGGACCTTGTTAAAAAGGTGTTTTGGTAGTATTCAAAACTTTTATCGTCAAAGCCAATGTATTCAGCACACATAGGTCTCACAAACATAGTTGGCGACCCAAAGTGATGCAAACGATACCACCGAGGTCATGTTGAACAGCATCGTGATCCAGACCACTGTCACGTCCTCCGGGGCCGATGTCGAGCACTTCCTTTTGCAGGATCGTGGGAAAAATCCGGGGCCCCTCATCGTCGGCCTGGACACAGAGTGGTACGATGTCAAGAACCCAAATGGGTGCAAGTCGTACAAGACGGATGTCCTGCAGCTCTGCGTGGGCCACCACTGCCTCGTCTTCCAGATCATTCACGCGGACTATGTCTCGGAGAGTGTCCTGAAAAATTTCTTCGCCTATCCGCACAATAGATTTTCGAGAGTCAGTATCAGTAGCGACGTAAAGCGGCTGCGCAGGGACTACGGCTTTGATGTAGAAAATGTGGTTGAGCTCCGGGACCTTACCGTGAAGGTGTTCCACCGATCGGAACTCATGTCGGCGTCGCTCAAGACCCAGGCGCTCGAGGTGATGAATGTGCACATCGACAAGGCGAAGGACATCAAGTATGATAAGTGGGATAAGGTGATCCTGTCGCCACAGTAGGGGGAGTATGCCTGCATCGATGCGTTTACCTCTTACAAGATTTGTGTGCTGCTGCTCTCCTGTCAGGCTTCCTCACCATCTCCGGTCCGGGAGCAGTGCCCCTCACCAGGGTGCGTCAGCACAGACTCCAATGATGACAGGTATCATGGCTACAAATTGCCAGTCCCACACGGCGACAATCTACGCGTCATCGAGCACCCCAGTGGCTACCTGATATGCCCAGTCTGTCCCAAGTTGAAGCGCAAATGGAAATGGGAAGATATCAAATCCATCCAAAGTCTTGTTGTGGAAGTTGGGCTCTCCAATTCTGAAATACATAGTGATAAGAAAAAGAGCCGGCACCGTCGAATAACGAGGAACCATGGCTGGATGTGATAACTCCTCGACGTGCTTTCATATTAGTCATTTTGCTCTGAACTCGGAGTTATATTCTTCAATTTTCGTGGACAATGTATGTGGACTGGATGTTTGTGCAGTCCTTAATAGCCTCTTATGAAATACTTTCTCGGATGGATGTGCCCATGGTAATCCTACTTTGTTTTCCTCTTACTTAACTATGATCTTGATGCAACTTTTCCCTGTTGTCTTTTTGCTGGTATAATTATTGGTATGCTGTATCCAAGATTAAAGAAAAAGTAAAAACACTTGTACGTATATTATCCTTGATGTGTCCTGTGTTACTCCTGGTCACGATGTTACCGTATGTTTGTTCCCTATTACTCTTCTAACCAGATGTTACCGTGGGTTTGTCCCGTGTTACTGTTCTCATTAATACTAAAATTAGTAAACTTTTTTCACAGGCGGTCTATATTAAAAACCGCCTGCGATAATACATCTTCGCAGGTGGTGTTTAATTCTTCTTCGAGGAGGAGGAGGGTCGCACGCCGCTCGCACTTCTCTGCACCATTGTACCAGCCGCAATTAAGTTCTCCGCAGCTCTTCCTCCTCGGGCCGCTCGTCTCCCTTTTGTTAACAATGGAAGACCCGCTTTTATCTCGCCCGTCTCTTCACCACCGGCCGCAATTAAGTTCTCTGCACCTCCTCCTCCTTGGGCCGAGCTTGAAGCCTGCGATAATACATCTTCGTTGGCGGTGTTTAATTCATATTCGAGAAGGAGGAGGGTCGCACGCCGGCTGCACTTCTCTACACCACCATACCGGCCGCAATTAAGTTCTCCACAACTCTTCCTCCTCGGGCCGCTTGTCTCCCTTTGTCGACAATGGAAGACGCACTTTTATCTCGCCCGTCTCTTCACCACCGGCCGCAATTAAGTTCTCCATACCTCCTCCTCCTCCTCAGGCCGCGCGTTTCCTTTCCATCCAACTCCAGTCGTTCTCTCTTTGAACCCTTAGCGATCGACCAACTCCAGTGCGACCGCTTCCTACTTTCCACTGTTTGCAATCGCCATCATCGCCATCACTACTCCCTCCTATTCTATGTCATCGTCGTCGTTCATGGCTGGGAACTTTGTTAATGACTTGGTGCATGGCCGACTCAAGGAAGAGCGCTTGGCGTGGCGCAAGAACCACCCCCATGTATGTACATATGGCACACCGGCCGCTCTGTAGTTTTGCTTTTCCGTCATGTTTGTTTTTTGTATTTTCAATTTCATGGCTCGCCATTTGTGTCACTTGTTGTCCAATTTCTCTTGCGTAGGGTTTCTCTGACAAGCCTGAGTTGGGAGACTTAATGAGGTGGCAGTGCATCATCCCTAGTAAAGAATGGGTAAGTCATGAAGAATAAGCACAATATAGTATAACCATCATCCCCTTATTAATGAATTTCCTTTGTAGACTGACTGGGAAGGTCGTTACTACCCACTGACAATCTACTTCTCGGAGGACTATCCCTTGGTACCTCTGAGATGCGCTTTTGCACCTGGTTTCTTCTACCCGAATGTCCATCGCTCAGGATTTCTCTGCCTTGGGGTTCTTGATCAAGAGATTGTAAGATAGACTTGTTTTGCTCAAGTAATTAGTAATTGTTGCCGAACTTATTTGAAGTGGTTTCTTATATTACTTAAATTGATCTTTCGTAGGGGTGGTGTCCTAGTATTAATGTCAGAATTTTACTACTTGAAGTCCAACGTTTGCATCATCAACCAAATGCACCCGATGTTGAAAATGATGGCTATAATCTACTTATCAAGGTTAGTAACTTTGTGTTAGTGAGCAACCTAGGTTATATACCATTCCTCATTCGACATTTGTCAATTAAAGAATGTCAATGTTATTTTCAGGATCTAGAGGAATATAAGAGACGTGTTTGGGAGCAAGCTCGATGGTACAGTTTAGATCGGTCGATAGGAGCTTCATAGGAATATATGTCTGAAATATATAGTTTAGAGGGCATGCAATGTGTATAAACTATAAATGTTCATTGAGTTGCAAATGTTTATCTCTAAATTGCAATGTGATTGCGGTTCTATATATTCATTGTGGCAACAATTCACATTTATTATCTCTGCACGCGAAGTGGCAACGGACAAATATACTAGAAAGAACATAATTTAAACACTTTTCACCGACGGTGTTTAATTAAGAGCCGCCTGTGAAATCTGTGCCTATATAAGGCCGCTCGGACAGTTCTAAATTATAATTTATCTCTGCGCGCGAAATGGCAATGGACAAATATACTAGAAAGAACATAATTTAAACATTTTTCACAGGCGGTGTTCAACTAAGAGCCGCCTGTGAAATCTGCGCCTAACATTTTTCACAGACGGTGTTTAACTAAGAGCTGCCTGTGAAATCTGCACCTATATTAGGCCGCTCATGCGGTTCTAAACTGTAAATTACAAACCGCCTGCACTAATACATCTTCACAGGTGGTGTGTAACGAAGAGCCGCCTATGAAAATCTGCACCTATATAAGGCTGCTCGGTATCCTCGAAAAAACCCAACCCTAGAGATTTCAATTAGACGCCGTCAGGCTGCCAAAATTTTCCTTTGTCGCAAAAACCCTCGCCGCCGAGGTTTGTCCTTGCCGTCCTCGCCGCCGAGCTTCGTCGCCGTCACCGTTGCCATCTATGTATGTCCGCCTCTTTCCTCCCTTCTCTCCCTCCTCCCTTCTCTATCCCCCGCGCCGCCTCCTTCCCTCCCCCTCCCCGTGCTGCCTCCCTCCTCACCCTCGCCGCAGCCGAGTGTCGTCCTTGCCCTCGCCACCACCCCCTCCTCCCTTTTCTGTCCCCCTCCGGCGCCTTAATCCTCCCCGCGCTGCCTTCACCTTCCCAGCATCTACCCCCACCGTGTGCTGCCCCCTCCCCACCGTCCCCCACCACCGGCGCTCTCCCACTACGCCGAGCCCCTCCTTTTAGAATGTTTAGATTACTTGTTTAAAGACCTTGACAATTGCTTAGATTAATTGTTTAGATTTTGTTTGAAGGTGGACCAAAGAGCAAATTGTTTATAGAGCAAATTAATTGTTTATATCAGAAAGCAAAGCAAATTTAGCTCAATTGTTTCTTTTATATTTTCTGTGTGTGTTCATACCGGCACCAATTAGTTGTTCAGAATAGTTGTGTTAAAGGAGATAGTCTTGTTGTGCTAACAGGTAGTTCATGTTGTCTTTGTAATCACTGAGTACTGTAACAGAGATACATGTTGTCTTTCTAAATCCACAATGTTCACTCTATTTTATATATTAGGACGTGATTTTACATATTAGGATGTGTTTTTAATCACTGAGTACTATAACAAGAAACCCCTTCTGTTGCTTTTCAAGTTCTATGTGACACCCGGTTCCGAAAATAGAACCAAGTGAATGCATATGTGTGCCCAGGATGTTCATCACACATACACTAATCCACAAACTGAATTCAAAATATAACCATGAATAAATAGTGTTTAAGTACTTTATTACATTGACTCATTGTCTCACTCATGAATCTCTAACATATTCTTGCAGCGGAAGACTCTCACAACAGCAGAAATAACTAAACAGCAGGCTCCAACTTCAACTCCACAGTCATGTTGACGGTTGTTCGCACGTCTAGTACTCCACATGGTCCTCGAAGTACTCATCTCCTGTAGCTGATGTATATGTGGTAATGCAAGGGTGAGTATATGTCGTACTCAGCAAGTGCGGGAAAAGTATGACATGTAGCTTACAACAAGGTAGGCAATAAAAAGGCTCATTGCAGCAAGCAAATTTTATTTCACAAACATGGTAAAAATAGCAACTATTTCTAGGTGAGTTAAAGCCCAATATATCCAAGTAAATCAGCAACATTCTCTCATCATAATTCATCATTTATCAAGTCTCATCCAGCCATTAATCTTTCTCAAGTTCATCTCATGCACATAAATATTCATAACCATCTCATATTCATATAGCCAAAACCAAACTCATTGTCATGACTCAAAACAGTCCCGAAACCAATCCTAATGACCATGCCATAACCATACCGAATAACCATCCCAAGTTTTGCCTCTAATCATGCGAGTTGGCCAGGTGCTTGTGAACGGAAGCATGGCTATCATGATAGTTTTACACTCTGTAGAGGTGGCATCATTTTATCCAAAAGTTCATGATTGTAACACCCCAAAACCTGTTAAAGAGGGGAATTTAAAAAATTTTGGACGTATTGCATGTGGTGAGACAATTCAAATTCAAAATGGAATTCAAATTGGAATCGGAACAGAAAAGAAAAAGGAAAAAGAAAAAGAAAACGGTCAGTGGGCCGAAACCCACCTCAGCCGGCCCAAAGCCCGTGCCCGCTTCCCCCCTCCCCCTCTCTCTGACGCATGGGGCCTGCGTGTCATCTCCCTCCTCGCGCGTGCGCCCAACCGCCACCGACCTTTCCGCGCTGATCGCAGGTCGCCGGCCGAATTCCACAATCGCAACAAACTGATCCACCCCACGAGCGCCAATTCCGCACGCACACGCCCACCCTGGGACTCCGGGCCAATTTAAACTCCCGCAAACCCCCTCTGCTCGCCACCTCGCTCGCGAACTTCCGCCACCGGTGAGCACCGCCTCCCAACCTCCGAATTCCCCTCGGCACAACGCCGTTCTGGTCCATCTAACCGGTTTCACATCATCGCAGCATCGAACACTAGCCGGTGACGCCCACTCCGGAACGATTTGCTGCCCAGACAACCGACGCCGTCGAGCTCCGGTGAGGTCTAGCCGCCGGTCATCTCTGAAGTCGTCGAATTTCCATGACCCAACCCTATCTGACCCTCGGTACACCATCTGCTAACCGCAGGGAAGCCGCACGACCGGAGAACTCGAAGGATCACCGAACCAAACCACTCCTCCATCAAGCACCGAGGAGCTCCTCCGCCCGTCGCCGTCGCAGAGCCTATTCCAACCCTCCCGGGCCCAAGAAGATCCGTCGGTGAGCTTCCCCTACCCCTCCGCGGCCGATCTGTGCAAAAAGATGCGAGTTCTAACGCACAGCGGCAAAAACCGAGATTGCGCTAGCGAGATCACCGTCCCCGCAGCCGCGCGCGCGGGCTGGCTCCGGCCAGGGCGACGTGGCCCCCTGAGGCCCGTCCATTTTAAATCGTGCGGTCCCGAATAGATCTAACCCGTACCGCTTCGCGTTATAATCTCAGCCGTCTGTTTTAAATCTAACGGCCCACGTCAGCCCCGCGTTATAAAGGCCAGGAATCTTACGCGCTACCCCCTGGGGATCTCGGAAAACGTGACCTAGCCCCGGAAACTTCTGATCTAGCCCCTGGACCTTCAGAAATTCATGTAAATTCATTTAAAATCAGTTTTAGCCCCTGGACTTAATAAAAATTAGGAAAACCTCTCTGTTTTGTGTAATTAGGCCCCTGAAAATTTAGGAAATAATAAATTAGACCCTGCAGTAGGGTGGGTTTGCACTTCAGACCCTATAGGATATTAAATTTAGAAATTGAACATATGATTAGGGTTTAAATTCAAATGGTGATGCAAACACATGTGCAAATACAAATTTAAATTTTCCTAGCACTTGGAAACCTTTAGAATGAGTTAAAAACTGATTTTAGGCTTAAATGAGATCTGACTAAGTGCTGCTTACTTTTACTATTTCTGGAAATTCATTTTAAGGCTAGAAAATAATTCTGAAAATGGGTAAAACAAATTTAATTTGATCCCATCAGAGGGGAAGTTCAAAAATATTTTATTGAACATTTTAGATCAGAACCTATTTCTGTTTAGGTGATATGTCTCACTATTTTAATATTAAAGTTTACTTTTAGGCATAGAAAATATATCTAAAAATTTAAGAAAATAGGTATGCATAATTAGAAAATGTTAACTGAGGTCTCCAAATCCAAAAATTTCAAATTAAGATTTTGTAGAAGATCTGAAAACCTATTTGAGAGTAGGAAAGTATCTTTCATGCAAATTTTGTGGCTAAGAAGTGTATTAATTAAATATAGAGAATTTATTCAAATTGGAAATTCATATATAGTGTGCAATTAGAAATCTGAATACACAAGTTAGAAGTAATATGTATGTTTAAAAGTGCATGTAGGCCTAAAATCAACACATCTAGGGTAACCACAACACTTAAAAATGTGAATGACTTTCATATGTATGTATGTGTGGTTTGCATGAGTGCAAGTGTGGACTATGGCTTATGGAATGTTGTTTTCTTTTGCTATGTGTGTAATGGCATGAGTAGAACCAGCCCCAGAGCAGGTTCTCACCTTTCAAGATCAAGACTTTCCATTCCGAGAGCAGCAGGAAGAAGGCAAGTGTCTTTGACCACTTTGATCCTATACTAGGATGTGTAGTTAGAATTTAAATTAATTGCATTGTCAATTTGGAATATAGTACCAAAGCTAGGAAGTTTCCCTAGATTTTCATTATCTTACTTCCTTGTAGCCTGGGTTGGGATTTATTTTATTAGGTCATTCATTCATAGTACTTATGCTTAGCCATGCTTAAGAATGGGATAAGTGGGATATGAGATCATTAACTTATTTACCATACTCTTGAATGAGATATTATGAGTTATGTAGAGGTAGGGATCGAGGCAAGTTGGATGATTTGGTTGGTGTTGTGTGCACGAGACTCGGGTTTGTGTTTAGTGATTGCCTGGATCCTAAGGACCGGTTCATGGAACATGTAACCTGGCTTTACCGTGCCAACCACATGCTGAGATGGGGCAGCTTGGCCGATTAGTTAGGTGTATCTCCGGCGTAGTATGGGTGTTTGGATGGTGCGGGGAATAGGTGTCAGCTGGACTACCATATGAACCGCAAGGCTCAAGAGGGGGCCACTGCAGCGGGGTTGGAGCCTCTTGTATGCTGTTAGGGGTGAAACCTCAGTGGGCCCACGCTCGTCGGAAATCACTTTGTAAAGGCCTCGTAGTGATCTCCTGGCTACACACCTGGGAAGTGTGAACGTGGTTCGCGGCCACTGGCATAATGGAGGTTCTTTTAGTCCACCCGGCAACGGGGGATGAAATCACTACATGTGGGTACAGTGGTGCAAACTCTGCAGAGTCAAAACTGTCATGACAGCCGTGCTCACGGTGAAGAGCGGCTTGGACTTATTCATGATTAGAGGATGACGAATGGGAAGGTTGAGGATGTTAAGCGGGGAGCTTAACATCGGAAGTTATGTTATGGTTACTTGATTTTGATGATGGGTTGGAAGATTGGGACCATTTCACCTATGTAGTAATGTAGGCGCTTAATAAGCTAAGGTGATAGGTATTAATTGCGTAGTGCTTTAACCATGATTTCAACCTCTCTTTGCTGTAGCCATGCATGACATAACTTTCTCCCACTTGCTGAGTACCAATGGTACTCAAGCTTGCTTTTCTGTTGGTTTAAATTGCTGCTCAGGTCAAGGGGATGATGTGGAGTTCAATGACCAAAATTTCGGACCTGAAGAAGGATTTTAGGTTCACGGAGTCTCTCGGGAAACGCATGTTGATGGAGCCCACAAGATTTATATTCCGCTGCTGTTTTATTTACATGTTATGAACATATTTATCGTCCATCGAGACATTATGCTATGTAAGACTTATTTATATTCGAACACTTGGCTTGTAATATATGATGCTTCACTATTTGTCATCACATGTATGAGAAAATGGTCCTGGCATACATGTGATATTCACTCGGTTGCTCTTTGGACAAACCGGGTGTGACAATGATTTCGTCACCCGTCGGCGACTGCAGAACCTCTATTATACCAGTACACAACCGTCGGTGTATGGCCAAGAGATCACAAAATAGCCTTTACAAAGGGGCTACTAGATGTACGAACCCACTGAGGTTTCACCGGCAGGCTCGAATCACCATTCTCCCACCCACGGGCCCCCTCTTGTGCCATGCAGTTCCCAGAGCAGTCCCTCTCGACTCCCATTTCCCGTGCCATCCAACGGTTCAGTTAAGCTGCACCCATATTTGGCCTTGTGGTGGCACTGTTTTCCTGGCATGTGCTGGCATGAACCAGTCCTTAGATCTAAGGCAAGCAAACCACCATGCTCATTAACATCATCAAGTTCTCATCATCATTATTCACATGAGTGCAGTAGCTAGACATGTTTTATTTCAGCTTCCCGTATCCCGTAAGTTAAGCGAAGCAAAAAGGAAAAACGACCATACCCGACTCATCAACTTTCCCGACGACAAGTATGGTTAACAAAACTAGTAAACTCCTATAAAAGGGTGTCCAATCAAGTTGACTCAAGCATACGAGTTTTCGCAAACAAAACAGTTTCAAAACATGGGATCAATATGGTCAAGGGGCACTTGCCTTGCTCCTGTGGCTCTTGTTGCTCAAGCGTCTCGAAGTCTTGGTGCTGTAGGTCCTCGTAGATGGCCTCTTGAGCTTGTACTTCTACTCATGACCACGCACATACAAAATTCACAGCAATCAATCATAATGCACAAACTTTACTCAAGATGCAATGGGTAGATGAATGCAAATCCTATGGAGCTATTTTATTAAACCAGTTTGTATGTGTTCTTGCATGTTTTAATGGACTTTCATGGGGTTTTATGATGAACGAGGGTGTTTGGATCTAGTGTGGATGTGGTGATGATCTTGACTCAAGATCTAGATCAATTCCACCGTCAAAAACCGATCAAAACACGATCTGTCCACACGCAAAAGTTTCTGCTCGAAGGGAGCGAAGAAAACGGATGCGTAGAAATAGCGGCTGAATGTGGCCTAGAGGGGGTGAATAGGCCTTATAGAGCTTCCTGCACACTTAAAGTAGTTGTCAAAAACTTGATTGACCGGACTAGTCCGGTTGTGTTAGCGGACTAGTCCGGTGTACCTGAAGTGTGTAGATTGTATAAGTGTTATGCAGGAGAATCAACTCGTTTAGCAGCGGAAATAAGGACAACAGTTATTCTATTTTGATTTTGCAATGTGAGGTGTGATTATGCCCGTGAATGAGACTTAGCAACTCAAATTATGAAGTTTAGCAACTAGATGTTCTATTCAACAAAATTAAGGAGGCAAGCGAGACTCAAATTTTACCGA
The DNA here is from genome assembly GCA_030760725.1 of Neostapfia colusana. Lineage (NCBI taxonomy): Eukaryota > Viridiplantae > Streptophyta > Magnoliopsida > Poales > Poaceae > Neostapfia > Neostapfia colusana. The sequence goes on from JASWHV010000005.1 coordinate 12,983,453, forward strand.
GGTTTGATCTCACCAAGAGATCTACATCCTCGTTGAGGAAGCTCACACAGAGCCGGGTCTCTAACCCTTTCCCTTCTCAAGTCACCACACAAGGCCGACTTGACTCCACTAGCACGGGTAATCACCGAGTTTGTGGGGCAACCTCACACGTTGAGGGCTCCCACAAGAACTACAATGAGAAAGCGATCAAATACACTCAAAAGAATCACAATGCAGAATATGAGTGTAGAGAGATCAAACCCCAAGAGCTCACAACGAAGGAACGACGATCTCCCAATCCCAAATCCAAGTGTTTGATTGATTTTCACCTTTTTGCACCTTAGATGTGTGGGGAGATGTGTTTTTGGGCTCTTGGGACAGGTGGCGGCGCTAGGGTTTTTGTTTCAAGTAGTATGAGTCGTATCTCATTGTTTCAAGGCTGTGGATCACCAATTTATATGGTTTCCAAAAAGTTATCATTGTAAAACCTAATACCGGACTAGTCCGGTATATGATCGGACTTGTCCGGTCTACTTCCAGTGGGTTAACCGGACTAGTCCGGTCTAAAAATGGACTTGTCTGGTGCTATGTGAAGTGGGGTTCCAGAAAGTTTAGCGGATTAGTCCTGTCGCATGGATGGACTAGTCCGCAGTCCTCTAAAGAGGACAACAGAAACATGAGCGGACTAGTCCGGTCTAAAACCGGACTTGTCCGGTTGCATTGCAGTAAGCTGACCGGACTAGTCTGGTCCATGAACGGACTAGTCCGGTCTCCAGTGGATTTTAGTTGATTTTTAAACCCCTCACCCTTACGCAAAGTCATGAGCTCTTGGGATGTGTCTCTCACACACACCCTATACATTTAAATCTACTTTGCTCTTCTAAATTCCACTAAAGTCTTCCTTTTTGGGCACCACTCTATTTTTCACCTTTTTGTGTGCACCGAGCTAGTTCACTTTGTTTGTCCTGCAATCATTTCGTTAGGATCTCATATGCTTGTCATAAATTCTCCAAAACCCACAAGGGATACCCTAGATGCACTTTCAATCTCCCCCTTTTGGTGATTGATGACAACCATTTGAGATATCACAATTAAGAGAAAAAAATGATTTTTCATAACGTGTGCATATATGCGAATAATGAATAACTAACAAGAAAAACTTCTCTCATATACACACACCTTATGGTGGGGTGTCTAACAAATGTGTGATCAACAAAAATGTGATGAACGAGGATAAAAGATAACAACCATAGATGTAAGCATCACACATAAGGTAAATAGTCATATTACAATAGTTTTAAAAATAAGTACAAGTCCTCGATCATAAGTCCTCGATCACAAGTCCTTAATAACTTATCCTAGATAATCTCTCCCCCCTTTGGCATCAAGGCACCAAAAAAAGGGAAAAATCGAGTGGAATCACTCATCGCCGTTCCCACTTTCACTCTCAGTCCTATCTTCATCTTCCTCTTCACCTTGATCTTCATCATCTTGACCATGTAGAGGGTTAGCAGCTGAACCACCACCAAACCCAAGGGAGCTCAACTCTTGGTCAGTGAAGGTTGGCATTTCAGTGAAGTCTTCAGCTGAGTCCTCAGAAACCTCAAGTGACCCTTGTGGCTCAATTTCCAGTTTGGCCCAGATGGCTTGGATGTTGGCTTTTACATATCTTTGATGCTTCTTCCTGGCCAATCTCTCTTCATGTTGCTTAACTTCAACTTTGCGACAAGAGGCAAACATAGAAGATAGCATCTTGAAGATGCCACTTGAGGATTCCCGAGTAGAGGAGGTTGCATGAGTGGTAGCTGCAGCCTCAGATCTTGGCTCCTCTTGAGCTCTCTTGGATCTTCTTTCTTCTCCGGGTGAGGCATGAGTAGAAGGAGCAGAATATATAGTGGGCTTTTGGGGCCTAAGTCTAGTGTGAGCCACATCCTTTACGAACTCCAATCCTGTCACTTTCTCAATCATGAACATTTGTAGGGTGCATAGCCGCAAGACCGGATGGGATTGATAGAGATATTGACAATGTCATTGTAGATGTACTCAAACACATTGAATTTCCTCTTCTTGCTTATGACCTTCATTAAGGTTCCGAGGGTGCCCTGAACAGTCCCTGCATCTCCCTCTTTGGGAGCTATAGTCTTCCTCAATATCCGATTGAGGACTACAAAGAAGGGCTTAATGTATTTTGTGGTTGGAGGCCTGAATGGCATTCTTGTATCATATAGAAAGTCCAGCTGATCCTTCTCCAGTGGTTTCAGGTTGTGAATCACATGTTCATTGTCCAAAGTATGCTCAAGATGAAGGATCCTTGCAAATTCTTCATATGTGACACTGTACTGAGACCCATGTGTCATCCAAATCATCCTGTCGTTGTCATCACGAGCGAAGTAGAGAGTGGAGTAGAATTGCGTGATGACTTCATCATTCCAGTCACACTGGAAAGAGAATAGTTCTTTTAACCCATGAAGCTCGAGGGCTGTCACAACCTCCTGATAAGATTGACATCTCTTGGACTGAAGATAATCAATATCAACCCACTGACTGTCGACAACGGGATGCTTCATCTTCCGATACACATGTTCATAGTAATCAGCATGAAAATTACTCCAAAATATGGGGTCAGCTGACTCTCTGGGCTGATTATACACTTCTGCTTTTCTGAACTTGTCAGCTAGTTCACCCCCTTTTCCAGTGTAATCATTATCTGAAGGTTGCCTGTTGCAATGAACGGGATTTTTCATTTTCAGAGGCCTAATGGGGCCACTAGCAAGCCCCTTCCCTTTATTGAGAGTCCTTTTAGGTCCTGAGGAGCTCTCGGCCATAGCCTTCCCTCGAGGCTTCTTCACAATTACTTTCCTCTTCTTAGGCAAATTTTCGTCGGAAGGTGGAGAGTGGACATTGACATCATGTCTTTTCTTCATCACTCCCTCCTTGGCTCTCCTCACTCTTTCACGTTGAACCTCTTCGTCAAGGTGAAAAGAGTCGTCATCCGAGCCTGAAGACATGGTGCCTGATAAGGAGTTCAAGGATTAGATGCGAATGGACTCATTATCGACTTCAAATGGGAATGTAGGGGTTCAACTGTCAGAGACCGGACTTGTCCGGTTTCAGAGTGCGGACTTGTCCGGTGGACCGGACTTGTCCGCATCTGTGAGCCGGAGTAGTCCGGCCTGTCATAAGAACCCTAATGTTTCATTTGAATCAAATCTCCTATCTAAGGACACAAAGGCAGGAAAGTGGTAGGAATGCATCTATTTAGGCAATGTACATCCTTTTGAAATCAAAGGAAACTAGCTAGAACTAGAAAAGTTGAGATTTTGGTTTTAGGGGGGAATTTACCAAGATTTGAATATTCGCGTTGAAGGAGCAAGAATCTATCCGGGTGGGTCCGGAGAGTAGAATCCACTCGTCGAGGAGAGGCTTTTTCACGGAGAAAACTTCGAGTTTGAGGGCTCAACTCGAAAATCACTTTGGGAGCTAGGGTTTAGGAGAGGGGGTGAGACAAAGTGCTTATGAGTGGAGAGGGAGGGGTTTGGTCCGGCCAACTGCTTCTATATGCGACTGACTGGACTAGTCCGGTCATGGTAGCGGACTAGTCCGGTGCCCCTGAATTAACCTAATTGTGTCGTCTGTCCGGACTAGTCCGGTCGACAACCGGACAAGTCTAGTTCCAACAGACTTGATGCAGATAGTAGAGTTTAGAGGTGATCCAAGGACACTAATTTTTGCAAATAATCTTGGTAATTATGACCAGTAGGCAAGCAACAATCAAACAATGGTCATATTTCGCAAGATTTCTTCATTAAAATAGTTTTCTTAGAATAAAAAGAGATGAGGAGCGGTTTTTACAATAAAATGTAACATTTGAGGTTGCAACGAGGTATGCAACGTTTCAAGCCACTTTTTGAGACTCAAGAATATTAAGTTCATTTCTTAGCTCACAAAACCTTTTCTCATCTAATGGTTTGGTAAAAATATCTACTAGTTGTTTTTCAGTTCTAACATGTGAAATTTCAATGTCACCTTTTAATGAGTGATCTCTAAGAAAAGTGATGACGAATATCTATGTGCTTAGTTCTTGAGTGCTCTACTGGGTTGTGTGCAATTTTTATCGCGCTTTCATTATCACATAGAAGCGGAATATGATTTAGATTGTAGCCGTAGTCTCTAAGAGTCTGTCGCATCCAAAGTAGTTGTGCACAACAACTACCTGCTGCAACATACTCTGCTTCCGCTGTTGAAAGAGCAATAGAGTTTTGCTTTTTAGATGACCAAGAAACTAGGGATCTGCCAAGAAATTGACAAGTCCCTGAAGTGCTCTTTCTATCGACTTTGCATCCTGCATAGTCGGCATCGGAATAACCTATCAAGTTAAACTTGGATCCTTTGGGATACCAAAGGCCCAAGTTTGGTGTGTGCACAAGATACCTTAGGATTCTTTTTACAGCAATTAAGTGACACTCTTTAGGTGCGGCTTGAAACCTTGCACACATGCATATGCTAAGCATAATATCTGGCCTAGATGCACATAAGCAAAGTAAGGAGCCGATCATTGACCTATATACCTTTTGGTCCACATTTGGACCTTCTTCATTGAGATCGAGATGTCCGTTGATTGCCATGGGTGTCTTGATGGGCTTGGCTTTGTCCATATTGAATTTCTTGAGGATGTCCTGTGTGTATTTGGTTTGGCTTATAAATGTGCCTTCTCTCAGTTGCTTCACTTGGAATCCCAAGAAGAACTTCAATTCGCCCATCATCGATATCTCGAACCTATCTGTCATAATTTTCTAAATTTCTTGGTCTTCGAATCCTGGTGGCTGCTCCACATAAACTTTCTCCTTTATCGGACCGTTGAGGAAGGCACTTTTGACGTCCATTTGATACAACTTGAAATTATGGTGATAGCATATGCCAATAAAATACGAATGGACTCAAGTCTAGCTACGGGAGCGAAAGTTTCGTCGAAGTCCAAACCTTCGACCTGAGAATAACCCTTGGCCACCAGCCTCGCTTTATTTCTTGTTACTACTCCATGTTCATCTTGCTTGTTCCGAAAGACCCATTTGGTTCCAACGATGTTCGCCCTTGGTCTTTCCACCATCTTCCACACTTCATTTCTTTTGAAGTTGTTCAATTCTTCTTGCATTGCCATCACCCAGTCTGGATCCTTTAAGGCTTCGTCTACGCTGTATGGTTCCAGAAAAGAGACAAAAGAATAGTATTCACAAAAATTTGCAACGTGAGATCTAGTAGTTACTCCCTTAGCAATATCACCAATGATATTGTTGACAGGATGGTCTCTTTGTACACTCTGGTGTACTCTTGGGTGAGGAACTTGTGTAGCTGCTTGTTCTTCATCATCTTCATGTTCATTGTCTCCCCCTAGATCATTGCTTCCATGATTATCTTGATCTTCTTGATCTTCCAACACTTGATCTTGTGTGAAAGCTCCTCCTTGATCATTGCTTCCTTGTTGAGGTTCACCTTGTGCATTTGAGTCTTGCGTTTGCTCTTGTGGTAGAATATCACCAAGTGCCATTTTCTTCAGCGCTTCACATGGAGCTTCCTCTTTATCTAGCATACACTTATCGACTTGCTCCACTTGTGAGCTATTAGTTTCATCGAACACTACGTCACGTGCTACTTCAACAAGGTCGGACACCTTGTTGAAGACACGATAGGCGTAGGCATTCGATTCATAGCCGAGCAAGAACCCTTCATCGGACTTCGAAGCAAACTTTGAAGCCCTCGGTTTCTTGTTCAGAATAAAACATTTACAACCAAAAACTTTGAAATAAGAAACATTAGGCTTTTTACCGGTAAGGAGCTCATATGGAGTTTTCTTTAGTAGTCAGTGAAGGTACAGCCGATTTGTGGCATGACAAGCAATGTTCACCGCTTCTGCCCAAAATCGATCTGATGTCTTGTATTCGTCCAACATTGTTCTTGCCATTTCAATCAATGTTCTGTTCTTCCTTTCGGCCACCCCGTTTCGTTGAGGAGAGTAGGGTGCCGAGAACTCATGCTTTATCCCTTCTTCATCGAGATACTCTTCAACTTGTGTATTCTTGAATTCTGTCCCGTTGTCACTTCTGATGTTCTTCACGGTTGATGAGAATTCGTTCTGGGCTCTTTTCAGGAACTTCTTGAGGATTTCCTGAGTTTCTGATTTATCATACAAGAAAAATACCCAGGTAAATATTGAAAAATCATCAACAATTACTAAACCGTATTTGTTACCGCCGATACTTATGTAAGCAATTGGACCAAATAGATCCATGTGAAGAAGTTCCAGTGGTCTTGTAGTGGTCATTATGTTCTTGGTGGGGTGTGGTGCTCCGACTTGTTTTCCCGCCTCGCAAGCGCTGCACGGCCTGTCTTTCTCAAAAACCACATCCTTTAGACCTCGGATGTGACCACCTTTTAGAAGTTTCTGCAGATTTCTCATTCCAACATGGGCTAGCCGTCTATGCCACAGCCATCCCATGTTGGTTTTAGCAACCAAGCAAGTGTTGAGTTCGGCTTTATCTTTGTTCAAATCAACAAGATAAAGCTTTCTCTTCAACATTCCCTTGAATGCAATCGAGCCATCGCTTCTTCTAAAAACGGTCACACCCTCATTAGTGAATAAACAGTTATAACCTTTGTCGCATAGTTGAGATATTGACAAAAGGTTATAATCTAGGGAGTCTACATGTAAAACATTAAATAAAGTGTGTTGAGGAGATATTTCAATGTTACCGCTACCAAGGACCTTTCCTTGGCTGTTGTCTCCAAAGTATATGCCTTCACTTGGATCCTCATTTTACTCGTACTCCACAAACATATCTCTCTCTCCGGTCATGTGATTTGTGCATCCGCTATCTAGCACCCACTTAGATCCACCGGAGGAGTAAGCCTGCAAAACAGAATTATTCCTTGGTTTTAGGTACCCAAGCTTGCTTGGGTCCTCTCAGGTTAGTCACAAGAGTCTTGGGCACCCACACACAAGTTTTTGAGTTCCTGTGGCGTGGCCCTGTGTATTTAGCAATAACTTTTCCATATTTGTTTCTCATAAGAACATAGGAAGCACCAAATGTACGAAACAATATTTGTAAATCAGATTCATGTGATTTTTCCTTAACAAAGGTGATTCTTTTCTTTGCATGATTAAGAGTGGACATGTGTTTGTTCCTGTCAAACCCAAGACCATCTTTGACGTTGGGAGGTCTAGTGATCATATATGCACTACGTGCATATTTGATCTTCTCCTTATCAAAGATGCCATTTTGGGAAGGATGCATATCATGAGAAATTGAAGTATTAGAAATGATATTTTTCTTACTAGAGCATATGCAGGTTCCAATTGTTAGTACTTCAGTTTATCTTGATCATGCTTTTATTTGCTTTTTGTGAATAATGAGGTGAGCCAGGGGGGTGTCCTGAGCCACTCACCGCAGTACCCCATCATCTGCATGCGCCCGAGTCATCAGGTGAGCCGAACAGACTCCTGACCTGATGGACCTCGGGACTTGGCAGAAGAATCGGGGAGGGAGTGAGGTCTGTTAGTTGGCGTGAGTAAAAATCAGAGAACCGACGTGAAGCAGTTAGCTTTTCACGTGGAAAATTCATCTCGTCCTCACACTCTCTCTCGCTAACACAAAAGTGCCAAGAAAAGCTCGTGCTCCTGGAGCCCGGCGCAACTGGGAGCTCTGATCCCAACAAGTGGTACCAGAGCGAGGTTCGGCGATTCTTGACGATGTCGGCTCCACCTCGGAATGATGGCTCACTCACCCCGGAGCGCAGAGGCCGGAGGTTTTCGGCGAGGCTTCGCGGCAGGTCCCCGCCACGGTGGGCGGGACGGCGCAGCAGAAGTGTGCGCGAGCCTGAGATCGTCGTCGAGCGGATCGTAGAGCGGGCGGCACCGGTCGGGAACTTCCCGGTGCTGACGAAGACGAACTACTACGACTGGGCCGCCCTCATGCGCGTAATGCTGCAGGCACGGGGCCTGTGGAACGCGGTGACTGAGGAAGCGTCGGACTACACGGAGGACCGCATGGCCCTGGAGGTCATTGCCAAGGCAGTACCGCCTGAGATGATGGGCTCGATCGCGAGCAAGCCGTCGGCGAAGGCGGCATGGGAGGCGATCATCATGTGCAACGTAGGCGTTGATCGGGTGCGCAAGGCAAAGGCCAGCACCCTCAAGCGCGAGTTCGACTCGCTGACATTCCTCGATGGCGAGTCGATCGACGAATTCGGCGCGCGCATCGGCCGGATCACCAACCAACTCGCGGTGCTCGGCTTCGAGTACAAGGAGGAGGAGATAGTACGAAAGTTCCTCCAAGCGCTGCCGCCGAGGTTCGAGCAGATCGCCACGTCTATTGAGACGTTGGTCGATCTGGAGACCATAACGGTCGATGAGTTGATTGGGCGCCTCAAGCCGTCAGAAGAGCGGATCAATCACGGCGGGGGCAGTGTGATCGCCAGCCTGAACCTGACGGAGGACGAGCTCATCGCCAAAATCACCTCGCGGCTGAAGATTGCCGGTGGTGGCAACACTGATCAGCAGAAGGAGGCGTCGTCGTTTAGTGGCAAGCGCGGGAGAGGACGCGGCCGGGGACGTGGAAAGGGCGCCAGGAGCGGCGGTCGTGGCGGTGGAAACACCGGCCGTTTTGGCAACACGGTTGCGAGCGACGAATGTCGCTACTGCGGCAAGAGCGGGCACTGGGCTCGCGAGTGCAAGAAAAAGAAGCGTGACGAGCAGGCGCACGCAACACAGGTGGATGATGATGGCGAGGCCGCTCTGTTGGTGGCAAGTGCAAGCATCGATGCTGATCCTGTGATGCCGGCAGCAACCGAAGTACACCTCAAGGAGGACAAGCTCTTCGTGCAACTTGGTGACAAAGCTGGGGGTAGTACCCGTTGGATCCTGGACACGGGAGCTACGAATCATATGACAGGGGAACGCTCAATGTTCTCCGAGCTAGACTCCAAGGTGCACGGGACAGTGCGTTTTGGTGATGGGTCCGTTGCAGGGATTGAGGGGTGTGGGACAGTGCTGCTCCAGTGCAAGAATGGTGAGAACAAAGCACTGCCAAGAGTGTACCTGATTCCGCGCCTTACTACGAGCATCGTGAGCCTGGGTCAACTCGAAGAAGGAGGGCACCGGATCCTGCTGTTCGGAGGGTACCTCAAGATCTGGGACGCCAGGGGGAAGTTGATGGTGAAGGTGGAGCGTACACCAAACCGGCTCTACGTGCTGGAGCTCAACATCGCGCGCCCTGTGTGCATGGCAGCGCAAGGGAGCAGTGCGACATGGAAATGGCATGCAAGATATGGTCACCTCAATTTCGGAGGACTCCGACGGCTGGCTGACAACGGTATGGTCAGGGGGCTGCCTCAGCTTGATCAGGTGGATCAGGTATGTGACAGTTGTCTTGCCGGGAAGCAAAGACGACACTCATTCCCTAGCGAGGCGCAGTACAGAGCAGCGCACCGGTTGGAGCTGGTCCATGGTGACTTGTGTGGGCCGGTGACACCGGCAACACCAAGCGGCAACAAGTTTTTCTTTCTCCTTGTCGACGATCTCAGTCGCTACATGTGGCTGACCGTGATGAGGACCAAGGATCAGGCCATGTCGGTGTTTGTGGCATTCCAAGCACGGGCGGAGGTGGAGGCCGGGCGCAAGCTTGGCACTCTCCGAACGGATCGGGGTGGCGAGTTCACAGCACGCGCGTTCATCGAGTACTGCACCAAGGAGGGAATTCAGCGACATCTGACCGCACCGTACACGCCGGAGCAGAACGGGGTTGTTGAGAGGAGGAACCAAACTGTAATGGGCATGGCAAGGAGCATGCTAAAGGCCATGGCAGTCCCAAGTCGGTTCTGGGGGGAGGCTGTGGCAACGGCCGTTTACATCTTGAATCGGTCTCCTACGCGCAGCATCGACGGGTGCACACCGTATGAGGTATGGCATGGGGTAAAACCTTCTGTGCACCATTTTCGTACGTTTGGATGCGTAGCCCATGTCAAGCGAGGGAACAAGAGGCTGTCGAAGCTCGAAGACAGAAGTACGCCGATGGTGTTCATCGGCTATGAAGATGGGAGCAAGGCTTGGCGCTTCTACAACCCATCTACTGAATGCGTCTGCATCTCACGGGATGCAGTGTTCGAGGAGGATCGTGCATGGGACTGGGGCCATGACGAGTCGGGAGACAGCATGGAGCCATTCATTGTTGACTACTTCTCTGTTGGTGGCATGCGGCTGCATAGTCAAGCGGACCGGCGGCAGGAGGTGCTCACGCCAAGGGAACTTGGCTCGGCATCGACCCTAACTCCACACGGCGGGGACCGCTCACCAATGCCATCGTCACCCGGGATGGTGCAATACACGACGCCACCAGCAGAGAGTCCTGACCTCGATGCAGATCACGACGATGCACCTCGTCGATTTCGCAGGCTGGAGGACATATTGGGGCAACGATCTCCACCTGGCCCTGCTGATCAGGGGATAACTGAAGAATTACTTGCAGCAATCAACGAAGAACCAAGCTCAGCTGAAGAGGCTCTGAAGATTAAACAATGGCGCCTGGCCATGCTGGAGGAGATGGCCTCAATTGAGGAGAACAAAACGTGGACGCTGGTGACCTTGCCACCCGGTCACCGCGCCATAGGACTGAAATGGGTGTTCAAGTTGAAGTACAATGAAGCCGGTGACATTGTGAAGCACAAAGCAAGGTTGGTCGCTAAAGGGTATGTTCAGCAGCATGGGATAGACTTCGATGAAGTTTTTGCTCCGGTTGCACGGATGGAGTCCGTGCGTTTGGTTCTGGCCGTGGCGGCCCACCATGGCTGGTCAGTGCATCAGATGGATGTGAAGTCAGCCTTCCTGAATGGGGACCTCAATGAAGAAGTATACGTCACTCAACCACCGGGGTTCACATCAGAAGGTCATGAGCAGAAGGTATTGAAGCTTCACAAGTCTCTCTACGGACTGCGTCAGGCTCCTCGTGCATGGAATACAAAACTCAACATGAGCCTCGTGCAACTGGGGTTCACTCGGTGCAGATCCGAGCATGGACTGTATACCCGAGTCAGGAGCAATACGAGGTTAGTAGTTGGTGTTTATGTCGATGATCTACTAATTGTTGGTGAATGCGTGAAGGAGATTGACAGGTTCAAAAATGAAATGAAGCAATCATTCTGCATGAGTGATTTAGGACCTCTGTCATATTACCTCGGTATCGAGGTGAAGCAGGGACGACATGGAATCGAGTTATGCCAGAGGGCGTATGCCAAGAAGCTGCTTGAGAAGGCAGGCATGACAGGATGCAACGGGTGCGTGACACCCATGGAACCAAAACTGAAGTTGTCCAAAAGAAGCACGGCGCCGCCGGTGGATGCAACCCAATATCGCAGCATCATTGGGAGCCTACGCTACTTGCTCCACACGCGACCAGACTTGACGTTCAGTGTCGGGTTCCTCAGTCGTTTTATGGAGGATCCCAAAGAAGATCACATGGAAGCACTGAAGCATTTGCTGAGGTATGTCGCGGCAACCACAGATTACGGCTTACAGTATGACAGAGGAGAGGGGGAGCTTCGACTACTTGGATACAGCGACAGCGATTTGGCAGCTGACATCGATGGCCGTAGAAGTACGACGGGAGTGTTGTTCTTCCTTGGCAACAGCCCAGTCACGTGGTTGTCCAGGAAGCAAACGGCTGTGGCAAAGTCATCGTGCGAAGCAGAGTATATGGCGAGTGCGGCAGCGGCTGCACAGGCGACTTGGTTACGCCATCTTCTTGAGGAGATGATGGGTATTAGTGTTCCAAGGCCGATCATCAGGATGGATAACACGGCAGCCATTGCATTGGCCAAAAATCTCATTTTGCATGACCGGAGCAAGCACATCGATGTCAAATTCCACTACACCAGAGAATGTGTTGAGCGTGGTGACATCGAGCTGGAGCACATCGGCACCAACGAGGAGTTGGCGGACACACTAACAAAGGCGTTGGGGGCAAAGCGCTTTCATGAGCTTCGGAAGAAGATTGGCGTCGTCCAGGTTTCCATGACCAAGAAACAGAAGTAGGGGGAGATTGTTAGTACTTCAGTTTATCTTGATCATGCTTTTATTTGCTTTTTGTGAATAATGAGGTGAGCCAGGGGGGTGTCCTGAGCCACTCACCGCAGTACCCCATCATCTGCATGCGCCCGAGTCATCAGGTGAGCCGAACAGACTCCTGACCTGATGGACCTCGGGACTTGGCAGAAGAATCGGGGAGGGAGTGAGGTCTGTTAGTTGGCGTGAGTAAAAATCAGAGAACCGACGTGAAGCAGTTAGCTTTTCACGTGGAAAATTCATCTCGTCCTCACACTCTCTCTCGCTAACACAAAAGTGCCAAGAAAAGCTCGTGCTCCTGGAGCCCGGCGCAACTGGGAGCTCTGATCCCAACACCAATTGTTGTCGAACTCATATCGTTGGAGGAAGAGCTCTTGGAGGAAGATGAGTCACCTTGCTTGAGCGACTCAACTTGCAACTCAAGGATCTTGTTAACTCTTGACAAGTTAGCAAGCTCATCCTTGATTGCAATATGTGAGTCCTCTAGCTTTGAGTAAGTCTCCTTACTCAAGGCTAGCTCAAACTCAAGTGACTTGTTCTTCTCTCTTTCAAGCTCAAGAAGTTTTTCAACTTCTTGATATCTCTTCCTTTCACGGATGAGCATATCTTCTTATCGGTTGACAAGTTCCTCCTTTTCAAAGATTTCGTTCGACAACATTTCTATTTTCTTTAAAGAAATTTTACTTAATCCTCTAAACATTTCTTCATTATCACTAGAGCTATCAAAGTCATCAATAGAGTTATTTAATGCAGGAGGAGTAAGTCGAACCTTTTTCTTGCCTTCTTTAGCCATAAGGCAGGTATGGTTGTTCATATCCCATCCTCCCATGTTTGGGAAGAGTGTAGTTCTCATGGTGGGTTTCCTAACGGCAATGGTGGCCATCTCCTCTTCTTCATCGGAGGAGGACTCATCGTTTGAGTCCCACTCCTTGCCAATGTGAGCTTGATGAGCTTGTCTCCTTTTTCTGAAATTTTTCTTCTCATGTGCTTTTGCTTCCTTCTTCTTCTTGTTTTCTTCATAAGTACAGTCCACCATGAAGTGACCGTACTCTCCACAATTATAGCAAGTACATTGAGCCTTGGATTTTCCTTTATCCTTGCTTTTCCCTTCATTTGAGTTATTGCCATGTCTTCTCCTCATCATGCGCTTGAACTTTTTGATAAAGAGTACCATTTCTTCATCATCTAGATCGGTGCTCACGTCGCTTGTATCTCCGTCATCTTGGTCTTCACGGGTTTCTTTGAGTTTGGGTCTACACGTTGCTTTGAGAGCAACTTCTTTCTTTTTGGAAGAGGTAAGCTCGGTTAAGTCTTTGACGTATTGAGACTCCTTCTCCATCATTTCATGATTTATGATCTTCCCCAATAACTCATCGGGAGTCAGTTTGTGAAACCTGGGGCTTTCTCTAATCATTGAGCAAAGTGTGACGTTTCTTGGCATGAACGCTCTAATCATCCTTTTGACCACCTCGTGATCAGTCCATTTCTTACTTCCATAGGCACGGATTTTGTTGATGAGTGCCTTCATCCGGTTGTACATGTCTTGAGGTGATTCGCCTTCTTCAATAGCAAATCTCCCCAACTCTCCCTCTAGCATCTCAATTTTGGCTTCACGTACAGACCTATTTCCTTCATGAGCAGTTTTGAGTGTATCCCAGATTTCTTTTGCACTCTCTAGTCCATCAATCTTGGTGAATTCTTCTCTGCTCAGTGACGATGTGATTACTGCAACGGCTTGTGCATTTCTGTGAATCTCTTGTTCTTGTTCCGAAGTGAGTTCTTCATCCGTGTCTGGGATATCTATTCCTGTGCAGACAAGATGCCAAAGGCTGGGATTCAAGGATATTAGATGCATTTTCATGTTGTACTTCCACATGGTATAGTCACTTCCATCAAACTGCGGGGGCCTTCCCATAGGAATGGAGAGATAGTGATTATTTGAATTGAGACGGTTGTAGTTGTAAGGATATCGGGAGTAGTCGTGATGACCACTCCCCATTGTATTTTCTTCCTCTTTTCCCTTTTGTGCCATTAATTTCTTTCTCAGTAGTGCCTTTAGCTGTCTCACTTCTTCATCGTCATGTGGACCTTCTTTCAGCACATCGAAGGCTTTGGCTTCTTGCTCCTCATCGTTGATGTTTGTCTTCGGGATATCGTTGTTCTTCTCAGAGGCCATTGATCTCTCCGAGATGTGAGTCTCGTTGATGGAGAACTTGGCTCTGATACCAATTGAATGTGGCCTAGAGGGGGGGTGAATAGGCCTTATAGAGCTTCCTGCACACTTAAAGTAGTTGTCAAAAACTTGATTGACCGGACTAGTCCGGTTGTGTGAGCGGACTAGTCCGGTGTACCTGAAGTGTGTAGATTGTATAAGTGTTGTGTAGGAGAATCAGCTTGTTTAGCAGCGGAAATAAGAACAACAGTTATTCTATTTTGATTTTACAATGTGAGGTGTGATTATGCCCGTGAATGAGACTTAGCAACTCAAATTATGAAGTTTAGCAACTAGATGTTCTATTCAACAAAATTAAGGAGGCAAGCGAGACTCAAATTTTACCGAGGTTCGATCTCACCAAGAGATCTACGTCCTCGTTAAGGAAGCTCACACAGAGACGGGTCTCTAACCCTTTCCCTCTTCAAGTCACCACACAAGGCCTACTTGACTCCACTAGCACGGGTAATCACCGAGTTTGTGGGGCAACCTCACACGTTGAGGGCTCCCACAAGAATTACAATGAGAAAGCGATCAAATACACTCAAAAGAATCACAATGCAGAATATGAGTGTAGAGAGATCAAACCCCAAGAGCTCACAACGAAGGAACGACGATCTCCCAATCCCAAATCCAAGTGTTTGATTGATTTTCACCTTTTTGCACCTTAGATGTGTGGGGAGATGTGTTTTTGGGCTCTTGGGACAGGTGGCGGCGCTAGGGTTTTTGTTTCAAGCAGTATGAGTCGTATATCATCGTTTCAAGGCCGTGGATCACCAATTTATATGGTTTCCAAAAAGTTATTGTTGTAAAACCTAATACCGGACTAGTCCGGTATATGATCAGACTTGTCCGGTCTACTTACAGTGGGTTAACCGGACTAGTCCGGTCTAAAACTAGACTTGTCCGGTGCTATGTGAAGTGGGGTTCCAGAAAGTTTAGCGGACTAGTCCTGTCGCATGGATGGACTAGTCCACAGTCCTCTAAAGAGGACAACAGAAACATGAGCGGACTAGTCCGGTCTAAAACCGGACTTGTCTGGTTGCATTCCAGTAAGCTGACCGGACTAGTCCGGTCCATGAACGGACTAGTCCGGTGTCCAGTGGATTTTAGTTGATTTTTAAACCCCTTACCCTTACGCAAAGTCATGAGCTCTTGGGATGTGTCTCTCACACACACCCTATACATTTAAATCTACTTTGCTCTTCTAAATTCCACTAAAGTCTTCCTTTTCGGGCACCACTCTATTTTCCACCTTTTTGTGTGCACCGAGCTAGTTCACTTTGTTTGTCCTGCAATCATTTCGTTAGGATCTCATATGCTTGTCATCAATTCTCCAAAACCCACAAGGGATACCCTAGATGCACTTTCAGCGGCGACGTATTAAGATGGGTAATGGGGACCTACCTCACTTCCTCCTTGTGGCAGGGCCTTTCTCCTAGCAATGGTAGCAGCGGGGAATTTTCTATGGAAGATTAGGGCAGGACAGATCGTCGGGCTTCCTATCCGGCGACGGCGAGGCATGACGGGGCTCGACCGCGGCCAAATTCGGGCAAGGGGGGGGGACTTGGCGACTTGGCAGCAAGGAAGGGGGCTTGGCAGCAGGGGGTGACCAAAAGAGAGAGGGGTGCGGCCATGGGGTGGGGGTTATATTTATAAGGGGAGAAAAAGATTCCTAGGGATGGAAACAAAGAGTCCTAGCAAGATGGGACTCAACCAAAGAGTTCTAGGGGTGGAAAAATAGAGTCCTAGCAAGATGGGACTCAATCAAAGAGTCCTAAAGGTGGAAACAAAGAGTCCTAATGGTGGAGGATTTAACCAAAGAGTCCTAGAGGTGGGGGACTTAACCAAAGAATCCTAAAGGTGGGGAATAGGGTTTCCCCCCTTAAGGGCTGCGGCCAAGGGGTCTCCCCCTTAATTGGTTCGGCCAATTTGGGGAAAATTCCCCCCAAATGTGGGGAAAATTCCCCTTTTGTGGAATTGGATAATTTGGAAGCTTTGGGGAAATTTGGGAATGGCTCATTTCAGCTATGTTTTTCCCATTCCTCACCATTTCTATGTCACTTGTTCCATTTTTACATTCCCCTCTCCATTTCATGTCCCATTCTCCATTTCTACATTCCCCTCTCCATTTCTATGCCCCATTCTCCATTTCTATATTCCCTTCTCTATCTCTATGCCCCATTCTCCATTTCTATATATATTTCTCCATTTCTGTGGTTCTTCCTCCATCTCTATGGTTCCTTCCTCCATTTCTATGGTTCTTTCTCCATTTCTTTGGTTCTTTCTCCATTTCTATAGTTCTTTCTCCATTTCTAGTTCTTTTACAATGCTTTTCTACATGAAAAATGTATGCAATGCATGGTAATGAATTTGAGTGTGTTACAAACCTACCCCCCTTGAACTGAATCTCGCCCTCGAGATTCGATAGAGTGGAGAATAGATGAGGGAATTCTGCCTTGAGATCTTCCTCACGCTCCCATGTGGTCTCGGCTTCCGTGTGATGGCTCCATTGTACCTTGCACCAACGAATCACTTTGTTCCTCATGACCCTTTCCTTCACGTCCAAAATTTTTACGGGGTGTTCCGCGTAGGTCAGATCCTCTTGAAGTTTGAGTTCATCCATCGGTACTTGTTCTTCCGGTACTCTTAAGCACTTCTTAAGTTGGGATACGTGAAACACGTCGTGCACGTCAGAGAGGTGCGTTGGCCGCTCTAGTTGTCAGGCTACTTCTCCTCGATTGTCCAAAATCTTGAATGGCCCGATGTAGTGAGGTGCTAACTTTCCCTTGACATTGAACCGTCGTTGGCCTCGGATAGGCGATACCTTAAAATACACGAAGTCTCCCACTTCGAAGGTCAATCTTCTTCGCCTATTATCCGTATAACCCTTTTGTCGTGATTGAGCGGCCTTTAAGTTTTCACGTATCGTTTGGACTTGCTTTTCAGCGTCTTGCAGCACTTCAGGTCCGAATACTTGGCTTTCTCCGGTCTCATTCCAGAATAGCAGCGTTCTACACCGTCTACCATACAATGCTTTGAAAGGTGACATCTTCAAGCTGGCTCGGTAGCTGTTGTTGTATGAGAACTCAGCATACGGCAAGCTACTATCCCAACTACGCCCATGTTTCAAGGCGCAAGCTCTCAACATGTCTTCCAAAATTTGATTTGTCCTCTCAGTTTGCCTGTCGGTTTGCGGGTGATAAGCGGAGCTGAAATTCAGTCGTGTACCCACGGCTTCATGCAGCTTCTTCCAGAACCTAGAGGTAAATTGAGAATCCCGATCTAAAACTATCCTCTTCGGAACTCCATGGCGACACACGATTTGCTCCATATATAGCTCGTCTAGTTGTGGAATGTTGTACTTGGTTCTAACAGGAAGGAAATGGGCTGTTTTCGTCAACCGGTCTACAATAACCCAAATAGAGTCGTAACCCGAATGAGTATGTGGCAGTCTGACTACGAAATCCATGCTGATGTCTTCGCACTTCCACTCAGGTACTTTCAATGGCTGCAACAATCCAGCGGGTCTTTGATGTTCGGCCTTCACTCGTTGGCACGTGTCGCATAAGGCAACATATTCAGCTATGTACCTTTTCATACCATCCCACCAATAGCAAGTTTTCAGGTCCTTGTACATCTTTGTACAGCCGGGTGTATGGAATAAGGTGAGTCATGTGCCTCCTTTAATATCGTGTCACGGATGTGCTTCACGTTAGGCATACAAATCCTTTTCCCTAACCAAAGTGTGCCTTTCTCGTCTTCCTTAAAATCCTTTTCTATGCCTTGTCAGATTCTTTCCTTGATTTCCTTGATTTCCTCATCTGTTGCTTGGCCATCTCGTATCTCTTGTTCCAGCAAGGAGTTCAGTTCTATCACCTCCATCTCGTTCAAGAACCCGATATGTAACCATTCGAACTCCTTGCGCAGCTCAGGTGGCAGCTCCCGAACCGTGAATTGGTGACATGCTCCCTTTCGGCTCAACGCATCAGCTACTACGTTGGCCTTTCCGGGGTGATAGTTGATTCCAACATCATAATCCTTGATGAGTTCCAACCATCGACGTTGCCTCAAATTCAGATCCGTTTGCGTGAATATATACTTGAGTCTTTTGTGATCCATATAGATCTCACATAGGTGGCCAAGGATATAATGCCTCCAAATCTTCAAGGCATGTACCACGGCTGCAAGTTCCAAATCATGTGTGGGGGTAATTCAGCTCATGTTTCTTTAGTTGTCTCGATGCATAGGCTACCACTTGTCCTCCTTGCATGAGTACACATCCAAGCCCTTGTCTTGATGTGTCACAATATATGTCGAAACTCTTGCTTACGTCTGGCAATACCAAAACCGGCGCTGTTGTTAACCTCTTCTTTAGCTCCTTGAATTGACACGCTGGTGTCCACTGAAATGCTTTCCCCTTCATTAGCAATTCAGTCATAAGCTTCGCTATTTTGGAGAAATCCTTGATGAACCGGCGGTAGTATCCAGCCATCCCATGAAAACTCCGAATATCTCTCACATTCTGCGGTTGGTTCCACTTCAAAACATCTCCCGTTTTTCCGGGATCAACCGACACTCCTCCTTCGGAGATAATGTGGCCTAGAAATGATATCTCCTTTAGCCAAAATTGACACTTGCTGAACTTAGCATACAACTGATGCTCTCGCAGTTTCTGCAACGTCAACCTCAAGTGTTCTTCATGTTCTTCCTCGCTTTTTGAATACACCATGATTTCGTCGATGAAAACCACGACGAACTTGTCCAAGTACTCCATGAAGACCTTATTCATGAGGTACATAAAGTATGTGGGTGCATTCGTCAACCCAAAAGACATAATGGTATATTCATACGAACCATACCATGTTCGAAATGCAGTCTTGGGTATGTCGGAGGACTTAATCTTCAGCTGGAAGTATCCCAACCGAAGATCAATCTTGGAGAAAATTTGGGCACCTTTCACTTGGTCGAACAGGTCCTCTATACGGGGAAGCAGGTATTTATTTTTGATCGTCACCTCATTGAGAGACCTATAATCCACACACATCCTTTTGGGTCCCATCCTTCTTGTCTACGAAGAGCACGGGGGCTCTCCATGGTGACGAGCATGGGCGTATAAAACCCTTTTCTAGCTGCTCCTTAATTTGCTTCTTGAGCTCCACTAGTTCATTAGCGGTCATCCTATATGGCCTTTTCGCTATAGGTGCAGTTACGGGTACTAAATCAATGGAAAATTCAATGTCCCGGTCAGGTGGCATACGTGGAAGTTCTTTCGGGAACACATCTGAATATTCTTGAACCACCGGAATGCTTTCCAATGTCACTTCTTCGACGTGGTTCAGCGCTGCTTTCCCGGTTGCCGGTTAGGCTGCCTCGAACTCAATACGAGTACCGTGCTCACTCGTCAACTGCACGATCCCTTGAGCACATTGAATCACTCCGTTGTGCTTGCTTAACCAGTCCATTCCAAGTATTATGTCAATCCCTTGAGAATCCAAGACAATAAGATTGGCAAGAAAGTCTACCCCCCTTATTTTAAGGCTTACTTTCGGACATACTATATTTGTAGGAGCTAGAATTCAGATTTGAGAGAAAAGATTTCCCAACTATATGCATCAAGGTATATAAACTAAGCAACTTCTATTATTAATGTCAGCCTAGATGAGGATGTGAACACATGCCGAAGCATCTCACATCTCTCCACTATGTGTGGATGTGGGCATTCGCCGAAACGTTCCACAACTAACACCAGCACATAAACACAAGCAATCATCATAAAAATTTCAGCACACTACTCTTATTCAAGCTACTGCGGTCTAAGCGTTCTTATTGCAGCTTTATTCAATGGAAACCTAAACTTAATCGTGAGAACCGGTGCTGTTCTCGCCGTGTGACCGGGGTGGTCCATACATGGGTGCACGCCATGGTGAGTCGGCTGTCCATGTAGGGATAGATGACGCTGGTGCTCCATTTATTCCCGCGTCAGCACGAGTCTCCTCTTGTTTTTCCAGCAAATACAGCTTCTTGCGGAGGTAACGGATCTCTTCTTGTGCGCTTGCATAGCGGTTTCCTAACTCCACGAGCAACCTCTGAGACTTGTCAGCAGCTTGTGGGTTAGAAAGAGCTCCTCCATGGGGTCCAATGATCTCCCTTGTACCACTCTTTCGATACTGGTGCAGCTCAAACGTAGTGTTCTCAAGCTGCTCACGGAAGGCGTAGCCCAGTCCGATGAGTGCATCCCATGCAGCATCATCGATAGCTTCTGCCCTTGTAGCTCTCCATGTGGGTGCGAAGTGCCGGGTGACAACCCTACCGTTAGATAGGATGGTTACTTCAGCCTTCCACTCTTCATGTCCGATACGAGGGACTTTCTTGAGAAGATATTCCGGGTATAAGCTACAGCAATCCAGAAATTCTTTGAGCTCCTTGGATATGTGTCCTCCTTCCATTCCGTCGGACCAAAATTCTTGAACTGAATGGTTGGCCCGTTCATCACCTCCATTATTGGTCTCAGCAAGGGGTGGCTCCTCTTTGGATTCATCTCCTCCCGACATAGCTTCATGAGGCTCCAAGGGGTGTAAGCCCGCGTGAAATTCCTCCTGAGGTGCGTACCAATGCCATTCTTTTGGATCATTCTCCATATCATCTTCGAATGGTTCCACTTCTTCCGGATCTTCTTCCTCATGCATAGAGCTATTGACTTCCTCTTCATCATGAGGTTCCATCTTCACCTCCTTCCAATATGGTCCATCGGACACCTCAATGGGGTTAAGTGCTCTCCCACGTGGTGGTGGACGAGTCCTTATTCGTGTTGTGCTCCTGATCACCAGCATCTATAAATAGGACATGAGAATCTTTATAGAAGAAGAAAATAACTCCAAACTTCAGAAGCTATGAAGCAAGAAAGCAAAAGTGTTGCTATCCAAAAGAAGGGAAAAAGAGGGGCTGAAAATAGCACTTTACGGTGTCTGAATTGGCAAGTAAAGTGCAGCAGCAAGCAATTTTTGAAAATAGCAGTTTAGAGGAGTGTTCCTATGTGTTTTAGAGTGTCCATTCTACCTAGGCTTGCGTCCTATGGTCAACGTGGCTCTGATACCAATCTGTGACACCCAGTTCCGAAAATAGAACCAAGTGAATGCATGTGTGCCCAGGATGTTCATCACACATACACATGTAATTCACAAATTGAATTCAGAATATGACCACAAATAAATAGTGTTTAAGTACTTTATTACATCGACGCATTGTCTCACTCATGAATCTCTAACTTATTCTTGCAGCGGAAGACTCTAACGACAGTGGAAATAACTAAACAGCAGGCTCCAAATTCAACTCCACAGGCATGTTGACGGTAGTTCGCACGCCTAGTACTCCACATGGTCCTCGAAGTACTCATCTCCTGTAGCTAATGTATATGTGGTAATGCAAGGGTGAGTACATGTCGTACTCAGCAAGTGCGGGAAAAGTATGACATGTAGCTTATAACAAGGTAGGCAATAAAAAGGCTCATTGCAGCAAGCAAATTTTATTTTACAAACATGGTAAAAACAACTATTTCTAGGTGAGTTAAAGCCCAATATATCCAAGTAAATCAGCAAAATTCTCTCATCATAATTCATCATTTATCAAGTCTCATCCAGCCATTAATCTTTCTCAAGTTCATCTCATGCTCATAAATATTCATAACCATCTCATATTCATATAGCCAAAACCAAACTCATTGTCATGACTCAAAACAGTCCTGAAACCAATCCCAATGACCATACCATAACCATACCAAATAACCATCCCAAGTTTTGCCTCTAATCATGTGAGTTGGCCAGGTGCTTGTGACCGGAAGCACGGCTATCATGACAGTTTTACGCTCTGCAGAGGTGGCACCACTTTACCAACAAGTTTGTGATTTTGTCACCCGTCGGCGACTGAAGAACCTCCATTATACCAGTACACAACCGTCGGTGTATGGCCAAGAGATCACAAAATAGCCTTTACAAAGGGGCTACTAGATGTACGGACCCACTGAGGTTTCACCGGTAGGCTCGAAGACCCATTCTCCCACCCACGGGCCCCCTCTTGTGCCATGCAGTTCCAGGGCAGTCCCTCTCTACTCCCATTCCCCGCGGCATCCAACGGTCTATAACAAGCTAGCAACACACCTAATTAGTCAGCTAAGCCGTACCTATATTTGGCCTTGTGATGGCACTGTTTTTCTGCCATGTGCTGGCATGAACCGGTCCTTAGATCTACGACAAGTAAACCACCATCTCATTCAGCAACATCCATGAACCAAGCTTGCCTAGGTCTCCCAGATTCCATGCTCATTAACATCATCAAGTTCTCATCATCATTATTCATATGAGTGCAGTAGCTAAACATGTTTTATTTCAGCTTCCCGTATCTCGTAAGTTAAGCGAAGCAAAAAGAAAAAACGACCATACCCGACTCATCAATTTTCCCGGCGACAACGATGGTTAAAAAAACTAGTAAACTCCTATAAAAGGGTGTCCCATCAAGTTGACTCAAGCATACGAGTTTTCGCAAACAAAACAGTTTCAAAACATGGGATCAATATGGTCAAGAGGCACTTGCCTTGCTCCCGTGGCTCATGTTGCTCAAGAGTCTCGAAGTCTTGGTGCTGTAGGTCCTCGTAGATGGCCTCTTGAGCTTGTCCTTCTACTCATGACCACGCACATACAAAATTCACAGCAATCAATCATCATGCACAAACTTTACTCAAGATGCAATGGGTAGATGAATGCAAATCCTATGGTGCTGTTTTATTAAACCAGTTTGTATGTGTTCTTGCATGTTTTAATGGGCTTTCATGGGGTTTTATGATGAACAAGAGTGTTGGGATCAAGTGTGGACGTGGTGATGATCTTGACTCAAGATCTAGATCAATTCCACCGTCATAAACTGATCAAAACACGATCTGTCCACACGCAAAAGTTTCTACTCGAAGGGGGCGAAGAAAACGGATGCGTAGAAACAGCGGTGACGTCGTAAGATGGGTAATGGGGAACTACCTCACTTTCTCCTTGTGGCAGGGCCTTTCTCCTAGCAATGGCAGCAGCGTGGAATTTTTCTATGGAAGATTAGGGCAGGACAGGTCGTCGGGCTTCTTCTCCGGCGACGGCGAGGCGTGACGGGGCTCGACGGCGGCCAAATTCCGGCAAGGAGGGGGAACTTGGCGACTTGGCAGCAAGTAAGGGGGCTTGGCAGTAGGGGGGACGACCAAACGAGATAGGGGTGCGACCATGTGGTGGGGGTTATATTTATAAGGGGAAAAAAGAGCCCTAGGGGTGGAAACAAAGAGTCCTAGCAAGATGGGACTCAACCAAAGAGTCCTAGGGGTGGAAACAAAGAGTCCTAGCAAGATGGGACTCAGCCAAAGAGTCCTAAAGGTGGAAACAAAGAGTCCTAATGGTGGGGGATTTAACCAAAGAGTCCTAGAGGTGTGGGACTTAACCAAAGAGTCCTAAAGGTGGGGAATAGAGTTTCCCCCTTAAGGGCTGCGGCCAAGGGGTCTCCCCCTTAATTGGTGCGGCCAATTTGGGGAAAATTCCCCCCAAATATGGGGAAAATTCCCCTTTTGTGGAATTGGGAATTTGGAAATTTTTGGTAAATTTGGGAATGGCTCGTTTTAGCTATCTTTTTTGCATTCCTCACCATTTCTATGTCACTTGTTCCATTTCCACATTCCCCTCTCCATTTCTATGTCCCATTCTCCATTTCTACATTTCCCTCTCCATTTCTATGCCCCATTCTCCATTTCTATATTCCCTTCTCCATTTATGTGCCCCATTCTCTATTTATATATTCCTTTCTCCATCTCTGTGGTTCTTCCTCCATTTCTATGATTCCTTCCTCCATTTCTATGGTTCTTTCTCCATTTCTATGGTTCTTTCTCCATTTCTATGGTTTTTTCTCCATTTCTATAGTTCTTTCTCCATTTCTAGTTCTTTTACAATGCTTTTCTACATGAAAAATGTAGGCAATGCATGGTAATAAATTTGAGGGTGCTACATTCTAACATGGAAAGCAGAAGACTGGTGCTGGTAAACACAATGGAGCCGACGATGTTGAGTTTAGTGACTCCAGCAGTTCAGGCTTGTATCACAGTTCATCGGATCCTTTTCCAAATATAAAAATTAAAAAGACTTCAGAGGATCTCGACGCGGAATATGATCCTGCCGGCGAGATATGAAGCACAAATCTTAACTCCAGCAGTTTAAGTTAATGTTGGTTGTCAAGTATATGAAGTCTTATAATTCTTTTCTACCTAGCTTAATTGCCAAGACAACGAGGTGACTTCGGCTCCTGAAACCGCAGAAGGTTCTCCAATGGTTGAATTCTCAAATTCAGTCAAGCGAAAACAAGGGCAACGAGGTCCCAATAAGGGTCCATTGAACCGCATCATATACATAACAAGTGTCGGTCCAGGTGGGCTTCCCCAAGAACCACTGGATTAAGTTACAAAGTACCAAAATGCATGCGGTTATCTTGTTAGAGAGCGCGTGCCGATCACAATCGAGAATTGGAGAAAATTCCCTGAGGCGTACAAGAATGAGTTGTGGCAGAAGTTAAAGAAACAATTCAAGTTCCCAAAAGGCACGGAAGAAGATGTAAAGAAAGCAACATTGGTCTCTTGTGGCAATAAGTTTCGTTGTTGAAAGAGTGAAATGAATGCTTATGTTAAGGACAATAAGGTCCCTAGCCCGAAGAAGATGGGAAAAATCACATAAGCTCAGTGGCAAGAATTTATTCGTCAAAAGACCACACCTAAGGCTAAAGCCCTAAGTGAATCTAGGTCAGAGCTTACCAAAAAGAACAAATACCATCATCGCTTGGGGTCTGCCGGATATACCCCCAAAGTTGAGAAATGGAATAAAATATTAGAGGAAACTATCAGTAAGGGCAATCCTGACCCGCTACGCTACAAGCTGCGATGAGAGAACTAAGTGGTGGGTCTTAGCTCGGTCAGGTTTGACCAGCAAGGGCAAACTTAAAAAGCCAGACTCTGTGAACCAAGTGGAGCAAAAAATGAAAGACGTAATTGAAAAGCAACAGAAGGGTCTCTTCAATCCGAAAAGGGAGAATTACCAACTTACCGCCATCCTAGGTAACCCTGAACACGGTAGACGAGTTCGAGCAATCTCTTCTCAGATGTCCTAGAGAGATGGTTTCCCGAACGATAAAGAGTTATATAGATGACATGACAAGTTCAAGAAAACAATTGAAGATATGATTGATCAAAAGGTCAAGGCATCTATGAAAGAAAGAGTAGATGAACTTATAAAACAGGACAATTAACGCCACGGAATAGAGCGATGGTTTCCGTGGCAATGGAGCATTTGATATCTCCAACTTCCTACCCTAGCAGCGTAGGTTCTGTGCCAGGCTCAGGGTCAACCCATAAGTTCACTGTCGATGATATTGTTAAGGACACATCTTGTCGTCTTATTGCCCCGATGGGCAGAGCAGGGAACAAAACAAAACAAAACAGGTTGCCACTGCTATGGCAAAGCTGAACCTTGTCTTTAACGGCAATTCACTTCCGTTGTATTATGCTGTGGTGCAAGTTCTTCAGATCATTGATAGCGATTATGAAGATTATGAAATATACCACATCACATCTGAGGGGATCACGACTCTGGGGCAGGCAGTCAACCAGTTAATCCTTTGGCACCAACACGATATCGTGTTGTTGGATGATGAGCCGAGGTCTAGCCCCATCGCATCTCGAAAGACTGCAGCCCCGTATTCTTCGTCGAAAGTCTAGGAAGATCCACTCCCGCTATGTCCCAGCAAGGATGATAGTAACCTTGCTAGTAAAGATAACCAAGAGCAACCAGTTGAACAACAGCTTGAAGCAGTACAAGAGCAAGCTGTTGGTAGTAATGAGCAATCAGTTGAACAACAGGATTGACGATAGGACAATGTCCAACTTTCAACGAATACTCCTCGGTCAGTGCCCGTGAAAGTTAGCACATACGAAAAGGAACCTTCTAAAGAAGTTATTTGGAAAAATGAAGAAAAATATTACAAAATCTAATGCATCTCGTGTTTCACATGAGCCAGTATTAGAAAATATTGAGTGGGAAGAAGACGGTGTAAAATATACTCAGGAGACGACTTTAGTTAAACCAGGAGTTTCGGTATACATGATTCAGGACGTTCCTCCTAAATATGAGAATGGGAAGCCGTTCATGACATCGGCACAGCTTAGCAAATAACCTTACTCGCTCAGAAGAATACACAAGTGGTACATCATTGCCAGCACAAAATATGACATTTGTTACGTCACATTTCTTGTGCCAAAAGAAGCATTCTAGGGCATTGGAGAAGATAAACGAGTCCTTCTCTTTGAAGATCTACGGAGGTTTTTCTATCGAGGCATGCTCGAAATCAACCTGCTACTTGTCTGGTGCTTGTAAGTGTCTCTAATATTTCATAATTTTTTTCTTACTACACGCATACACATGTCATGAGACAATTACAATTCTGGACTTATGCAATAGGATAAAATACATGGATAATGAAAAACTAAACTTCAAGACAGCTATCCTTGACCCTACAGTTATTGAAAGTCGAATTTTGACTTTCAGGTGCAACGGGACTCAGAACAGTACAAGCGCGTGACAAAAAAAAATTTGAAAAATCAATCGCAATCCAAAACAAGGATAAAAAGATAAAGGTTGCAACCTACATAGGACATGCCATGTTTAATATTATCAGAGATGGCAAGGATCTCGTAAATCCTTCATACCACTTTGAGTAAGTTCAACACATGGCATAGAAATAGCAATTATTGCTAATTTTTAACTTAACACGTGTGTTTGTACATGTGCAGTAAACACTACATAATGATCTTCAACAAACCAACGTAGGGTTTGGCAATGGTTTTGGACTCAGCCGATTACTCACAAGATACTTACAAAGATTTCCTTGACATTTTGAGAAGGTACAATTATTCGATACTTTTAATATACATGCATATATATAGGTTGGCAACTCTTATATGACATTCTTTGTATGACACCGCTTGGCGGTTTTACGCGAAGAAACATGGCGGTCAGAGACCTCCTAATAAGGATGCATTGTATATATCAATATATTATCCTTGTCCCAAGCAGCCTTCTGGGAGCGTTATGCGGGTATTATGTGTGCGAGCATCTTCGAACCGCCTGCGAATATAGAGTGAATCATGAGGATGTAAGTTATACTTAATGTCAATATTGTATTTTCTTACTTTTGAGTTTCATTTTCATTGTAACTAGCGTATTTTAATACTATTATGTTATCGTTGTCAGCAACACATTCTAAATCTTGTTATGTATTTCATTGCAGCACACAAAGAATGTGGACGAAGAATGACCGGTTTCTAGAGATATGCCTGGTGGAGGAGCCGATAAGATTGCGAGTGAACTGTGTCACTTCAGCCGTCACGAAATTTTCCACCGAAAAGGGCAGTTCTTCGATGGCGCAGGTGTAATAGCTGATGTGCTAGAATTTTGCCAGTATACTGAGCATCAATTTGGTTTTAATGAAAAACTTGTAAACTATGAATTGGGATGTATTGTACTTACACACACACACAGATATATATATATATATATATATATATATATATATATATATATATATATATATGAGATGACTTTTTGGTGATATTGTGTCGATGATGCTTGTCAGAATATATTGTTTCTACTATGTGTGAATGTGCATATGAAATTTACCAGGAAACTAAAAATAACAGCATGTAGTACATAACAAAACCGCATGTGATAATATAATTTCACATACGGCTTATCGTAGGTAACGAACCGTCTGTGATAATAGAGTTACACAGGTGGCTAGTCGTAGGTAAAGAACTGTGTGAGATAATAAAGTTACACAGGCGGCTAGTCGTAGGTAAAGAACCGCTTGCGATAATAGAGTTACACAGACAGATAATCTTACGTTACAATCTGCCTGTGATAAACGTTCTTCACAGACGGACAGTCGTAAGTAAAGAACCGCCTGCGATAATAGAGTTATCACAGGCGGATACTCTTACGTTACAAACCGCATGTGATAAAGATTCTTCACAGGCGTCTAGTCGTAGGTATAGAACCGCCTGCGATAATGGAGTTATCACAGACGAATACTCTTACATTGCAAACCGCCTGTGATAAAGAGTCTTCACAGGCGGATTTACGAAGGTTAAGACCACATGTGATAACGTTTTTCACAGGCGGTTTAAGTTTCCGCATGTGAAAATTGTGATTATCACAGACTCTTCGTTTCAGGTAGTTTTGAAAACCACGTGTGATAATACGCTTAGAGCCGCCTGAGATGAAACTTGTTGTAGTAGTGTCAGATGCTAATATTATGACTTGTAAGTGGGTTTATCGGCACAAGTCTCATCTAGATGGTTCTCTTGATCGTGATAAGCCATGTTGGATACTCCATGATTTTACTCAACAACCTGGTTTTGACTTTGATGACAGTTTTCTTTTGGTGAAGCTAACTACCATCTGCACTGTAATTTCCATTGTACTGTCTTTTGACTGGCTGATTCATCATCTTGATGTGAAGAATGCCTTCCTACATTGTGCTCTGACAGAGAAAGTTTACTGAGAGAAACCCTCTTATTTTGTTGATCCTACTCATCTCGATTTTGTGTATCGCCTAACAAATATTTATATGGTTTGAAAGAAATTGTGTCTGATACAGTTACTTTGCTTCTATTATTCTATCACTAAGATCTGTTGGTTCTCGGTTAGATACTTCTCTTTGTCAACCGATATGGCTCAGACACAACGTATTTTTTGTTATATGTGGATGATATTGTTTTGGTTCCTTTATCAATGCCATTGCTTCATCGTGTAATTGATGTTCTTGCTTTAGAATTTTATATTAAGGATCTTAGCATGCTTTATCATTTTCTGGGTGTCTCAGTTACTCAGCGCAATAGTGGTTTCTTTCTGACAGCGGTAATATATGGTTGACATTATTGAGAGAGCAGGTATGGCTGATTGTAAGCCGGTTGACACGTCTACGAGGAGCTACAGCACCAAGACCTCGAGACGCTTGAGCAACACGAACCACGAGAGCAAGGCAAGTGCCCCTTGACCATATTGATCCCTTATTTTTGAAACTATTTTATTGTGAAAACTTGTATGCTCGTGTCAACTTGATGGGATACCCTTTTATAGGAGTTTACTAGTTTTTTAACCATCCTTGTCACCGGGAAAGTTGAAGAGTCGGGTATGGTCGTTTTTCCTTTTTGCTTTGCTTAACTTACGGGATACGTGAAGCTGAAATAAAACTTATTTAGCTACTACACTCATGAGAATAAAGATAATGAGAACTTGATGATGTTAATGAGCATGTAATCATGGAGATCTACATGAGCTTGGTTCTTGGATGCTGCTGAATGAGATGGTGGTTTGCTTGCCGTAGATCTAAGGACCGGTTCATGCGAGCACATGCCAGGAAAACAGTGCCACGACAAGGCCAAATATGGGTGCGTCTTACCTGACTAATTATGTGTGATGCTAGCTTGTTATGGACCATTGGATGGCGCGGGAAATGGGAGTCGAGGAGGACTGCCCTGGGAACTGCATGGCACACGAGGTGCCCGTGGGTGGGACAATGGAGATTCAAGCCTGCCGGCAAAACCTCAGTGGGTCCGTACATCCTAGTAGCCTTTTTGTAAAGGCTATTTTGTGATCTTTTGGCCATACACCGATGGTTGTGTACTGGTATAATAGAGGTTATCTTTAGTCGCCGATGGGTGACGAAATCACAAACTTGTGGGTAAAGTGGTACCACCTCTACAAAGCGTAAAACTATCATGATAGTCGTGCTTCCAGTTACAAGCACATGACCAACTTCCATGATTAGAGGCAAACTTGGTATGGTTATTCGGTATGGTTATGGTATGGGTTTTGGGACTGGTTTTGGGACTGTTCTGAGTCATGATAATGAGTTGGGTTTCGTTTCTATGAAAATGAGATAGTCATGAGTACTTATGAGTATGATATGAACTTGAGATAAAGTATTGGGTTGTTGAGGCTTGATTCATGATGAATTATGAAGGAGGGATGATGAATTACTTGGTTATGATGGGATTTAACTCACCTAAATATAGTTGCTATTTTTACCCTGTTTGTGAAATAAAATTTGCTTGCTGCAATAAACCTTTTTATTCCCTACCTTGTTGTAAGCTACATGTCATAATTTTCCGCACTTGCTGAGTATGACATGTACTCACCCTTGCATTCTCACATATATTTCAGCTACAGGAGATGAGTACTTCGGAGAGCAGGTGGAGTACTAGGCATGTGCACTTCCGTCAACATGCTTGTGGAGTTGGAGTGGAGCCCCATCGTCTTTAGTGATTTTCCGCTGTCGTTTAGAGTCTTCCGCTGCAAGAATAAGTTAGATATTCTTGAGTGAGACAATGATCAATGTAATAAAGTACTTAAACACTATTTGTACGTGGTTATATTCTGAATTTCAGTTTGTGAAGTACATGTGTATGTATTTGGAACCGGGTGTCACGTACCCGTTGCATACTAGAATAGGGTCTAGTGAGTTCCTCCTTCACCGGGTAAGTCTTGTTGAGTATTAGTTGCTCAGACTTTGTGGATTAATGTTTTTCAGGTGAGCATGCTTGTGATGTTGATTATGCTAGCAAGAGTTTTCCGGATGAAGCATCGCCTCCTGTAGGGTGGACGGTGCAATGGGAGCCCGACTTGCCGCTGGACTGAATAGGTGTAGCTAGTGCATCGTGACAATTGGGCAATGACACGATGCTAATGCATAGACCACATAGGGAGTGTTGTAATATTTTTCTACGTATAGTCTGCTGCAAAACTTTATGTATTTTGAAACTATCTTCTATGTATTAAACTTGTGAAAGTTTATTATTTGTCAACTATGGCCCTTTAGTATGCAATGCGGTATCGCAGCGCGTGGCACCACCTGAACAAAAGATCTTGTTGTCAAGGTGTGACCCTCATAGATTGGGCCAATTTTATATTTATTTTTGTCTTGACATTTGATATGGGTCGAAATAAATTGTGAAAGGGTCAGGAGCCTTTTATTAGTATGTGGTGGTGGCTTATATATTAGGATTTCAGTTTTTTTGGGCATGCAAGCCTGTTAATGGGTCTAATGGCCTACACATTTTTAAATGGTAGACTATTGACTTCAACGTGCATCACTAAAAAAACACCAGACCTACAACATGTGAGAGCATTCGGTGCTAGGTACGCCCTTTCGGCAGTAATTAATTTGAAAAAAAAAACATTGACACAAAATTCTGATCTATGCCAATATAATCTCTTCTCCAGGTAGCAATCACTCTGGATTTTCAGCAACATCTAACCAATACAATCATTATTGCTGACTGAACTCAGTTAAGTGATACAAATTCAATTGTGTCATATACATATGTGATATAAACTTTCCTACGTACACCAGCTCCGCACAGATCAAGAAAATGGCGCTGCTGCACTTACGAACATGCACACGGTAATTAAGAAAGTTCACTAAATTTTGCTAGATTATAAATATACATGACGATTAAAGCCATAAATTTGCAAAGGAACCGAGAAGAACTGGGTCTCGTTCTTCCTGAAGCCCCCTTTGAAGATACAGATCAGCTTAGGCCCCGAAAAGGTTATACCACTCGCATGTTCCCTTGTATTTTCTTATGGAGCTCTACCTATAGCCTCATAAACATGCATGTAATTTGCATGAACTGTTTGCCATCTAGCCTGGCCGGCCATGTGTGCATCAAGGGGACGAACCCTCTACCGGAGGATCCCTCCGAGAGGTGCCGGGGCCCAGTAGTCAGCGGCGTTGTCCCCTCCGAAGTGAGACGTGCACGACACTGGGACGAGGCACAGCCCTCGGCTCTTCAGGTCCTTCTTGGACTCGTCGTTGAAACCCTAGATGCATATACCAAGTGCATTATATTAGGAAACATTCTATTCAAGTATCCAGCATATGATTAGTAAATGCATTTAAAAGATGAAGGTGTATATTAGAAAATTGTGTAGCACCGTTGTATATACACATGTATGCACATGGTCCAAAATGACTTTGAAGCAAAGCAAAGTGCTGCATCTGTACCTGCTGCTCATCGGGCTGGCCTGCTGCAGGCTGCTGTGCTCCGGTGTTATTATTGTTATGGTTTAGCAACTGCACAAGGAACCACAGTAGCAGAATTTATATCAACAGTGGCTTAAGTAGGGTTGTAAAGGGTCAGATTCTTGCGTCCAGCAATCATGTGCAAACTTACGTTTCTACTCATCTGCCCGTGGTTTCCTTCTCCCATTGGTCCCTGTATAAACAGAAAAAAATAAAGCCCTATGTTGCACGTACAAGCGTGCCGAAAAAAGCTGGAGAGAATAATCTCGCAGATGGGATAAATATGATTGTACCCATGAGTTGTATTGGCCCATGGTTGTCACAGCTAGGGTCAGCTGACATGAGATGTTCTTTTTTTTTGCGACGAAAGATGTTTCATGGCCTTGTTACCCGAGGTTAGCTAAAGTATACATATGTGTTTCAAAATATATCATCGTAAAAAAAGGGTCTAAAAGACTAAAACTTATTCCCAAATAATGACACTCCAGATTTTTTTAGACTTGCAATGTTTTTGTGAGCCTTACATGCATGCATGTTATAACATGGAGAAAAGGTTTCCTAACAGGACGCCCCATGGGAAATTACCGTGCAGGGCCACCACCTAAAGATCTGATTCATGGTACTGCTCTATTAGTTCAGTTAAATAATATAAAAATAAGTACAGCTTCTATTGATGTGATTCTCAAAATTTATATGAAAAAACCGGATTTACCCGTTGCTGGTTAGATAGTAATTACCTACATGGGTTTCAAACCTATACAAAAGCATATTAATATTTGGGTATAGAGTCGGCGTAATGGAAATGAAGCATAATAGCACCACACTTATGTATGCTTGTGTGAATTTTAGGTTCAAACTTCGGTCTTCAAACTTATACAGTTATTTAAATTCACAACTTAATTAATGACTTAACAAAAATAATCTCAAATACTAAACCTATTCTTTCATGCAAATGAACCAATGTTGGATGTCACTTCCAAATTCAGGTGCGTATGATTAAAGCTATCTATTGATCGCATGGTGATAAATACTTATACATATTACATGTTTTGGATAATTATGTTTTTGATAATTTTACTAAAATGAAAGCCCAACATCGAAATATTATTTGGTTTGCAAGTTTTCTTGAAAAAACTAATCACATTGCTCCGAATCAATGAGAAATTACAGTATCGTAAGTCCACATACATCTGTCTTTCATGCCACGTTTTCTGATAGTCAAGTCAAAACATAATTATTTTACTAAAAATAAAAATAATACGTATAAATAAAAATTGAAATATTTATATGATAGTATAATAAACTATATTAGTTATTATTGCAGCATTTTTAATTATTACACAACCAAATTATTAGGTTTCTACATTTTTTAGAAAATAGAATTATATGTTAGCCTTTGTATGTCCGTAAACAACCGACATACAGTTTGCATAGGTTTTCACACAATCTGAATTATAACAAAAAGGCTTTGCTAGAGAGAACAAACTAACAGTACAGAAGAACTAATGTTTTCTGTTTGTTTATTCAGAAATGGATTGTTTTCAAGTTCATAATGGTTGATAGCTGCATGGCGTGATGGTGGTTCCTGAGGATCCGAACCGTAGATTCATGGCAGAACTTACAATTTGCGGTTTGTAGCCAAAAGATCGCCTTTTGATCACTTACGTATGGTTCTTAGCAAAAAAACAAAAAACACTTTTATTCCCTTGCCTAGCGCCGCTGCGCCGGTACGTAGACAGTCTCAAAGATCTAAAGTTGTTTCTCACGAAGATTATCAAAAGGGTGAGTATCCTACGAACGCTTAGCTTGACAAAATACTTCTTTAGACAAAGTTTTCTCAGGTAGCCTTTCATTAAAGTTTTGCCACGGCATTGTCCCACGGGCTACAAAGTGAAGATTTGGGCTCGCAATTTCAAAGGCACCATGCACGTGGATCGGCATATTTATCTAACTTATCATGTAAGTAGTCAATTGATCCCTTCGACCTTGTTCTATGAGAGAGAGAGAGAGAGAGAGAGAGAGAGAGATGAACAGCTTACATTTTGCATGGAGGTTCCATTGTCGTGACCTATGTAAGGGTAGCTGAGAGCCTGGCACAGAAGAAGGTAATGGCAGTGAAAAAAACGTTGGAGAGAGAGAGAGAGAGAGAGTGCGTGTCCTTGAAACACAAGACGCTACAAGACAGGCAGCACCATCCCGGCTGCATCTCGCTGCGTGCGCGCGCCCATGCAACAGCAGCGGCCTTCAACTTTAGCAGCGTGCTCTTGCACTCGGCCCCACCTCCCCCCATGTAATGTATATTCCCTCTCTTTTGTTTCCCGCGCGCAGCTTGGCTATTCCCTACTCCCGCATGTGGCTACTACTGCCACTGTGGTGTGAGGACACCTTTTCGTGGCCCCAGTGTTCAGTGAGTAAAATTCCGAGACTGCTACTCTAGTGCAAGCATCCGCATCCATGGCTATAGCTACAGAAACTCATGCTGCTAGAGCTGACGTGTGGGGCTACATTCCCTGCTCGCCCATATTTCTTTCTGAAGGTCCTATGACCATGACCCATGAGCTTTTTTTTCTCTCTCAACACAGATCACGAGAGAAGGAGAGAGATTGGACCTCAATTTGACCCAGGAGGAATCTGATATAGCCAATGGTCTCTTGCAGCACAGACGCCGTGTCAGTCTGTGAGAAGAGGCACGTGTGTCAGGAAATGCTTTAGGGCTTGTTTGGTTAATAAAAAATGGAGTGGATTGAAGTGAAATAAAATGGAAAATAAATTAATTTTTACTTCAACTGTCCTTAATCCACTTCAAATGAAGAATATTTAATTATATCCAAACAAGCGCTTAGTTGGACACAACCTCTTGAGTGACGAAGGGACGACCAAAACAAAGCAGATGCATGGCAACAACTATAGACAACTGCAACAGCATGCATCGCCCTGTATACGCAGATCTAGCTGATACTCTAGCCACTGTTCGCATTGCCACAAATCAAATGCTATATCTTCTTCGATGATCTACAGAATTAAGTCTTGGATCTCGAAAGATATAAGTAAAGAGTTTCAGTTATCTATTAACCTTGCCGAACGGGGAAACGATCTGGTGAAGCGCAGTTATTCTATCCCCTAGCCTCTCCTTCCTAACCTGCAATATAACCAAAAGTAGATCAGTCAATATGATGCATGCACTTTTCTAACTAGTGTAAGAAACCCCAATCATGCGTCAATTTCCCTCTATTCTTGCTGCACAAATTTCCAGGCAGCGTGCTGGGGAGAGATCGAGTGCTTACAGAACACACACACGCAGAGAGAGAGAGAGAGAGAGAGAGAGAGAGAGAGAGAGAGAGAGAGAGAGAGATATGCCTCGATGCACAAAAATACGAGACTTTTTGGAACACAAAAGACAGGGCCTGTTTGGGTAATGGAAAGAAGTGAGAGTTGAGGAAGAAACCTTTAGAGTAGATTGTGCTGAATAGGAGGCCTGGACCCTAGCCTTCTTGACAGCTGAACCTGTTGCAGTGCTGTTGCACTAGAGAAAGACAAAGGAGCAAAGCATAAATCATCATGATCCCGTTTCAGACAGTCTCAAGAAAGGAACGCTCTTGCCAAGGTGAACTCCAGATTGATTCGAGCCTCGAAACACTGACAGTTTACGCTTGTACCCCCACATAAAACAACTGGCAAAAAAATGTAGTAGTAACCGAAAGAGTTACACCGTTTAATGATTTAGTGAGTGCATACTCTACACACTCACCAAGAGAGCAGCGTGCTGTGAAAATACTACATCACCTTGTTGGTTGACTAAAACTGGGTTTCCTTCGACATGAGAACATGTACTGTTAGCATGCATCTTTTCATTAAAAAGGAATAGCATTTCGATCTTCGATTCACTTAATGCACCATTACCAAGAGATCTTATATTTACAGCACTGTACAGCCTCAACCTAGATGGTTATTAATGAGACATGATCATGGCATATCTTTCCATCGAACAGAGTAAGAGAATGGAGTGCCTTTTGGGAATAACAGCTTTCCCGAGGGAGATCGAGATGAACATAAGGAAAATCGATGGAGATACAAAAGGATTGCATCCCACGCCATGCAACTTACGAATTGTGTCTAAACTATATGCATTCCAAAATACATTATAGATCATAATAAGAATTTTTCATTGACAGACACCCCGCGAGCTCGCTAAGAACTAATGTAAAAAATAGTAAACAAAGCCGTTGGATAGAACAAAGAACAGCCTGTAAGCAGCAAAACGAACCGAAGCAACATCGTATCAAGCGATCTCACCTCAGATGAGTTATCGGACTGGTGACGGTGGCTTCTCATCTCCAGCGGTGCCCTGTTGAAGAAGTCGAGCATGTTGCTGCCAAGGCTGGTGGTGATACATGACCTAGGAGACGAGGCTAGGAGCATCTGGCTCAGGTGACACTTGGCCCCTCCAACCGGCATCTCATGGTCACCATGGACATGGCTCTCGTAGAAATTGTAACTAGCTTGAGGCAGGCTCGTGCCCTCCTCGTTCATGCCGGCCATGCAGGCACTTGCAGCCGCCGCCTGACCCCCCCAATTCTCTAGTCCCTTTGACAGGATTGCTGCGGTGGTACTGAACCTCTCATGATCTCCAACTAATCTCCCCCTGCACATGCAGTTAAACAATGTTCATACAGGTGAACACAAACACATGAGTCCGCGGAGATAAGACCAAGTGCAAGTTAGTGGTATTAAGATGAAATATGCATAAGATGATTAGAAGAAGCTTAGCACTGGGAAAGGCTTGATCCACTATATATAGGACAAAGTGGGTTAACCACTTTATGACTTCACCTAGAGTACAGTTCAGCCATCTGAAACTAAGGCTTATTACATGGATTATGGGGGCTTGTTATTGTGACCCTATTGCATGATTGAATATATAGTACATATTTAAAGTGAAAAAAGGTGTGAGAGATATTTACAGATTCATCTGCCTCCATGATTCCAGCATGTGGTTCTCCTGGCCGTTGCCGTCGTGCAGACTCGGAAGAGAACCGGTGATGTTCATGTGAACTGGCCCTGAGGACGTGTGGGGAAACTGCTGGGAGAAGAGCACTGATGGAGAAGACAAGGAGGGCAGGTTAGGAGAAGCCTCCTGATCTTCATGGCAAGGCTTCAAGCTGCTCCTGGTATTGACGCTGCTGGCACTATTGCCGCCACCGCCAGTGCCACTCCAGATCATCTGTTGAACAAGGGAGGTCTGGAATTCCCCTCTATTCATCACTTCTAGCGGTGAGAGAAAGACAGGACGGAGAGACGAAGTCTTGCTACAACAAATGCTCCTCCTCGACAGCAGGCTAGGTTCTCCTTCAAGTACTCTCTTATCTGTGTCCTGGAAATCTCAGGCCAATCTTAAAGGGGGCAGTGTCTCAATTTCTGGAGGGATAGAGCAAATCTTCTTGGGGGGGGGGGGGGAGAGAGAACAACATCAATAACAAACAGGAGAAGAGGGAAGAGATAGAGAGAGAGGCAGGAGGAGAGAGAAGATGAAAAAGCATAGGACCTGTTTGGAGAGGAATCTGGGCTTTGTTTTGTTTTCCCCTTCCTTTTGCTTCACCCCTTTATTATTTGTGAACTTTCCCCTGCTTTCCTCCAGGCCCCTTTCTCTCTCATACGCACACTCATATCTTTTGTTATATATACACAGATATACACAATCGTTTTTCTTTATTTCCTTCTCTAGTCACTTTTGCTTTATCATTAAAGTGGTGCAGGGAAAGGTATATATGTGAGACACACCATTTCGGACCAAAGGGGGCGGTTTAACTTGTTAATCAAATCTCACTTGTATGTTACTGCCTTTCAAGCCACCAATTGAGCAGGCCTGATAATTGCAGAGATGATAATTAGCTGCAACTGAACGTGCATAGAAGTAACCTCCACAACACGCACCTACACAGGAGCAGTGCACTCATGCTGACACAGAAAGTGAACGTTCATGCACAAGTGGAAAGGGTATTGTCACACCGGGTTTCTTCAAAGAGCAACCGAGTGAATATCACATGTATGTCAGGATTATTTTCTCATACATGTAACGACAAATAGTGAAACATCATTATATTACAAGCCAAGTGTTCGAATATAAATAAGTCTTACATAGCATACGTGTCGATGGACGATAATATGTGTTCATAACATGTAAATAAAACAACAGCGGAATATAAATCTTGTGGGCTCCGTCACAGGCGTTGCCCGGGGGACTCCGTAAACCTAGAATCCTTCTTCGGGTCCGAAGTCTTGGTCATTGAACACCACATCATTCCCTTGACCTGAGCAGCAATTTAAACCAACAGAAAAGCAAGTTTGAGTACCGTTGGTACTCAGCAAGTGTGGGAAAGTTATGTCATACATGGCTAGAGCAAGGAGAGGTTGAACTCATGGTTACAGCACTACGCAATTAATCCCTATCACCTTAGCTTATTAAGCACCTATATTACTACATAGGTGAAATGGTCCCAATCCCTCAACCCATTATCAATATCAAGTAAACATAGTCTCATCTCCAATGTTAAGCTTCCCGCTTAACATCCTCAACTTTCCAATTCATCATCCTCTAATCATGAATAAGTCCAAGCCGCTCTTGACCGTGAGCACGGCTGTCATGACAGTTTTGACTCTGCAGAGTTTGCACCACTGTACCCACATGTAGTAATTCCATCCCCCGTTGTCGGGTGGACTAAAAGAACATCCATTATGCCAGTGACCGCGAACCACGTTCACACTTCCCAGGTGTGTAGCCAGGAGATCACTACGAGGCCTTTACAAAGGGATTCCCGATGAGCGTGGGCCCACTGAGGTTTCACCCCTAACAGCATACAAGAGGCTCCAACCCCGCTGCAGTGGCCCCCTCTTGAGCCTTGCGGTTCATATGGTAGTCCAGCTGACACCTATTCCCCGCACCATCCAAACACCCATACTACGTCGGAGATACACCTAATTAATTGGCCAAGCTGCCCCATCTCACCATGTGGTTGGCACGGTAAAGCCAGGTTACATACTCCATGAACCGGTCCTTAGGATCCAGGCAAGCACTAAACACAAACCCAAGTCTCGTGCACACAGCACCAACCAAATCATGCAACTTGCCTCGATCCCTTCCTCTACATAATTCATAATATCTCATTCAAGAGTAAGGTAAACAAGTTGATGATCTCATATCCCACTTATACCATTCTAAGCATGGCTAAGCATAAGTAATATGAATGAATGACATAATAAAATAAATCCCAACTCGGGCTACAAGGAAGTAAGATAATAAAAATCTAGGGAAACTTCCTAGCTTGGGTACCATATTCTAAATTGACAATGCAATTAATTAAATTCTAACTACACATTCTAGTATAGGATCAAAGTGGTCAAGGACACTTGCCTTCTTCCTGCTGCTCTGGGAATGGAAAGTCTTGGTCTTGGAAGGTGAGAACCTGCTCTGGGGCTGGTTCTACTCATGCCAATACACATAGCAAAAGAAAATAACAATCCATAAGCCATAGTCCACACTTTCACTCATGCAAACCACACATACATACATATGAAAGTCATTCACATTTCTAAGTATTGTGGTTACCCTAGATGTGTTGATTTTAGGCCTACATGCACTTTTAAACATATATATATATATATATATATATTATTTCTAATTTTTGTATTCAGATTTCTATTTGCACACTATATATGAACTTCCAATTCGAACAAATTCTCTATATTTAATTAATACACTTCTTAGCCACAAAGTTTGCATGAAAGATAATTTCCTACTCCAAATAGGTTTTCAGATCTTCTACAAAATCCTAAATTAAAGTTTTTTGGATTTGGAGACCTCATTTATCATTTTCTAATTATGCATACCTATTTTCCTATATTTTCAGATTTATTTTCTATGCCTAAAAGTGAACTTTAATATTAAAGTAGTAAGACATATCACCTAAACAGAATAGGTTCTGATCTAAAATGTTCAATAAAATATTTTTGAACTTCCTCTCTGATGGGAACCAATTTAAATCTATTTTACCCATTTTCAGAATTATTTCCTATCCTAAAAATGTATTTCCAGAAATAATAAAAGTAAGCAGCACTTAGTCAGATCTCATTTCAGCCTAAAATCAGTTTTTAACTCATTCTAAAGGTTTTCCATGTGCTAGGAAAATTTAAATTTGTATTTGCACATGTGTTTGCATCACCATTTGAATTTAAATCCTAATCACATATTCAATTTTCCGAAATAATAACCCTCAGGGGCTGATGTGCAAATCCTCATTACTGTGGGGCCCCATTTCTCATTTTCTAAATTTTCAGGGGGTCTAAGTGTGCAAAACAGGGAGGTCTTCCTAATTCTTATTAAGTCCAGGGGCTAAAATTGATTTTTAAATAAATTTACATGAATTTCTAAAGGTCCAGGGGCTAGATCAGAAGGTTTCAGGGGCTAGCTATTCTTTTCTAACAAGTCCAGGGGGTAGCGCGCAAGATTTCCAGCCTTTATAATGCGGGGCTGACGTGGACCGTCCGATTTTAAATGGAGGGTCAAGATTAGATTGCGAAGGGGCACGCCGGGTTCCTATTATGCGCCACATGATTTAAAATAGACGGCTCACAAGAGACCACGTCGCTCCTGGCCGGAGTTCGCCCGCACGCGCGGCGGCACACGGCGGCAGCGGTGCGATCTCGCCAGCGAGGTCGCGGATCTTCATCTACAGACGCTAACACCCGCCCTTTTTGGTAGCAAACGGCTGAGGGGAGGTAGGGGGCCTCACCTCAGTGGTTCTCTTGATCCATACGTGGCTATATGGGGTCGGCAGCGAGCTTCAATGGCGATGGCCTTCGGTGCTCGTCGAAGCAGTGGCTGGGGCGCAAACTCCCGGAACTTCCGTCACCTGCGAGCTCCCCGGCGGCGATGGAACACCATACACGCGTTAGATCAGAGAAAAAGGGCGAGGGTTGAGAGAAAACGGCGGAGGGGGTCTCGATCTCACCGGGAACTGAAACGAGTTGATCGGGGAGGAAAAAGGGGCGGATTTCAGCGTTTAAATGGGCGAGGGAGGGCGGTGGAGGGTTGGTTTGGATATGCAGTAGCGTCCTGCCAAAGATCGGGCGTGGAAACCGGTTGGAGCAGCCGCGATCGGCGCGGGATGATCGGGGTAGTTGGAGCTCGCGGGGGAGGGGGGAAGAAGATGACAAGCGGGCCCCGCGCGTCAGAGAGAGAGAGAGAGGGAGGGGGAAGGGAAGCGGGCGCGGATTTTGGGCCGGCTGAAATGGGTTTCGGCCCACTGGCCGTTTTTCTTTTTCTTTTTCCTTTTCTTTTTTTGTTTTGATTTAAATTTGAATTCCAGTTTGAATTTGAATTGCTTCACCACATGCATTACGTACAAAAATTTTAAATTCCCCTCTTTAGCAGGTTTTGGGGTGTTACAGGTATCCGTGTACTTCTATACTCGTCCTCGCTTGAACGTGGCGTTTCTGCATGTTTCTGGGAAACCGAAATGATGTGGTTTGCTTGCTTACTCATTTCAGGAAAAAAACGTGTATGCTCTAACTGGTACAAATCTTTAGTAATCCACATATGGAATAATGCAGGTACATTTTATGATGTTTTCTCATACCATCTAAGAAAGGGATTCAATTGCCAAAGTTTCCTAACTGGCTAGCTTCGTTTTTCTTATATATAGGCTAGAATTTCATTTTTATGTCAACTTGTCTTTAGGATAAACTTTAGTTTATGCTTGCTTGACCAACACTACAGCAATACGACTCACTTACGACGGCTAAAACCGTCATAAGGTCTAAACCATCGTAATTAGCTTAATTATGATGATTTAAGCCTAATTACGACAATTTTTAGGCGTCGCTAGGATTTGGTCGTAAGTTAAGTAACTTACGATGGCCACCGTCATAAGTAAGGAACCTTACGACGGCAGCCCGTAGCCGTCATATGTAAGCGTCTAGGCCACGTGGTGGGCTCGGCCATACCACTTACGACGGTCTGAACCCGGCCGTCGTAAGTAACCATGTTACAGGCTAGATCCAGACCGTCGTAAGTTATTTGGGCTTACTTACGATGGCTACAGCAGGCGTCGTAAGTAACATGAGCTAACTTACGACGACCTGTAAGTTATGATTTAATTTTTTTAAAAAAAATGAAACTAGCTGTCCTGGCACAGTTGCCAGCCGAGACAAATCAAATAGGCATTCACACAGACAAACAATACAATATAGATTCGACGGTTCATTCATAAATTCCAAGAAAATCTAAAAACACATAACGGCTACACACTCCCCTCACGACTACCTCCGGAGCTGTGAACATCGTCTTCGCGCGTCCCTCCCGGTGCCGGTAGCTGCGGGGATGGAGTCTGCGCCTCCGTCGGTGAACCATGCAAAGTAAATAAAAGTTAGACATGTCTTATTCTCTCTCTATCATTCTCTCTCCCTCATTCTCCCTC
The DNA here is from genome assembly GCA_030760725.1 of Neostapfia colusana. Lineage (NCBI taxonomy): Eukaryota > Viridiplantae > Streptophyta > Magnoliopsida > Poales > Poaceae > Neostapfia > Neostapfia colusana. Next base: position 13,026,372 of record JASWHV010000005.1, read on the forward strand.
TCTTTCACTCTCAATACTCCTCTTTCACTCTCTCTCTCTCTCGCTCTCGTTGTCCATCTCCCCATCCCCCTCTCCCTTCTCTCTCTCTCGCTCTCGTTGTCCCTCTCCCCATCCCCCTTTCCCTTCTCTCTCTCTCTCGCTCTCGTTGTCCCTCTACCCATTGCCCTCTCACTTCTCTCTCTCTCTCTCGTTGTCCCTCTCCCCATCCCCCTCTCCCTTCTCTCTCTCGCTCTCATTGTCCCCCTCCCCATCCCCCTCTCCCTTCTCCCTCTCTCTCTCGTTGTCCCTCTCCCCATCCCCCTCTCCCTTCTCTCTCTCTCGCTCGCGTTGTCCCTCTCCCCATCCCCCTCTCCCTTCTCTCTCTATTTCACTCTCTCCCCATCCCTCTATCTCTTTCACTATCTCTCCCCCTCTCTCTCTATCACTTTATCTCCCTCACTGTATTAAATAGTATTAAAGATTTGTACAGTGCAATTTGTACCTGTGTTGGGGGCGGCTGTGACGAGGGCACCTGTGGCGGCTGCGGCCACGAAGGAAATGGGAGCTCCTGGCCATCCTGTCGAGCTAAAGCCTGTCATTGCAACATATTAGAACACATGTATATTACTGAAATGCTAAAAATTTGAAGTAATAATTTAAATTACTTACCTCCAATGTTGGCTGCATCTGGGCCATGAGGTTGGCCTGGTACTCCTGAATGGCCCTCATCCTGTCGAGCTCCTCTAGGGTCCATGGAAGCCTATGCTCCATGGCACGAAACTCCAAGTCCCTCTATGACAGATAGCCACTTGACGGCCCAAGGGACGAAGCCTCCATCGATGGAGTGCCTCTCGAAGGCCGCGCCGCTCTCGAGTCGACAACTCCATCGAAAATGGCAAACCTACGAAAGATAGAAAAATAATAAGTAGAAGGAAGTTTAAAAAATGAAACGGTTGACCAACTCACCATCCATGGGCCTTCCAGCCGCCGCTTGCGTACATGACTCTAGGATTGATTGGCGAGTTTTCCCAATTGTAGCCTTCGCCGTGTATCTTCTTCACCTCCTGCGCGTACTTTTCCTAAAAAACAATGAAATGATGCAAGTGTGTCAGTACTAGTATTACTTATAATTAAATTGATAAATTTTGAAAACTTACCAGTCGGTCGGCCACGATCTAACTACACTGCCCAGGCTGGGAAGGGTCACTTCCCCTGTGACCTTTCTTCCAAACCTCGGTCGGTGTCGGCCCCTGACCGGTTTCTCGCTCCTGTAGATACGTGTTAGTTGAAGAAATATATTATCAACACATGAACGAACATTAAAATATACATACCATGCATTTAGCCATACACACATAGCCATCACCGCCGTAGTTGTGCTGGCCGTCTGTTCCTCTGCAGGCTCGAGCCCTCGTGGACTTACTCATGAAGTCCTGGCTAGCCTAGTACCGATAAAGAGCTCGGTACGTGTCGCGCTGGCTCTCTAACCAGCTAATACTAACCTGCACATATTTAGTATTTTATCAATATTGTTAACATAAGTAATTATTGGAAATAGTTAACAATAATAACTTACGTCCGCGTACTGCTCCTCGGTCAAGTACGTGTCGGAGTCCTTCCTAAACGGACCCCCTTGCTGTTGATGATGTCTCTTGTTGTACTCGTTGATGGCCTAGATGCGGGCGTATGATAACGCCTGCACCACGAGTTTCCGAGCATTGTTGTGGAACATGGAAGACGCGTGCTCCATCATGCTCTCACTCGAGTCCTCTAGCTGGTACTGCAGCTTTAAGAAAACAAAAATTTGATTAATCCGCATGAACAATTTAAATAAGTGAAAAAAATGCAAACATTTAAACTTACCATAAAATCGTTCCACACGGCCCCCTGAAGGGTGCCATGGACCTCGTGAGGGACACGAGCGTAGTCGTCCCACGACAAAGTAGAAACACCGTCGATGACACCGGGATAGTGCAACCGCACTAAAGCCCCGATGACACCGTTAACCTTCCTGTGGTGTCTCTGGCCGCGAACGAACAGTCGTGCCAAGATCTGTAAAATTTGTTAACTTATTATATATCGGAAAACAACATCCAATATTTAATATTGTACAATTTGTTTACCTGTCTCTGAGTGGACGAATGGCGATCCACTCACGAGGAACAGGAGGAGGAGCAGCAAAGTGGGTCCTCCTCGTGTGTCGCCTCGTCGGTGGCACCATGTCTGGTGACACGGACGGCTGGACACCACTAGAGCCCGAAGGATCCACGCTCGCCGGCTCCGAGGGCTGCATAGCTGGCCCGGGGGCTGCGTAGCCGGCTCCGAGGGGTGGGTAGCCCCAACCTCCGGCTCCGACTCACAAGACTTTGAGTCGGACTGCAAAAATAAATGATTCGTAAGAAAAAATAATTGATAAATGCATTTTCAAATAACGTGATTGGCAACTGAAATTTACCTCCATGCGCTGAAAGGCCACAACTCGGTCCAAAAGTTCTGGAAGGTGCCTCATCAGCTGAGAGCGTCTGCTCGCACCTGACGAGGTACCTGAGCACACCAAGTCCTGGGGCTGGGTGAGGAACCCTCTCACACCCTTCTTTCTCTTCTCCTTTCCATTTGATGACAACATCTTTATGCAACGAGTAATTGATAAATATACGAAGATAATATACAAAATTCATGTAAGTTAGTGAAGAAAACATTACTTCATCAATTTCAAAATTCATCAACGTCACACTCATGTACCCTACTCCGTAAACCAGACCATTGATCTTCTTTTCTGAGAGTCTGGACTAGATTTTGTTTTTGTTTCCGCATATCATAAGTCTCGACATCTTGAGCATCTCCAACCAAGACACCGAGTCCTACACTAGGCTCGAAGATGAACGACTCTGGCAACTCTTCTTCTTGGTAAACCTCATCAACTTCATTAGTATCATGGTATCCATCATCTTCTGGAGTGTATAACCGCTCACGAGGATTCACCTTATGTACCACCCACCAAACTTCGAGTTTTTTGCATGGATAAGGTAGATAATACACTTGCTCCACTTGGTGAGCAAGAACAAATGAATCGTATTCTCGTAGTCGTTCCTTGTGTTTGACTTCCACCATGCCAAATTAGTTTTGTCGAATTCCATGATTATTATCAAACCAATCACAGTCAAAGAATACTGCTCAAAGATCCTTATTACCTACGAAAGCAAATTCAAGAATTTTTTCAATGATCCCATAATAATTAGTTTTATGTCCTTGAGAGTCGATTGCCCTCATCATAACTCCGGTATTTGACGTTGTCGTGAATGGACGATGAGATTCAAATTGAGTTGTACGGAATCAGAAGCCATTGACGTCATATTGATCGTAACTTCTATCTTTAACCAATCCGTAAGATAGTTGTTGCGATTCTTCATGGACGTTGGCATCTTTCATGCACTGTCCAAAATAAGAAGTTACAAGAAAACTTTGTAAATACTCGTAAGTTATAAGAAAAATTTAGAAATACTCGTAAGTCATAAGAAATTGTTACATGATCACAAAACCTTGATATAAAGTAAGGTTCCGTTTATTCCATCTCGTCGCATCGCTTCTACTTGTTTGCTTGTAGGTTGATATTTATGTGTCTAATTCTGTTTGTCAAACTCTCTATACAAAAAATAAAAATTTTAGAACAGATTTGTTCCATATATGATGAGTAGCATAAATGTAGGACAAACACTTACTCGAAATATTTGTCCATCTCATCTATATTAGCATACATGTAGAGGAAAGCAAGATTCCTTTCTTTTGCGGTAGAGTTGTAGGAATTGCACTACCAACTGCAGTGCCTCTTGTTGCAAAAAAGGAGAGATCGCTACAAGGAGGTTGATCATCCATATTGTACTGCATTGCCGAAGTATTGACATTGTGTTCCTCTGCAAAGTAAACACTTGAAAAATATCCTACTTTCTTAAGAGTAAATGCTTCGGCGATGCACCCTTGTACCTTTGCTGTGACACCCTCATTTTCGATTTCTGCATGTATTCATGTTTCATGTAGAAAAACATTTTAAAATAAGTTGAAACGGAGAAAGAATAAAAAAGATAGCCAAAAAGAGCCAATTCCAGTTCGCCGAGAAGCGCCGAAGACGATTTCCGCGGCCGCTGGCCACGTGGCGCGTTCGGAGCTCATCTCCGCAAAGGGGGAGAGGTCCGACGCTAAATTGGCTACGTGGCAGGCTCGGGGCTCATCCACATGAAGGGGGAGAGGTCCGACCCCGTGGGACACATGTTGCCCCCGGAGCTAGCCCCTGTGTAGGAGCAAGGCCAGCCCCACAGGACACGTGTCACTTTCGGAGCTAGTCGCTGCGGAAAAGAGAGGACCCGCTATGCAGGACACGTGTCGCTCTCGGAGCTCACCTCCGAGAGGTCCGGCCCCGCTAGACACGTGTCGCTCTCGGAACTCACTTCCGGGAGGTCCGGTCCTATTGGACACGTGTCACCTCCAGAGCTCATCTCCGGGAGGTCCGACGCTGATGGACACATGTCGACCTCGGAGCTCATCTCCGCGAGGTCCAACGCTGTTGGACACGTGCCGACCTTGGAGCTCATCTCCGAGAAGAAAGGAATATTTGGCGCTGCTTGACACGTGGCACTCACGGAGCTCACCTCCGAAGAGAGGGGAGGTCCGGAATTGACACATGGCACAATCAGAGCCACCTCCGAAGAAAGGGGAGGTCCGGCACTGACACGTGGCGTTCACGGAGCTTGCCTCGGTTGAGAGGGGAGGTCCCGACCCACCAAACACGTGGAGCAAGCGGAGCTCGCCTCTAGAGAGAGGGAGGTCCCGCCCGCCAGGATGTGTGGCGCACGCGGAGCTCGCCTCTGAGGAAGAGGGAGGTCTCGCCCGCCTGACACGTGGCACAACCAGAGCTCTCCCCTGAGGAAAAGGGAAACCCAGGTCCCCGCAGGACACGTGAAGCCTCCGGAGCTTATCCCTGCGGAAGGACACGATTCTGAAGCGTTTTTCCTCTGTACGTGAGTACCCGTTACTGAGGAAACTGACACGAACTCTTCTACGCTGAATACTACAACCAAATCAATTAAACATAAGTTGTTAAGATTCAAAAACGATTTGAATAAGACTCTTATTCGAATTCCGATCAGATTAGGACTCTTCGTTTCCCTCTTATAAATAGAACCGGAAATAACCCCTTGGTCGTAACATCTTTTCTAAGCCGACAACTTAGAAGCCCTAGCCCCAAACTTGCCGAGCTAAACCCCTTCACCAGAATTTAGCCACCGGGGAGACCACCGATGAGCCCAGGCACGATCGCCATCGCCGGAGGGGAACCGGTGATCTGTTTTGCTAGAGGAAGGACCCGAAGGAAGTAAGGTAGGTTTCCAATACCACCTTACAACATCATCACGTTTTCTTTGCATCTGTTCTTCGATTCCTTTCAAACTGAAGCTTTTTCATGGACAAATCATGTGTTGATCGGTTTGATCATGAGTCAAGATCATCGCCACGTCAACATTTGATCTCTACACCTCTGTTTATCATAAAACCCCATGCAAACCCTTTAAAACATGCAAGAACACGTACAAACTAAACTGTATCATAGGATTAACATGCATATGCATCATTACATCTTAAAGTAGAGTTTGTGCATGATGATTGGTTGCTATGAATCTTGTATGTGCGTGATCACGTATAGAAGGATAAGCTCATGGAGCTGTCTACGACGAGCTGCAACAACAAGGTTTCGAGATCCAAGAGCAACAGGAACCACAAGAACAAGGCAAGTGCCCCTTGACCATATTGATCCCATGTTTTTGGAAAACTGTTTTGTTTGCGAAAAGGTGTGTGTGCTTGAGTCAACTTGATGGGAAACCCTTTCATAGGAGTTTACTAGTTTTGTTAACCACCCTTATCACCGGGAAAATTAATGATTCGGGTTTGGTTTTTGCTTTTATGCTTCGCTGAGTCCATGGGATACGGGAAGCGAGATATATGTGTCGAGCTAACTGCACTCGTATGAATAATGAGAAAACGGATGTTGTTAATGAACATGAATTGGAGGGAGACCTAGGCAAGCCTTGGTTTGTGGATGAGGTAGAATGAGATGGTGGTTTACTTGTCGTAGATCTAAGGACCGGTTCATGTCAGCCATGCTAGGATAACAGTGCCACCACAAGGCCAAATATGGGTGCGGCTTACCTGACTAATTAGGTAAGTTGCTAGATTGTTATGGACCATGGAAGGCGCGGGGAATGGGAGTCGAGTGAGGACTGCCCTGGGAACTGCATGGCACAAGAGGGGGCCCGTGGGTGGGAGAATTGGAGATTTGTAACACCCCAAAATTTTGATTCAAAACCCTAAATCCTGTTAAGAGGGGGATTTAAAATTTTTTGGACGTGTTGCATGTTTTGCAAAAATTCAAATTCAAACTGGAATTCAAATTAAACTCAAATCACAAAAGAAATATAAAAAGAAAAAGAGAAAACAGAAAAAACCGGCCAGTGGGCCGAAACCCACCAGCCGGCCCAGCCAGCGCCCGCGCCAGCCTGCAGCCGCGCGCGCCGCTTCCTTCCGCTGACCGATGGGACCCACGAGATCGTCGTCTACCTCGCGCCCGCGCCGGACTCCCTCTCACCCGAATCAAAACCGCTCGGGATTTTGGCGTATCCCCGCTGAATTCTGTTCGTAGGCGACGCAGACTTGATCTAAACCACCCCGCCGCCCTCCCCCGTCTATAAAAACCCCGGCCTCGTTCTGTTTTTCCCACGCGATCCGCCGATTTTCCTCCGGTGAGAACCGAGACTTCTCCGGCGAATTCTGGCTGATCTAAGCTCGGAAATTCCGATCTAACTCGCTGGTCTTGATCCACCGCCTCCGGGGAACCTTGCAGGTGCAGAAAACTCGGTGACTTGCGGTGTAAACACAGCGCCGACGAGCTTCGCCGTGGTTTCGCCTCGGACCTCGTCGCCGATCACTTTCCAGGACCTCCGAGCTCAAGAAAACCCCCGAGGTGAGATCTCCGACCTCCCCTCTACCGATCTATGCCATAAAATCACAGTTCTAGGAAGAATTCCCCAAGATCCGAAAGTTTCCGGCGAGATCGCCGCTTCCCGCCGCCGTGCGCCGCCGGCAGCGCCGCCCGCGCTCGATCAGAGCGACGTGGCCGCTTGTGCGCCGTTTATTTTAAATCGCACAGTAGGGTTTAAATCCCCGCGTACCGGTTCGACGTTATAATCTCAGCCGTCGATTTAAAATCGGACGGTCCACGTCAGCCCCGCGTTATAAAGACTGAAAATCTTACGTGCTACCCCCTGGGGTTCTCGGGAAATAAGAGCTAGCCCCAGAAACTTCTGATTTAGCCCCTCGAACTTCAGAAAATCATGTAAATTCATTTAAAAATCAGTTTTAGCCCCTGGACTTAATAAAAATTAGGAAAAACTCCTCTGATAAGTGTAGCTAGACCCCTGGAAATTCTGGAAATAATATTATAGACCCTGTAGTGGGGTGAGTTTACCTTTTTAACCCTGTTTGATATTTAATTTAGGAAATTGAATATGTGGCTAGTATTTAAAATTTAAAAAGTGGGACAAACATATTGTTAAAATTAAATTAAAATCTTTCTCAGTACTTAGAAAACTTTGGAGTGAGATAAAAATATATTTTGGGCTGAAAGGAATCTGTTTAATTTATTATTCACATTTATTAGTTTTAGGGACACATTTTTTTAGTAAAGAATAGTTCTGAAAATAGGGAAAATAAATGTAAAATAGTTTACATCAGAGGAAATGGTCAAAAATATATTATTAAATATTTTAGATCAGAACCTATTCTGTTTAGATGATGTGTCTTGTTATTTTCATAATAAAGTTCACATTCAGGCATAGGAAATAAATCTGAAAATATAGCAACTAATAAATGATAAATGGAGTTTCTAAAATCTAATGAATTCAGTTTAGGGTTGGTAGAAACTATGAAGACACATATGGAGAAGGAAAATACCTTTCATGCATACTAGGTAGCTAAAAAGTGTAGTAATTGAATATAAGGAATTTATTTAAATTGGAAACTCATATATATATATAGTATGTAAGTATAAATGTGAACACAAAAGTAGGAATCATATACATATGATCAAAAGTGCATGCAAGCCACAAATCAACACACATAGAGTAACCACAACACATAGAAATGAGAATGACTTTCATAAATATGAATGTGTGGTTTGTATGAAGTGGAAGTGTGAACCATGTCTTATGGATTGTTGTTTTTCTTTTGCTATGTGTGATGGTATGATATAGAACCTGCTCAAGATCAAGTTATTCCTTTCCAAGATCAGGACTACCCATTTCAAGAGCAGCAAGAAGGAGGCAAGTGTCCTTGACCACTTTGATCCTATGCTAGGATGTGTAGATAGAATTATTTGCATTGTAAAATGAAATATGAAACCCATGTTAGGAAGTTTCCCTAGAATTGCATTACCTTATTTCCTTGTAGCTTGGGTTGGGATTTATTTTATCATGTCATTTATTATTATACCTATGCTTAGCCATGCTTAGAATGGGATATTTGGGATATGAGATCATCATTTTATTTTACCATACTCTTGAATGAGATATTGTGAGTTATGTAGAGGTAGGGATCAAGGCAAGTTGGATGTTTTGGTTGTGTGCTGGGTGCACGAGACTCGGGTTTGTGTTTAGTACTTGCCTGGATCCTAAGGACCGGTTCATGGAGCATGTAACCTGGCTTTACCGTGCCAACCACATGCTGAGATGGGGTAGCTTGGCCAATTAATTAGGTGTATCCCCAGCGTAGTATGGGTGTGTTGGATGGTGCGGGGAGTAGGTGTCAGCTGGACTACCATATGAACCGTAAGGCTCAAGAGGGGGCCACTGCAGCGGGGTTGGAGCCTCTTGTATGCTGTTAGGGGTGAAACCTCAGTGGGCCCACGCTCGTCGAGAATCCCTTTGTAAAGGCTTCGTAGTGATCTCCTGGCTACACACCTGGGAAGTGTGAATGTGGTTCGTAGCCACTGGCATTATGGAGGTTCTTTTAGTCCACCCGGCAACGGGGGATGAAATCACTACATGTGGGTACAGTGGTACAAACTCTGCAGAGTCAAAACTGTCATGACAGCCGTGCTCACGGTCAAGAGCGGCTTGGACTTATTCATGATTAGAGGAGTGAGGGTTTTGGAAGTTGTGGATGTTAAGCGGGGAGCTTAACATTGGAAATGATGTTATGGTTATTGGATTATGATGATGGGATGGGAGATTGGGACCATTTCACTTGTGTAGTAATGTAGGTGCCTAATAAGCTAAGGTGATAGGTATTAATTGCGCAATGCTTTAACCATGAGTTCAACCTCTCCTTGTTCCAGCCATGCATGATATAATTTTCCCACACTTGCTGAGTACCATTGGTACTCAACCTTGCATATTTTGTTGGTTTATATTGCTGCTCAGGTCAAGATAATGAGGTGGTGTATAATGACCAAGACTTTGGACCCGAAGAAGGTTTCTAGGTTCATGGAGACCCCCGGGCAACGCCTGTGACGGAGCCCTCAAGAATAATATTCCGCTGCTAGTTTATTTACTTGTGATGAACTTATTATTGTCCATCGAGACATTTGCGATGTAAGACTTATTTATATTCGACACCTGGATTGTAATAAATGATGCTTCACTATTTGTCATCACATGTATGAGAAAATGATCCTGGCATACAGGTGATATTCACTTGGTTGTTCTTCGGAAAAACCGGGTGTGACAGAAGTGGTATCAGAGCCAAGGTTGCCCGTAGGAACGTGGACCTAGGTAGAAATGGACGTATTTAAGGGCCCTATTTTCTTAAAAACTATTTTACAAGGTGTGTGTTGAAAAGTGTTATTTAATGGAGTCACTTTCTTCATCTTACCCCAACTTTCGTTCAAAATAGGATTTTTGTTTGAGAGTTTATCTAACCTAATTTTAAATACTTTTTGTTTTAGATGGTTCGCATGATTCGCACCGCTCGCAAGTCCACAGGAGAGAGATTTCCCGTAGTTGCCCTTGCCGAAAGAGAGGAGAGCCGTCCGGTGACGTACCTTTCCTACGGATTGGCAGTAGGAGGCTTATTGCGCCGTCTTCGGCGTATGCTCGAAGCCGCCGGCAACACGGGCAAGCTAATCATCCACTATAACTCCACCAGGACCATCCATGAGAAGAGGGAAGAATGGAGCTCAGAGATGAGGATTATACACGAAAATCAGCTGCTTAAGATTCACCACTCTCCAGCTTGTCGAGCGACACAAGTCGATGCGGAGAAAGATGTCACCTGGGAGGCCATCACCTGCCAGAGTCACATCTATCGTCGCCACTTGGACAAAACTGAGTACATGTATGTCCTCCAACGTGAGAGTGGTACCACGGAGTACAAGTACCCGCCGGTGCAGCAGGGGACTTCCCATGAGCACATGGACTTGTGCTTGGAGGATGCTTCTATGCTCAGCACTCGACTGCAAGAGTGTCAGCAAGAGCTTCAGGATGTTCGGGACACCCTGAAGGAAACGGAGGCATTGCTGCGAGCCTGCTTAAGGGCGAGAGAAAGAGGAGATGGGAATGAACTGTGTGTCACCGTGAATGATACATGGACTCCTGACTCCCCAGATCGCTGGGCGATCAGGCGTCGTCACACTTCTCCACCAGCAGCCTCCCCACCCAAAGCAGAGTCAGAAGGCAGCCGAAATGATGAGGAAGATCCCGAGGAGCCAGCTCAAGAAAACGAGTAGTGTAGAGTCCTTCCCTTAGTTAGCAAGATGTCGAATAGTCTAGTCGTTACGTTAAGTTAATGGTGTGTTAATGCTTGGTGTGTGACGTGAGTTGTGGAAGCCATGAGCAATTGTCCACAGCCTCGTCTTCAGATTGTTTTGCTTTGGTGTGTGAACCCACATGAAATAATAGTGCATTTATTTGGTGTGAGATCTGAACCCTCGTAAAAGTATAACAAAGCCTCAACACTTCAAAGTACAAACAAATGAAAGTAGTAAGATGATACTAAATGCTTTCAAATTAACATTGGTTGATTCTGCCAGATGGCCGGAAGAGGAAAAGGACGTGCTGCCAACCCAGTCAACAACAACGATGAGGCATGCAACCCTCATCTTTCTGGAGGCCAGGACCGGGGTGGTCGCCGTGAAGGAGTTGATCCCCTCCACCAAATGCTGGAGAATCAGAATCAGCTCATCCAGAACTTGACTCAAGTGGTGGCCAACTTGCATCAAGTTCCACCTCCACAAGCTGCACCATGCCAACCAAGGTTGAGTGAGCTTCTAGGAACTCAACCTCCAAAGTTTGCAAGTGCTGCTGGACCTCTAGAGGCAGATGATTGGCTGAAGACCATTGAAAGCAAGATGAGGATCATCCAGTGCCAAGGGTATGAGAGGGTACTGTTTGCCTCTCATCAATTGCATGGACCTGCTGCTGATTGGTGGACCGCCTACGTGGCTGCCCATCATGACCCTGAGAACATCACTTGGGAGGAGTTCAAGCGTAGCTTCCGCAACCATTACATCCCAAGAGGTGAACTCAAAAACAAGAGGAAGGAGTTTTTGGGACTGCAGCAGGGGAACATGACGGTGAGGGAATACCTCACTAAATTTACTCAACTATCCCGTTATGCCCCACGGGACATAGAGACTGATGAGCAGAAACAAGATTGTTTCGTGGAGGGACTTACCGCAGAGATGCAGTGTGCAATGTCCTCAAATGAGTATGAAAGCTTCCAAAAGATGGTGGACAGAGCATTTGTGGTAGAAAGGAAGCTAAAGGCCTTGGAAAATGAGAATAAGAGGAAGGCCGGGTGGTCACATCAACCCTCAGGGAGCAACACCCGCCCACGTTTGATGCAGCAACCTACAGGGCAGACGAACCGTGCTGCGGTACCCTACTCAACACCAAGAGGGTACAACCCGAACTACAGGCCTCCCGCAGCACCAACACAGCCACAACGTCAGTTTGTACAGCAGCCTCGCCCCGCATATCCACCTCGACCAGCAGTACAAGGACCCCCAAACCAATCCCAAGACAACAAAGGCCAGGCACCTAAGGTTGGGGTGCAATGTTTTAGTTGCGGTGAAGTGGGGCACTACGCCCACAAATGCCCAAAGAAGAAGCCCGCGCAGCCACAACAGCAGAATGTGATGCGAGGACGGGTGAACCACGTCACTATGGAGGAAGCGCAAGAGGCACCCGACGTGGTAGTTGGTAAGTTTCCTGCCAATTTACACCTTGCAACCCTGCTGTTTGATTCTGGTGCTACCCACTCGTTCATTGCTCAAGGGTTTGTTAAGAAGCATGACCTAGCAACAACACAAATGAACCATATGCTAGCCGTAAACTCTCCGGGTGGAGAAATAAGGACAAGACAAGTGTGTCCCAAGGTGAACCTAGACATTAATGGGGTAGTATTTACTGCTAACCTCATAGTGATAGATTCACAAGGGATAGATATTATCTTGGGTATGGATTGGTTGACAAAACATAAAGGAATCATCCATTGTTCGACCAGAACGGTGGAACTAACTCACCCTAACGACACAAAAGTAAAGTTCATAACAATACACGAGCCTAGGAGGGACATAAAATTAAATCAAGTTGAGGTGAAAGTCGAGGAAATCAGGACCATCAGGGAATATCCAGATGTTTTTCCGGAGGAGTTGCCAGGTATGCCTCCCGATTGTGAAGTGGAATTTGCAATTGAGCTAGTACCTGGAACAGCCCCGATATACAAGAGACCTTATCGGATGGACTCCAAGCAGCTAGAAGAACTCAAGGATCATTTGATAGAATTGACGGAGAAGGGGTATATTCGCCCTAGTTCCTCACCATGGGGAGCTCCGGTGATATTTGTGCCCAAGAAGGACGGAACCCAAAGGTTATGCGTGGATTACCGTGCCTTGAATGAGGTAACCATCAAGAACAAGTACCCATTACCCCGCATTGAAGACTTGTTTGATCAGTTGAGGGGAGCTTGTGTGTTCTCGAAAATTGATCTCAGATCGGGATACCACCAACTCAAGATAAGGCAATCTGATATTCCCAAGACAGCTTTCGTATCTCGGTACGGGTTGTATGAATACATCGTCATGCCTTTCGGGCTAACTAATGCCCCGACATACTTCATGTACCTCATGAACAAGGTATTCATGGAATATCTGGACAAATTTGTGGTGGTTTTCATAGATGACATTCTCGTCTTCTCCAAAGATGAAGAAGAACATGAGAAACATCTAAGGTTGGTGTTGCAAAGGCTGAGAGAACACCAACTATATGCCAAGTTGAGCAAGTGTGAGTTTTGGCTGAAGAGAGTTCCCTTCTTAGGACATATAATCTCGGAGGGAGGAATCTCAGTAGATCCCGCCAAAATCGAGGATATCCAGAAGTGGAAAACCCCTGAAAATGTCGGGGAAATTCGAAGCTTCTTGGGATTGGCTAGATACTATCGACGGTTTATTGAAGGATTCTCCAAGATCTCGAGACCTCTCACCAAACTGTTGGAGAAGGGAATCACATTCACCTGGACGCCACAGTGCGAGACGAGTTTTCAGGAGCTAAAGAAGAGATTGACAACAGCCCCAGTGTTAGTTATGCCAGATATGCAGAAGAACTTTACGGTGTACTGCGATGCCTCTAGAAACGGGTTGGGATGTGTTCTCATGCAAGAAGGGCATGTCGTGGCATATGCATCCTGGCAGCTTCGGAAGCATGAGAAGAACTATCCTACACATGACCTAGAACTAGCCGCAGTGGTACACGCGTTGAAAATTTGGCGGCACTATTTGATGGGGAAGAGGACAGAGATATATACGGATCATAAGAGTTTGAAGTACATTTTCACACAGCCAGATCTCAACCTCAGACAAAGGAGATGGTTAGAGCTAATCAATGACTTTGATGTGGGCATCAACTATCATCCTGGGAAGGCAAACGTCGTGGCCGATGCTTTGAGTTGGAAAGTGCAGGTCAATAAGTTGAGCTTGAAGGACATGCCTGCAGAATTGAAGGACGAGGTTATAAGGCTCAATCTATGTCTAGTAAATAGTGGTGAAGCCATCGCCATGGAAGTGGACTCCGCACTAGAGCGAGACATACGCGAGGGTCAAAAGAATGATGAGAAGATACAAGAAATCAGGCAACTCATCAAGGAAAATAAAGCTCCTGGTTTCAGAGAGGATGAACAAGGTACGGTGTGGCACGGGAAAAGGATCTGTGTGCCTGAAGTAAAGGAGATCCGTGAATTGATTTTGAAGGAGGCTCATGATTCTGACTATTCGATTCATCCTGGGAGTACGAAAATATATCAGGACCTTAAGAGTAGGTATTGGTGGTATGGTATGAAGCGAGATGTCGCGGAACATGTTGCCCTATGTGACACATGTCAGTTGGTGAAAGCAGAACATCAACGACCCGCGGGATTATTGCAACCACTCAAAGTGCCTGAATGGAAATGGGAAGAAATCAACATGGATTTCATCGTGGGATTGCCTAGAACCCAATCAGGATATGATTCGATATGGGTCATCATTGATAGGCTAACCAAGGTACCTCATTTCATCCCCGTGAAAGAAAGCTACAGCGGATCCAAATTGGCAGAGCTGTACATGTCAAGGATCGTGTGTTACCATGGAGTGCCAAAGAAGATTGTGTCGGATCGAGGGACACAGTTCACCTCAAGGTTCTGGCAGAAGTTGCACGAAACCATGGGAACCCATCTGAACTTTAGTTCTGCCTATCATCCCTAAACTGATGGGCAGACGGAAAGAACCAATCAGATCCTTGAAGATATGCTAAGGGCATGTGCACTCAAAAAAAATAGGAGTTGGGACAAGAACTTACCGTATGCGGAGTTTTCCTATAACAACAGCTATCAAGCTAGTATGAAGATGTCACCGTTTGAAGCCTTGTACGGGAGGAAGTGCAGAACTCCCCTATTTTGGAACCAAACGGGGGAAAGTAAAGTGTTTGGTCCAGAAGTACTACAAGAAGCCGAGGCGAAGGTAAGAGAAATTCGCAACAATTTGAGGATAGCACACACACGCCAAAAGAGTTATGCTGATGTACGAAGAAGAGAGCTCGTTTTCAACGTGGGAGACTATGTCTATCTCAAGGTGTCCCCTATCAGAGGACTTCGTCGGTTCAAGGTAAAAGGGAAGTTGTCACCTCGATACATCGGACCCTTTCAAGTTTTGGAGAGGAAAGGAGAAGTGGCGTATCAACTAGAATTACCGACTCGTCTATCAGATGTGCACGATGTATACCATGTGTCACAACTCAAGAAATACCTGAGGACGCCTGAAGAGGTGTTACCCATGAATGAAGTGGACGTAGCTGAGGATTTGTCTTATGCCGAGCAACCATACAAGGTTTTGGAGACAATGGAACGCCTCACCAGAAATAAAAGAATCCGGATGTGCAAGGTGCAGTGGAAGCATCACTCAGAAGAGGAAGCCACCTGGGAGCGGGAAGATGAGCTCAAGGCACAATTTCCGGAATTGTTTTCTTAGAACTACCAATCTCGAGGACGAGATTTCTTTTAAGGGGGGTAGAGCTGTAACACCCAAAAATTTTGATTCAAAACCCTAAATCCTGTTAAGAGGAGGATTTAAAAATTTTTGGACGTGTTGCATGTTTTGCAAAAATTCAAATTCAAACTGGAATTCAAATTAAACTCAAATCAGAAAAGAAATAGAAAAAGAAAAAGAGAAAACAGAAAAAACCGGCCAGTGGGCCGAAACCCACCAGCCGGCCCAGCCAGCGCCCGCGCCAGCCCGCAGCCGCGCGCGCCGCTTCCTTCCGCTGACCGGTGGGACCCACCAGATCGTCGTCTACCTCGCGCCCGCGCCGGACTCCCTCTCACCGGAAGCAAAACCGCTCGGGATTTCGGCGTATCCCCGCTGAATTCTGTTCGTAGGCGACGCGGACTTGATCTAAACCACCCCGCCACCCTCCCCCGTCTATAAAAACCCCGGCCTCATTCTGTTTTTCCCACGCGATCCGCCGATTTTCCTCCGGTGAGAACCGAGACTTCTCCGGCGAATTCTGGCCGATCTAAGCTCGGAAATTCCGATCTAACTCGCTGGTCTTGATCCACCGCCTCCGGGGAACCTTGCAGGTGCAGAAAACTCGGTGACTTGCGGTGTAAACACAGCGCCGACGAGCTTCGCCGTGGTTTCGCCTCGGACCTCGTCGCCGATCACTTTCCAGGACCTCCGAGCTCAAGAAAACCCCCGAGGTGAGATCTCCGACCTCCCCTCTACCGATATATGCCATAAAATCACAGTTCTAGGAAGAATTCCCGAAGATCCGAAAGTTTCCGGCGAGATCGCCGCTTCTCGCCGCCGTGCGCCGCCGGCAGCGCCGCCCGCGCTCGATCAGAGCGACGTGGCCGCTTGTGCGCCGTTTATTTTAAATCGCACGGTAGGGTTTAAATCCCCGCGTACCGGTTCGACGTTATAATCTCAGCCGTCGGTTTAAAATCGGACGGTCCACGTCAGCCCCGCGTTATAAAGACTGGAAATCTTATGTGCTACCCCCTGGGGTTCTCGGGAAATAAGAGCTAGCCCCGGAAACTTCTGATCTAGCCCCTGGAACTTCAGAAAATCATGTAAATTCATTTAAAAATCAGTTTTAGCCCCTGGACTTAATAAAAATTAGGCAAAACTCCTCTGATAAGTGTAGCTAGACCCCTGGAAATTCTGGAAATAATATTATAGACCCTGTAGTGGGGTGAGTTTACCTTTTTAACCCTGTTTGATATTTAATTTAGGAAATTGAATATGTGGCTAGTATTTAAAATTTAAAAAGTGGGACAAACATATTGTTAAAATTAAATTAAAAACTTTCTCAGTACTTAGAAAACTTTGGAGTGAGATAAAAATATATTTTGGGCTGAAAGGAATCTGTTTAATTTATTATTCACATTTATTAGTTTTAGGGACACATTTTTTTAGTAAAGAATAGTTCTGAAAATAGGGAAAATAAATGTAAAATAGTTTACATCAGAGGAAAAGGTCAAAATATATTATTAAATATTTTAGATCAGAACCTATTCTGTTTAGATGATGTGTCTTGTTATTTTCATAATAAAGTTCACATTCAGGCATAGGAAATAAATCTGAAAATATAGCAACTAATAAATGATAAATGGAGTTTCTAAAATCTAAAGAATTCAGTTTAGGGTTGGTAGAAATTATGAAGACACATATGGAGAAGGAAAATACCTTTCATGCATACTAGGTAGCTAAAAAGTGTAGTAATTGAATATAAGGAATTTATTTAAATTGGAAACTCATATATATATATATATATATATATATATATATATATATATAGTATGTAAGTATAAATGTGAACACAAAAGTAGGAATCATATACATATGATCAAAAGTGCATGCAAGCCACAAATCAACACACATAGAGTAACCACAACACATAGAAATGAGAATGACTTTCATAAATATGAATGTGTGGTTTGTATGAAGTGGAAGTGTCAACCATGTCTTATGGATTGTTGCTTTTCTTTTGCTATGTGTGATGGTATGATATAGAACCTGCTCAAGAGCAAGTTATTCCTTTCCAAGATCAGGACTACCCATTTCAAGAGCAGCAAGAAGGAGGCAAGTGTCCTTGTCCACTTTGATCCTATGCTAGGATGTGTAGATAGAATTATTTGCATTGTCAAATGAAATATGAAACCCATGTTAGGAAGTTTCCCTAGAATTGCATTACCTTATTTCCTTGTAGCTTGGGTTGGGATTTATTTTATCATGTCATTTATTATTATGCCTATGCTTAGCCATGCTTAGAATGGGATATTTGGGATATGAGATCATCATTTTATTTTACCATACTCTTGAATGAGATATTGTGAGTTATGTAGAGGTAGGGATCAAGGCAAGTTGGATGTTTTGGTTGTGTGCTGGGTGCACGAGACTCGGGTTTGTGTTTAGTACTTGCCTGGATCCTAAGGACCGGTTCATGGAGCATGTAACCTGGCTTTACCGTGCCAACCACATGCTGAGATGGGGCAGCTTGGCCAATTAATTAGGTGTATCCCCGGCGTAGTATGGGTGTGTTGGATGGTGCGGGGAGTAGCTGTCAGCTGGACTACCATATGAACCGCAAGGCTCAAGAGGGGGCCACTGCAGCGGGGTTGGAGCCTCTTGTATGCTGTTAGGGGTGGAACCTCAGTGGGCCCATGCTCGTCGAGAATCTCTTTGTAAAGGCTTCGTAGTGATCTCCTGGCTACACACCTGGGAAGTGTGAATGTGGTTCGTAGCCACTGGCATTATGGAGGTTCTTTTAGTCCACCCGGCAATGGGGGATGAAATCACTACATGTGGGTACAGTGGTACAAACTCTGCAGAGTCAAAACTGTCATGACAGCCGTGCTCACGGTCAAGGGCGGCTTGGACTTATTCATGATTAGAGGAGTGAGGGTTTTGGAAGTTGTGGATGTTAAGCGGGGAGCTTAACATTGGAAATGATGTTATGGTTATTGGATTATGATGATGGGATGGGAGATTGGGACCATTTCACTTGTGTAGTAATGTAGGTGCCTAATAAGCTAAGGTGATAGGTATTAATTGCAGTGCTTTAACCATGAGTTCAACCTCTCCTTGTTCCAGCCATGCATGATATAATTTTCCCACACTTGCTGAGTACCATGGGTACTCAACCTTGCATATTTTGTTGGTTTATATTGCTGCTCAGGTCAAGATAATGAGGTGGTGTGTAATGACCAAGACTTTGGACCCGAAGAAGGTTTCTAGGTTCATGGAGACCCCCGGGCAACGCCTATGACGGAGCCCTCAAGAATAATATTCCGCTGCTAGTTTATTTACTTGTGATGAACTTATTATTGTCCATCGAGACATTTGCGATGTAAGACTTATTTATATTCGACACCTGGCTTGTAATAAATGATGCTTCACTATTTGTCATCACATGTATGAGAAAATGATCCTGGCATACAGGTGATATTCACTTGGTTGTTCTTCGGAAAAACCCGGCGTGACAAGATTCTAGCCTGCCAGTGAAACCTTAGTGAGTCCATACATCTAGTAGCCCCTTTGTAAAGGCTATTTTGTGATCTCTTGGCCATACACCGACGGTTGTGTACTGGTATAATAGAAGTTCCGCAGTCGCCGACGGGTGACGAAATCACAAACTTGTGTGTAAAGTGGTACAAACTCTGAAGAGTCTAAAACTATCATGATAGCCGAGCTTACGGTCACGAGCGCCTAGACAACTCACATGATTAGATGGGATGGTTATTGGGAGGTTATGGTTTTTGTTTTGGTTATTGGTTTGGTTATGGTTTGGTTGTCGGGACTGTTGAGTCCGGGTAATGAAATTGGTTGCATGACTGTTGAGTCATGGCAATGAGCATTGGTCTCGGTGTGAGACAGGAATGAGTATGAGATGAAATGGTAGTGAATACGAGATGGTATTTATGAGATGGTAGTGAATATGAGATGGTATTCATGAGCAAAGTTGAGAAAGATTAATGTCTGGTTGAGGCATGGAAAGGGATGAACCGTAATGGAGGTATGTTAATGTTTAAATACATGTTGGGATTACATTCACTTAAAGCTAAGTTGCTATTTTTATCATGTTTTGTGAAATAAACTTTGCTTTCTGCAATGAGCCTTTTTATACCTTCCTTGTTGTGAGCTACATATCATATTTTCCCGCACTTGCTGAGTACATCATGTACTCAAACTTGCATTATCATACATCATCAGCAACAGGAGAGGAGTACTATGAAGACCCCGTGGAGTACTAGGAGTGTGATACCCCGTCAACTTGCCTGTGGGGATGGAGTAGATATGGAGCCGCTGCTGCTGCTTAGATTGCTTCCGCTATCGTTTAGAAGACTTTCGCTGCTAGAATAAAGACTTCCGCTGCTCGAATAAGACTTCCGCTGCTAAGATAAGACTTCCGCTGCTAGAATGAGTCCAAGACTCATGAGACATTGTAATAAACCCTGTTATTCTCGGTTATATATATTATGAATTCAGTTTTTGAAGTATATGTGTATGTGTGATGAACATTTTGGGCACACATACGCATCAGTCTCGGTTCCGAGGGGTTTCCTCTCAGAACAGGGGCGTCACAAGTTGGTATCAGAGCCACGTTGACGGTAGGTCACATGCCTAGATAGGTCATAGATTGATATTAGAGCTGCCATGCCTAGTCACAGATTGGTAGCTGCCACGTTGACTGTAGGACGCACCCCTAGTAACAGATTGGTATTAGAAGCCACGCTGACCATAGGATGCAAGCTTAGGTAAAATGCATAGATTGACAGTGGAACCAACCGCAAAACGTGAGGGATATTCGGAGTTTTCTTGGGATGGCCGGTTCATCAAGGACTTCTCCAAGATAGCAAAGCCTATGACGGAGTTACTAACAAAGGGAAAAGCCTTCCAATGGACACCAGCGTGCCAAGAAAGCTTTGAGGAGCTGAAGAAAAGGCTAACCACAACACCGGTTTTGGTATTGTCGGACGTAAGCAAGAGCTTTGACATATATTGTGACGTCCAGACAAGGGCTCGGATGTGTGCTCATGCAAGAAGGACAAGTGGTAGCCTATGCCTCTCGACAATTAAAGAAGCGTGAGCTTAATTACCCTTCCCATGACCTGGAGCTAGCAGCCATAGTGCATGCATTGAAGATTTGGAGACATTATATCGTTGGTCATCGATGTGAGATCTATACGGATCATAAAAGCCTCAAGTACATATTCACCCAAACGGATTTGAATTTGAGGCAACGTCGATGGTTGGAGCTCATCAAGGATTATGATGTCGGAATCAACTATCACCCCGTAAAGGCCAATGTAGTAGCCAATGCATTGAGCCGGAAGGGAGCATGTCACCAACTTACGGTTCGGGAGCTACCACCCGAGCTACGCAAGGAGTTCGAACGGTTACATCTCGGGTTCTTGAACAAGATGGAAGTGATGGAACTCCACTCTTCATGGGAACAAGAGATCAGAGATTGCAAAACATCGGATGAAGAGATCTAGGAGATCAAGGAAAGGATCCGACAAGGAATAGAAAAGGACTTCAAGGAAGATGAGAAGGGTACCCTTTGGCTAGGAAAAAGGATTTGTGTGCCTAACGTGAAGCACATCCGCGACACGATATTAAAGGAGGCACATGACTCACCTTATTCCATACATCCCAAAAGTACCAAGATGTACAAGGACCTAAAGACTTGTTATTGGTGGGATGGTATGAATAGGGACATAGCCAAATATGTTGCCCTATGCGACACATGCCAACGGGTAAAGGCCGAACATCAAAGACCTGCTGGATTATTGCAACCCTTAAAGGTACCTGAGTGGAAGTGGGAAGACATTAGTATGGATTTCATCGTCGGATTGCCACATACTGAGTTGGGTTATGACTCCATCTGGGTTATCGTGGACCGATTGACAAAAACAACCCATTTCCTTCCTGTAAAGATCAAGTACAACGTTGCACAACTAGCCGAGCTGTACATGGAGCAAATCGTGTGCCGCCATGGAGTCCCGAAGAGGATAGTCTCAGATCGGGGTTCACAGTTTACCTCTAGATTTTGGAGGAAGCTGCAGAAAGCTATGGGTACACGACTAGATTTTAGCTCCGCCTACCACCCGCAGACCGATGGACAAACAGAAAGGACGAACCAAATTTTGGAAGACATGTTGAGAGCTTGCGCCTTGAAATATGGACGAAGTTGGGATAGGAGCTTGCCATATGCCGAGTTCTCCTATAACAACAGCTATCAAGCCAGCTTGAAGATGTCGCCTTTCAAAGCATTGTACAGTAGACGGTGTAGAACGCCGTTGTTTTGGAACGAAACCGGAGAGAACTAAGTGTTTGGACCCGAAGTGTTTGAATGTGGCCTAGAGGGGGGGGTGAATAGGCCTTTAAAGATTCCTGCACACTTAATAAAGTTATCAGAAACTTGACTGACCGGACTAGTCCGGTTGTGTGGGCGGACTAGTCCGGTGTGCTGAATTATTTGAGTTAATTAAGTGTGTCTCACAAATTTAATCTCTCAGCAGCGGAATGAGAACAATAGTTTTTATAAATTAAATTTATTGTATGGATGCACGTGCAAACTTATAAGGAACTCAAATGATGACTAGCAAACTAGTGATCTAATGTATCAAAATGTAAAACAAATGAGAGACAAGAGACACGAATTTTTACCGAGGTTCGATCTCACCAAGAGATCTACGTCCTCGTTGAGGAAGCTCACACAGAGCCGGGTTCCCAACCCTTTCCCTCTTCAAGTCACCACACAGGCCGACTTGACTTCACTATCAAGTGTAATCACCGTGTTTATGGGGCAACCTCACACGTTGAGGGCTCCCACAAGAATTACAACGAGAAGTTGATCAAATACACTCAAAAAGATTACAATGCAGAATATGAGTGTAGAGAGATCAAACCCCAAGAGCTCACAACGAAGGAACGACGATCTCCCAATCCCAAATCCAGGTATTTTATTGATCTTCACCTTTTTGCACCTTAGATGTGTGGGGAGACGTGTTTTTGGGCTCTTGGGACAGGTGGCGGCGCTAGGGTTTCAGTTTTTTACAGTATGAGTCGTGTCATTGCAGGGAAAAGACGAAGGACCTCTTTTTATAGGCTTTCCCAAAAAGTTACCGTTGTTAAACCCACTACCGGACTAGTCCGGTATATGATCGGACTTGTCCGGTCTACTTCCAGTGGGTTAACCGGACTAGTCCGGTTCACAAACCGGACTTGTCCGGTGCTATGTGAAATGGGGTTTCAGAAACTTCAGCGGACTAGTCCTGTCGCTTGGATGGACTAGTCCGCAGTCCACTAAAGAGGACAACAGAGACATGACCGGACTAGTCCGGTCTAAAACCGGACTTGTCCGGTTGCATTCCAGTGAGCTGACCGGACTAGTCCGGTGCACTATGTTTGCGTCTTCCAGAAAGTTTAACGGACTAGTCCGGTTTTCAGTGGATTTTAGTTGATTTTTAAACCCCTTACCCTTACGCAAAGTCAAGAGCTCTTGGGATGTGTCTCTGTCACACACAACCTATACATTTATATCTACTTTGCTCCTCTAAATTCCACTAACGTCTTCCTTTTCGGGCACCACTCTATTTTTCACCTTTTTGTGTGTGCCGAGCCAGTTCACTTTGTTTATCCTGCAATCATCTTAATAGTTTCATTAGGATCTCATATGTTCGTCATCAATTAGCCAAAACCCACAAGGGATATCCTAGATGCACTTACAATCTCCCCCTTTTTGGTGATTGATGACAACCATTTGAGATATCACAATTGAGAATAAAAGGTTGATTTTCATAAGGTGTGTACATATGAGAATAATAAAGAATTCACAAAGAGCTTCTCACATATGCACACACCTTATGGTGGGGTGCCTCACAGGTGTGTGATAAACAAAATGTGATAAATTAAAGACAAATAGTAGTGAACATGTAAGTGGGCATTAGAGCATAGTACATCACACATAAGAAAAGAAATAGTGCATTACAAGATTTTAAAAATAGGTACATGTCCTTGATCACAAAAGATCTTAATAACTAATACTAGATAAAAAAAGTCCAAGTCTAATCTCAATCTTCCATCTCAATCTCTCCCCCTTTGGCATCAAGACACCAAAAAGGGAAAAATTGAGGGGAATCACTCATTGCTGCCTCCTCCGTCAGTCTCAGTCTGATCTTCATCTTCAGCATCCACGGGAGCAGGATCTTCCTCTGAGTCCTCGGAGGCGAGCGGTGATCCAACGGGCTCAATCTCAAGCTTTGCACAGATAGACTTGATATTGGCATTGACGTACTGTTGATGTTTCTTCCTTGCAAGCTTTTCTTTGCGTTGCCTGTGTTCGATCTTACGGCAGCAGGCAAAGATGGAGGAGAGCATCTTGAGGATGCCGCTAGATGATTCTTGGGCAGGTGGAGAACCAGGAGGAGCAGCTGCAGCCCTAGTGTCATCATGAGCTTGCTTTGATCTCCTCTCCACTGGTGGAGAGGACGGGGCAGTTGAAGCCGGAGGGAGAGTGTACTCGGTGGGTTTTTGCGGCTTCAACCCCGTATGCTTGACATCCTTGACAAACTCGAGTCCCGTCACTTTCTCAATCATGTACATGATATACGGTGCGTATCCACAGGACCTATTGGGGGTAATTGAGATGTTCACAATGTCGTTGTAGATATACTCAAAGACATTGAATGGTCTCCTCCCACTAATGACCTTCATGAGAGTCCTCAAGGTTCCTTGTATAGTTCCTGCATCTCCATCCTTCGGAGCTATCGTCTTTCTCAAGACTCTATTTAGGACCACAAAGAAGGGCTTTAGATATTTGATGGTGGGAGGAACATATGGCATCCTTGTGTCATAGAGAAATGCAAGTTCCTCCTTCTCCAGGGGTTTCAGATTATGAATGACCAGTTCATGATCCAAAGTGTTTTGGAGGCGAAGAATCCTAGCAAATTCATCATACATGACACTATACCTTGAACCATGAGTCATGCAAGTAAGGCTGTCTCCATCATCCCGAGCAAAGTAGAGAGTGGAGTAAAACTGGGTAATTACTTCATTGTTCCAGTCATACTCAAAGGATAGCAGGTCCGTCAGACTGTGCCTCTCTAACGCTTCCACCATCTCACGAAAGGCAGGATACCTCTTTGACTTCAGATATTCAACATTTAGCCATTGACTCTCTACTACAGGGTTCTTCATCTTCATGTACACATGCTCGTAGTAGTCTGCATGGAAGTTGCTCCAGAGCCTCGGGTCAGAGCATTGCTTAGGTCGGTCATACACTTGAATCTTCCTGAAATTATCAGCTAGCTCACTTCCTTTTCCAGTGAAATCCTCACTTGAAGGCTGCCTGTTGCGGTGAATTGGGTTTTTCATCTTCAAGGGCCCAAGGGGACCACTAGCAAGTCCCTTCCCTTTATTGAGAATTCTTTTTGGCCCTGACGAGCCCTCAGCAGCATCTTTCCTTAGAGGCCTTTTGCCAATGACTTTCCTCTTCTTAGGTTGATTGTCGTCGGAGGGTGGAGAGTGGACATTGACATCATGTCTCTTCTTCATAACTCTCTCCTTGGTCCTCCTCACTTTCTCGCGTTGAACGTCTTCAGCAATGTGGAAGGAGATGTCATCTGAGCCTGAAGACATGATGCCAAGATTTGAAGATTTGCGTCGAAGAAGTGGAAATCAGTCCGGATGAGTCCGGGGTAGGGGGACCACTCATCAAGGGGAGTCTTTTTCGCGGAGAAAAACTCGATTTTGAGGGTTCAACCAGAAAATCACTTTGGGGGCTAGGGTTTGGAAGAGGAGAGGGAGAGCAGGCCTAATGAGGAGTGAGGGAGAGATCTGGGCCGGCCAAGTGCTTCTATATACGACTGACCGGACTAGTCCGGTCATAGTAGCAGACTAGTCCGGTACCCCTGAGTTAACCTAGTTGTTGTCAGTCCGGACTAGTCCGGTTGGAAATCGGATTAGTCCGTTTCCAACAGACTTGATACATATATAGTTAATTAATAGTGATTCAAGGACAATAATTTTGCAAGTAGTCTTGGTGATTACGACCAGTAGGCAATCAGCAATCGAACAATGGTCATAATCCACAAGATTTCTTCATTAAAAATAGTTTTCTGAGTAGAAAGGAGAAGAGGAGCATTTTTAACAATACAAAAGAACATTTTGAGTTGCAACCAGGTATGCAATGTTTCAAGCCACATTTCGAGAGTCAAGAATGTTTAGCTCATTTCTTAGTTCACAAAACCTTTTCTCATCTAATGGTTTGGTAAAAATATTCGCAAGTTGTTTTTCAGTCCTAACATGTGAAATAGCAATGTCACCTTTTAATGAATGATCTCTAAGAAAGTGATGACGGATGTCTATGTGCTTAGTTCTTGAGTGCTCTACAGGGTTGTGTGCAATCTTTATAGCACTTTCATTATCGCATAGAAGCGGGATATGACTTAGATTGTAGCCGTAGTCCCTAAGAGTTTGTTGCATCCAAAGCAGTTGCGCACAGCAACTACCGGCTGCAACATACTCTGCTTCCGCTGTGGAAAGAGCAATGGAGTTTTGCTTTTTAGATGACCAAGAAACTAGGGACCTACCAAGGAATTGACAAGTCCCTGACGTGCTCTTTCTATCGACTTTGCATCCTGCATAGTCGGCGTCGGAATACCCCATCAAGTTAAACTTGGATCCTTTGGGATACCAAAGGCCCAAGTTGGGTGTGTGCACAAGGTACCTTAGGATTTTTTTACAGCAATTAAGTGACACTCTTTAGGTGCGGCTTGAAACCTTGCACACATGCAAACACTAAGCATAATATCTGGCCTAGATGCACATAAGTATAGTAAGGAGCCAATCATGGACCGATATACCTTTTGGTCCACATTTGGACCGTCTTCATTGAGGTCGAGATGTCCGTTGATGGCCATGGGTGTCTTGATGGGCTTGGCTTTGTCCATATTGAATTTCTTGAGAATGTCTTGTGTATATTTAGTTTGGCTTATAAATGTACCTTCTCTCAGTTGCTTCACTTGAAATCCCAAGAAGAACTTCAATTCACCCATCATTGACATCTCGAACCTGTCTGTCATTATTTTGCTAAATTCTTCACAGAAGGACTTGTTAGTGGATCCAAAGATAATGTCATCAACATAAATTTGACATACGAATAAATGATCATCAAAATGTTTAGTAAAGAGTGTATAGTCAGCTTTACCAATTTTGAATCCATTTTGAATCAGAAAATCTCTAAGGCACTCATACCAGGCTCGAGGAGCCTGTTTGAGGCCATAGAGAGCCTTACGCAGTTTATAGACATGGTTGGGATACTTCTGATCTTCGAACTCCGGTGGCTGCTCCACATAGACTTCCTCCTTCCACTTGAGAATAACCTTTGGCCACCAACCTCGCTTTATTTCTTGTCACTACTCCATGTTCATCTTGCTTGTTCCGAAAGACCCATTTGGTTCCAACGATGTTCGCCCTTGGTCTTTCCACCAGCTCCCACACTTCATTTCTTTTGAAGTTGTTCAGCTCCTCTTGCATCGCAATCACCCAGTCTGGATCCCTTAAGGCTTCTTCTACCCTGTATGGCTCCAGAAAAGACACAAAAGAATAATGTTCACAAAAATTTGCAATTTGAGATCTAGTAGTTACTCCCTTAGCAATATCTCCAATGATATTGTTGACAGGATGGTCCCTTTGCACACACTGATGTACTCTTGGGTGTGGAATTTGTATAGTTGTTTGTTCTTCATTGTCTTCATGTGTCATGTCTCTCCCTAGATCATTGCTTCCATGATCATCTTGATTTTCTTGATCTTCCTCAACTTGATCTTGTGTAGGAGCTCCCCCTTGATCATTGCTTCCTTGTTGAAATTCATCTTGTGTCTCCTCTCGTGGTAGGATATCACCAAGTGCCATTTTCTTCAGCGCTTCACATGGAGCTTCCTCCTTATCTAGCATAGACTTATCGACTTGCTCCACTTGTGAGCCGTTAGTTTCATCGAACACTACGTCACGCGCTACTTCAACAAGGCCGGACACCTTGTTGAAGACACGATAGGCGTAGGCATTCGATTCATATCCGAGCAAGAATCCTTCATCGGACTTCGAAGCAAACTTCGAGGCCCTTGGTTTCTTGTTCAGAATAAAACATTTGCAACCAAAAACTTTGAAATTGGAAACGTTAGGCTTTTTACCCGTGAGAAGCTCATATGGAGTTTTCTTCAGTAGTTGATGAAGGTACAACCGATTTGTGGCATGACAAGCGGTGTTCACTGCTTCTGCCCAAAATCGGTCTGACGTCTTGTATTTATCTAACATTGTTCTCGCCATTTCGATCAATGTTCTGTTCTTCCTTTCGGCCACCCCGTTCTGTTGAGGAGAATAGGGTGCCGAGAATTCATGCTTTATACCTTCTTCATTGAGATATTCTTCAACTTGGGTGTTCTTGAATTCTGTCCCATTGTCACTTCTGATATTCTTTACGGTTGATGAGAATTCATTTTGAGCTCTTTTCAAGAACTTCTTGAGGGTTCCCTGAGTTTCTGATTTATCATACAAGAAAAATACCCAGGTAAATCTTGAAAAATCATCAACAATTACTAAACCGTATTTGTTACCGCTGATGCTGATGTACGCAATTGGACCAAAGAGATCCATGTGGAGAAGTTCCAACGGTCTAGCGGTGGTCATCACATTCTTGGCGGGGTGTGGTGCTCCAACCTGTTTTCCTGCTTGACAAGCGCTGCATGGCCTGTCTTTTTCAAAAACCACATCCTTAAGACCACGGATGTGACCACCTTTTAGAAGTTTCTGCAGATTTCTCATTCCAACATGGGCTAGCCGTCTATGCCACAGCCATCCCATGTTGGTCTTAGCAACCAAGCAAGTGTTGAGTTCGGCTTTATCTTTGTTGAAGTCAACAAGATAAAGCTTTCCCTTCAACAATCCCTTGAATGCAATCGAGCCATCGCTTCTTCTAAAGACGGTCACACCCTCATTAGTGAATAAACAGTTGTAACCTTTGTCGCATAGTTGAGATATTGATAAAAGATTATAATCTAGAGAGTCTACATGTAAAACATTAGATAAGGTGTGTTGAGAGGATATTTCAATGTTACCACTACCAAGGACCTTTCCTTGGCTGTTGTCTCCAAAGTATATACCTTCACTTGGATCCTTGTTGCACTCGTATTCCACAAACATACATCTCTCCGGTCATATGATTTGTGCATCCGCTATCTAGTACCCACTTAGATCCACCGGAGGAGTAAGCCTGCAAAATAGAATTATTTCTGGGTTTCATGTACCCAAGCTTGCTTGGGTCCTCTCAGGTTAGTCACAAGAGTTTTGGGCACCCACACACAAGTTTTTAAGTTCTTGTGGCGTGGCCCTGTATATTTAGCAATGACTTTTCCATACTTGTTTTTCATGAGAGCAATAAGAAGCATCAAATGTATGGAACAGTGTTTGTAGCTCAAATTCATGTGATTTTTCTCTAACAAAAATGATTCTATTCTTAGCATGATTAGGAGTAGACATGTGTCTGTTCCTGTCAAAGCCAAGACCATCTTTGACATTGGGAGGTCTAGTGATCATATATGCACTTCGTGCATATTTGATCTTCTCCTTATCAAAGATGCCGTTTTGAGAAGAATGCATGTCATGAGAGGTTGAAGCATTAGAAATTACATTCTTCTTGCTAGAGCAAGTGCAGGTTCTTATTGTTGTCGAGCTCATATCTTTAGAGGAAGAGCTCTTGGAGGAAGAGGAGTCACTTTGTTTGAGCGACTCAACTTGCACCTCAAGGATTTTGTTAACTTTTGACAAGTTAGCAAGTTATTCCTTGATTGCAATGTGCGAGTCCTCTAACTTTGAGTAAGTTTCCTTACTCAAGGCTAGCTCTAACTCAAGTGACTCATTCTTCTCTCTTTCAGGCTCAAGAAGCTTTTCAACTTCTTGATATCTCTTCCTCTCACGGATGAGCATATCTTCTTGTCGGTTGACAAGTTCTTCCTTTTCAAAGATTTCGTTCGACAACATTTCCATTTTCTTTAAAGCAAATTTACTTAGCCCTCTAAATAATTCTTCATTATCACTAGAGCTATCAAAGTCATCAATGGAGGAATTTAGTATAGGAGGAGTAAGTATAACCTTTTTCTTGCCTTCCTTAGCCATAAGAAAAGTGCGGTTGTTCATGTCCCGTCCTCCCATGCTCGGAAAGAGTGTGGCTCTCATAGTTGATTTCTTGACTGCGATAGTGGCCATCTCTTCTTCTTCATCGGAGGAGGACTCGTCGTTTGAGTCCCACTCCTTCCCAATGTGAGCTTGATGGGCTTGTCTTCTTTTTCTGAAATTTTTCTTTTCATGAGATCTTGTTTCCTTCTTCTTTTTGTTTTCTTTATAAGTACAATCCACCATGAAGTGACCATACTCTCCGCAGTTGTAGCAAGTACGTCGAGCCTTGGATTTTCCTTTATCCTTGATTTTGCCTTCATGTGAATTGTTGCCGTGTCTTCTCTTCATCATGCGTTTGAACTTTTTGATGAAGAGTACCATTTCTTCGTCATCAAGATCGGTGCTTTCGTCGCTTGTATCTCCATCGTCTTGGTCTTCACGAGTTTCTTTGAGTTTGGGTCTGCACGTTGCTTTGAGAGCAACTTCTTTCTTTTTAGAAGAGGTGAGCTCGGCTAAGACTTTGACGTATTGAGCCTCTTTCTCCATCATTTCATGATTTATGATCTTTCCCAATAACTCATCGGGAGTCATTTTGTGAAACCCGGGGCTTTCTCTAATCATTGAGCAAAGTGTGACGTTTCTTGGCATGAAGGCTCTTATCATCCTTTTGACTACCTCGTGATCAGTCCATTTCTTACTTCCATAGGCACGGATTTTGTTGATGAGTGCCTTCATCCGATTGTACATGTCTTGAGATGATTCGCCTTCTTCAATAGCAAATCTCCCCAACTCTCCTTCTAGCATCTCAATTTTGGCTTCACGTACAGACCTATTTCCTTCATGAGCAGTTTTTAGTGTATCCCAGATTTCTTTTGCACTTTCTAGTCCATCGATCTTGGTGAATTCTTCTCTGCTCAGTGACGATGTGATTACTGCAACGGCTTGTGCATTTCTGTGAATCTCTTGTTCTTGTTCCGGAGTGAGTTCTTCATCCGTGTCTGGGATATCTATTCCTGTGCAGACAATATGCCAAAGGCTGGGAT
This sequence comes from Neostapfia colusana, assembly GCA_030760725.1. Taxonomy (NCBI): domain Eukaryota; kingdom Viridiplantae; phylum Streptophyta; class Magnoliopsida; order Poales; family Poaceae; genus Neostapfia; species Neostapfia colusana. Next base: position 13,057,143 of record JASWHV010000005.1, read on the forward strand.
TCAAGGATATTAGATGCATTTTCATGTTGTACTTCCACATGGTGTAGTCGCTTCCATCAAACTGTGGGGGCCTTCCCATAGGAATAGAGAGATAATGATTATTTGAATTGAGACGGTTGTAGTTGTAAGGATACCGGGAGTAGTCGTGATGACCACTCCCCATCGTCTTTTCTTCCTCTTTTCCTTTTTGTGCCAGCAGTTTCTTTCTCAGGAGTGCTTTTAGCTGCCTCACTTCTTCATCGTCATGTGGACTTTCTTTCAGCACATCGAAGGCTTTGGCTTCTTGCTCCTCATCGTTGTTGCTCGTCTTCGGGATATCGTTGTTCTTCTCAGAGGCCATTGATCTCTCCGAGATGTGAATCTCGTTGATGGAGAACTTGGCTCTGATACCAATTGAATGTGGCCTAGAGGGGGGGGGGGGGTGAATAGGCCTTTAAAGATTCCTGCACACTTAATAAAGTTATCAGAAACTTGACTGACCGGACTAGTCCGGTTGTGTGGGCGGACTAGTCCGGTGTGCTGAATTATTTGAGTTAATTAAGTGTGTCTCACAAATTTAATCTCTCAGCAGCGGAATGAGAACAACAGTTTTTATAAATTAAATTTATTGTATGGATGCACGTGCAAACTTATAAGGAACTCAAATGATGACTAGCAAACTAGTGATCTAATGTATCAAAATGTAAAACAAATGAGAGACAAGAGACACGAATTTTTACCGAGGTTCGATCTCACCAAGAGATCTACGTCCTCGTTGAGGAAGCTCACACAGAGCCGGGTTCCCAACCCTTTCCCTCTTCAAGTCACCACACAGGCCAACTTGACTTCACTATCAAGTGTAATCACCGTGTTTATGGGGCAACCTCACACGTTGAGGGCTCCCACAAGAATTACAATGAGAAGTTGATCAAATACACTAAAAAAGATTACAATGCAGAATATGAGTGTAGAGAGATCAAACCCCAAGAGCTCACAACGAAGGAACGACGATCTCCCAATCCCAAATCCAGGTATTTTATTGATCTTCACTTTTTTGCACCTTAGATGTGTGGGGAGATGTGTTTTTGGGCTCTTGGGACAGGTGGCGGCGCTAGGGTTTCAGTTTTTTACAGTATGAGTCGTGTCATTGCAGGGAAAAGACGAAGGACCTCTTTTTATAGGCTTTCCCAAAAAGTTACCGTTGTTAAACCTACTACCGGACTAGTCCGGTATATGATCGGATTTGTCCGGTTCACAAACCGGACTTATCCGGTGCTATGTGAAATGGGGTTTCAGAAACTTCAGCGGACTAGTCCTGTCGCTTGGATGGACTAGTCCGCAGTCCTCTAAAGAGGACAACAGAGACATGACCGGACTAGTCCGGTCTAAAACTGGACTTGTCCGGTTGCATTCCAGTGAGCTGACCGGACTAGTCCGGTTCACAAGGCGGACTAGTCCGGTGCACTATGTTTGCGTCTTCCAGAAAGTTAAACGGACTAGTCCGGTCCATGAACGGACTAGTCCGATTTTCAGTGGATTTTAGTTGATTTTTAAACCCCTTACCCTTATGCAAAGTCATGAACTCTTGGGATGTGTCTCTCTCACACACAACCTATACATTTATATCTACTTTGCTCCTCTAAATTCCACATACGTCTTCCTTTTCGGGCACCACTCTATTTTTCACCTTTTTGTGTGTGCCGAGCCAGTTCACTTTGTTTATCCTGCAATCATCTTAATAGTTTCATTAGGATCTCATATGTTCGTCATCAATTAGCCAAAACCCATAAGGGATATCCTAGATGCACTTACAGTGTTACAAGAAGCTAAGAAGCAAGTCCAAACAATACGGGAGAACTTGAAGGCTGCTCAGTCACGGCAGAAAGGCTATGCGAACAATAGGCGAAGGAAGTTGACCTTCAAAGTAGGAGACTTCGTATACCTTAAGGTATCGCCTATCTGTGGCCAACGACGTTTCAACATCAAAGGCAAGCTAGCACCTTGCTATATCGGGCCATTTAAGATTTTGGACAAGCGAGGAGAAGTAGCCTATCAACTAGAGCTCCCGATGCACCTCTCCGACGTACATGACGTGTTTCATGTATCCCAGCTCAAGAAGTGCTTGATAGTACCGGAAGAGCAAGTACCAATGGAAGAGCCCGAACTTCAAGAGGATCAGACCAATGTAGAGCACCCTGTCCGAATTTTGGACGCAAAGGAAAGGGTCACGAGGAACAAAGTGATCCATTGGTGCAAGGTACTATGGAGCCATCACACAGAAGCAGAAGCTACATGGGAACGTGAAGAAGACATCAAGGGAGAATTCCCTCATCTATTCTCCACTAGCGAATCTCGAGGGCGAGATTCAATTTAAGGGGGGTAGATTTATGACACCCTCATTTTCGATTTCTGCATGTATTCATGTTTCATGTAGAAAAACATTTTAAAATAAGTTGAAACGGAGAAAGAATAAAAAAGATAGCCAAAAAGAGCCAATTCCAGTTCGCCGAGAAGCGCCAAAGACAATTTCCACGCCCGCTGGCCACGTGGCGCGTTCGGAGCTCATCTCCGCAAAGGGGGAGAGGTCCGTCGCTAAACTGGCTATGTGGCAGGCTCGCGGCTCATCCCCACGAAGGGGGGGAGGTCCGACCCCGTGGGACACGTGGTGCTCCCGGAGCTAGCCCCTGCGAAGGAGCAAGGCCAGCCCCGCAGGACACGTGTCGCTTTCGTAGCTAGTCGCTGCGGAAAAGAGAGGACCCGCTGTGTGGGACATGTGTCGCTCTCGGAGCTCACCTCGGAGAGGTCCGGCCCCGTTTGACACGTGTCACTATCGAAACTCACTTCCGGGAGGTCCAATCCTATTGGACACGGGTCACCTCCGGAGCTCATCTCCGGGAGGTCCAACGCTGATGGACACATGTTGACCTTGTAGCTCATCTCCGGGAGGTCCGACGCTATTGGACACGTGTCGACCTTGGAGCTCATCTCCGAGAAGAAAGGAAGATTGGGCGCTGCTTGACACGTGGCACTCACGGAGCTCACCTTCGAAGAGAGGGGAGGTCCGGAATTGACACATGGCACAATCAGAGCCACCTCCGAAGAAAGGGGAGATCCGACACTGACACGTGGCATTTGTGGAGCTCGCCTCTATTCAAAGGGGAGGTCCCGACCCACCAGACACATGGCGCAAGCGGAGCTCGCCTCTAGAGAGAGGGAGGTCCCGCTCGCCAGGACGCGTGGCGTACGCGGAGCTCGCCTCTGAGGAAGAGGGAGGTCTCGCCCTCCTGACACGCGACACAACCAGAGCTCGCAATTGAGGAAAAGGGAAGCCCAGGTCCCCGCAGGACACGTGGAGCCTCCGGAGCTTATCCCTGCGGAAGGACGCGATTCTAAAGCGGTTTTCCTCTGTACGTGAGTACCCGTTGCTGAGGAAACTAAAACGAACTCTTCTACGCTGAATACTGCAAACGTATCAATTAAAGATAAGTTGTTAAGATTCAAAAATGATTTGAATAAGACTCTTATTCGAATTCCGATCAGATTAGGACTCTTCGTTTCCCTCTTATAAATAGAACCCGAAACAACCCCTTGGTCGTAACATCTCTTCTAAGCCGACAACTTAGAAGACCTAGCCCCAAACTCGCCGAGCTAAACCCCTTCGCCGGAATTTGACCACCGGGGAGACCACCGACGAGCCCAAGCACGATCGCCATCGCCGGAGGAGAGCCGATGATCTGTTTTGCTAGAGGAAGGACCCGAAGGAAGTAAGGTAGGTTTCCAATACCACCTTAGGACATCATCGCGATTTCTTTGCATCTGTTCTTTGATTCCTTTCGAATAGAAGCTTTCTCATGGACAGATCATATGTTGATCGGTTTGATCATGAGTCAAGATCATCGCCACGTCCACATTTGATCCCTACACCACTGTTCATCATAAAACCCCATGCAAACCCTTTAAAACATGCAAGAATACGTACAAACTAAACTGCATCATAGGATTAACATGCATATGCATCATTGCATCTTAAAGTAGAGTTTGTGCATGATGATTGATTGCTATGAATCTTGTATGTGCGTGATTGCGTATAGAAGGACAAGTTCAGGGTGCTATCTACGACGAGCTGCAACAACAAGGTTTCGAGATCCAAGAGCAATAGGAACCGCAAGAACAAGGCAAGTGCCCCTTGACCATATTGATCCCATGTTTTTGGAAAACTGTTTTGTTTGCGAAAAGGTGTGTGTGCTTGAGTCAACTTGATGGGAAACCCTTTCATAGGAGTTTACTAGTTTTGTTAACCACCCTTGTCACCGGGAAAGTTAATGAGTCAGGTATGGTTTTTGCTTTTATGCTTCGCTGAGTCCATGGGATACGGGAAGCGAGATAGATGTGTCTAGCTAACTGCACTCATATGAATAATGAGAAAACGGATGTTGCTAATGAACAGCAATCGGAGGGAGATCTAGGCAAGCCTTGGTTTGTGGATGAGGTAGAATGAGATGGTGGTTTACTTGCCTTAGATCTAAGGACCGGTTCGTGCCAGCCATTCCAGGATAACAGTGCCACCACAAGGCCAAACATGGATGCGGCTTAGCTGACTAATTAGGTAAGTTGCTAGATTGTTATGGACCGTGGAAGGCGCGGGGAATGGGAGTCGAGTGAGGACTGCCCTGGGAACTGCATGGCACAAGAGGGGGCCCGTGGGTGGAAGAATTGGAGATTCTAGCCTGCTAGTGAAACCTTAGTGAGTCCATACATCTAGTAGCCCCTTTGTAAAGGCTGTGTACTGGTATAATGGAGGTTCTACAGTCGGCGACGGGTGACGAAATCACAAACTTGCGGGTAAAGTGGTACAAACTCTGCAGAGTCTAAAACTATCATGATAGTCGAGCTTACGGTCACGAGCGCCTGGACAACTCACATGATTAGATGGGATGGTTATTGGGAGGTTATGGTTTTTGTTTTGGTTATTGGTTTGGTTATGGTTTGGTTGTCGGGACTGTTGAGTCCGGGTAATGAAATTGGTTGCATGACTGTTGAGTCATGGCAATGAGCATTGGTCTCGGTGTGAGACGGGAATGAATATGAGATGAAATGGTAGTGAATACGAGATGGTATTCATGAGATGGTAGTGAATACGAGATGGTATTCATGAGCAAAGTTAATAAATATTAATGTATGGTCGAGACATGGAAAGGGATGAACCATAATGGAGGTATGTTAATGTCTAAATACATGTTGGGATTACATTCACTTAAAGCTAAGTTGCTGTTTTTATCGTGTTTTGTGAAATAAACTTTGCTTTCTGCAATGAGCCTTTTTATACCTTCCTTGTTGTGAGCTACATATCATATTTTCCCGCACTTGCTGAGTACATCATATACTCAAACTTGCATTATCATACATCATTAGCAACAGGAGAGGAGTACTATGAAGACCCCGTGGAGTAGTAGGAGTGTGATATCCCATCAACTTGCCTGTGGGGATGGAGTAGAGATGGAGCCGCTGCTGCTGCTTATATTGCTTCCGCTATAGTTTAGAAGACTTCCGCTGCTAGAATAAAGACTTCCGCTGCTAGAATAAGACTTCCGCTGCTAAGATAAGACTTCCGCTGCTAGAATGAGTCCAAGACTCATGAGACAATGTAACAAACTCTGTTATTCGTGGTTATATATATTCTGAATTCAGTTTGTGAAGTATTTGTGTATGTGTGATGAACATCCTGGGTACACATACACATCAATCTTGGTTTCGAGGAGTTTCCTCTTAGAACAGGGGCGTCACATTTGCCCTGTTATGAACAATTAGTTTCAGTAATCTTAGCGCTCTTTCAATATGATACATCCACCTATATTGCACGGGACCGCCCACTTTAGCTTCATATGGAAGATGAATAAGGAGATGTAGCATTGGATTGAAGAAGCCTGGAGGAAAAAAATCCATCTTACTTAATAATAACGGTATCTCCTTCTCCAACTTACTCATCATCTCTATCATGATTTCTTTAGCACAGAGCTGTCTATAGAAGTGGCTAAGCTCAGCTAGCACCTTCCACACTGCATCGTCAAAATAGTCCTGAAACATAACAGGCAGTAGTCTTTACATGATTATGTGATAATCATGACTCTTCAACCCAGTCAGTTTCCCGTTTTCACATCCACAGCTCGTTTCAGACTAGCTGCGTAATCATCTGGGAATTTCAAACTTTTTAACCATTCGAGGACTTCTTTTTTCTTTAGGTCGAAGATCGAAGGAAGCATGTGGTTTACCACCACTTTCAGAGAGCTCAAGAATTGGACGGTTACAAAGCTCAGCCTGATCATTTCGAGCCTTTATATTGTATTTCAATTTGCCCGTCATGTTCATGCTTGTGCTTATGATACATTTCTCATGTTACGCTCTTGATGCATGACATCAACGATGTGCATTTGTATTAACGACTTCACATATGGTAGCTCCCATAGTCCACATATATGAGTCCAATTGTGACCATCTCCAAAACCGAGAAAATATCCAGGACGATCTTTATCTGGCAATAATTTGTCCAACATATCAGATATTTCCGACCCATTAAGACATTTCGGTGGTCCTTTAGTGACAATGGTGTCCTTTCTAAATACATTGCTTTGTTGCCTAAACATGTGATTCGAAGGAAGCCAACGTCTGTGAGAATTGAAGTAACAAATCTTTCGTCCATGAGTAAGTCAAAAATAATCAGTGTCAGAACCACATATCGGATAAGTCAAAACGACCGTGAGTGCTCCATCCATAAAACATGCCATACGTCGAAAAATCATGGATGGACCACAAATAAGCAGCTCGAAGGTTGAATCGTTGCTTCTTGTAATTGTTGTACGCTTCGACTCCTGTCCACAATATTTTCAATTCTTCGATCAGCGGTTTCAACATCACGTTGAGACATGACCCAGGATGATCGGCCAAGGTAAAATGAGGCTAAGGAATATGAACTCATACTTCATACAGAGGGCCGGTGGTAGATTGTATGAAATAACAAAGACATGCCAACAGGAGTATGGTGTAGCATTTGTACTGAACGGCGAGAATCCATCTGTTGCCAACCCAATCCAAATATTTCTCGCATCACGGTCGAACTCTAGATCAAACCGGTCCAGCGCCTTCCATGCCTCACCGTTGGACGGGTGCGTCATGACTTCTTTGTTCCGACGTACACCTTCTTTGTGCCATCTCATGTGTCTGGTAGTTTTTTCGAAAGAAACAAATGCTTCAACCGAGGTGTCACGGGTAAATATCAAAGCTGCTTACGTGCCACTTCTGTCGTAACATTTTCACCATCTTCATTAACGACTTCGACATACCTCGATTCACCACATTGTAAACATTTCTTCTCTTTCGCATGTTCTTTCTAGAAAAGCATGCAGTTGTCTGGACACACATCAATCTTCTCATATTTCATACCGAGACCCAAAAGCAATTTCTTCGCGTGATGCATATATTTAGGCACCTTATGGGGCCGTCGAAGGATATCGCTGATCAATTTGATGAGGTCATTGTAACAGTTATTAGAAAAGAAATACTTAGACTTAATTAACATTAGTCTAGTTATGAAAGTGAGGAGGGTCACTTCCGTGTGTTCATGCAGTGGTTGTTCTGAAGCTTTGAGAAGCTCGAAGAACGCTTCAACCTCCGTTGTAGGTGGATCCTCCGTAAGGTCTGGTTGTATAGCTTCTAGCATCTCATCCATTTTATCATCCCCCGTGTTATCATCAATGTCCTCTTCCACTTCTTGTACAGCTTTAGAAGCTATCTCGCCATGAAAGGTCCAGACCTCAAAACTTGGCGTGTAACCGTTTCGACACAAATGTATCGAAAGTTCCACTTTGTCCAAAAACTTGGTATTCCGGCATTTCATACATGGACACCGCACCTTATCGGTATTTGACAACGAAAATGCTCGATCTACAAAGGCATTTGTCTTGGCGAACCACTAATCTGAGTGACCACCAGATCTGCTCTTCCAACCAATATACATCCAATTGCAGTCTTCACCCATGTTTTACTCAACAATATAAAGCTAGAGAAATTACATTCACTTTACATCTATTGGAAGAGATAGGTCTTAAACCCACCCAAGAGTGACCGAGAGGAGCATTCTTATAATGAGACGCAGGGTCTGGATCCAGACAAAATTTCGGCAGCATAACCCAATTGTTCTCCAACTACACGCCCGATAATGGTGCAGCGGAGAACATTAGGGTTACGCCGTCAAAATTTCGTCTGAATCCAGACCCCGCGTCTCGTCATAAGCACGCCCCCCGGTCACTCTCACGCTGTCCAAAAAGGGACAATTTCAAACCTACACGCCTCACATGCGTAACGCATGTGAGACTGGCCGGTCCGAAACGGGTCATGCATATTGTATAGGTTACGTGAATCTTACTTTTTGGAGTGATTTACGAGAGAGAGGTAAGAACGAGAGACAGGAGGAAAGAACGAGAGAGAGACAGTGAAGTGGGCCAGCTGTCCTAAGTTATGCTCCATTGGGTCCCGCCAGTGATGATGTAGGAGAAAGGTTCGCTGCTATGAGCTTCTGTATCGAAACCGCGAAGAAAATTGTTCCACAGGGTTCTCGACGGTGCTCTACTTTGTTAAAGTGCGGCAATGGAGAAAATTGATTTTTAGACAACCCAACTGACGCCCCCCCCCCCGGCCTCGTCGGGCTAGGATCACGCTGAGGGGTGCTGCGTTGCACAACACCGGATAACACACATAAAATGTACAAAGCAGAAGCAAAGTTTTATTACATAAATGAGTTTATGAACATTTTTACAACAAAATATGTTTAGTCTACACTCACGGGCGTAGACTACGCACCGAGTTCACGTTCAGCCCATGAACGTGTCCCCACTATCACACAAGCCCACTAACACGGCGGCGTGCACGACTCCCACTCGACGGGGTTTCCCTCTTGGGGTTCCGTCTCCTCCTCAGGAGTCCCATCCTCATTACACCCTGCAAAAGCTTCAAACACAAGCAGTGAGCACGATGGCTCAGCAAGTTTGACCCGTCTTTCGTATACATGAAACTTCTACATGCTAGATCATGCGTAATTGGGAATGTAAGTTGCAAAGGACTCGCCTAATGATTTGAACCTTACTTTCTAGTTTTAGCAGAAAATTGTGGAGAACCTCACGCTAAGGCACATGAGAGAGCTGCAATCAAACAAGAAACACATTTCTCTCATGTACTTTGCCTAAGGTTAAAAAGAACTGTAATTAGCTCTAAACTATAACACTTCATTAACAATCAAGGTCCATCCTTCAAATCAGCAAACTTTTAACATGTATCTAACCTATTCTTTCTACGTCACGGTACAGTGAACAAGTGTACTCACTGACCGTGAGGGACGGCGATTATAATCGATTTACACCTGCAGGGTTACCCAAATAATCCGTCACGTACGCTCGTACTCGATGTTGCCTACAGCAACAATCATGGACGACGTATGCAACTACCTTTCATCTGTCAGCCAAATGTTGAACCGGTCCTATCGTCCCGAGCAAGAGGTCTCTGCGCGCACATCCGCAGTGCCGCCAGCCGATTTACGCCTCAAGCTCTCAACCTACCCTCTGGACGACAAGCAATGCCTCAACACCCAGCTACCCGAATTACATCGGTTTGCCGGTTCCCATATATCCTGTAGGTCTTCGGTACTGTTCTAGCTGGTTCAATAGGCCTGCACACGGCTCGGTCCTCAACCAACACAAGTGGAGCTATGCCACCTAGGCCCCAACGTCCTGCAGCCCTTACTTTCCGCTCAGTCTCATTTTTATTGACATGTGTTCCATTTTCTATCTTTACCCGAGTAGTGTGCCTCTAGCCTAATCTCGCGAGCAGTTCCAACTACTCTGTGACACCCGGTTCCGGAAAACCATGTGTGCCCAGGATTTTCATCACACATACACTTGTAATCCACAAACTGAATTCAGAATATAACCACGAATAAATAGTGTTTAAGTACTTTATTACAATGACTCAAAGTCTCACTCATGAATCTCTCACTTATTCTTGCAGCGGAAGTCTCTAAACGACAGCGGAAATAATAAAATAGCAGGCTCCAATCTTCAGCTCCACAGGCATGTTGATGGTAGTTCACACGCCTAGTACTCCACATGGTCCTCGAAGTACTCATCTCTTGTAGCTGATGTTTATGTGGTAATGCAAGGGTGAGTACATGTTGTACTCAGCAAGTGCAGAAAAAGTATGACATGTAGCTTTTAACAAGGCATGGAATAAAAAGGCTCATTGCAGCAAGAAAATTTTATTTCACAAACATGATAAAAATAGAAACTATTTCTATGTGAAATTTATCCCATCATAATCAAGTAATTCATCAACATTCTCTCATCATAATTCACCATTTATCAAGTCTTATCCTGTGACACCCTCAATTCTGTAGAACACAGAACCGAGAACTGATGCGTATGTGTGCCCATGATGTTCATCACACATACACATATTATCCACAAACTGAATTCAGAATATAATACCACGAATGAACAGGGTTTTATTACATAGTCTCATGAGCCTCCGACTCATTCTAGCAGCAGAAGTCTTAATCTAGTAGCGGAAGTCTTATTCTAGCAGCGGAACTCTTCTAACTATTGTGGAAGCAATCTAAGCAGCAGCAGCGGCTCCATCTCTACTCCACGGGCAAGGTTGAGGACAGACTACACGCTTAATGCTCCACTTGGTCTTCATAATATTCTTCTCCTGTTGCTGATGATGAAGTAATAATGCAAGTTTGAGTACAATGATGTACTCAGCAAGTGCGGGAAAATATGATATGTAGCTCACAACAAGGAAGGTATAAAAAGGCTCATTGCAGAAAGCAAAGTTTATTTCTTAAAACACGATAAAAACAGCAACTTAGCTTTAAGTGAATGTAATCCCAACATGTATTTAAACATTAACATACCTCCATTATGATTCATCCCTTTCCATGTCTCAACCAGACATTAATCTTTCTCAACTTTGCTCATGAATACCATCTCGTATTCACTACCATCTCATGAATACCATCTCGTATCCACTATCATTTTATCTCATATTCAATTCTATCTCATCCCGAGATCAAATCTCGTTGCCATGACTCAACAATCAAGCAGCCAATCTCATTACCCGGACTCAACAGTCCCGAAAACCAAACCAAACCATAACCCAAACCATAACCAAACCAAAAACCATCCCATCTAATCATGGAAGTTGGCCAGGCGCTCATGACCGTAAGCTTGGCTATCATGATAGTTTGTTACTCTGCAGAGTTTGCACCACTTTACCCACAAGTTTGTGATTTCGTCACCCGTCGGCGACTGCAGAACCTCCATTATACCAGTCACAACCGTCGGTGTATGGTCAAGAGATCACAAAATAACCTTTACAAAGGGGCTACTAGATGTATGGACTCACTAAGGTTTCACCGACAGGCTAGAATCTCCAATTCTCCAACCCACGGGCCCCCTCTTGTGCCGTGCAGTTCCCAGGGCAGTCCTCACTTGACTCCCATTCCCCAGGCCTTCAACGGTCCATAACAATCTAGCAACCTACCTAATTACTCAGCTAAGCCGCACCCATACTTGGCCTTGTGGTGGCACTGTTATCTTGACATGTGCTCGCATGAACCGGTCCTTAGATCTACGGCAAGTAACCACCTTCTCATTCTACCTCATTCACAAACCCAGGCTTGCCTAGATCTCCCTCCGATTCACGTTCATTAACAGTATTTGTTTTCTCATTATTCATACGAGTGCAGTTAGCTAGACACATCTATCTCGCTTCCCATATCCCATGGACTCAGCGAAGCATAAAAGCAAAAACCATACCCGACTCATTAACTGTCCCGGCGACAAGGGTGGTTTAACCAAAACTAGTAAACTCCTATAAAAGGGTTTCCCATCATGTTGAATCAAGCACACACACCTTTTCACAAACAAAACACTTTTCCAAAAACATGGGATCAGTATGGTCAAGGAGCACTTGCCTTGTTCTTGCGGTTTCTGTTGCTAAAATTCTTGCTGTTGTAGTCCATCGTAGGTAGCTCCCTGAGCTTGTCATTCTATATGCGATCACACACATACAAGATTCATAGCAATCAATCATCATGCTCAACTCTACTTAAGATGCAATGATGCATATGCATGTTAATCCTACGGTGTTGTTTTATTAGATCAGTTTGTACGTGTTCTTGTACGTTTGCATGGCTTTTACGATGAACAAAGGTGTAGAGATCAAATGTGGACGCGGCGATGATCTCGACTTTAGAATCTAGATCAGACCGATCAACACGTGATCTGTCCATGAAAAAGCTTCTGTTTGAAAGGAACCGAAGAACAGATGCAAAGAAAACATGATGATGTCATAAGGTGGTATTGGAAATCTACCTTACTTCCTTCGGGTTCTTCTTCTAGCAAAACAGATCATCGGCTCTCCTTCGGCGATGGCAATCGTGATCCAGGCTTGTCGGTGATCTCTCCAATGAAGGGGTTTTGCTCGGCGAGTTTGGGCTAGGGATTCTAAGTTGTCGGCTCAAGAGGTGGAAAAGAAGTTTGTGGTAGCGGCCAAAGGTTCTGGGTTCTATTTATAAGAGGAAACAAAGAGTCCACCTCTGATCAGAATTCGAATAAGATTTCTATTCAAATTATTTTTGGATCTTAACAACTTATATTTAGTTGATTTAGTGCGGTAGAAACGTGGAATTCGTGTCGGTTTCCTCCCGTACCGGTATTCCCACTCACACAGAATCGCGTCCTTCCACAGGGGTAAGCTTCGGAGGCTCCACGTGTCCTGCTGGGACCTGGGCTCCCTTTTTCGCAGAGGCGAGCTCTGGTTGTGCCGCATGTCAGGCGGGCGAGACCTTCCTCTTACTTAGAGGTGAGCTCCGCGTGCGCCACCCGTCCTGGCGGGCGGGACCTCCCCTCTCTCCAGAGAAGAGCTCCGCGTGCGCCACGTGTCTGATGGGTCGGGACCTCCCCTCTCAATAGAGGTGAGCTCTGCGAACGCCACATGTTAGTTCAAGACCTATCCTTTCTTCGGAGGTTGCTCCGGATGTGCCACATTTCCTAGCAGTGCCAGACTTCCTTTCTCCTCAGAGACAAGCTCCGAGGTTGACACGTGTCCAACAGTGTCGGACCTCTTGGAGGTGAGCTCCGGAGGTGACACGTGTCCAGTAGTGTCCGACCTCTCGGAGGTGAGCTCCGGAGGTGACACGTGTCCAGTAAGACCGGACCTCTCGGAGACGAGCTCCGAGAGCAACACGTGTCTGACGGGGCCGGACCCTCTCGGAGATGAGCTCCGAGAGCGACACGTGTCGCGCGCGACTGGTCCTCTCTTTTCCGCAGTGAATAGCTCCGGGGATGACACGTGTCATGCGGGACTGGCCTCGCTCCTTCCACTGAGGCTAGCTCTGAGGGCAACATGTGTCCCATGGGGTCGGACCTCCCCCTTTGCCGGGATGAGCCCCGAGCCTGCCACGTAGCCAGTTTAGCGGCGGACCTCCCCCCCCTTTGGGGGGATGAGCTCCAAACGCACCACGTGGCCGGCGGCCGCGGAAATTGTCTACAGCGCTCCTCGGCGAACTGGAATTGGCTCTTTTTGGCTATCTTTTTTGTTACTTTCTCTGTTTCAACTTATTTTAAAATGTTTTTCTACATGAAACATGAATACATGCAGAAATCGAAAATGAGGGTGTCACAAATCTACCCCCCTTAAATTGAATCTTGCCCTCAAGATTTGTTAGTAGAGAATAGATGAGGAAACTCTTTCTTCTTGGCTGTCTTCTTCACGCTCCCACGTCGCTTCTATGGAATATTGCTTTTGCCCTCTTGCCCGATCTCTCGGATCTTGCTTTCTACCACTATAGCCTTGTCAACTAGCTTCTGGAAGCCCGCATAGTCATTGTTGAGGAGCTGAACCTTGATCTCATAGTTCAACCCTCTCATGAACATGTACTGTTTCCGTTGGTCCGAGTTGACATCTTCAGGGGCATACCATGACAGTTGCGTGAACTTGTTGAGGTACTCATTCACGCTCTTCTGTCCTTGGCGGAGACCTTCGAACTCTTGTCTCTTGAGCATCATTACACCAGCAGGGATGTAATGAGAGCAGAAACTCTCCTTCAACACAGTCCATGTAACAGTCTCCTGGTCGACATGAGAATTGCAAAGGGCATCCCACCAGTCGGCGGCAGCTCCCATAAGTTGGTGCGACGCGAAGAGAACTTTCTCTCGGTCATTGCACTGAACTATGGCAAGCTTCTTCTCCATGGATTTCAACCAATCGTCGGCCTCCATGGGATCATTAGCTTGAGCAAAAGTGGGTGGTCGAGTCCTCATGAACTCTACCAATCGGTTGTGAGCCGGTGGTGGTAGCGGTGGTGGTGGCGGTGGTGCAGGAACGGGATTGTTGTTGTTGGCCTGCAGATGACCCAAAGTTTGGATCATAGTTTGCATAAGCTGATTTTGCATGGCCATCAACCGTTCCAGGTTACCAGCTCCGGGGTTGTCATTTTCAGGAACTACGACGTGGTCCTCTTCTTGGTTGCCATGGGCGTTCCTCCCTTGACAGCCGGCGTTTCTTCTCACCATCTTGAGAGAGATTTGGATAGAATAGAGGTTTAGAAGTTTGGATGGATCCCTCCCAACTATATGCATCAAGGTGGATGGACTATATATCTTCCTTTATGAGGATGTGAACAAGTGTCGAAGCATCTCACACCTCTCTACTATGTGTGGATATGGACAACGCTGAAACGTCCCACAACCCACACTAAGCACACAAGCACAAACAATCATCACAAAGTTCAGCACACAACTCCTATTCAAGGCTTACTCAATGGGGGTCCTATGTGGGTTAGGGTGATACCAATCTGTGACTTCACCCTATGTCAAGGTGGTTTGGGGTGATACCAATCTGTGATCCAACTATGGCTTCTCCTAGGCTTGCATCCTATGTCAAGGTGGTTCCAATGCCAATCTATGCATCCTAGGCTTGCATCCTATGGTCAGTGTGGCTTCTAATACCAATCTGTTACTAGGGGTGCGTCCTACAGTCAACGTGGCTCTATAACCAATCTGTGATCATTCTAGATTTTTGACCTACAGTCGACCGTGGTAGCTTGGTACCAATCTATGAATTGTACCAATCTCTGATCTTATCTAGGCCTGTGACCTATAGTCAACCGTGGTATCTTGTGACACCCTCATTTTTTTGGTTTCTGCATGTATTCATGTTTCATGTAGAGAAAACATTTTAAAAGAAGAGGGAACAGAGAAAGAATAAAAAATATAGCCAAAAAGAGCAAAAATCCAGTTCACCGAGAGCACCGAAGACACTTCCCGTGGCCCACTGGCCACGTGGCGCCTTCGGAGCTCATCTCCGCAAATGGGGAGAGGTCCGCCGCTAAACTGGCTACGTGGCAGGCTCGGAGCTCATCCCTGCAAATGGGGAAAGGTCCGACCCCGTGGGACACGTGTTGCCCTGGAGCTAGCCTCTGCGGGGAAGCAAGGCCAGTCCCGCAGGACACGTGTCACCTTCGGAGCTAGTCACCGCGGAAAAACAGAGGACCAGTCGCGCGGGATACGTGTCGATCTCAGAGCTCATCTCCGAGAGATCCGGTTCTAATGGACACGTGTCACCTCCGGAGCTTATCTCCGGGAGGTCCTTCACTGTTGGACACGTGTCAATCTCGGAGCTCGTCTCTGAGAAGAAAGGAAGTCTGGCGTTGATAGGACACGTGGCACACTCGGAGCCACCTCCGAAGAGAGGGGAGGTCCGGCACTGACACGTGGCATTCACGGAGCTCACCTTCGAAGAAGAGGGAGGTCTCGCCCGCTTGACACGCGACACAACCAGAGCTCATCTTTGCCGAAAGGGGGAGACCAGACCCATGATGGACACGTGGAGCTACCGGAGCTCATCACCGCGGAGGTAACGAGTTCTGGAGCGATTTTTGCTTCTGTACGTGTGGGAATACCAGTACGGGAGGAAACCGACACGAATTCCACAATGTTACCGCACCAAATCAACTAAAGATAAGTTGTTAAGATTCAAAAACAGTTTGAAAGGGACTCTTATTCGAAGTCCAATCAGACTAGGACTCTTCTCCTCCCGATTATAAATAGAACCCAGAACCTTTGGCCGAAACCACGAACTTCTTTTCCAACTCCTGAGCCGACAACTTAGAGCCCTAGCCCCAACTTGCCGAATAAAACCCTTCTCCGGAGTTCAGCCGTGGGAGATTGCCAGAAGAGAGCTCCAACGATCTGTCTTGCTAGGAGAAGGACCCCGAGACCAAGAAGAACGTAAGGTAGGTCTCCAATACTACCTTACAACATCATCGCATTTTCTTTGCATCTGTTCTTTGATCCCTTTCGAACAGAAGCTTTTTCGTGGACGGATCACGTGTTGATCGGTTTGATCTAGAGTCAAGATCATCATGTCCACATTTGATCTGAACACCTCTGTTCATCGTAAAACCCATGCAAAACCATGCAAGAACACGTACAAACTGATCTAATAGAAACTGATCATAGGATAGCATGCATATGCATCATCGCATCTAGTTTAAGTTTGTGCATGATATTGATTGTTGTGAATCTTGTATGTGCCTGATCGTGTATAGAAGGACAAGCTTAGGGAGCTACCTACAACGGACTACAACAACAAGATTTTGAGCAACCGGAACAGCCAGAACAAGGCAAGTGCCCTTTGACCATATTGATCCTATGTTTTGGGAAACTATTTTATTTTTGCGAAAATGTGTGTGTGCTGAGTCAAACATGATGGGAAACACTTTTATAGGAGTTTACTAGTTTTGGTTAAACCACCCTTGTCGCCAAGGAAGTCTATGAGTCGGGTATGGTTTTTACTTTTATGCTTCGCTGAGTCCATGGGATTACGGGAAGCGAGATAGATGTGTCTAGCTAACTGCACTCGTAAGAATATTGAGGAACTGATGTTGTTAATAAACATGGATCGGATGGAGATACGCAAGCCTGGGTTTGTGAATGAGGTAGAATAAGATGGTGGTTTACTTGCCGTAGATCTAAGGACCGGTTCATGTGAGCACATGCCAGGATAACAGTGCCACCACAAGGCCAAGTATGGGTGCGACTTAGCTGACTAATTAGGTAAGTTGCTAGATTGTTATGGACCATGGAAGGCGCGGGGAATGGGAGTCGAGTGAGGACTTCCCTGGGAACTGCATGGCACAAGAGGGGGCCCGTGGGTGGGAGAATTGGAGATTCTAGCCTGCCGGTGAAACCTTAGTGAGTCCATACATCTAGTAGCCCCTTTGTAAAGGCTATTTTGTGATCTCTTGGCCATACACCGATGGTTGTGTACTGGTATAATGGAGGTTCTGCAGTCGCCGACGGGTGACGAAATCACAAACTTGTGGGTAAAGAGGTGCAAACTCTGTAGAGTCAAACTATCATGATAGCCGAGCTTACGGTCATGAGCGCCTAGCCAACTTCCATGATTAGTTGGATGGTTATTTTGGGATTGTTTTGGATGGTTTTGGTTATGGATTGATTTTGGTTTGGTTTTCGGGACGTCATCCCATAAACAATTCTGTCTCACACCGAGACCAATCTCGTTGCCATGACTCAATAGTCATGCAACCAATCTCAACAGTCCCGAAAACCAAACCAAAATCAATCCATAACCAAAACCATCCAAAACCATCCCAAAAACCATCCCATCTAATCATGGAAGTTGGCCAGGCGCTCGTGACCGTAAGCTCGGCTATCATGATAGTTTATTACTCTGTAGAGTTTGCACCACTTTACCCACAAGTTTGTGATTTCGTCACCCGTCGGCGACTACAGAACCTCCACTATACCAGTACACAACCATCGGTGTATGGTCAAGAGATCACAAAATAGCCTTTACAAAGGGGCTACTAGATGTATGGACTCACTAAGGTTTCACCGGCAGGCTAGAATCTCCAATTCTCCCACCCACGGACCCCCTCTTGTGCCATGCAGTTCCCAGGGTAGTCCTCACTCGACTCCCAATCCCCGCACCTTCTACGGTCCATAACAATCTAGCAACTTACCTAATTACTCAGCTAAGCCGCACCCATACTTGGCCTTGTGGTGGCACTGTTATCCTGACATGTGCTCGCATGAACCGGTCCTTAGATCTACGGCAAGTAACCACCATCTCATTCTACCTCATTCACAAACCCAGGCTTGCCTAGATCTCCCTCCAATTCATGTTCATTAACAATATCTGTTTTCTCATTATTCATACGAGTGCAGTTAGCTAGACACATCTATCTCGCTTCCCATATCCCATGGACTCAGCGAAGCATAAAAGCAAAAAACATACCCGACTCATTAACTATCCCGGCGACAAGGGTGGTTTAACCAAAACTAGTAAACTCCTATAAAAGGGTTTCCCATCATGTTGACTCAAGCACACACACCTTTTCGCAAAAAAACAGTTTTCCCAAAACATGGGATCAATATGGTCAAGGAGCACTTGCCTTGTTCTTGCGGTTCCTGTTGCTCAAATTCTTGCTGTTGTAGTCCATCGTAGGTAGCTCCCTGAGCTTGTCCTTCTATACGCGATCACACACATACAAGATTCATAGCAATCAATCATCATGCACAACTCTACTTAAGATGCAATGATGCATATGCATGTTAATCCTACGGTGCTGTTTTATTAGATCAGTTTGTATGTGTTCTTGTATGTTTGCATTGCTTTTACGATGAACAAAGGTGTAGAGATCAAATATGGACGTGGCGATGATCTTGACTTTAGATCTAGATCAGACCGATCAACACGTTATCTGTCCATGAAAAAGCTTCTGTTTGAAAGGAATTGAAGAACAGATGCAAAGAAAACGCGATGATGTCGTAAGGTGGTATTGGAAACCTACCTTACTTCCTTTGGGTCCTTCTTCTAGCAAAACAGATCGTCGGCTCTCCTCCAGCGATGACAATCGTGATCCAAGCTCGTCGGCGATCTCTCCAATGAAGGGGTTTTGCTCGGCGAGTTTGGGCTAGGGTTTCTAAGTTGTCGGCTCAGGAGATGGAAAAGAAGTTCGTGGTTGCGGCCAAAGGTTCTGGGTTCTATTTATAAGAGGAAACGAAGAGTCCTCCTCTGATCGGAATTCGAATAAGAGTCCTATTCAAATTGTTTTTGGATCTTAACAACTTATCTTTAGTTGATTTGGTGCGGTAGCAACGTGGAATTCGCGTCGGTTTCCTCCCATACCGGTATTTCCACTCGTACAGAAGCAAAAACCGCTTCAGAATCGCATCCTTCCACAGGGGTAAGCTCCGGAGGCTCCACGTGTCCTGTTGGGACCTGAGCTCCCTTTTTCGCAGAGGCGAGCTCTGGTTGTGCCGCGTGTCAGGCGGGCGAGACCTCCCTCTTACTCAGAGGTGAGCTTCGCGTGCGCCAGCGTCCTGGCGGGCGGGACCTCCCCTCTTTCCAAAGAAGAGCTCCACGTGCGCCACGTGTCTGGTGGGTCGGGACCTCCCCTCTCAACAGAGGTGAGCTCCGCGAACGCCACGTGTCAGTTCCGGACCTCTCCTTTCTTCGGAGGTAGCTCCGGATGTGCCACGTGTCCTAGCAGCGCCCGACTTCCTTTCTCCTCAGAGACAAGCTCCGAGGTTGACACGTGTCCAACAGTGTCGGACCTCCCGGAGGTGAGCTCTGGAGGTGACACTTGTCCAGTAGTGTCGGACCTCCCGGAGGCGAGCTCCGGAGGTGACACATGTCCAGTAAGGCCGGACCTCTTGGAGACGAGCTCCGAGAGCGACACGTGTCTGATGGGGCCGGACCTCTCGGAGATGAGCTCCGAGAGCGACACGTATCCCGCGTGACTGGTCCTCTCTTTTCTGCAGTGAATAGCTCTGGGGACGACACGTGTCCTGTGGGACTGGCCTCGCTCCTTCCGCTGAGGCTAGCTCCGAGGGCAACACGTGTCCCACGGGGTCGGACCTCTCCCCCTTTGCGGGGATGAGCGCCGAGCCTGCCACGTAGCCACTTTAGCGACGGACCTCTCCCCCTTTGCGGGGATGAGCTCCGAACGCACCACGTGGCCAACGGCCACGGAAATTGTCTACTGCGCTCCTCGGCGAACTGGAATTGGCTCTTTTTGGCTATCTTTTTTTATTATTTCTCTGTTTCAACTTATTTTAAAAATGTTTTTCTACATGAAACATGAATACATGCAGAAATCGAAAATGAGGGTGTCACACTTCCAGCCATTAATCTTTCTCAAGTTCATCTCATACTCGTAAATATTTATAACCATCTCATATTCATATAGCCGAAACCAAACCCATTTTCATGACTCAAAACAGTCCCAAAACCAATCCCATGACCATACCATAACCATACCGAATAAACATCCCATGTTTTGCCTCTAATCATGGAAGTTGGCTAGGTGCTTGTGACCGGAAGCACGGCTATCATGATAGTTTTACACTCTGCAGAGGTGGCACCACTTTACCCACAAGTTCGTGATTTTGTCACCCGTCGGCGACTGCAGAACCTCCATTATACCAGTACACAACCATCGGTGTATGGCCAAGAGATCACAAAATAGCCTTTACAAAGGGGCTACTAGATGTACGGACCCACTGAGGTTTCACCGGCAGGCTCGAATCACCATTCTCCCACCCACGGGCCCCCTCTTGTGCCATGCAGTTCCAGGGCAGTCCCTCTCGACTCCCATTCCCCGCGCCATCACGCGGTCTATAACAAGCTAGCAGCACACCTAATTAGTCAGCTAAGCCGTACCCATATTTGGCCTTGTGATGGCACTGTTTTCCTGCCATGTGCTGGCACGAACCGGTCCTTAGATCTACGGCAAGTAAACCACCATCTCATTCAGCAACATCCATGAACCAAGCTTGCCTAGGTCTCCCAGATTCCATGCTCATTAAGATCATCAAGTTCTCATCATCATTATTCACATGAGTGCAGTAGCTAAACATGTTTTATTTCAGCTTCCCATATCACGTAAGTTAAGCGAAGCAAAAAGAAAAAACGACCATACCCGACTCATCAACTTTCCCGGCGACAACGATGGTTAACAAAACTAGTAAACTCCTATAAAAGAGTTTCCCATCAAGTTGACTCAAGCATACGAGTTTTCGTAAACGAAACAGTTTCAAAAACATGGGATCAACATGGTCAAGGGGCACTTGCCTTGCTCCCATGGCTCTTGTTGCTCAAGCGTCTCGAAGTCTTGGTGCTGTAGTTACTCGTAGATGGCCTCTTGAGCTTGTCCTTCTACTCACGACCACGCACATACAAAATTCACAGCAATCAATCATCATGCACAAACTTTACTCAAGATGCAATGGGTAGATGAATGCAAATCCTATGGTGCTATTTTATTAAACCAGTTTGTACGTGTTCTTGCATGTTTTAACGGGCTTTCATGAGGTTTTATGATGAACAAGGGTGCTGGAATCAAGTGTGGACATGGTGATGATCTTGACTCAAGATCTAGATCAATTCCACTGTCAAAAATCGATCAAAACACGATCTGTCCACACGCAAAAGTTTCTGCTCAAAGGGAGCAAAGAAAACGGATGCGTAGAAACAGCGGCGGCGTCGTAAGATGGGTAGTGGGGACCTACCTCACTTCCTTTTGGTGGCAGTACTTTCCTCCTAGCAATGGCAGCAGCGGAGAATTTTTCTATGAAAGATTAGGGCAGGACAGATCGTCAGGCTTCTTCTCTGGCGACGGCGGGGCTCATCGGCGACCAAACTCGGGCGAGGGGGGTGCCAACTCGGCGACTTGGTGGGGAGAGGGCCTACAACTCGGCGACTTGGGGGGGAGGCTGCGTCTAGGGGGGGTGGAGGTTGTATTTATAAGGGGGAGAAAAGAGGAGTCCTACTCCAATTGGAACTCAAACCAGAGTCCTAGCCAATTTGGAACTCAACCAACTTATCCCCTTAGTTGGGTGCGGCAGCCTTGGGAATTTAATCCCCCCAAATGTGGGGAAAATTCCCCTTCTGTGGAATTGGGGAATTTGGAAGTTTTGGGGAATCTTTGGAATGGCCCATTTCAGCTATCTTTTTCCATTCCTCACCATATCTATGTCCCTTGTTCCATTTCTACATTCCCCTCTCCATTTCTATGTCCCATTCTCCATTTCTACATTCTCCTCTCCATTTCTATGTCCGATTCTCCATTTCTATATTCCCCTCTCCATTTCTATGTCCCATTCTCCATTCTATGGTTCTTTTCTCCATTTCTATGGTTCTTTCTCCATTTCTATGGTTCTTTTCTCCATTTCTATGGTTCTTTCTCCATTTCTATAGTTCCTTCTCCATTTCTAGGGTTCTTTCTCCATTTCTATAGTTCCTTCTCCATTTCTACTTCTTTTACAATGCTTCTCTACATTAAAAATGTATGCAATGCATGGTAATGAATTTGAGGGTGTTACAAACCTACCCCCCTTAAACTGAATCTCGCCCTCGAGATTCGATAGAGTGGGGAATAGATGAGGGAATTCTGCCTTGAGATCTCCCTCACACTCCCATGTGGTTTCGGCTTCCGTGTGATGGCTCCATTGTACCTTGCACCAACGGGTTACTTTGTTCCTCGTGACCCTTTCCTTCACGTCCAAAATTTTGCCGCATAGATCAGATCCTCTTGAAGTTCGAGCTCATCCATTGGTACTTGTTCTTACGGTACTCTCAAGCACTTCTTGAGTTGGGATACATGAAACGCGTCGTGCACATTGAAGAGGTGCGTTGGCAGCTCTAGTTGATAGGCTACTTCTTCTCGCTTGTCATTGGCCTCGGATAGGCGATACCATAAGATATACGAAGTCTCCTACTTGAAGGTTAATCTTCTTCGCCTATTGTCCGCATAACCCTTTTGTCGTGACTGAGCAGCCTTCAAGTTTTCTCGCATCGTTTGGACTTGCTTTTCAGCATCTTGCATCACTTCGGGTCCAAACACTTGGCTTTCTCCAGTCTCATTCTAGAACAGCGGCGTTCTACACCATCTACTATACAATGCTTCAAAAGGTGACATCTTCAAGCTGGCTTGGTAGCTGTTTTTGTATGAGAATTCAGCATACGGCAAGCTCCTATCCCAACTAAGCCCATGTTTCAAGGCGCAAGCTCTCAACATGTCTTCCAAAATTTGGTTTGTCCTCTCAGTTTGCCCGTCGGTTTGCGGGTGATAAGCGGAGCTGAAATTCAGCCATGTACCCGTGGCTTTATGCAGCTTCTTCCAGAACCAAGAGGTAAATTGAGAACCCCGATCTGAAACTATCCTCTTCGGAACTCCATGTCGACACACGATTTGCTCCAAATACAGCTCGGCTAGTTGTGTGACGCGGTACTTGGTTCTAACCGGAAGGAAATGGGCTGTTTTCGTCAACTGGTCCACAATAATCCAAATAGAGTCGTAACCCGACTGAGTACGTGGCGGTCCGACTATGAAATCCATGCTGATGTATTCCCACTTCCACTCGGGTACTTTCAATGGCTGCAACAATCCAGCGGGTCTTTGATGTTCGGCCTTCACTCGTTGGCACGTGTCGCATAAGGCAACATATTCAGCTATGTCCCTTTTCACACCATCCCACCAATAGCAAGTTTTCAGGTCCTTGTACATCTTTGTACAGCCGAGATGTATGGAATAAGGTGAGTCATGTGCCTCCTTTAATATCGTGTCGCGGATGTGCTTCACGTTAGGCACACAAATCCTTTTCCCTAACCAAAGCGTGCCTTTCTCGTCTTCCTCAAAATCTTTTTCTATGCCTTGTCGGATTCTTTCCTTGATTTCCTTGATTTCCTCATCCGTTGCTTGGCCATCTCGTATCTCTTGTTCCAGCGAGGAGTTCAGTTCTATCACCTCTATCTCGTTCAAGAACCCAAGATGTAACCGTTCTAAGTCCTTGTGCAGCTCGGGTGGCAGCTCCTGAACCGTAAGTTGTTGACATGCTCTTTTCCGGCTCATCACATCAGCTACAACATTGGCCTTCCTGGGGTGATAGTTGATTCCAACATCATAATCCTTGATGAGTTCCAACCATCGATGTTGCCTCAAATTCAGATCCGTTTGCGTGAATATATACTAGAGGCTTTTGTGATCCGTATAGATCTCACATCGGTGGCCAAGGATATAATGCCTCCAAATCTTCAAGGCATGTATTACGACTGCAAGTTCCAAGTCATGTGTGGGGTAATTCAGCTCATGTTTCTTTAGTTGTCTCGATGCATAGGCTACCACTTGTCCTCCTTGCATGAGCACACATCCAAGCCCTTGTCTTGATGCGTCACAATATATATCGAAACTCTTGCTCACGTCCGGCAATACAAAAACCGGCGTTGTGTTAATCTCTTCTTTAGCTCCTCAAAGCTTTCTTGACATGCTGGTGTCCACTGAAATGCTCTCCCCTTCATTAGCAATTCAGTCATAGGCTTCGCTATTTTGGAGAAACCCTTGATGAACCGGCGGTAGTATCCAGCCATCCCAAGGAAACTCCGAATATCTCTCACATTCTGCGGTTGGTTCCACTTCAGAACATCTCCCACTTTTCTGGGATCAACCGATACTCCTCCCTCGGAGATGATGTGGCCTAGGAATGATATCCTCTTTAGCCAAAATTGACACTTTCTGAACTTGGCA
Organism: Neostapfia colusana; assembly: GCA_030760725.1. NCBI lineage: Eukaryota > Viridiplantae > Streptophyta > Magnoliopsida > Poales > Poaceae > Neostapfia > Neostapfia colusana. The sequence goes on from JASWHV010000005.1 coordinate 13,081,783, forward strand.
TATAATTGATGCTCTCGCAGTTTCTACAACGTTAATCTCAAGTGTTCTTCATGTTCTTCCTCTCTTTTTGAATACACCATGATGTCGTCGATGAAAACCACGACAAACTTGTCCAAGTACTCCATGAAGACCTTATTCATGAGGTAAATAAACTATGCGGGTGCATTCGTTAACCAAAAAGACATAACGGTATATTCATACGAACCATACCGTGTTCGAAATGCAGTCTTGGGTATGTTGGAGGGCTTAATCTTCAGCTGGAAGTATCCCGACCGAAGATCAATCTTGGAGAAAAATCGGGCACCTTTCATTTGATTGAACAGGTCCTCTGTGCGGGGCAGCGGATACTTATTGTTGATCGTCACTTCGTTGAGAGACCTATTGTCCACACACATCCTTTGGGTTCCATCTTTCTTGTCTACGAAGAGCACAGGGGCTCCCCACGTTGACGAGCTTGGCGTATAAAGCCCTTTTCTAGCTGCTCCTGAATTTGTTTCTTGAGCTCCACTAATTCATTAGCAGGCATCCTATATGGCCTCTTCGCTATAGGTGCAGTTCCGGGTACTAAATCAATGGCAAATTCAATGTCCCGATCAGTGGCATACCTGGAAGTTCTTCCGAGAACACAACTGAATATTCTTGAACTACCGGAATGCTTTCCAATGTCGCTTCTTTGATGTGGTTCAGCACTGCCTTCTCGTTGTATGTTGGGCTGCCTCGAACTCAATACGAGTACTGTGCTCACTCGTCAACTGCACGATCCTCTGGGCACATTGAATCACTCTGTTGTGCTTGCTTAACCAGTCCATTCAAAGTATTATGTCAATCCTTGAGAATCCAAGACAATAAGGTTGACGAGAAAGTCTACCCCCCTTATTTTAATGCTTACTCTCAGAATAGAATTAAGAATTGAAAGAAGCGATTCCCCAAATATATGCATCAAGGTGTATGAACTAAGCAACTTCTTTTATTAATATTAGCCTATATGAGGATGTGAACATGTGCCGAAGCATCACACATCTCTCCACTATGTGTGGATGTAGACATTCGCCGAAGCGTCCCACAACTCACACCAGCACACAAACACAAGAAATCATCATTAAATTCTGCACACCACTCTTATTTCATCCTACTACGATCTAAATGTTCCTATTACAGCTTATACAATGGGAAACCTAAACTTAATCATGAGAACCGGTGTTGTTCTCGCCGTGTGACGGGGGTGGTCCATGCATGGGTTCACGCCATGGTGAGTCGGCTGTCCATGTAGGGATAGATGACGCTGGTGCTCCATTCGCTCCCACGTTGGCACGAGTCTCCTCTTGTTTCTCCAGCAAATATAGCTTCTTGTGCGCTTGCATAGCAGTTTCCCAACTCCATGAGCAACCTCTGAGACTTGTCAGCAGCTTGTGGGTTGGAAAGAGCTGTTACATGGGGTCCAATGATCCCCCCTGTACCACTCTTCCGATACGGGTGCAGCTCAAAAGTTGTGTCCTCAAGCTGCTCATGGAAGGCGTAGCACAGTCCGGTGAGTGCATCCCATGCAGCATCATCGATAGCTTCTGCCCTTGTAGCTCTCCATGTGGGTGCGAAGTGTCGGGTGACAACCCTACTGTTAGATAGTATGGTTACTTCAGCCTTCCACTCTTCATGTCTGAGACGATGGACTTTCTTGAGAAGATATTCCGGGTATAGGCTGCAGCAATCCAGAAATTCTTTGAGCTCCTTGGATATTTGTCCTCCTTCCATTCTGTCGGACCGAAATTCTTGAACTGAATGGTTGACCCATTCATCACTTCATTATTGGTCTCAGCAAGGGGTGGCTCCTCCTCGGGTCCATCTCCTCCCGTCATAGCTTCATGAGGCTCCACGGGGTGTAAGCCCGCGTGAAACTCCTTCTGAGGTGCGTACCAATGCCGTTCTTGTGGATCATCCTCCATATCGTCTTCGAATGGTTCCACCTCTTCCGGGTCCTATTCCTCATGCATAGAGCTATTGACTTCCTCTTCATCATGAGGTTCCGTCTTCACCTCCTCCCAATATGGTCCATCGGACACCTCAATGGGGTTAAGTGCACTCCCACGTGGTGGTGGACGAGTCCTTATGCGTGTTGTGCTCCTGATCACCGGCATCTATAAATAAGACATGAGAAACTTTAGAGAAGGAAGTAATAACTCCATAACTTCAGAAGCTATGGAGCAAGAAAGCAAAGGTGTTGCTGTCCAAAAGAAGAGAAAAGAGGGGCTGAAAATAGCACTTTGCGGTGGCTGAATTGACAAGTAAAGTGCAGCAGCAAGAAATTTTCAAAAATAGCAGTTTAGAGGGGTGTTCCTATGTATTCTAGAGTGTCCATTCTACCTAATCTTGCATCCTACGGTCAACGTGGCTCTGATACCAATCTGTGACACCTGGTTCCAAAAATAGAACCAAGTGAATGCATATGTGTGCCCAGGATGTTCATCACACATACACATGTAATCCACAAACTGAATTTAGAATATAACCACGAATAAATAGTATTTAAGTACTTTATTACAATGACTCAAAGTCTCACTCATGAATCTCGCTTATTCTTGCAGCGGAAGTCTCTAAACGACAGCGGAAATAACTAAATAGCAGGCTCCAACCTTCAGCTTCACAGGCATGTTGACGGTAGTTCGCACGCCTAGTACTCCACATGGTCCTCGAATTACTCATGCCCTGTAGCTGATGTTTATGTGGTAATGCAAGGGTGAGTACATGTCGTACTCAGCAAGTGCGGGAAAAGTATGACATGTAGTTTTCAACAAGGTATGGAATAAAAAGGCTCATTGCAGCAAGCAAATTTTATTTCACAAACATGATAAAAACAGCAACTATTTCTAGGTGAAATTTATCCCATCATAATCAAGTAATTCAGAAACATTCTGTCATCATAATTCACCATTTATCAAGTCTCATCCAGCCATTAATCTTTCTCAAGTTCATCTCATACTCAGAAATATTCATAACCATCTCATATTCATATAGCCGAAACCAAACTCATTTTCATGACTCAAAACAGTCCCAAAAACCAATCCCAATGATCATACCATAACCATACCGAATAAACATCCCATGTTTTGCCTCTAATCATAGAAGTTGGCCAGGTGCTTCTGACCGGAAGCACGGCTATCATGATAGTTTTACACTCTGCAGAGGTGGCACTACTTTACCCACAAGTTCGTGATTCGTCACCCGTCGGCAACTGCAGAACCTCCATTATACCAGTACACAACCGTCGGTGTATGGCCAAGAGATCACAAAATAGCCTTTACAAAGGGGCTACTAGATGTACGGACGCACTGAGGTTTCACCGACAGGCTCGAATCACCATTCTCCCACCAACGGGCCCCCTCTTGTGCCATGCAGTTCCCAGGGCAGTCCCTCTCGACTCCCATTCCCCGCGCCATCCAATGGTCCATAACAAGCTAGCAACACACCTAATTAGTTAGCTACGCCGCACCCATATTTGGCCTTGTGGTGGCACTGTTTTCCTGGCATGTGCTGGCATGAACCGGTCCTTAGATCTACGGCAAGTAAACCACCATCTCATTCAGCAACATCCATGAACCAAGCTTGCCTATATCTCCCCGATTCCATGCTCATTAACATCATCAAGTTCTCATCATCATTATTCACATGAGTGCAGTAGCTAAACATGTTTTATTTCAGCTTCCCATATCCCGTAAGTTAAGCGAAGCAAAAAGGAAAAACGACCATACCCGACTCATCAACTTTTCTGGCGACAAGGATTGTTAACAAAAGTAGTAATCTCCTATAAAAGGGTTTCCCATCAAGTTGACTCAAGCATACGAATTTTTGCAAACAAAACAGTTTCAAAAACGTGGGATCAATATGGTCAAGGGGCACTTGCCTTGCTCCCGTGACTCTTGTTGCTCAAGCGTCTCGAAGTATTGGTGCTGTAGTTCCTCGTAGGTGGCCTATTGAGCTTGACCTTCTACTCACGACCACGCACATACAAAATTCACAGCAATCAATCATCATGCACAAACTTTACTCAAGATGCAATGGGGTAGATGAATGCAAATCCTATGGTGCTGTTTTATTAAACCAGTTTGTACGTGTTTTTGCATGTTTTAATGGGCTTTCATGGGGTTTTATGATGAACAAGGGTGCTGGGATCAAGTGTGGACGTGGTGATGATCTTGACTCAAGATCTAGATCAATTCCACCATCAAAAATCGATCAAAACACGATCTGTCCACATGCAAAAGTTCCTGCTCGAAGGGGGCGAAGAAAACGGATGCGTAGAAACAGCAGCGATGTCGTAAGATGGGTAATGGGTACCTACCTCACTTTCTTTTGGTGGCAGGGCCTTCCTCCTAGCAATGGCAGCAGCGGGGAATTTTTCTATGAAAGATTAGGGCAGGACAAATCGTCAGGATTCTTCTCCGGTGACGGCGGGGCTCACCGGCGACCAAACTCCGGCAAGGGGGTGCCAACTCAGCGACTTGGAGGTGGAAGGGCCTCCAGCTCAGTGACTTGGGGGTAAAAGGCTGAGGCTAGGGGGGGGGGGGGGGCTGGGGGTTGTATTTATAAGGGGGAGAAAAAGAGGAGTCCTACTCTAATTGGAACTCAAACAAGAGTCCTAGTCAATTTGGAACTCAACCAACTTATCCACTTAGTTGGGTGCGGCAGCCTTGGGGATTTAATACCACCAAATATGGGGAAAATTCCCCTTTTGTGGAATTGGGGAATTTGGAAATTTTGGGGAAATTTTGAAGAAATTTTGGGGAAATTTGGGAATGGCTCATTTCAGCTATCTTTTTCCATTCCTCACCATTTCTATGTCCCTTGTTCCATTTCTACATTCCCCTCTCCATTTCTATGTCCCATTCTCCATTTCTACATTCCCCTCTCCATTTCTACGTCCCATTCTCCATTTCTATATTCCCCTCTCCATTTCTATGTCCCATTCTCCATTTCTATGGTTCTTTTCTCCATTTCTATGGTTCTTTCTCCATTTCTATGGTTCTTTTTTCCATTTCTATGGTTCTTTCTCCATTTCTATAGTTCCTTCTCCATTTCTAGGGTTCTTTCTCCATTTCTATAGTTCCTTCTCCATTTCTACTTCTTTTACAATGCTTCTCTACATGAAAAATGTATGCAATGCATGGTAATCAATTTGAGGGTGTTACATTCTCGACTTGTACTGAATCCTACACTAACTTAGCATTGCAGTAGCTAATCGAGGTTTAAAAATCTAAGCCCAAACTAGGGTTTTCTTGGATACGCATTTGAGTTTTCAAACAAGACTCTAATGCAAAAATTGAAGTGGGTGCTCAAAGTAAGTTCTCAAAACAGTAAAATTGATAAAAAGGCTAATGCAAACCGGAGCTTGCCTTGCTGTTGTTGGTCATAGGCTAGCTGTTCCTCTGGAGTGATGAAGTCTAAGACTTTGGGCTCCTCCTCAACCTTAGCGACTACATGAGATAAATACATAAATGTATCAATTTGAATGTATTTGAATTTGAAGTTGAATTTGTGAAGACTATAAGTCTTGCTATAAGGCCCAATGACTCTGATTTTTTTACTGTGGTTTGGATACAATCTAAACAGAGACTTGGCTAAGTTTCATTTGCAGCAAAGCTCATTTGAGCCCTCCACAAGTAATTGTGTACTTGGCCTTAATTGGAGCTCTTAGGGTGTTCTAGGGATTTTCATGGAGCAATCCATGACTTTCTGAAAACTAGATTTTCATAGGGTTCTAATGGAGTTGGTTTCACTTAATTTGAAGGTTCCTAGCCAAAGATATGAGCTAAACAATTTCAGGGAAATTCTGAAAATGTTTCTGGACATTTTCCATTTTCTCTAGAACAGTTTTATTAATCACACCATTAGGCAGATCAAATAAGCTCGAATGGATCTGAAATTTTATGGTAGCTCAGGGATATTATTATGAACCTTGATTTTTTGGCAGATCAAATAAGGATTTTCATAAAGTGAAACTTGATTTTTTGGAAAGTACTCAGAGAGCTGAATCCAACAAAATATGTTTCACTTGATTTGGATTTTCCTATCCAAAGTTATGTGGGTTTGAAGTTTGAACTAAATCTGAAAATCAGGGAAAAGTTTAAATTGCTGCGCGTGGGACCGGGGCAACATGTCGGTTTCTCAGCGGCTGACACATGGGGCTACGGAGTTTTTCACGCGTAGCCACATCAGATCTGGTGGCACAGCTGATCCCTGGTTTAAATATCTGGCCGCTGACACGTGGGTCCAGGAGCTTCTTCAACCTCCCGACATCCCGCGCTCGGCCGCCGCCCCCCTCGCCGGAGTGCTCGTTGGAGGGGCTCTGCCGTGCGCCATACTCCAAGATTTTCGCTGCCTCTGCCTAATCCCATATGGGGAACACGGTGCTGGACTTAGCTCGACATGACAACCACCGGAACATGGCCGGCGACGAGCGGCGGCTTTGGAAGAACTTCGACCGCGCTGGCCGGGCTTCCTAGCACCCCAAACGATCGAGCAAAAGGTTGTAGAGCATCAGTGCACCCTAGGGAAGGTCGACATGAACTCAAAGAAGCTCGGAAACGGCTACAACTAGGATGTCACCGTGCGACCGAAGTCGGAAACCTGAAATCCTAGCAAAAGTCGAAGAACAGTGGCTACACCCAACAGTTCTTCGAAGTTTCAGATCCTATAAACTCGCACGGACATCTATAAGTAGTTCCCTACATTAGGTGATGAGTGGTGCGGTGTGTAGCATGGATTTTGCGAATTGGTACGGCGGCTTCTTTTGTACACCGGCGCAAAATCATGAAATTCCGGCGACGGCAGCTCATGTCACGCCGCCAGAGCTTGCGGTAATGAAAGAGGGATCAATGACGAACCTCTTTGCTGTTCACAGTTCAGAGAAAGGTGGGCTGTGGTGGGCGGATGAGTTGTTCCCGTGATGGTGGCTCGGGTTGAACCGAGGAAGAAAGAATGGCGTGGTGGAGCTCGGGGAGGGTCGGTCACGGTCTGGAACTGGTGCGAGAACGTCGAGTAAGGCTTGGCGCACTCGGTTGCGGTCTCAGCTCGCCGTGACAACCACTGGTTTGGCCGGGCGACAGTGGAACCGAGAGCTCGGGAGAGCGGCGAGGTGTAGCAAAGTTTCTGTGCGGAAGGACGTCGAGACAGCGGTGAGATGAAGCTGGAACGGCTCGGGCGTGAGGATAAGAGGGCAGAGAGGCGGTTCGGTGGCCAGAGGCGGAAAGCAGCTGCTGTCCTCGCTGTTTCCTCGCCACGCTCTGCCGAGCGCAAGAAACCGAGCCCGGTTGCTTCACTCGTTTTGATCACTAGTGAGCTGACAGGAGGGTCCCACACCCAGTTTAACCTCTGAAATTTGATTTCTCCCACTGCTCTAAACAGTAATGCCCCTAATACCCTTTGCAATTTGAATTATCCATCAAATGCCCATTTGAAATTGGTAGAATTCAAATTGTGAAGTGTTTGACTATATTTATAGCACATATGCATTTTGAAATTCAAATTGAATTTGAATTTGCTTAAATTGGCTCATATCAAGATCAACTCCAAATGGAGTAAAAATTGTTGTGTGAGCTCACAAAAATGTGCTGAGTGTGAATATGAATCCGACTTTTGAGTTCAGGGGTTAAAAGGAGTTCAAATTTGAATTTAAGTTCAAACTAGCCTCTTTCTAATTATACCCAAAAATACTTCAAAAAGGTTTCGGATTTGGGTGAAATTTGGCATGAGCATTCCTAGCAAGGTGTAGGAGTTTTTTCATATGCTCAGCCCCGATATGATGTATGTGGGAAATACCACTTTTGCATTTTGTGAGTTCATCCTCTAATGACCATATTGATTGTGGTTACTTGCTCTTCAAATGTGTTCATAAGTTTTCCTCAAATGAGGTGTGTGTGGTGTGATGAACACTTTGGATGTGTGCAAAAACTTAGGCCCTTACATTCCTCCCACTTAAAAGAATTCATCCCGAGATTACAAGGGGAAAATGAGAGAGAGGACGGTGGAAGATTACCGTATGTGCAACGCGAAAAAGTCGGGGTAGTTAGCACGAAGAAATCCTTCGCTTTCCCATGTCGCTTCATCTATGAAGTGATTACTCCATAGAACTTTGTAGAACCACAACGTACGGTTGCGTGTGGTTCGGGCCTTTCCATCAAGTATCTGAACCTGTTCCTCTCGATAAGTGAGATCCGGTTTCAGTTCTTCAATATCCCCCAACTGAATGGTAGTTGATAGCTTAAGACACTTCCTCAGCTGAGAAATGTGAAAGACGTTGTGCACACCGGAGAGTGTCGCCGGTAATTCTAGCCGGTATGCAACTGACCCACATCTTTCCACAATCTGGAATGGACCGATGAATCGGGGTGCCAACTTTCCTCTCACCCCGAATCTGTTCATGCCCTTCATTGGAAACACACGTAGATACACGTGATCCCCGACTTTGAATTGTGAAGGACGTCTTCTCCGGTCCGCATACTGTTTTTGTCGGGATTGGGCGGCTTTTAGGTTCGCTTGAATCAGCCGAACCTTTTCCTCCGCATTGTTGACAAGATCAATCCCTAAGGTGACCCATTCGCCAGACTCACACCAATTCAGTGGTGTGCAGCATTTTCTCCCGTATAGCGCCTCGTAAGGCGCCATCTTGATGCTGGCTTGGTACCCATTGTTGTACGAGAACTCGGCTAACGGTAAGTGATCATCCCAGTTCTTACCGTGGTTGATAGCACAAGCTCGTAGCATATCTTCAAGAATCTGATTTACCCGCTCGGTTTGTCCATCTGTCTGCGGGTGGTATGCTGAACTACGGATCAGTTTCGTCCCCAAAGAAGCATGTAGCTGCTCCCAAAAACGAGACACAAATAAAGTGCCCCGATCCGATATGATGGTGCGAGGTACGCCGTACAAGCATAGGATCCATGGGATGTACAATTCAGCATACTTCTTGGCGTTATAGTTGGTGTTAACCGGAATAAAATGGGTAACTTTGGTGAGCCGGTCGACGATCACCCACACTAAATCATGCTTCTGAAATGTGGTGGGGTAAACCGACGATGAAGTCCATGCTCACATCTTCCCACTTCCAGACAGGAACGCCCAGTGGTTGTAGCAGACCTGGTTTTCTCATGTGGTCTGCCTTCACCCTTCGACATGTATCACACTCAGACACGTACTTTGTGATCTCCCGCTTCATTCGTGTCCACCAAAGCTTGTTTCTGAGTTCTTGATACATTTTGTTGCTGCCAGGGTGAATAGGACTTTGACAAGTGAGCCTCATCAAAGATTTCTTCCGTAACTCCGGGTTACGGGGTACGACGATCCGGTCCTTGAACCATAGGACGCCGTCTCCGTCTTTCCAGAAACATTTCAGCTCCCCACTGTCTACACGTCTCCGCAAATGCGACATGCCCTTGTCATGTTTCTGAGCTGCCGCTATCTCGTCATGGATGGTGGGGATCAAAGCTAGGTTGTAGAGAGCTCCATGTGGAATCACATGCAATGGTGGCTCGCTCTCTTCCTACGGGGTGATGGTCAGATTGTTGACATGTGACTTGCGACTCGGCGCATCCGCCACTACGTTTTCTTTGCCGGGGTGATAATGGATCTCTATTTCGTAATCCTTTATCAACACCAACCATCTTCGCTGCCTCATGTTCAGCTCCTTCTGAGTGAATATGTACTTGAGGCTCTTGTGGTCGGTATAGTGCCTCCACATTTTTAATGCGAGTACCACAGCAGCAAGCTCGAAGTCATGAGTTGAATAATTTTGCTCATGGTTCCTGAACTGCCGTGATCCATACGCGACACCCTTTGGTCTTGCATCAGCACACATCCGAGCCCAATGCCGGATGCATCGCAGTACACATCGAACGGTTTTGTTTTGTCCGGCTGTGCCAAAACCGGTGCTGATGTTAGGTGCTTCACTAATGCCTTGAACGCTGCTTCACATGCTGGACTCCAAACATATTTGGTAGCCTTCTTCAGCAGCTCTGTCATAGGCTTTGCAATCTTTGAGAAGTTCGGAATGAACCTCCGATAATATCCCGCGAGTCCGAGGAAACTCCGTACCTCATGAACAGTTCTCGGGGACTTCCAATTTAGCACTTGTGTGATCTTACTCGGGTCTACAGCGATGCCCTCCGCTGAGATAATATGACCGAGAAAAGGCACTTGCGATATCTAGAATTCACACTTGCTGAATTTCGCGTATAGTTTGTGATCCCGCAGCCGTTGCAAGACTATACGCAGATGCTTCGTGTGTTCTTCCTAAGACTTGGAATATACCAATATGTCGTCGATGAAGACCACGACAAACTTGTCCAGCTCCGGCATGAATACCGAGTTCATCAAGTACATGAAGTGAGCTGGAGCGTTGGTGAGGCCGAAGGACATGACCAGGTACTCATAAAGTCTGTACCTCGGCGAGAAAGCAATCTTCGGAATATCCTCAGCCCGTATCTTAATCTGATGGTACCTGGATCTTATGTCCATCTTGGAAAAGATCTTTGCTTTGACCAACTGATCAAACAACATGCCAATCCGTGGCAACGGGTACTTGTTCTTGATGGTTATGGAGTCTAGTGGACGATAGTCCATGCAAAGCCGCAACGTCTCATCCTTCTTATTCAGAAATAATGCCAAATAGCCCCATGGCGAGGAGCTTGGCCTAATAAAACCCTTCTCCAGCAGGTCCATTAAATGCGTCTTCAGTTCTGCCAATTCCTTTGGTGCCATCTTGTACGGCCTTTGGTATATTGGCATAGTTCCCGGTGCAAGTTCAATCTTGAACTCCACCTCTCTGTCGGCGGCTGACGGGACCCGCCGTCCCGATCACTCACGGGGACGGGGCACCTCGCCCGGGAATCGCATTGGGTGGTGCCGTGTTATGCGGCACCCAACAGCACACAAATAAGGAACACTGTATTACATAAATCAACAGCGGAAACTTACAACTGTTCTTTGTAAATAATTTACATAAATTAGCTACAGCGGAAGTCTATAAACAGCTCACGTCGAATATCTAAGAAGCACTCGAGAAGAGGTCCAGCCCGCGGACTCCTCTCGCTAGCAACACGAAGACATGGCAGCGGCTAGGTTCTCCAAGTGTGACATGACTCGGAAGTTCCCGAGTCTCACCGAACAACCTTCTTTATAGCGTCGAGGCTTACCTGCAAAACCACTTATATAGCAAGAGTGAGCACAAAGGCTCAGCAAGACTTAACCGTCTCTCCTAAAGCATGCAACTCTACATGAGAGTAACTTAAGACCTAATCCTGTAATTTGCGAAAAAGGCTCGCCTACGAGTTCATCCTTAACTTTCAGATTTTAGCCGTAATAGTAGTGACCTTGCGCCCAGCAACATTGGAACTCCACAATCAAACAAGAAACGCTTCATTCCAATGTTACTTGTCCCAAGGTGGAAAAATAACTTTAGTTTGCTCTATCTCTACTTCAAACATGGTTTTCATGCAATTTACAATTATCATATCAGCACTTAAGACTTTGCAAACTATTCCCACACAACTTGATTACTACGTCACAACACAGGGAGCAAGCGGTAATCAATAACCGCGATGGACGGTGATTCAAATCAAACACTACCCGGATAACTCGACACATACGCCCGCCTCTGAAGACCCAACTCTGGCGTCCTTCATTACGTCGTTGTGGCCACCTTTCACAGGACACTAAACTGTAGAACCGATCGCGCTGTCTTGGGCTCATAGGTCTAACGAGACGATGTGGTATGCCTCTACAATCCAGTGAACCTGGTACATCGGTTTCCTGGTTCCCATATGTCAGTAAGCATCCGGTACACAACTCAATACCTGCTCCTGGGTGCCGCACACGCATCAGTCCTTAACCGACACAGGCAGAGCTACTCGACCAAGACCTCGTCTTGTCGCTGCCTAACCATTCTGCCCGGTCTCATCTTTGGAAATGTAAACTTTAGTTTGCTCTCTTTTTCCATCTACACCCAGGTAATCCCATCTATACTCGCGAGTAGATTCCAACTACTCGACTTCTACCGGATGTCCTAAGCTATTTAGCACGGCATTCTTCTACAGCGGTGACCTTTTCTACCCTCAACTCCAGGGTTCATTTGGTCATGCATTTGGAGTGTAAAACATCCTGGACCTAATGCACATACAAACTCTATACCATAAATGTGAACAAAGTAAAAACTTTATAAATAACTTAAATGCACACCGGAGCTTGCCTTGGTTTTGCAGGTGACTAAAGTCAGATAATATGAAGTCAGTTGCTGATGATGACTTGAATATTAACCACTGGCCTTCTTGCTCCTTGATTCAAGCTTCACCTTTTTCACGTTTAATCACTACACGTTATGAATATGCATACATGTTTAATTGTAAAACTTTTTGCTAACAATTGCTAAAGCCAAGTTTAAAACTGGAACTCTGTTTAAGAATTTAAAATGGCACTGGTGCTAGTGGTTTGGGTGTGTGTTTAAGCACTCATCACTTGGGTGGTGATCACCTAATTGGTCGAACAGAACACTACTGACCCAGGGCTCTAATGGAGCTGGAAATTTTCTTGTGAGTTCCTTGTCACAAGAAAGTCCTCTGGACCAAAATTCAGAATATTTCACTAAGTAGATCACTCAGAAAAATTGCCTAAGCATTTAGGAAAAAAGAATTAATTCTGAATAAATTTGCACTTTCATGCAAATTCAAGTGAACTACAATTTCATACATAGCTCAGGGAGCATGCATGAATTTTCCTAGGATTTTTGGAGCTAAAGAATGTTCAGAAATGAATTTCCAAGTTTTGGAAATTCTCTGAAAAGGTTCCTGTATTCATTTGAATACAGAAACTTGATTTCAGAATTATCCTAACTAAATCAACTCCAAATGAACTGAAACTTTACAGGAGTTTCCTAACATCCTAAAGAATATTCTGGCAAAATTTGAGGATTTTTGGATGAACCAAACTCCCTCTAAAATTCTTTTGCTGAAAAGCTTTAAAGAATTCTCCAGAGTTTTCTATTGGTTTTCATGCAAATTGGGTTGCATATTTGGATAGAGTTTTTCATCCTGAATCCAACCCAATTTGAATCACTAATTTTGGAGCTCCCTAGCAAAAGTTATGAGGTTCTAAAATTTGAACTAAATCTGGAAATTCAAACTAATCCGGAAATATTGAAACTCTGACTGTGGGTCCATCCTACACGTGTCAGCCGCTGGAACTGAGCCACACGGAGCCACAGACCCGTTCCCGCGTTGTCACAGACTGATCCGAGGCCACAGAACATCCCACTCCCTCGCAACAGAGACTGACACGTGGGCCAGCCCCGTCTTCGTCTTCCTCCAGCCGCCCGCGCTCCCGCGCCGCCGAGCTCGCCGGAGCTCTCGGCGGGAGTGGGTTCCGTTGCTCGGAACATGCTGGTTCTCGCTGCCCCCACGTATTTTCGTTCGAGGAACACTTTCCCGGGGTTATCTTAGATTGACAACGGCCAGAAACCTAGGTGTAACGGCGACAGCGTCTGTGGCAACTCCGGCGATGTCGCTAAGGCGTTATACCGCACCAAACACTTCGCCGTTTGCTCGTACAGCACCACTGCACTGAGGAGAACACGGACCCAACCGCCGATCTCGCTGAAACTCGCCGGAAGTATGACCTCACCGTCGGGCTAGGTCAAAATCTGGCAAAAATCGAAAAAACTCGATGAACAGCGGCTCTGCTCGATGGTTCTCGGTGGTTCTTGATCCTATGAATGCGCATGGGGGTATAGAAGGTGTATGCTACGTCGTGTGGGGAGTGGTTCGACGTGTGAGACGAATTCACCGAGTTTCTCCCCTCGGTCATTATCGTATGTCGTCGGCAAAACTGAAATTCCGGCGAGCATGGTCCATGACATGCTGCCGGCGTTGTTGTGAAGCGATAAGGTTTACAGGCGTAGCTTTTTGCTTTTGCAGCTGGGTGGGAGAAGCCCTGTGGCGGCCGGGAGACGGGTTCTTCCGGCCGGCGGCTCGCAGTGGCGTCGCTGGATAAACAGAGCTCGGCGCCGCGTTCCCGTGGGAGAAAACGTCAGTTTCTCGGGCCAGACACCTTGTGACACCCCAAAATCCTGTTCAGAGGGGAGTTTCAAAATTTTTGGACATGTTGCATGTTTTGCAACAATTTAAATTCAAACTGGAATTCAATTTAAACTCAAAACAGAAAAGAAATAGAAAAAGAAAAAGGAAAACAGAAAAAAACCGGCCAGTGGGCCGAAACCCACCAGCCGGCCCACCCTGCTCCGCGCCAGCCCGCAGCCGCGCACGCCCCCTTTCTCCCACTGACAGGCGGGGCCCACCAGCTTTTCTTCTTCCTCGCGCCCGCGCCATGATCGGCCGGGACTCTCTCACCCGAATCAAAACCGATCGGGAATTCTCGCGTATCCCAGCCAATTTCCGGACCCCGAAGACTCCAGCTCAATCTAAACCAACCCGCCGCCCTCCCCGTCTATAAAAACCCCGGCCTTGTCCCATTTTTCCCACGCGATCCGCCGATTTTACTCCGGTGAGAACCCGAGCACCTCCGGCGAATTCTGCCCGATCTACGCTCGGGAATTCCGATCTAACTCGCTGGTCTTGATCCACCGCCTCCGGGGAACCTCGCAGGTGCAGAAAACTCGGTGGTTTGCGGCTCAAACACAGCGCCGGCGAGCCTCGCCGTGAATTCTCCTCGGACCTCGTCGCCGATCGCTTTCCAGGACCTCCGAGCTTAAGAAAACCCCCGAGGTGAGATCCCCGACCTCCCCTCCACCGATCTATGCCATAAAATCACAGTTCTAGGAAGAATTCCCGAAGATCCGAAACTCTCCGGCGAGATCGCCGCCTCCCGCCGCCGTGCGCCGCCGGCAGCGTTGTCCGCGCTCGATCAGAGCGACGTGGCCGCTTGTGCGCCGTTTATTTTAAATCGCACGGTAGAGTTTAAATCCCCGCGTACCGGTTCGACGTTATAATCTCAGCCGTCTGTTTTAAATCAGACGGTCCACGTCAGCCCCGCGTTATAAAGACTGGAAATCTTACGTGCTACCCCCTGGGGTTCTGGGGAAATAAGAGCTAGCCCCAGAAACTTCTGATCTAGCCCCTCGAACTTCAGAAAATCATGTAAATTCATTTAAAAATCAGTTTTAGCCCCTGGACTTAATAAAAATTAGGAAAAACTCCTCTGTTATGTGTAGCTAGACCCCTGAAAATTGTTAAAATAATATTATAGACCCTGTAGTGGGGTGAGTTTACCTTTTTAACCCTGTTTGATATTAAATTTAGAAATTTAATATGTGGCTAGTATTTAAAATTTAAAAAGTGGGACAAACATATTGTCAAATTTAAATTAAAAACTTTCTCAGTACTTAGAAAACTTTGGAGTGAGATAAAAATAGATTTTTGGCTGAAATGAATATGTTTAATTTATTATTCACATTTATTAGTCATAGGGACACATTTTTAAGTGAAGAATAGTTCTGAAAATTAGGAAAATAAATGTAAAATAGTTTACATCAGAGGAAAAGGTCAAAAATAGGTTATTAAATATTTTAGATCAGAACCTATTCTGTTTAGATGATGTGTCTTGTTATTTTCATAATAAAGTTCACATTTAGGCATAGGAAATAAATCTGAAAATATAGCAACTAGTAAATGATAAATGGAGTTTCTAAAATCCAAAGAATTCAGTTTAGGGTTGGTAGAAATTATGAAGACACATATGGAGTAGGAAAATACCTTTCCTGCATACTTGGTAGCTAAAAGGTGTAGTAATTGAATATAAGGAACTTATTTAAATTGGAAACTCATATATAAAGTATGCAAGCATAAATGTGAATACAAAAGTAGGAATCATATACACATGATTAGAAGTGCATGTAAGCCAAAGGTCAACACACATAGAGTAAACACAACACATAGAAGTTGTGAATGGCTTTGTTACATGTGAATGTGTGGTTTGTATGAAGTGGAAGTGTGAACTATGTCTTATGAATTGTTGTTTTCCTTTTGCTATGTGTGATGGTATGATGTAGAACCTGCTCAAGAGCAAGTTATTCCTTTCTAAGATCAGGACTACCCATTCCAAGAGCAGCAGGAAGGAGGCAAGTGTTCTTGACCACTTTGATCCTATGCTAGGATGTGTAGATAGAATTATTTGCATTGTCAAATGAAATATGAAACCCATGCTAGGAAGTTTCCCTAGAATTGCATTATCTTGTTTCCTTGTAGCTTGCATTGGGATTCATTTTATCATGTCATTTATTATTATGCATATGCTTAGCCATGCTTAGAATGGGATATTTGGGAGATGAGATCATCAGTTTAATTTACCATACTCTTGAATGAGATATTGTGAGTTATGTAGAGGTAGGGATCAAGGCAAGTTGGATGTTTTGGTTGGTGCTGGGTGCACGAGACTTGGGTTTGTGTTTAGTACTTGCCTGGATCCTAAGGACCGGTTCATGGAGCATGGAACCTGGCTTTACCGTGCCAACCACATGCTGAGATGGGGCAGCTTAGCCAATTAATTAGGTGTATCCCCGGCGTAGTATGGGTGTGTTGGATGGTGCGGGGAATAGGTGTCAGCTGAACTACCGTATGAACCGCAAGGCTCAAGAGGGGGCCACTGCAGCGGGGTTGGAGCCTCTTGTATGCTGTTAGGGGTGAAACCTCAGTGGGCCCACGCTCGTCGGGAATCCCTTTGTAAAGGCTTCGTAGTGATCTCCTGGCTACACACCTGGGAAGTGTGAATGTGGTTCGTAGCCACTGGCATAATGGAGGTTCTTTTAGTCCATCCGGCAACGAGGGATGAAATCACTACATGTGGGTACAGTGGTGCAAACTCTGCAGAGTCAAAACTGTCATGACAGCCGTGCTCACGGTTAAGAGCGGCTTGGACTTATTCATGATTAGAGGATGATGGCTTTGGAAGTTGAGGATGTTAAGCGGGGAGCTTGACATTGGATATGATGATTATGGTTACTTGATGAAGGGTTGGGAGTTTGGGACCATTTCACCTGTGTAGTAATGTAGGTGCTTAATAAGCTAAGGTGATAGGTTTAACTGTGTAGTGCTTTAACCATGAGTTCAACCTCCCCTTGTTCTAGCCATGCATGACATAACTTTCCCACACTTGCTGAGTACCATCGGTACTCAACCTTGCATATTTTGTTGGTTTATATTGCTGCTCAGGTCAAGATAATGAGGTGGTGTATAATGACCAAGACTTTGGACCCGAAGAAGGTTTCTAGGTTCATGGAGACCCCCGGGCAACACCTGTGACGGAGCCCACAAGAATAATATTCCGCTGCTATTTTATTTACTTGTTATGAACTTATTATCGTCCATCGAGACATATGCTATGTGAGACTTATTTATATTCGACACCTAGCTTGTAATAAATGATGCTTCACTATTTGTCATCACATGTATGAGAAAATGATCCTGGCATACATGTGATATTCACTCGGTCGTTCTTCGGAGAAACCGGGTGTGACAGAAGTGGTATCAGAGCCAAGGTTGCCCGTAGGAACGTGGACCTAGGTAGAAATGGACGTATTTAAGGGCCCTATTTTCTAAAAAACTATTTTTACAAGATGTGTGTTGAAAAGTGTTATTTAATGAGTCACTTTCTTCATCTTACCCCAATTTTCATTCAAAATTGGATTTTTGTTTAAAAAGTTTATCTAATCTAAGTTTAAATGCTTTTTGTTTTTAGATGGTTCGCATGATTCGCACCGCTCGCAAGTCCACAGGAGGGAGAGTTCCTGTAGTTGCCCTTGCCGAAAGAGAGGAGAGCCGTCCGGTGACGTACCTTTCCTACGGATTGGCATCAGGAGGCTTGTTGCGCCGTCTTCGACGTATGCTCGAAGCCGCCGGCAATACGGGCAAGCTAATCATCCACTATAACTCCACCAGGACCATCCGTGAGAAGAGGGAAGAATGGAGTTCAGAGATGAGGATTTTACACGAAAACCAGCTGCTTAAGATCCACCGCTCTCCAGCTTGTAGAGCGACACAGGTCGATGCGGAGAAAGATGTCACCTGGGAGGCCATCACCTGCCAGAGTCACATCTATCGTCGACATCTGGACAGGACTGAGTACATGTATGTCCTCCAACGCGAGAGTGGTACCTCGGAGTATAAGTACCCGCCAGTGCAGCAAGGGGCTTCCCATGAGCACATGGATTTGTGCTTAGAGGATGCTGCCATGCTTAGCACTCGATTGCAGGAATGTCAGCAGGAGCTTCAGGATGTTCGTGACACCCTGAAGGAAACCGAGGCGTTGCTTCGAGCCTGCTTTAGGGCGAGAGAAAGAGGAGATGGGAATGAACTGTGTGTCACCGTGAATGATACATGGACTCCTGACTCCCCAGATCGCTGAGCGATCAGGCGTCGTCGCACTTCTCCACCAGCAGCCTCCCCACCCATAGCAGAGTCAGAAGGCAGCCGAAATGATGAGGAAGATCCCGAGGAGCCAGCTCAAGAAAACGAGTAGCGTGGAGCCTTTCCCTTAAATTAGAAGGATGTCGAGTAGTCGAGTCGTTACGTTAGTTAATGGTGTGTTAATGCTTGGTGTGTGACGTGAGTTGTGGAAGCCATGAGCAATTGTCCACAGCCTCGTCTTCAGATTGTTTTGCTTTGGTGTGTGAACCCACATGAAATAATATTGCAGTTATTTTTGTGTGAGATATGAACCCTCAGAAAAGTATAACAAAGCTTCAACACTTCAAAGTACAAACAAGTGAAAGTAGTAAGATAATAGGTAACACTTTAAATTAACATTTGGTTGATCATGCTAGATGGCCGGAAGAGGAAAAGGTCGTGCTGCCAACCCCGCCAACAACAACGATGAGGCCTGCAACCCTCATCTTTCTGGAGGCCAAGACAGGGGTGGACGCCATGAAGGAGTTGATCCCCTCCACCAAATGCTGGAGAATCAAAATCAGCTCATCCAGAACTTGACTAAAGTGATGGCCAACTTGCATCAAGTTCCACCTCCACAAGCTGCACCACGCCAACCAAGGTTGAGTGAGTTCCTAGGAACTCAACCTCCAAAGTTTGCAAGTGCTGCTGAACCTCTGGAGGCAGATGATTGGCTAAAGACCATTGAAAGCAAGATGAGGATCATACAGTGCCAAGGGTATGAGAGGGTGCTGTTTGCCTCTCATCAATTGCATGGACCTGCTGCTGATTAGTGGACCGCCTATGTGGCCGCCCATCATGACCCTGAGAACATCACTTGGGAAGAGTTCAAGCGTAGCTTCCGCAACCATTACATCCCAAGAGGTGAACTCAAAAACAAGAGGAAGGAGTTCTTGGGACTGCAGCAGGGAAACATGACGGTGAGGGAATACCTCACTAAATTTACTCAACTATCCTGTTATGCCCCACGGGACATAGAGACTGATGAGCAGAAACAAGATTGTTTCGTGGAGGGACTTACCGCAGAAATGCAGTGTGCAATGTCCTCAAATGAGTATGAAAGCTTCCAAAAGATGGTGTACAGAGCGTTTGTGGTGGAAAGGAAACTGAAGGCCTTGGAAAATGAGAATAAGAGGAAGGCCGGGTGGTCACATCAAGCCTCAGGGAGCAACATCCGCCCACGTCTGATGCAGCAACCTGCAGGGCAGACGAACCGTGCTGCGGTACCCTACTCAACACCAAGAGGGTACAACCCGAACTACAGGCCTCCGGCAGCACCAGCACAGCCGTAACATCAGTTTGTACAGCAGCCTCGCCCCGCATATCCACCTCGACCAGCAGTGCAAGGACCCCCAAACCAACCCCAAGACAATAAAGGCCAAGCACCTAAGGTTGGGGTGCAATGTTTTAATTATGGTGAAGTGGGGCACTACGCCCATAAGTGCCCAAAGAAGAAGCCCACACAGCCACAACAGCAGAATGTAATGATAGGACGGGTGAACCACGTCACTATGGAGGAAGCACAAGAGGCACCCGACGTGGTAGTTGGTAAGTTTCCTGCCAATTTACACATTGCAACCCTGATGTTTGATTCTGGTGCTACCCACTCGTTCATTGCTCAAGGGTTTGTTAAGAAGCATGACCTAGCAACCACACAAATGAACCATATGCTAGCCGTAAACTCTCCAGGTGGAGAAATAAGGACAAGACAAGTGTGTCCCAAGGTGAACCTAGACATTAATGGGGTAGTATTTACTGCTAACCTCATAGTGATAGATTCACAAGGGATAGATATTATCTTGGGTATGGATTGGTTGACCAAATATAAAGGGATTATCCATTGTTCGACCAGAACGGTGGAACTAACTCACCCTAGTGGCACAAGAGTAAAGTTCATAACAACACGAGCCTAGGAGGGACATTAAATTAAATCAAGTTGAGGTGAAAGTGGAGGAGATCAGGACCATCAGGGAATATCCAGATGTTTTTCCGGAGGAGTTGCCAGGTATGCCTTCCGATCGTGAAGTGGAATTCGCAATTGAGCTAGTACCTGGAACAGCCTCGATATACAAGAGACCTCATCGGATGGACTCCAAGCAGCTGGGAGAACTCAAGGATCATTTGAGAGAATTGATGGAGAAGGGGTATATTCATCCTTGTTCCTCACCATGGGGAGCTCCGGTGATATTTGTGCCCAAGAAGGACGGAACCCAAAGGTTATGCGTGGATTACCGTGCCTTGAATGAGGTAACCATCAAGAACAAGTACCCATTACCCCGCATTGAAGACTTGTTTGATCAATTGAGGGGCGCTTGTGTGTTCTCGAAAATTGATCTCAGGTCGGGATACCACCAACTCAAGATAAGGCAATCTAATATTCCCAAGACAGCTTTCGTATCTCGGTATGGACTGTATGAATACACTGTCATGCCTTTCAGGCTAACTAATGCCCCGGCATACTTCATGTATCTCATGAACAAGGTATTCATGGAATATCTAGACAAATTTGTGGTGGTTTTCATAGATGACATTCTCGTCTTCTCCAAAGATGAAGAAGAACATGAGAAACATCTAAGGTTGGTGTTGCAGAGGCTGAGAGAACACCAACTATATGCCAAGTTGAGCAAGTGTGAGTTTTGGCTGAAGAGAGTTCCCTTCTTAGGACATATAATCTCGGAGGGAGGAATCTCCGTAGATCCCGCCAAAATTGAGGATATCCAGAAGTGGAAGACCCCTGAAAATGTCGGGGAAGTTCGAAGCTTTTTGGGATTGGCTGGATACTATCGACGGTTTGTTGAGAGATTCTCTAAGATCTCGAGACCCATTACCAAACTGTTGGAGAAGGGAATCACATTCACATGGACGCCCCAGTGCGAAACGAGATTTCAAGAGTTAAAGAAAAGATTGACAACAGCCCCAGTGCTAGTTATGCCAGATATGCAGAAGAACTTTACGGTGTACTGCGATGCCTCTGGAAACGGGTTGGGATGTGTTCTCATGCAAGAAGGGCATGTCGTGGCTTATGAATCCCAACAACTCCGGAAGCACAAGAAAAACTATCCTACACATGACCTAGAACTAGCCGCAGTGGTACACGCGTTGAAAATTTGGCGACACTATTTGATGGGGAAGAGGACAGAGATATATACGGATCATAAGAGTTTGAAGTACATTTTTACACAGCCAGATCTCAACCTCAGACAAAGGAGATGGTTAGAGCTAATCAATGACTTTGATGTGGGCATCAACTATCATCCTGGGAAAGCAAACGTCGTGGCCGATGCTTTAAGTCGGAAAGTGCAGGTCAATAAGTTGAGCTTGAAGGACATGCCTGCAGAAATGAAGGACGAGGTTATAAGGCTCAATCTATGCCTGGTAAATAGTGGTGAAGCCATTGCCATGGAAGTGGACTCCGCACTCGAGTGAGACATACGCGAGGGTCAAAAGAATGACAAGAAGATACAAGAGATCAGACAACTCATCAAGGAAAATAAAGCTCCTGGTTTTAGAGAGGATGAACAAGGAACGGTGTGACACGGGAAAAGAATTTGTGTGCCAGAAGTAAAGGAGATCCGTGAATTGATTTTGAAGGAGGCTCATGATTCTGACTATTCCATTCATCCTGGGAGTATGAAGATGTATCAGGACCTCAAGAGCAGGTATTGGTGGTATGGCATGAAGTGAGATGTCGCGGAACATGTTGCCCTATGTGACACATGTCAGTTGGTGAAAGCAGAACATCAACGACCTGCGGGATTATTGCAACCACTCAAAGTGCCTGAATGGAAATGGGAAGAAATCGGTATGGATTTCATAGTGGGATTGCCTAGGACCCAATCAGGATATGATTCAATATGGGTCATCATTGACAGGCTAACCAGGTAGCTCATTTCATCCCCGTGAAAGAAAGCTACAGCGGATCCAAATTGGCGGAGTTGTACATGTCAAGGATCGTGTGTTACCATGGAGTGCCAAAGAAGATTGTGTCAGATCGAGGGACACAGTTCACCTCAAGGTTCTGGCAGAAGTTGCACGAAACCATGGGAACCCATCTGAACTTTAGTTCTGCCTATCATCCCCAAACTGACGGGCAGACGGAAAGAACCAATCAGATCCTTGAAGATATGCTGAGGGCATGTGCACTCAAAAACAATCGGAGTTGGGACAAGAACTTACCGTATGCGGAATTCTCCTATAACAACAGCTATCAAGCTAGTATGAAGATGTCACCGTTTGAAGCTTTGTACGGGAGGAAGTGCAGAACTCCCCTATTTTGGAACCAAACGGGGGAAAGTAAAGTGTTTGGTCCAGAAGTACTACAAGAAGCCGAGGCGAAGGTGAGGGAAATTCGCAACAATTTGAGGATAGCATAGACACGCCAAAAGAGCTATGCCGATGTATGAAGAAGAGAGCTCGTTTTCAACGTAGGAGACTATGTCTATCTCAAGGTGTCCCCTATCAGAGGACTTCGTCGGTTCAAGGTGAAAGGGAAGTTGTCACCTCGATACATCGGACCCTTTCAAGTTCTGGAGGGGAAAGGCGAAGTGGCGTATCAACTAGAATTACCGGCTCGCCTATCGGATGTGCATGACGTATTCCATGTGTCACAACTCAAGAAATGCCTGAGGACGCCTGAAGAGGTGTTACCCATGAATGAAGTGGATGTAGCTGAGGATTTGTCTTATGCCGAGCAACCATCCAAGATTTTGTAGACAATGGAACGCCTCACCAGAAATAAAAGAATCCGGATGTGCAAGGTGCAGTGGAAGCATCACTCAGAAGAGGAAGCCACCTGGGAGCGAGAAGAGGAGCTTAAGGCACAATTTCCGGAATTATTTTCTTAGAACCACCAATCCCGAGGACGAGATTTATTTTAAGGGGGGTAGAGCTGTGACACCCCAAAATCCTGTTCAGAGGGGAGTTTAAAAATTTTTGGACGTGTTGCATGTTTTGCAACAATTTAAATTCAAACTGGAATTCAATTTAAACTCAAAACAGAAAAGAAATAGAAAAAGAAAAGGAAAATAGAAAAAACCGGCCAGTGGGCCGAAACCCACCAGCCGGCCCACCCTGCTCCGCGCCAGCCCGCAGCCGCGCGCGCCCCCTTTCTCCCACTGACAGGCGGAGCCTGCCAGCTTTTCTTCTTCCTCGCGCCCGCACCACGATCGGCCGGGACTCTCTCACCCGAATCAAAACCGATCGGGAATTCTCGCATATCCCAACCGATTTCCGGACCCCGAAGACTCCAGCTCGATATAAACCAACCCGCCGCCCTCCCCCGTCTATAAAAACCCCGCCCTTGTCCCATTTTTCCCACGCGATCCGCCGATTTTACTCCGGTGAGAACCCGAGCACCTCCGGCGAATTCTGCCCGATCTACGCTCGGGAATTCCGATCTAACTCACTGGTCTTGATCCACCGCCTCCGGGGAACCTCGCAGGTGCAGAAAACTCGGTGGTTTGCGGCTCAAACACAGCGCCGACGAGCCTCGCCGTGAATTCTCCTCGGACCTCGTCGCCGATCGCTTTCCAGGACCTCCGAGCTCAAGAAAACCCCTGAGGTGAGATCCCCGACCTCCCCTCCACCGATCTATGCCATAAAATCACAGTTCTAGGAAGAATTCCCGAAGATCCGAAACTCTCCGGCGAGATCGCCACCTCCCGCCGCCGTGCGCCGCCGGCAGCGCCGCCCGCGCTCGATCAGAGCGACGTGGCCGCTTGTGCGCCGTTTATTTTAAATCGCACGGTAGAGTTTAAATCCCCGCGTACCGGTTCGACGTTATAATCTCAGCCGTCTGTTTTAAATTGGATGGTCCACGTCAGCCCCGCGTTATAAAGACTGGAAATCTTACGTGCTACCCCCTGGGGTTCTCGGGAAATAAGAGCTAGCCCCGGAAACTTCTGATCTAGCCCCTGGAACTTCAGAAAATCATGTAAATTCATTTAAAAATCAGTTTTAGCCCCTGGACTTAATAAAAATTAGGAAAAACTCCTCTGTTATGTGTAGCTAGACCCCTGAAAATTGTTAAAATAATATTATAGACCCTGTAGTGGGGTGAGTTTACCTTTTTAACCCTGTTTGATATTAAATTTAGAAATTGAATATGTGGCTAGTATTTAAAATTTAAAAAGTGGGACAAACATATTGTCAAATTTAAATTAAAAACTTTCTCAGTACTTAGAAAACTTTGGAGTGAGATAAAAATAGATTTTTGGCTGAAATTAATCTGTTTAATTTATTATTCACATTTATTAGTCATAGGGACACATTTTTAAGTGAAGAATAGTTCTGAAAATTAGGAAAATAAATGTAAAATAGTTTACATCAGAGGAAAAGGTCAAAATAGGTTATTAAATATTTTAGATCAGAACCTATTCTGTTTAGATGATGTGTCTTGTTATTTTCATAATAAAGTTAACATTTAGGCATAGGAAAAAAATCTGAAAATATAGCAACTAGTAAATAATAAATGGAGTTTCTAAAATCCAAAGAATTCAGTTTAGGGTTGGTAGAAATTATGAAGACACATATGGAGTAGGAAAATACCTTTCCTGCATACTTGGTAGCTAAAAGGTGTAGTAATTGAATATAAGGAACTTATTTAAATTGGAAACTCATATATAAAGTATGCAAGCATAAATGTAAATACAAAAGTAGGAATCATATACACATGATTAAAAGTGCATGTAAGCCAAAGGTCAACACACATAGAGTAAACACAACACATAGAAGTTGTGAATGGCTTTGTTACATGTGAATGTGTGGTTTGTATGAAGTGGAAGTGTGAACTATGTCTTATGGATTGTTGTTTTTCTTTTGCTATGTGTGATGGTATGATGTAGAACCTGCTCAAGAGCAAGTTATTCCTTTCCAAGATCAGGACTACCCATTCCAAGAGCAGCAGGAAGGAGGCAAGTGTTCTTGACCACTTTGATCCTATGCTAGGATGTGTAGATAGAATTATTTGCGTTGTCAAATGAAATATGAAACCCATGCTAGGAAGTTTCCCTAGAATTGCATTATCTTGTTTCCTTGTAGCTTGGGTTGGGATTCATTTTATCATGTCATTTATTATTATGCATATGCTTAGCCATGCTTAGAATGGGATATTTGGGAGATGAGATCATCAGTTTATTTTACCATACTCTTGAATGAGATATTGTGAGTTATGTAGAGGTAGGGATCAAGGCAAGTTGGATGTTTTGGTTGGTGCTGGGTGCACGAGACTTGGGTTTGTGTTTAGTACTCGCCTGGATCCTAAGGACCGGTTCATGGAGCATGTAACCTGGCTTTACCGTGACAACCACATGCTGAGATGGGGCAGCTTAGCCAATTAATTAGGTGTATCCCCGGCGTAGTATGGGTGTGTTGGATGGTGCGGGGAATAGGTGTCAGCTGGACTACCGTATGAACCGCAAGGCTCAAGAGGGGGCCACTGCAGCGGGGTTGGAGCCTCTTGTATGCTGTTAGGGGTGAAACCTCAGTGGGCCCACGCTCGTCGGGAATCTCTTTGTAAAGGATTCGTAGTGATCTCCTGGCTACACACCTGAGAAGTGTGAATGTGGTTCGTAGCCACTGGCATAATGGAGGTTCTTTTAGTCCACCCGGCAACGGGGGATGAAATCACTACATGTGGGTACAGTGGTGCAAACTCTGCAGAGTCAAAACTGTCATGACAGCCGTGCTCACGGTTAAGAGCGGCTTGGACTTATTCATGATTAGAGGATGATGGCTTTGGAAGTTGAGGATGTTAAGCAGGGAGCTTGACATTGGATATGATGATTATGGTTACTTGATTAAGGGTTGGGAGTTTGGGACCATTTCACCTGTGTAGTAATGTAGGTGCTTAATAAGCTAAGGTGATAGGTATTAATTGCGTAGTGCTTTAACCATGAGTTCAACCTTCCCTTGTTCTAGCCATGCATGACATAACTTTCCCACACTTGCTGAGTACCATCGGTACTCAACCTTGCATATTTTGTTGGTTTATATTGCTGCTCAGGTCAAGATAATGAGGTGGTGTATAATGACCAAGACTTTGGACCCGAAGAAGGTTTCTAGGTTCATGGAGACCCCCGGGCAACGCCTGTGACGGAGCCCACAAGAATAATATTCCGCTGCTATTTTATTTACTTGTTATGAAACTATTATCGTCCATCGAGACATATGCTATGTAAGACTTATTTATATTCGACACCTGGCTTGTAATAAATGATGCTTCACTATTTGTCATCACATGTATGAGAAAATGATCCTGGCATACATGTGATATTCACTCGGTCGTTCTTCGGAGAAACCGGTTGTGACACACCTCGAGGAGGAACCGGCGACGTCGTGGGGCAGCTCAGGTCAGCGTGAGAGCTGCTGAGGCGGCCGGACGTTGTTGCTCCGATGGGGCGCGGTAGCGGCGGGAGGAAGGGTGCTCACGGCAGCAGTCATGGGAGTGGGGGAAGTGCGATCAGTTTTCCCTACGTGCGGCAGCCGTTCGTGGGATATTACCGGGGATGAGGTGGTTCGATCGACAGCACTGGGAGGTGGCAGCAGTGCTGCCGTGGTGTCGCGCGCTGCTCGGCGGCCACCGGTTCGAGTGGGAACAGAGGAGAAGAGATTTCCTTCGGTAGTAAGTCTCCTCCTCTAACTGACAAGTGGGTCCCACTCACTCCTCTAAAAAGATCTTCCAAAATTTGGCACAAAGCAAATTCAACTTCTGAAGAGCTCAAATTCAAAAGCTGTTTGGAATGTCCTTCAGTTCAAATTTGGATTCAAATTTGAAGGAAATTCACAAGCTCCGTTGATACTCATGTCAAAGCTCCAACAAATTTTCTCAAAACTTTGCTTCCTCATAATTTGGACCTGAGGAATTCAAATATATCCTCTGATCTTTGAGTTGGCCATTGCAAATACCACTTCTTGCACCACAGTTTGAATTTTTCCTTTTTTGAAAATGGCCCTCCTATCCTTGGAGTGAGACTTTTAGTTCAAACTGAATTTAAAGTCATATTGCACATGCCAACACTTATATGAGTAAACAAAAGTTTTTGTAAGTCCCATTTCTTGTATATAAACTCAACTTTATTCATAGCTCAAGTTTTCTATTCACAAGTTTTTGGGACTTTTACAGCGGCATCCCGGTAAATCATCCGGTAACACGTCAGGGAACTCACGGACTACTGGAATGTCTTCAAATCTGATGGTGGTGGATTGATATACACTTGGAAGTTTTATTTCTAGACTGTCCAGAAATAATGAATGTGACTCGTGCATTTCTGAGTGTAGATGCACGACTCGGAGGACGGTGTCTAAAACAGCGTCGTGGCGGGTTAACCACGACATCCCTAAGATGATATCGACCTTTTGTCCCTCTAAAGCTATGAGAGACGTGGGATATACTCTACCTGCTAAGCATAATGGTGCTTTGGAAACCATCATGCTTGCTTAAATTTTCCCACCCGGTGAACAAATCAAATATGGAATTTCCGTGGTAGTATTTGTAAGCTGTGTTTAGCAATAAAACCTTGGCTAATAAAATTATGCGTGGCGCCTGAATCAAATAAAACTATGGCGGGATACTGGTGGAGTTGGGACATACCCGCAAGGATTGGCTCCCCTCCAGCACGTCATCTATAGCGAGTTGGTGGACGGTGCCAGGCTTAGGATTTGCCCACCACGCATTAATGGGGTTCCGGGGCTGATTCCTCCCCGAAAATTGTGGTGCCACTCTGCCACCTTGCCTCTCAGGACAGATATTGGCGAAGTGTCCTGGGCGACCGCATTTGAAGCACGCGGCTGATGACTGGCCCGTGCTTGGGGGACGAAAGCCCGGCATGCGCTGCTGAGGTGCAAACGCACGAGGCATCGCCCGCTGCTGCTGTTGTTGCTGCGGAGGTGGTGCTGGTAGTGCCGGCCTGAATGCCGGTGGAGAATATGGCTGACTGCGGAATGGCATCGGCCTCTGTGGTGGCTGCCAGCGCTGACCCGATGGTGAGCGATAGACCATCCGGTATTTTTGAGAAGGACCACCTCCCTCTCCGCTGCTCTGCGGAGCGCTTCGCTTCTTCTCCGCCGTCACTAACTCCTTGCCAGAGTCCTCCTGAACAATCGCAGCATCAATAATGTCGTTGAGGCTGCCGCGATTGAACATTGTCTGCTTGTCCTTCAGGAGCGGGTTAAGCCCCTGGTAAAAATGATCCCGCCGCTTCTCGTCGGTATCAGCATGATAAGAAGCGTAGAGTGCAAGATCATTGAACGCTCTGGAGTATTCCAGTGCATTCCTGCTTCCTTGCTGCAGGTGAAGGAACTCCTGCATCTTTCTTTTCATAAGACCCGGCGGTATGTGATAGGCCCTGAAGGCCGTCCGGAACTCCGCCCAGGTCATAACTCGCTCGTTGGGTTGTGAGGCACATAAGTTCACCACCAAGCGCTTGCGGACCCTTGAAGCTGTTGGGCCGCGAATTGAGTCTTGCGCTGCTCACTCACTTGGAGCAGCCTGAACTTCATCTCTATCGTGCGGAGCCAGTTGTCTGCATTGAGGGGTTCATCCGCCCTTGAGAATACTGGGGGATGAGCAGCCAGAAAGTTAGAGTAGGAGATTTGTTGGTGCTCCTCGCGGTCTTAATGCCTCTCCGGTCGAGACGTATTCGCAATTAAGGTCTGCAGCAACTCCTTGTGCTGCTGATGAGAACCCGCCATAGCCGCAACGATGTCAGCCAATGTAACTGTTGGCGGTGGCGGTTGTTGCTGTTTCTGCTGTTGCTGTCCTGAGGAATCCTCGGGAGGCTGTTGGGAGGCCTCTCCCCCCTGACTAGAACCACCAACGTCTGGGTTGGCACGAGTGCGAGTCATTCTGAAATTCAAAATAGCAGCGATTAGCACATGTCATTCTTAAAATTCCATATGAAACAGTAGGTATTGAAGTGACACATGAATAACTTGCACAACATTCACATATATTGATAAAGCATAAACTTTATACAAGATAGATTATTCTCGGGTCCCCGAGAAGTCGTGCTCATGTCGTCACTACCTATACACATGCTACTGTCTACACGGCATGTCACATATTACAAAAGTTCTATACACCACCCTCGCTGCTCTTCTTGGCAACGGTAACCCACTACTCGGAGTAGAACTCGACCTCCTGCAGGTCGTCCTCCTCCGCTACCTCTACAGGTGGCTCTGGGTCCATGACCTCCTCTTTCGGTTCAGGTTCCCCCATCACCGGAATACCCAAAACCACGGGTACAGCACCTACCATCGGTAGGCCCACTACCGGAGGTATGAGGTCTGGCAACGCATGCACCTCGTCCATGGCTTGATTGTAGTCCTCTTCCCAGCCCTGCCTCTCCTCAATAGCGTCATCACGCTCTTGAGTGAGGATCTCATTTTGCTGGGTCAAGGCCTGCACTTGCTGTTGTAGAGCCATGATGTCGACGCGGCTTTTCTTTTTTGCCTTCTTCAGACGATGCAACTGATTATGTTGTTCATTCAGTCGCTTTATCGTTGGAAGGGGAACATTGCGGAGTACGCTGTGAGCACTCTCGAAATGGTCTCCACGGCTGGTGCTCTCCTTGAGCTTCACGGCAAGATAATCCGTATGAACAGCTTAGCTGTCTATCACGGCCTTTCCTGCCCTTAACTGGAGGTTGAGGTTCGCCTCTGCGGGGTTGTACCTTGGGCAACCCGGATATGTTGCCTCTAAGTACCTCTCCCTCCACACGTGATTAGCTCGTCCCTCCACCAAAATGAGCACGTATGGAGTGCCTCCCATAGCTCTCACGTGTGGTTGGCAAAAACGCGACATGATGTCGCAGGCTGCCACTTGCCACATTTCCCCCAGCTGTCTACCTCTCACCTTAACGGTGAACGGTGCCCAACCGGGTGGCGTAGGTCCTGCAGGAACTTGGACGTGGATGGTCCACATCTTGTTCCCCTCCTCGCCTCCTTCCGTGGCGAGGTACTGCAGCATCTCCACGTACCCGAATTATTGAAGCATTTGTTCTAACACTTCTGGATAACCGCTGCGTTGAGAACAGTGGGAGACCACCCACCAATTCTCCAATTGTCTATCCGCTGTCATCTGTAGAAATATATTTGAAAAGGGTCAAATATTCATTTCAACAGTAAATAATCGAGTTATAACATTAAAACATGTCATTGAACTCATAACACCTGGAAACACAATTCAAACTTAGACAAATTTGACTGCTGGTCTGCTGCCCAAAATGACAGCCCTGATCAGTTTCCATTCCAACCTGATTTAGACCATGCTAAAAGCAAATCCAATTCTGGAGCTCAACATAAAAGTTAAAGATAACTTCAATAGCTTTCCAGAAAGTATTTACTTGGCCTAAGATCTGTCCTAGTTGACAAGTTATGAGATGTCAAAATTGACAGAATTTCTGGAGAAAATTGGACAGCACCTCCGTGCTTGAGGTACTGAATTGCTCCAAGAATTCCAGTTAATTCTACTTCGAACTTGACAATACTTTATGTTACAAAGTTGTAACCATCTCATGAACTTTTCAGAACTACCTCATTTTCTATTTTTGGATTTTTATGCAGGAAGTTATGCTCAATTTACAGAGAGTTACAGAGAGTATTTGCTCTGCCCTGTTTTCCTGACAGTTTTAACTCTACTGCATTTTTCGACTGGTTAAGGGATGAAAAACCTCTGGACATCAAAAGAAAAGTTGTAAATATATTCCAAAGCTTTCCATAAATGTATCTGTGAGACCTATGTGTGCTGAATACATTGGCAATTAGGATAAAAGTTAGCATTAACATTCAAAGTTTTGAATATTGCCAAAACATTCTTCTGTGGCAAGGTCCGACAAGTTCTTTGTTAGGTCCGCCAAGTGTTGGCAAGGTCCGGAGAGCTCCTGCAAGGTCCGGAGAGCTTCTGTGAGGTCCGGAGCTTGTTTTTAGAGAGCTCCCGTGAAGTTCAACTCGTAGAACTGCAGCGTCTTGTTTTTGCTTTTAAATCGCAATGTTTCAAACTTGCTTTATGGGAAGGTTTGCTTAGTATTAATTTGCTAAGTTTTTGGTGTGTTTTGGTGGTTATGGCTGTTATCATTTGATATGGTTTGCAACATGCTTATGTGACGTGCTCATGTAAGGTGTTGTGGTTTTCGAACTAACGTGAGTCAAGTCGAGGACTTGTGCTCGGAAGAATTGGTTGTTTATTCATGTGCAGGTGTTGCTTGAGTTCAAGACATGGCTGGTGACGGGATCCTTGGACTAGTCTCAGGGAGGAGATGAGGTTCCAACAACCAAGTTCGGGAGGAGCTGTGGTTGAGTTGATCGGGAGGTCGCGCAGCATGTTTGGATCAAGGGCAGTGCATATGAAGGTTGCGTGTACGTCGTTGGAAGGTGTTTGCACGTGTGCAAGGAGTGCATGAACGTGGCAACATTGTTCCAAGGCGTGATGAAGAGAAGTGGACGTAAAGAATTGGTCGGAAAGGTCCAACCGGCTGGATTGCGTACTCAGGCTGAGGCTGAGTCGGATATGGCTCAAATATGGAAGATTTGAGTTAGTTATGATAGGATTTCGTGCTAGGCACGAAGTTGAGTTGTTTTAGGAATGTTTAGAACGTTACTAAGGTGTTTGGAAGTCTCACAATTGCTTCTATCTGCAAATAGGAGAGTCCTGAGCAGTTATGGTAAGTTAGGATACGAGTCCAATTAGGAGTAGGAGTCCTAGATTGGATTGATTAGCTTGAGGGCTGGCTATAAAAGCAAGGGAGGCCAGAGCTCTCGTGGGTAGAGAACTTTGGGCTGTTCCTCTTGTGTTTCTATTGAATAAAGTTCATAGTTTCGAGGAGCTTTTGTGACTTGTTCGTCCGACTTGTTTTTCGTCAAGTCTTTCTCGCCGAGTTTCTGGACAGACCGACGTTGCTTTGGTGTTTCGTTCATAACTCGAGTTTTACAGATCCGATTGACGTGATTCTTTTTGGGTTGTCTTCACAACTCAATTATATATCATCTGTGAAATTTTCACGAGCTTCGGATCTGTAGTTTTTGAGATACACGAGTTTCTTTGCAGCGTTGCAGATCTGTTTTATATCGGGTAGAACAGATTGATCTTTGTTTAATGTTTTGATCGTATCTCAAGTTTTACTTCGTGTTTTCAAGTGATTCTTGTTGCATTAGATCCGTGACTTGATTGTCTACCTCTATACTTGATTTGTCACGGTTGAACACGTTTGAAAACACTTGCACACACGGTTTCATTAACCGATTGATTTTTTGCTGAGGGGTTTTTGTTGTTTCCGCTGCGAAAAGTTTTAATCTACCATTCACCCCCCCTCTGGTAGCTTTTCACGTGCTCTTCGATCCTACAATTGGTATCAGAGCTAAGGTGCTCTAATCTTTGTGATTTGCACGTGTTTTGACTAACCATCATGGAGAAGTACTCCGCAAAACCTTGTGTGTTCAATGGCATCGATTTTCAGGTTTGGAAGGCGCGGATGGAGGCCTACATACAGGCGCAAGGCTTCGCCATATGGGAAAAGGTCTACCGGAACTTCGATGTACCACCCAACGATCAAATTACGGCTGCGAACATGAGAGATGTTGACAACAACAACAAGGCTCGCAACTTGATCATCCAAGGATTGACTCAAAGCGACTTCGACCGTGTTGCACACCTCCGATCTGCATATGATGTTTGGAAAGCTCTTTGTGACTACCATGAAGGATCCAATACGATCAAGGAGGTAAGGCAAGATATGATCAAGAAAGAATACATGCGTTTTGAGATGCAACCCGGTGAGTCAATTGACGACCTTTTTGCTCGCTTTAATAAAATTCTCAGCAACTTGCATAGTGTCAATGTTAACTTTTCAGATGCTGAAAATGCTAGACAATTGTTAGGAGCATTAGATATGTCAATTTGGGAGATGAAAGTTACATCTATTCGTGAATCTACTGTCATGAGTTCTCTTACTTTAGACGTGCTTTATTCTAAATTGAAAACTCATGAAATTGACATCATCTCACGTAAAAACCCCAACAAGTCTATTGCATTTGTTTCGCAACTTGACATGTCTAGTTCTAGTCAATCATCATCTAGTGGTGCACTCTCTTTGCTGTCCTCTCTAACCCTTGAACAGATTGAAGAGTTTCCAGAGGAGGAGCTTGCACTCATCTCTACTCGGTTCTCAAAAGCATTGCAAAATGTGAGAACTAGAAGGAGAGGAAGCTCCGGACCTCAACGATGTTTTGAATGTGGTAAGACAGGACATTTTCGTACGGAGTGCCCTAACCTTTCAGGTCCGACTTCACGTGAAGAAAAGCAAACAAGGCCGAAGAAATCGTTTGCAAAGAATAAGAAGAAGAAAGATTTATCAATGCGCAACATAGTGCATAGTATGATCTCTGCACTTCAAGATTTCGGCTCAAGTGATGTGGACACCGATAGTGATGAAGATGAAGAAGCTATGGCAAATATGTGCTGCATGGCGAGCAAGTCAAGTTCAAGCTCCGAGGAGGCAGAACACAACAGCGACGATGAAGAGGTATGTCCCACTTGCGAAGAAATATGTGATGTTATTTCTCGTGCCACTGTTATATTAAAGAAAAAGGATAAAAAACTTAGGAACAATGCTGTTAAAATTGAATCACTAGAATCTGAAATTAATCGTTTAAAAACTTTGATTCCTAGTGATGATTCTTGTTTCTCATGTGATTTAATTTATGAACAATTATCCTCTTTAAGAAGTGCACACGCATCTACACTTGATAAACTTGAACTTGAAATTGAAAAGAACAAAGAGCTTGCTGCACTTAATGATAAAAATTTGAAAGATGCTTGTTGTTCTACAATTGATTTGCATTGTTCTTCATGTGATGATCTGAATAAGAAACTAAATGATGCTATGAATGAGATTTCTATTTTGAACAATGCTTTACGTGTGCATGAAGTTAAATATTGTTCAAATTGCAAACTAAAAGGAAAAACTTCATGTGAAAACTGCTTTGATCTGTCCAATAAACTTGATGACATGCATAGGACACTAGAACGGTTTTCTAATGCAAATAAGAACCTAAACTTGCTGCTGAATTCTTCCAAGTCTTGTAATGATAAAACTGGTTTAGGTTTTAATTCTCATGCTCATGCTAAGGCACACCCGCCTAAGGTTGTAAAGTCATTAGGAAGCGGTTTGATTCAAAAAGCTCCTAGACAAAAAGAGGTGATTTTCAAATCTGCAGGAGTACTGTCCCATTCGGGTTCTAATAAACATGTTGCTTGCTCATCTAGACATGATAATAAGGTTATTTTTCATTGTACCTACTGTGGTAGAGATGGTCATGTCATGGATTTTTGTTATAGACTAGCTAAACATGATAAGAAACAAAGAATACTTGCTAGATCACATAACATCCAAGCAAAATCTGCTAGACCGAATGTTCGGAGCTTGCAACCTGCTGTAATGAGTCAAAAACTTGCTCCTGGACCTACTGTTTTTTGTGCTACATATAACACATCTTCTAAGTCAGTAGTTGGGAACAAAAAATTTCGATGTTTGGCTCATAAACCTGCTGTACCTTCTCAGCTGTCGAGTGTTATTCCTGCTGGACGTCATGTGACTCAGTACTGGATTCCTAAAAGTCTTTTAACTAACCCCAGTATTGAGTCATCGACGTATTGTGCTGCTGTGTAGGTTTCACGTTTGAGGAAGGAGAACATTTGGATTGTGGATTCAGGTTGCTCACGCCACATGACCGGTAACAAAGAATGGTTCTCCTCTCTCTCTTTTGTGTCACGTGTAGAAAATGTTACTTTCGCCGATAACTCTTCTACTCCCATAATTGCTAAAGGTTCGGTTAGAGTAAACAATCTCTACACTTTGAAAGATGTGACACTTGTTAAAAATTTGAAATACAACTTGCTTTTGGTTTCACAATTGCTAGATGAAAATCTAGAGGTTAGCTTTGCTAAAAATTGCTGCAAGGTTGTAGATTCAAAAGGTGAGCTTTTGTTTAACATGTCTAGGTTTGGAAGAGTTTTTAAAGCTGATTTTGATTTGTCAACTTCTAAGCATCGGTGTCTAGTTGCTAATGATACAAAGGATCTATATTTTTAGCATCGTAGACTTGGTTACATAGGCTTTGATCATCTCACTCGTGTTAGTGCTCTCGATCGCATACGTGGGCTGCCGAAGCTTAAAAAGGACAATGATATTGTGTGCTCTTCTTGTAGTCATGCTAAGTTTGTTGCAGGTTCACATGCTCCTCTCACAATGACCATGACAGCTGAACCGGGACAACTTTTACATCTTGACACAGTAGGTCCGGCACATGTTCAATCCTTCAGAGGTAAATGGTATGTGCTTGTGATTGTTGATGATTATTCCAGATATTCTTAGGTTTATTTTATGGCATCTAAGAATGAAGCTTTTAGTCATTTTAGAACTTTATTTCTTAGATTATCTATTGATCACCCAGGATCATTAAAAGCAATTAGAAGTGATAACGGAACTGAATTTAAAAACCAATCCTTTGATCACTTTTGTGCTGAAAATGGAATAGATCATCAATACTCTTCACCCTATGTACCACAACAAAATGGTGTCGTAGAAAGAAAGAACAGGACCTTAGTTGAGATGGCTAGGACTATGCTTGATGAATATCAAACTCCTAGGAAATTTTGGGCTGATGCAATTGCAACCGCTTGTTATGTCTCAAATCGTGTTTTCTTGCGTGCTAAGCTTGGAAAAAACCCATATGAGCTCCGGTTTGGACATAGGCCTAGTGTTACACACTTTAGGGTTTTTGGTTGCAAATGCTTTGTTAAGAAACATGGTAATCTTGATAAATTTGAAGCTAGATCTGTTGATGGCATGTTTCTTGGTTATCCATCTCATACTAGAGGCTATCGTGTGCTTTTACTTGACACTAACAAAATTGTGGAGACTTGCGAGGTTTCTTTTGATGAAGCTAGCCCAAGTACTAGCTCCGATATTGCAGGTCCGGATCCATATCCGCAGGAGGAGAGTATTTTTATTGAAGAAGATGAAGAAGTGGTGCTGTTGCCCGAAAACTCGGAAGTAAATATCGATCAAGCTGCTGATTTTGCACCACAACCAGCACCAACAGTCACTACTGCTGATTCGGACCTTCCTCAATCAACAAGCTCTCCTAATCAAAGGTCCGAACATGAAGAAGAAGGTGCTTGTGAAGTGTCTACTCCCCTCCGAGTACTCAAAAGTCATCCTCCACAACAAATCATTGGAAGCTTGCATGAACGAGTCACTCGGTCCAGGTTTTGCGATCCAAACTCTCATGCTCATTCTGCTTTTGTTGCTTCTTTTGAACCCAAGGATATATCACACGCACTCACTAATGAATCTTGGATTAATGCCATGCAAGAAGAGTTAGAAAATTTTGAAAGAAATATTGTTTGGAAACTTGTACCTCCACCTCAAGGTCACACATTAATTGGAACTAAATGGGTATTTAAAAATAAGCAAAGTGAGGATGGGGTTGTGGTTAGGGATAAAGCTAGGTTGGTTGCTCAAGGTTTCACTCAAATTGAAGGTCTAGATTTTGATGAAACATTTGCTCCTGTTGCTAGATTAGAAGCTATAAGAATTTTATTAGCATTTGCTACATCTAAAGGTTTTAAGTTATATCAAATGGATGTTAAAAGTGCTTTTCTTAATGGCTACATAGAGGAGGAGGTTTATGTTAAGCAGCCACTGGGTTTTGAAAATCCAAATTTTCCT
The DNA here is from genome assembly GCA_030760725.1 of Neostapfia colusana. Taxonomy (NCBI): domain Eukaryota; kingdom Viridiplantae; phylum Streptophyta; class Magnoliopsida; order Poales; family Poaceae; genus Neostapfia; species Neostapfia colusana. Next base: position 13,118,942 of record JASWHV010000005.1, read on the forward strand.
AATCATGTTTACAAACTATCCAAAGCCTTGTACGGTCTAAAACAAGCCCCTAGAGCATGGTATGATAGGTTAAAAACATTCTTACTTGAAAAGGGGTTTACCATGGGCAAGGTTGATAAAACTCTTTTTGTACTTAAGCATGGCAATGACTCATTATTCATTCAAGTGTATGTGGATGATATTATCTTTGGTTGTGCTTCTCATGATCTCGTGTCCAAGTTTTCAGCTATGACGAGTTCAGAATTTGAGATGAGTATGATGGGAGAACTCACATACTTTTTGGGGCTGCAAATCAAGCAAACAAAAGAAGGAACTTTTGTGCATCAAACTAAGTATACAAAGGACCTTCTTAAGCGCTTCAACATGGACAAATGCAAGCCTCTTCGGACACCAATGGGAACAGCAACAACACTTGAACTGGACGAAGATGGTGACCCGGTCGATAAAAAAGAATACAGAAGTATGATTGGATCACTTTTGTATCTCACGGCGTCAAGACCGGACATACAATTCAGCGTATGTCTTTGTGCACGTTTTCAAGCTTCTCCGCGTGCTTCACATCGCCAAGCCATCAAAAGGATTCTCAGGTACCTACATGGAACTCAAGAATTTGGCATTTTTCTTCCTTCTTCCTCAACCGTTTCTTTGAAAGCTTTTTCGGATTCTGATTTTGGGGGTTGTAGGATTGATAGGAAAAGTACTTCGGGTGCTTGTCATTTTATTGGTAATTCACTTGTTGCTTGGTCCTCTAGAAAACAAAGTTCAGTTCCACAATCCACGACCGAATCTGAATATGTAGCTGCGGCTAGCGCTTGCTCACAAATTCTTTGGATTGTTCAAACACTTAAGGACTATGGGGTTGATTTAGATAGTGTTCCACTGTTTTGTGATAACACTAGTATAATTTGTATTGCTAAAAACCCCGTGAAACACTCTAGAACTAAGCACATTGACATTAGGTATCACTTTCTTCGTGATAATGTTGAAAAAGGAAACATTGTGCTTCACCATGTCGATACCGAACAACAATTGGCTGATATTTTTACAAAACCTTTGGATTTCACTCGTTTTTGTTTCATTCGTAGTGAAATAGGGGTTATGCATCCTCATGGCTTAAATTGAGGGGGAGTTTTTGAAACTTTGAAAGTCTATGTGTGAATCTGAAACTAAAATAGTATGAGCATAGTATTTCATACATATATGACTTTGTGATTCCTTTTACAGGCTGAAAGTTCTTACTACATTACTCATGTTATACATTTTGTAGTTTTTGCCATGACTAGTAATTGGAATAATTACTTACACTAAATCTGGTCATGATCGAACTTTCTTGCTGTTTTGAACTTGTTGCGTGCTCACAAGTGCTTTTAATCATAAAAAATTAATCAAGTGATCAGCTCACATGTTGAGTTTTCAAATAAAAAATTGAAAAAAGATCAAGAGAATATGCATGCATCGCACTTCTTCTTTTGAGATTGCTTATCATTGCACTAAGATATGAACTTGGAAGGAATTGTGTATGACTAAAACCATGTCCTTAAGCTTCTGATTGTCAAATGATATAGGCTTGGCTTGGTTGGTTAGAATAAGGCTGATGCGGCATATAATCTCTTGCAAATATCATATGATCAACTTTGTGCCTTAAATGATTATGAATAATAAAAATGTAGCAACAAGTGTCATGTTTTCAGGTTTTGAAATAGTTGAGTAAGGGAGATCATGACTTGCTTAAACTGAAAAATACATTTGATCTCTAGCATGGCTTACACTACTTTATGTATCTCATTGATGTGATAGTGTAAGTAACCTGATAGTATGACTTGGATGAGCTTTGTTTTGTATGTATATGTTATAATATGCTCATAACATTTAAAAATTTCTCCTTTGAACCTTGCTGAATACATTGTCAAAGGGGGAGAAATATGTATAAGGAGAGATTTTTTTACACTTTGCATATGTTATACACTTTCTTCCTTCTCTGATTTTAAAAAATGGGGAGAAATTAATAAAGGGGGAGAAATGAGTTTTCAAAGCTTTTCAAAACTTTTCATAAGCCAATGTTCGGATTTTAATTGGTGTTGCCAATGCATTCATCAAGGGGGAGATTGTGAGACCTATGTGTGCTGAATACATTGGCAATTAGGATAAAAGTTAGCATTAACATTCAAAGTTTTGAATATTGCCAAAACATTATTCTGTGGCAAGGTCCGACAAGTTCTTTATTAGGTCCGCCAAGTGTTGGCAAGGTCCGGAGAGCTCCTGCAAGGTCCGGAGAGCTTCTGTGAGGTCCGGAGCTTGTTTTTAGGGAGCTCCCGTGAAGTTCAACTCGTAGAACTGCAGCGTCTTGTTTTTGCTTTTAACTCGCAATGTTTCAAACTTGCTTTATGGGAAGGTTTGCTTAGTATTAATTTGCTAAGTTTTTGGTGTGTTTTGGTGGTTATGGCTGTTATCATTTGATATGGTTTGCAACATGCTTATGTGACGTGCTCATGTAAGATGTTGTGGTTTTCGAACTAACGTGAGTCAAGTCGAGGACTTGTGCTCGGAAGAATTGGTTGTTTATTCATGTGCAGGTGTTGCTTGAGTTCAAGACATGGCTGGTGACGGGATCCTTGGACTAGTCTCAGGGAGGAGATGAGGTTCCAACAACCAAGTTCGGGAGGAGCTGTGGTTGAGTTGATCGGGAGGTCGCGCAGCATGTTTGGTTCAAGGACAGTGCATATGAAGGTTGCGTGTACGTCGTTGGAATGTGTTTGCACGTGTGCAAGGAGTGCATGGACGTGGCAACATTGTTCCAAGGCGTGACAAAGAGAAGTGGACGTAAAGAATTGGTCGGAAAGGTCCAACCGGCTGGGTTGCGTACTCAGACTTAGGCTGAGTCAGATATGGCTCAAATATGGAAGATTTGAGTTAGTTATGATAGGATTTCGTGCTAGGCACGAAGTTGAGTTGTTTTAGGAATGTTTAGGACGTTCCTAAGGTGTTTGGAAGTCTCACGATTGCTTCTATCTGCGAATAGGAGAGTCCTGAGCAGTTATGGTAAGTTAGGATACGAGTCCAATTAGGAGTAGGAGTCCTAGATTGGATTGATTAGCCTGAGGGCTGGCTATAAAAGCAAGGGAGGCCAGAGGTCTCGTGGGTAGAGAACTTTGGGCTGTTCCTCTTGTGTTTCTATTGAATAAAGTTCATAGTTTCGAGGAACTTTTGTGCCTTGTTCGTCCGACTTGTTTTTCGTCAAGTCTTTCTCGCTGAGTTTCTGGACAGACCGACGTTGCTTCGGTGTTTCGTTCATAACTCGAGTTTTACAGATCCGATTGACGCGATTCTTTTTGGGTTGTCTTCACAACTCAATTATCTATCATCTGTGAAATTTTCACGAGCTTCGGATCTGTTGTTTTTGAGATACACGAGTTTCTTTGCAGCATTGCAGATCTGTTTTATATCGGGTAGAACAGATTGACCTTCGTTTAATGTTTTGATCGTATCTCAAGTTTTACTTCGTGTTTTCAAGTGATTCTTGTTGCATTAGATCCGTGACTTGATTCTCTACCTCTCTACTTAATTTGTCACGGTTGAACATGTTTGAAAACCCTTGCACACGCGGTTTCTTTAACCGATTGATTTTTTGCTGAGGGGTTTTTGTTGTTTCCGCTGCGAAAAGTTTTAATCTACCATTCACCCCCCTCTGGTCTTTTCACGTGCTCTTCGATCTTATAGTATCATATGACCCAAAGCTCGAAATAACCCAACCTCTAATCTCTGATTAACTTCAGCCTTATTTCAGCTGAAAACAGGGGACTCTATCCTTAATAACCTATAAGTTGAAAACTTGTTAACTTTGGACATCCTGGTTAAGGGAAGAAGTTATATCATAGTTTTAGTGCTCTAGATCAAAATATTCAAGTTTTACAATGATGTAGAACATTTAGTTGGGTGTGACTTCGAAGCGTCACCAGTTCATGTCGGTATTACGTTCCTCACAAAGAAAAACCTATATCGGACTTAGCCGGCTTCGTTAGTTCAGTGGCACTAAACGTCTCTCACACACGGATGCTACTCGCCTACCAATTCGTGGTTAGACTACCTGCAAATAAACCACTCAATCATCAGGCTCGGCTGCACACCGATCCTGGTCCCAATACAGTTCACACAACCGTCCGTCATCACTCGCGCGGTTGTTCTCAAGCCAAACACGCCTTGAGCTACGTGTTCACGTTACTAACCATGTGACGGGGTCTCCCAGAATTGCCCGTAGCACATCAGGGAAGGGCGTTGCTCGAATACCCCAAACGACATGAAGAGTCATAGAGAATATTAAAGCAGGCTGGGTTACCTGCCACCCGTGAGGCTCCACCCTTCAGCTTGTGCGCATTGGTGGACAGCGCTTACATGCACCCCCCAAGACATATGACGTCCCGAGATGCATGATTTTTTGACATACGCAAATAGGTTAGTATTGCCACTTTCTATACACTAATAACATCCTTATATGGTCTACTAACTCGTTCCTCACCGAGTTTTTGATAAAGATGATATTTTTAGTGCGTTAAACCTCAAGCGAGCTCTGATACCATGCTGGCGCGGCTCCCCCAGCCTCGTCGGGCCAGGCACGCTGAGGGGTGTTGCGTTGCACAGCACCGGATAACACACGTAAAAGGTACAAAGCGGAAGCAAAGTTTTATTACATAAACGAGTTTATGAACATTTTTACAACAAAATATGTTCAGTCTACACTCACGGGCGTAGACTATGCACCGAGTTCACGTTCAGCCCGTGAAAGTGTCCCCGCTAGCACACATGCCCACTAACACAGCGGCGTGCACGACTCCCACTCGACGGGGTTTCCCTCTTGGGGTTCCGTCTCCTCCTTGGGAGTCCCTTCCTCATAACACCCTGCAAAAGCTTCAAACACAAGCAGTGAGCACGATGGCTCAGTAAGTCTGACCCGTCTTTCCTATACATGAAACTTCTAGAAGCTGGATCATGCGTAATTGGGAATGTAAGTTGCAAAGGACTCGCCTAATTATTTGAACATTACTTTCAAGTTTTAGCAGCAAATTGTGGAGAATCTCACGCTAAGGCACATGAGAGAGCCGCAATCAAACAAGAAACGCATTTCTCTCATGTACTTTGCCTAAGGTTAAAAAGAACTGTAATTAGCTCTAAACTATAGTACTTCATTAACAATCAAGGTACATCCTTCAAATCAGTAAACTAACATGTATCTAGCCTGTTCTTTCTACGTCACGGTACAGTGAACAATTGGTACTCACTGACCGCGAGGGATGGCGATTATAATTGATTTACACCTGCAGGGTTACCCGAATAACCCGTCACGTACGCCCGTACTCGATGTTCCCTACAGCAACCATCACGGACGTCGTACGCAACCACCTTTCATCTGTCAGCCAAATGTTGAACCGGTCCTATCGTCCCGAGCAAGAGGTCTCTGCGCGCGCATCTGCAGTGCCGCCAGCCAATTTACACCTCAAGCTATCAACCTACCTCTGGACGACAAGCAATGCCTCAACACCTAGCTACCTGAATTACATCGGTTTCCCGGTTCCCATATATTCGGTAGGTCTTCGGTACTGTTCTAGCTTGTTCAACAGGCCCGCACACAGCTCGGTCCTCAACCGACACAAGCGGAGCTATGGCACCCAGGTCCCAACGTCCTGCTGCCCTTACTCTTCGCTCGGTCTCATATTTAGTGCCATGTGTTCCATTTGCTATCTTTACCCGAGTAGTGTGCCTGTAGTCTAATCTCGCGAGCAGTTCCAACTACTCGACTTGTACCGAATCATACACTAACTTAGCATTGCAGTAGCTAATCAAGGTTTAAAAACCTAAGCCCAAACCAGGGTTTTCTTGGCTATGCATTTGGGTTTTCAAATAAGACTCTAATGCAAAATTGAAGTGGGTGATCAAAGTAAGTTCTCAAAACAGTAAAATTGATAAAAAGGCTAATGCAAACCAGAGCTTGCCTTGCTGCTGTTTGTCGTAGGCTAGCCGTTCCTCTGGAGTGATGAAGTCTAAGACTTCAGGCTCCTCCTCAACCTTAGCGACTACATGAGATAAATACATATATGTATCAATTTGAATGCATTTGAATTTGAAGTTGAATTTGTGAAGACTATAAGTCTTTGTAGACAGGCCCAATGAATCTGAAATGTTTACTGTGGTTTGGATACAACCTAAACAGAGACTTGGCCAAGTTTATTTCAGCAAAGCTCATTTGAGGCATCCACAAGTAATTGTGTGCTTGGCCTTAATTGGAGCTATTAGGGTGTTCTAGGGATTTTCATAGAGCAAGCCATGCCTTTCTGAAAACTAGATCTTCAGAGGGTTCTAATGGAGTTGGTTTCACTTAATTTGAAGGTTCCTTGCCAAAGATATGAGCTAAATAATTTCAGGGAAATTCTGAAAATGTTTCTGGACATTTTCCCTGGAACAGTTTTATTAATCATACCATTAGGTGGATCAAATGAGCTCAAATGGATCTGAAATTTTAATGGTAGCTCAGGGATATTATGATGAACCTCCTGGCCAAATTTCAGAATTTTACTCCAAAGGGTTCTCCAGTTAAAATTCTAAACAGTTAAAATTTTGAATAATTAATTCTGGAGAAATAAGGATTTTCATAAAGTGAAACTTGATTTGTTGGAAATTAATCAGAGAGTTGAATCCAACAAAATTTGGTTCACTTGATTTGTAGTTTCCTAGCCAAAGTTATGTGGGTTTGAAGTTTGAACTAAATCTGAAAATCGGGGAAAAGTTTAAATTGCTGCGCGTGGGACTGGGGCGACGTGTCGGTTTCTCAGCGGCTGACACACGGGGCTATGGAGATTTTCACATGCAGCCACATCAGATCCGGTGCCACATATGATCCCCGGTTTAGATATCTGGCCGCTGACACGTGGGATCGGGAGCTTCTTCAACCTCCCGACATCCCGCGCTCAGGCGCCGCCCCCCTCGCCGGAGTGCCCGCCGGAGGGGCTCTGCCGTGCGCCAAACTCCAAGATTTTCGACGCCTCTGCCTAATCCCACACGGGGAACACGGTGCTGGACTTAGCTCGACATGACAACCACCGGAACATGGCTGGCGACGAGCGGCGGCTTTGGAAGAACTTCGGCCGCGTTGGCCGGGCTTCCTAGCACCCCAAACGATCGAGCAAAAGGTCGTAGAGCATTAGTGCACCCTAAGGAAGGTCGACATGAACTCAAAGGAGCTCGGAAACGTCCGCAACTAGGATGTCACCGTGCGACCTAAATCAGAAACCTGAAATCCTAGCAAAAGTCGAAGAACAGTGGCTACACCCAACGGTTCTTCAAAGTTTCGGATCCTATAGACTCGCACGAACATCTAGAAGTAGTTCCCTACGTTAGGTGATGAGTGGTGCGGTGTGTAGCACAAATTTTGCAAATCGGTCCGGCAGCTTCTTTTGTACACCGGCGCAAAATCGTGAAATTCCGGCGACGGCAGCTCATGTCACGCCGCTGGAGCTTGCGGTAATGAAAGAGGGATCGATGACGAACCTCTTTGCTGTTCGCAGTTCGGAGAAAGGTGGGCTGTTGTGACCGGACAAGTTGTTCGCGTGATGGCGGCTCGAGGTTAACCGAGGAAGAAAGAATGGCGCGGTGGAGCTCGAGGAGGGTCGGTCACGATCTCGAACCGGTGCGAGAACGTCGAGTAAGGCTTGGCGCACTCGGTTGCGGTCTCAGCTCGCCGTGACAACCATCGGTTTGGTCGGGCGACAGTGGAACTGAGAGCTCCGGAGAGCGGCGAGGTGTAGCGAAGTTTCTGTTCGGAAGGACGTCGAGACAACGGTGAGATGAAGCTGGAACGGCTCCGGCGCGAGGATAAGAGGGCAGAGAGACGGTTCGGTGGCCAGAGGCGGCAAGCAGCTGCTGTCCTCTCTGTTTCCTCGCCGTGGCACACGCTCTGCCGAGCGCAAGAAACCGAGCCCGGTTGCTTCACTCGTTTTGATCACTAGTGAGGCTGACAGGTGGGTCCCACACCCAGTTTAACCTTTGAAATTTAATTTCTCCCACTGCTCTAAACAGTAATGCCCCTAATACCATTTGCAATTTAAATTATCCACCAAATGCCCATTTGAAATTGTAGAATTCAAATTGTGAAGTGTTTGACTATATTTATAGCACATATGCAGTTTGAAATTCAAATTGAATTTGAATTTGCTTAAATTGGCTCATGTCAAGATCAACTCCAAATGGAGTGAAAATTGGTGTGTGAGCTCACAAAAATGTGCTGAGTGTGAATATGAATCCCACTTTTGAATCCATGGGGTAAAAGGAGTTTGAATTTGAATTTAAGTTCAAACTAGCCTCTTTCTAATTATACCCAAAAATACCTCAAAAAGGTTTTGGATTTGGGTAAAATTTGGCATGAGCATTCCTAGCAAGGTGTAGGAGTTTTTCATATGCTCAGCCCCTATATGATGCATGTGGGAAATACCACTTTTGCATCATGTGATTTCATCCTCTAATGACCATATTGATTGCGGTTACTTACTCTTCAAATATGTTCATAAGTTTTCCTCTAATGAGGTGTGTGTGGTGTGATGAACACTTTGGATGTGGGCAAAAACTTAGACCCTTACACCAACTGTCAGTTCATAAATGGGCTATGCCGGGCTGAGCCGGCCCGAAGCCTGTTTATTTACATATCGATATTATACACTCAAGCAATCAAATTAAACTCCAATTTCTAACAATTTTCAAGTACTTAATGAAATAAAACAAATAATTAACAAATAAACACACTGAATAATAAACAAAGAAAATCTACACGTAAATACTCAAATAAGAAAACCAAATTAATTATTAATATTCAAATAAGAAAACTAAACTAAAATTTACACCTAAATTTACACTAAGTAATATAGTTAACAAATTAAATAACTAAACAATCTCCAATACTAACTAAGAAACAAAAATATAAAATAAATATTAAACCAAGAAATTAATTGATTAACTAAACTAATTAATAAAGTAATTAAATTATTTAATAAATGAACTAAATAAATAATTTATATGATTAATAAAACTTACCTCGAGGTGACGGCGAAGCGGGGCGGCCTCGGGGCCGAGCGGCAGCAGCGGTGCGGGCCGAGCGACGGCTGGCAGAGGCGACGCGCCACGCGAGGTTGGTCGGGCTCGGGCGGTAACGGCGGGGCCAGGTGGCACTAGGGCAGGCGGCAGTGGGGCCGGGCTGCGCGGCGCAGGGGTTGAGCGGCGCAGGCTGGGGCTGGGCCGGACGGTGCGGTGGGAGCTGGACGGCGCGGCGGGGCTGGGCGGCGGGGCGCGGCGACTGGCAGCTGGGCGGAGCCGGCGGGTCTCGGGCGCGGCGGTAGGACGGAGGCGGCGGGGCTTGGGCGTGGGGCGACGGCGGCGGATATAAACCGCCATTTACGATGGCTAGTAACTTAAGACGGCCCATGTGCCTGGCCGTCGTAAGTTAAGCCTTAATTACGACGGTCATTTAACTTACGACGGCTTAGGGTTCTGGCCGTCATAAGTTACGCCCTAATTACGAAGGGCCATCTACCTACGACAGCCAAGGCCCCACGGCTGTCGTAAGTAACATAACTTACGACGGCCGACCAGTGTCGTCGTAAGTTACATAACTGACGACGGCTAGCCGTCATAAGTATCGTGGCCGTCGTAAGGTTATGTGTTTCCTGTAGTGTAAGATTTTGTGCCTGTAGATGAAGTGACAATCTGCATATATTCAGGGTTGAGCTAGGCGTAGTTTGAGACATTTTTTTAGGAGCCTTTAAGGTTTGTTATAGAACTAGTAGGACGACCCATACATTTAAGATTTAGTGCATGTCTCATTAACTGATTATTGCGTTATCATCACTATTTTTCTTTCAGTATTTTTAATATATGCTTATTATTTATGTAATGGCAGTGTGAGTAACTTATAAATTTATGTATGTGTATTTTAGTCTATTTGATTAATGGCAGTGGTTGATAATTTTTAAAACATGTATAGGAGTATTTTAGGGTAATATTCTCCTAATGGCAATGGTGAGTAATTCTTCCTTTTTTCTCTGAGTAATGTACCTTCAGAGCGAATGTGGTTACTGGCCCCTTCTCTTGTCCAAATATATAGATATAATAGATATATGATTTTTTTACTCACTAAGAAAAAACAAGAAAATAAGTTACATTGGAAAAGGTTACTATGATAAAAACTTGTAACATCCAAATTTTCAAGAACATGAATTCAAGTCAAAATTGAATCCTACATGAACTATGGAGTGAATACAAGTCAAATCAAAATTTGAAAGAAGAAACAGAAAAGAAAAAGGAAAAGGAAAAACCCCCTTGGGCTGAAACCCAGTGCAGCCCAACCAGCCCAACGCCCCTTCTCCCTCTCTTTCCCACGGACACGTGGGTCCCATATGTCAGTTCCATCTTCCCTAACCGCCAGCCGCTTCTTCCTCGCACCGCCGATCCCGAATTCAAAAGCGCCACGCCCACACTCCGAGTTTCCCGTGTGCAGCACCTGTTTCGTGCGCCCACACCATCGCCCCACTTTCTCCTCCAGTTGAAACCCTCCACCAACCGCAGTTTCTCCTCCCTCGCTCGTGCACAAACCTCGCCGGCGAGAATCACCGCTAAAACGCCGTAGCCCCTCCATACCTCACCCCAATTTCTCCCTCTGACCATTCCTGCATCCTTGCAGCCTCGTAGGGAAGCTCTCCGATCAAGATTGGGCAACTATCCATGGCTTCCACGCTCCAACGACAATCACCGACGAGCTCAGGCGCTCTATGTCATCGCCGACTGCCGTCCAAGCCATTCGGGTCCAAGAAAGTCATCTAGATGTGTTCCCCTACCTCCCCTCCCTCCAATTATGCAAAGAACTGAAGCTTTAGCGCGTGTAGACGAATTTCGAACTCCTCCGGCGAGATCGCCGGTGAAAACCACCATGCGTCGACGGATCGCGCCGTCGGCACCCGAGGGGCCGACGTGGCCCGCTCAGGGCCGTCCATTTAAAATCCTACGGCCTGAAATAGATCCCCCGCGTACCCCTTCGTGTTATAATCTAGGCCCTCCTCTTTAAATCCAATGGCCCAGGATGAATCCCCCTTTTCCCGCCTGGAAATATGCAGCTAGGCCCTCGGGTTTTTAGCAAAATAGAGGCTATACCCTACAAACTTCTGAGCTACCCGTGGACTTTCCAGAAATTGTGGAAACACATTTAAATAGCTGTTTTAGCCCCTGAAACCTTTATAAATCAGGAAATTGAACTGTATAATTTATCTAGGTCCCTGATAATTGTAGAAAATGTGATTTTTACCCTGCAGCAATGCATATTTATAATTTAACCCCTGTAGAAAACCAAAATTTTGCATTTGGAAGATTAAAATTCATTTAAACTCACTACAAAAGCAAATAATCATAAAAATTGACTCTAAATTAGTTTAACTTTTAGGAAATCTATAAAATAATCTGTATTTGTATTTTAGACAATAAATAAATTCTGAAAACATAATTTAATATCTGTTTTAATGCTGAAATTTGCATTTTTAGCACAAAAATGATTTTTGCATCCATATAAAAAGTATATCCAATGTAGAAAGAAGATATAATGGTTTAGATGCAGTTTGGAAACTAGTATATTTATTGAGAGCTATAAAATGTTGGTTTTAGGCTGAAAATGCATTTCTCACTATAGGATCCCGACGAAAAACCGTCGCAAATAATCTAATTGCGACGGTTTTACTTAGTTGCGACGGTTTCCGTCCGTCGCTCCTAGAGCTCAAGTGAAAGAAATCACACTAACTGCACAAAAATCAGCATGTGCGGACTAGTCCGATATCAGCCGGACTAGTCCGATTTCTCTCTGACTAGAAAACGGACTAGTCCGATATGGACCGGACTAGTCCGATTTGTCTCTGGATAGACAACGGACTAGTCCGCACTCTTACGGACTAGTCCGGTATCTCACAACACTTAGGGTTTTCCACACGCCGCACACCGGACTAGTCCGGAGTCCACCACGGACTAGTCCGGACATCGCAAACCCTAACGGTAACCTTTGGAAACCCTAGTATAAATAGAGGTGTACGGTCATACTACCAATACTCTCGACCCTTTGCGCCGTCACACCTTCTAAGAGCCCAAAATTCACATCTCTCCACACATTCTAACCCAAAAAAGGATAAAATCTTTGAGGATTAGCAATTGATCAAAGGAGAGACTTGTTCTACACATCTTGAGCTCTTGGGTTTGATCTCTCGCACACTCTTGTTCATTTATTGTACATATTTTGAGTGTGCTTGGTGGTATTCATTCATTGTAATTCTTTGGGATCCCTCAACTTGTGAGAAGGCCCCTTGAACGATTTATTTGCCCTTTGTGATTAGTGGAAGAGAATGGGCCTCCTGTGTCGATTCGACGAGGGTAGGATTGGTGAAGACCCGGTCCTTCGTGGACTCCTCAATGGGGACATAGATTTCCTTTGTGGAATCGAATCTCGGGATAAAATCTTGTCTCTTGCTCTTGTGTTTTATTGTTCATTATATTCTAGGGTTTACTTAATCTTGTGTAATTCACGTTGAAGCATTGAAACTAAAGTTGATCTCTGTCATTCATTGTTTCATTGTTGTAATATATCTAAGTTCCCAATTAATTTCCGCTGCATAGGGTTCTAGAAGTGAAAATATTTATCAACCTTGATCTTTCTAGTCCACGCATACCGGACTAGTCCGCACAGTACCGGACTAGTCCGATTTGTCTCTGAGTAGACAATGGACTAGTCCGCACTCTACCGGGTCAGTCCGATTTCCCTGTATCTGATAAATCTATTAAGTGTTTCGGGGATTAACAAAGAATTGAAAAGCCTATTCACCACCCCTCTAGGCTACATTTAATTGGTATTAGAGCCAAACTCTTCAAAAGAGACTCACCGCTCGAAGAGACGATGTCAGACATCAAGGATGTACACAAGAAGATCGACGATGAAAAGGATGATGATAAAAGGACTCAAAAGCTAAAGAAGCTACTCGACGCCATTCAAGACAGTGAGGACGATGATGAGGAGGTGCTCCAACTCAAGGCTCTTCTATGGAAGAAGGCACTCTTCCCAAAAGGGAAGAAGAAGATCGATGATGAAAATAAGAAGAAAGCGGTAGTCACAAAGACTACTCCCGATATCCTTTTGACTATGAACGTTTGAATTCTAACAATAGTCATTACTTATCAATTCCTCTAGGGAAAGCATCTTACTTTGATGGCAATGACTATTCAATGTGCAGACAAAACATGAAAATGCACCTTATATCTCTTAACCCAAGTTTGTGGCATATAATGTGTACAGGGATAGATATCCCAGATGATGATGAAGAGCTGACTCCAAGCCAAGAACAAGCCGTTCATCGGAATGCTCAAGCTATAGCTGTGATCACGTCATCACTGAGCCGAGACGAGTTCACCAAGGTGGATGGACTCGAAATTGCCAAGGAGATATGGGACACACTACAAACCGCACATGAAGGTGTCCGTCATGTACACGAAGCCAAGATAGAAATGATTGAAGGTGAATTGGGAAGATTCGCGATAGAAGAAGATGAATCACTACAAGATATGTACAATCGACTGAAGAATCTTATCAACAAAGTACGAGCTTATGGAAGCAAAAAGTGGAATGATCATGAGGTCGTGAAGTTAATTCTTGGAGCATTCATGCCTCGCAACGTGACTCTTTGCTCTATGATTAGAGAAAGCCCCGGGTATCGGAAAATGACCCCAGATGAACTTCTTGGCAAGATCATCAAATTTGAAATGATGGAGAAGCAAGTCAAGCATGTCAAGGAAATTGCCGATATCACCTCGGCAAAGAAGAAAGGAGTTGCTTTGAAGTCAACTTGTAAACCCGTATCAAAAAGAAGCTCGAGAAGATCATGGAGAAGACGACAGTGATGATGAAAGTAGTGATATCGATGAACAAGACATGATCTTGTTCATGAAGAAGTTCAAGAAAATGATGAGAAGAAGAAAGGGTAGCAGCTCAAACGAAGGAAGACAAAGGGACAAACAAAGACCCAAGATGAGACAGGCGTGCTACAACTGCGGAGAATATGATCACTTCATAGTAGATTATCTATATGAAGAAAATAAGAGGAAGACTAAAGACGACAAGCCTCAACCAAAGAAAATGTTCAAGAAGAAGAAGCAATATGGCCAAGCGCATCTAGGGAAGGAGTGGGACTCCAATGATGAATCCTCATCCAAAGAAGAAGAGGAGATGGCCACCATAGCCATAAAGAAGACTACCAAGAAATCAACTCTCTTCCCAACCATGGGCGCATGGAAGGACACCGACAACACTTGTCTAATGGCAAAGGAAGGTAAAAGAACGGTAACAACTAAATCTTCCTTCTCGCATTCTTTTACTAGTGATAGTGATAATTCTAGTGAGGATGATAGTAGTGATGAAAATGAATATATGCTTAGGGGTTTAGACAAAAAGACAGCTGCTAAGCTGAAATTTCTATTTGATAAGCTTGTTGATATGGAGAAGTTAGTCAATCGTCAGGAAGATATGATCATCTCCCAAAAGGAGGGATATCTTGAGATTGAAAGGCTTCTTGAACTTGAAAAGGAGCGAAGTAAATCATAGAACTTGAGTTAGCTTCAAGCAAGGAAGCTTGCTTGAAGTTAAAAGACTCAAACGCAACCATCAAGGATGAACTTGCTAACTTAACCAAAGTTAACAAGATCCTTGAGGTACAAGTTGGGTCACTCAAGCAAAGTGGTTCTTCATCCACTTCAAGCTCACCCTCTCAACGTATAAAATCTGAAACTAGTATTACTTGTGCTTGTGCTTGTGCCAAAAGTAACACTAACTTGAAGAAAAAGCCAAACTCGACAAAGGACAAGCAATCTTCTTAAAGTGGCATATTTGAAAAGGAAAAGATCAAGTATGCACGCAGTGCATACTCGGTCACAAGACCTCCTAATGTCAAATATGGCATTGGATATTCTTATGGTGAAAAGCAAAAAGCTAGAAGCCACAAGAATAACAAGGGTTGCATTGCCTTTGTCAAGGGAAACTCTTCTCAAGTTAGAAAAGTTAATAATGTTGATAAATTTAACACTGTGAACATATATGAACAACAACTTCTATTTAAAACTTTTGATGCTTCATATGTACTTATGAAAAGTAATCTTGGAAGAGTTTATGCTAAATATGTTGGGCCACGCCATGGGAACACAAAGTCTCATGTGTGGGTGCCCAAATCACTTGTGACTAACCTCAAAGGACCCAAGCAAGCTTGGGTACCTAAGACCAAGGCATAATTTGTCTTTTGCAGACTTATTCATCCGGTGGAGCAAAATGGGTGTTAGATAGTGGATGCACCAATCACATGACCGGAGAAAGAAGAATGTTTGTGGAATATGGAGAAAATGAAATCCAAGCGAAGGCATTTACTTTGGTGATAATAGTCAAGGAAGAGTGCTTGGTACCGAAGGAGTGATAACTCAATTGCAATCAAGGGTGTGTTAAAGGGAAAACTTTATCTAGTTGACTTCAACAAAGATAAAGCCAAACTTGACACATGCTTGATTGCAAATACCAACATGGGTTGGCTGTGGCATAGACGGCTAGCACATGTTGGTATGAGGAATCTTCAAAAATTCCTTAAAGGCGATCACATCCGAGGTTTAAAGGATGTTGTTTTTGAGAAAGACAGGCCTTGTAGAGCGTGCCAAGCAGGGAAGCAAGTAGGAGCACCCCGTCCCGCGAAGAATGTCATGACTACAACAAGACCGCTTGAGCTCCTCCACATGGATCTATTCGGTCCAATTGCTTACATAAGCATCGGCGGTAATAAATACGGTCTAGTACTATTGATGATTTTTCACGCTTCACGTGGGTTTTCTTTTTGCATGATAAGACAGAAACTCAAGGAACCCTCAAGAAGTTCATCAAGCATGACCAAAATAAATTCTCATTGAAGATCAAGAACATACGAAGTGACAATGGGACAGAATTCAAGAACACCCAAGTTGAGGAGTATCTAGACGAAGAAGGGATAAAGCACAAATTTTCAGCACCATATACTCCTCAACAAAACGGAGTAGCCGAAAGGAAGAACAGAACTCTCATTGAGATGACGAGGACAATGCTCGATGAATACAAGACTTCGGACAGGTTTTAGGCTGAAGCGGTTAACACCGCTGGTCACGCCATAAACCGACTATATCTTCATCGGTTGCTCAAGAAAACTTCATATGAACTACTCACGGGTAACAAACCGAATATTTCATATTTTTGAGTTTTTGGTTCAAAATGTTATATTTTAAACAAGAAGCCAAGGGCTTCAAAGTTTGCTTTGAAGTCCGATGAAGGTTTCTTACTTGGCTATGATTCGAACTCCTACGCTTATCGTGTCTTCAACAAAACCTCCGGACTTGTTGAAGTAGCACGTGACGTAGTGTTCGATGAAACTAACGGCTCTCAAGAAGATCAAGTTGATCAATGTGTGCTAGATCAAGAAGAAGATCCATGTCAAGCATTGAGAAGAATGGCATTGGGCGATGTTCGACCACAAGTGCCACCTTCAAATGCGAATGAAGAAAATGAACCACAGGTGGAGGAAAATGATCAAGGGGGAGCTTCCATACAAGATCAACCTCAAGAAAATCAGGAAGATCAAAACATCAATGAGGGCAACTATCCAGGGGGAGAAGAATACGATAATGAAGATTCAAGACCACAAGTGCCATATCCAAGAGTACCCCAAAGCATCTAAAGAGATCACCCCATCGACAACATAATCGGTGACATCCAAAAGGGAGTAATAACTCGATCTCGCATAGCTAATTTTTGTGAACACTATTCTTTTGTATCTTCTTTGGAACCATACAGGGTTGAGAATGCATTAAAAGATCCAGATTAGGTGATGGCGATGCAAGAAGAATTGAACAACTTCAAAAGGAACGAAGTGTGGGAGCTTGTTAAAAGACCCAAGTCCAACGTCATCGGCACTAAATGGGTCTTCCGCAACAAGCAAGACGAAGATGGAGTGGTAACAAGGAACAAGGCACGACTTGTGGCAAAAGTGTGACACCCTCAATTTCGTATTCATGCATGTATACAGAATTCATGTAGAGAAAACATTTTAAAAGAAGTGGAAACAGAGAGAGAATAAAAAAGATAGCTAAAAAGAGCCAAATCCAATCCACCGAGAGTGCCGAAGACACTTCTCGCGGCCCGCTGGCCACGTGGCGCCTTCGGAGCTCATCCCTGCAAAAGGGGTGAGGTCCGGCACTAACTGGCTACGTGGCAGGCTCAGAGCTTGCCTCTGTGGAAGGGGCGAGGTCCGACCCCGTGGGACACGTGTTGCTCCCGGAGCTAGTCTCTGCGGAGAAGCGAGGTCCAGTTCCGCAGGACACGTGTCGCCTTCGGAGCTAGTCACTGCGGAAAAGCGAGGCACAGAACCGCAGGACACGTGTCGCTCTCGGAGCTCGTCTCTGAGAGATCTGACCCTCGGGACACGTGTCACTCTCGGAGCTCGCCTCCGGGAGGTTCAACCCACGGGACACGTGTCGCTCTCGGAGCACACCTCCGAGAGGTCCGGCCCATCTAGACACGTTTCACCCTCGGGACCCATCTCCGAGAGGTCTGACACTACCGGACATGTGTCATCGTCGGAGCTCACCTCCGAGGAGGAGGCACTACTGGACACATGTCGACCTCGGAGCTCATCTCTGAGGAAAAGGGAGGTCCGACGCTATTGGACACGTGTCGTCCCCGGAGCTCATCTCTGAGCAGAAGGGAGGTCCGACGCTGTTGGACACGTGTCGACCTCGGAGCTCATCTTTGAGCAGAAAGGAGATCCGGTGCTGCTAGGACACGTGGCACTATCTGAGCTCACCTCCGAAGAGAGGGGAGGTCTGACACTGACATGTGGCACTCTTGGAGCCACCTCCGAAGAGAGGGGAGGTCCGGCACTGACACGTGGCGTATGCGGAGCTCGTCTCTGGAAAGAGGGGAGGTTCCGACCCACAAGACACGTGGCGCATGCGGAGCTCGCCTCTGAGGGAGAGGGAGGTCCCGCCCGCCAGGACGCGTGACGCATGCGGAGCTCGCTTGTGAGGGAGAGAGAAGTCCCGCCCGCCTGACACGCGGCACAACCGGAGCTTGCCTCTGCGGAAAAAGAAAGCCCAGGACCCCGCTGGACATGTGGAACCTCCAGAGCTTATCTCTGCGGAGGACGAGATCCTTAAGCGGTTTTTCTCCTGTACGCGCGAGAATACCGGTACTAAGGGAATCCGACACGATTTCATGCTGCTGCCGCACCAAATCGATTTGAGATAAGTTGTTAAGATCCAAAAACAAATCAAATAGGACTCTTATTTGAAACCCAATCGGAATAGGACTCTTCTTTTCCCGGTTATAAAATAGAACCCAAAACAACCCCTTGGTCGTAACATCTTTTCCAAAGCCGACAACTTAGAGGCCCTAGCCCCCATACTCGCTGAGCTAACCCTATTCGCCGGAGTTCAACCATTGGTGAGACCGCCGACGAGCCCCGACACGATCGCCGTCGCTAGAGGAGAGCCAACGATCTGTGTTTGCTAGGAGGAAGGAACCGAAGGAAGTAAGGTAGGTCTCCATTACCACCTTACGACCTCATCGCGGTTTTCTTCACATCTGTTTCTTCGATCCCTTCGAACAGAAGCTTTTTAATGTGGGCAGATCACGTGTTGATCGGTTTGATCTAGAGTCAAGATCATCGCCACGGCTACATTTGATCTTTACACCCTTGTTCATCGTAAAACCCCATGCAAGCCATTAAAACATGCAAGAACACGTACAAACTGATCTAATAAAAACAGCACCGTAGGATCAGCATGCATATGCACCATTGCATCTTGAATAAGGATTATGCATGATGTTTTGTTTGCTGTAAATCTTGTATGTGCGTGATCATAAGTAGAAGGACAAGCTCAGGGAGCTATCTACGAAGGACTACAGAACCAAGACTTCAAGATCCGTGAGCAACAGAAACCACAGGAACAAGGCAAATGCCCCTTGATCATATTGATCCCATGTTTTTGAAAGCTGTTTTGTTTGTGAAAATTGTGTATACTGAGTCAACTTGATGGGAAATCCTTTTTATATGAGTTTACTAATTTTGTTAACCACCCTTGTCGCCGGGAAGTTTATGAGTCGGGAGTGGTCATTTTACTTTTTGCTTCGCTAATCTACGGGATTTGGGAAGCGATAGAATGTGTCTAGCTACTGCACTCATAATGATAATGAGAACTTGATGATAATGAACATGATTCGGGGGAGATCTAGGCAGGCTTGGTTCGTGGATGAGGTAGAATGAGATGGTGGTTTACTTGCCGTAGATCTAAGGAGCGGTTCATGCCAGCACATGCCAGGATGACAGTGCCACCACAAGGCCAAATATGGGTGCGGCTTAGCTGACTAATTAGGTATGTTGCTATATTGTTATGGACCATGGAAGGCGCGGGGAATGAGAGTTGAGAGAGGACTGCCCTGGGAACTACATGGCACAAGAGGGGGCCCGTAGGTGGGAGGATGGTGATTCTAGCCTGCCGGTGAAACCTAAGTCCATACATCTAGTAGCCCCTTTGTAAAAGCTATTTTGTGATCTCTTGGCCATACACCGACGGTTGTGTACTGGTATAATGGAGGTTCTACAGTCGCCGACGGGTGACAAAATCACAAATTTGTGGGTAAAGTGGTGCAAACTCTACAGGGTCTAAAACTATCAGGATAGCCGAGCTTACGGTCACAAGCGCCTGGCCAACTCACATGATTAGATGGGATGGTTTTTGGGATGGATGGTTCGATTTGATTATTGGGATATCATTGGTTTAGTTATGGTTTGGTCATTGAGGTTTTGGTTTTGAGACTGTTGAGTCTTGGTAATGAGAAAGGTTTCGGATTGTTGAGTCGAAACAATGAGCTTTGGTCTCGGTTATGAGATGGAAATTGAATATGAGATGAGATGGTCATGAATATGAGATGGTATTCATGAGCATGATAAAAGTTGAGAAGGATAAATATCTGGATGAGACATGAAAAGAGGTGAATATTATGGAGGTATGTTGAGGTTTTAAATTGGATAGATGTTGGGATTAAATTCACTTAAAGCTAGTAGCTGTTTTTATCATGTTTTGTGAAATAAACTTTGCTTTCTGCAATGAGCCTTTTTATACCTACCTTGTTGTAAGCTACATGTCATACTTCCTGCACTTGCTGAGTACGACATGTACTCACCCTTGCATTATCATAAATCATCAGCAACAGGAGAGGAGTACTTCGAAGAGCATGTAGAGTACTAGGTGTGTGATCCTTCGTCAACTTGCCTGTGGAGTTAGAGATGGAGCCGCTGCTGCTGCTGCTGCTTAGTTTGCTTCCGCAATAGTTTAGAAGACTTCTGCTGCTAGAACAAGACTTCCGCTGCTAGAATGAGTTAGAGACTCATGAGACATTGTAATAAAACTCTATTATTCGTGGTATTATTCTGAATTCAGTTTGTGGACTACATGTGTATGTGTGATGAACATCCTGGGCACACATATGCAACAGTTGGGTTCCGTTTTCACGGGACCGGGCGTCACAGATTGGTATTAGAGCCACGTTGACCGTAGGACGTAGGCCTAGTAACAGATTGGTATTAGAAGCCACGCTGAACATAGGATGCAAGCCTAGAATGCATAGATTGGCATTAGAACCACATTGACCGTAGGGTGCAAGCCTAGGTAGAAGTCACAGATTGATCACAGATTGGTATCACCCCAAACCACATAGGACCCCCGTTGAATAAGCTTGAATAGGAGTTGTGTGTTGAAAATTTTGTGATGATTGTTTGTGTTTGAGTGCTTAGTGTGAGCCGTGGGACGCTTCAGCGCTGTCCATAACCACACATAGTAGGGAGATGTGAGATGCTTCGGCATGTGTTCACATCCTCCTAATAAAAATATATAGTTCAAACCCTTGATGCATATAGTTGGGGGGATCAATCTAAACTTCTAACCTCTATTCTACCCAACTCTCTCTCACAGATGGTGAGGGAAAACGTCGGCCGATAAAGGAGGAACGTCCGTGGCAACCAGGAACCCCAAGAAGATGACCACGTTGAAATTCCTGAGAATGCCGACCCTGGGGCTGGTGCAAACAACTTGGAACGGTTGATGGCTATGCAGAATCAGCTCATGCAAACAATGATCCAAACTTTGGGTCAGCTGCAAGCCAACAACAACAATCCCGTTCCAGCACCCCCGCCACCACCACCACCACCACCGCCGGCTCACAACCAATTGGGAGAGTTCATGAGGACTCGACCACCCACTTTTGCACAAGCTAATGATCGCATGGAGGCCGATGACTGGTTGAAGTCCATGGAGAAGAAGCTTTCCATAGTTCAGTGCAATGACCGAGAGAAAGTTCTCTTCGCATCGCACCAACTTATGGGAGCAGCCGCTGACTGGTGGGACGCTATCTGCAACGCTCATGTCGACTAGGAGACTATCACTTGGGCTGAGTTCGAGAGTTTCCGCTCTCATTACGTCCCTGTTGGAGTCATGATGCTCAAAAGGCAAGAGTTCGAAGGTCTCCGCCAAGGAAGGAAGAGCGTGAATGAGTACCTCAACAAGTTCACGCAACTGTCACAGTATGCCCCTGAAGATGTCAACTCGGATCAAAGGAAGCAATACTTGTTCATGAGAGGGTTGAACAATGAGATCCAAGTTCAGCTTCTCAACAACGACTATGCGAACTTCCAGAAGCTAGTTGACAAAGCCATAGTGGTTGAGAAAAAGATCCAAGAGATCAAGCAAGAGGGCAAAAGAAAGATACCATACCAGCCACAAGGGAGCAAAGTACGCCCTCGGTACATGCCCCTAGCTGCACCGCAGTATGGCTTGTCTACTTCGACTTTTCGCCCAAATCAACTACCCCAGGAACGACCCATTGTGCAAGCATCTCGTGTGCCTTTGCCTCCTACGCCCCGACCCAACATGGGTGCCCCTGTCCAAAACCCCCACCCCAACGCCCCCGCTGTCTTGGGCAACAAGGCATGCTTTGCATGCGGAGAAACCGGACATTTCGTGAGTCAATGCCCGAGGAAAGGCCTTGGATAGCCAAGCAACGTGCCCAAGCAGAACCCACGGCCGAACGGAGGAGCTACGCAAGGCAACTGTGGACAGCAGAACTACGCTCGTGGCAACATGAATCATGTTTCGGCTGAGGAAGCATAGTAGGCTGAGGATGTCGTGATTGGTATGTTCCTTGCCAACTCCAACCCAGCCACCATTTTATTTGATTCCGGAGCATCACATTCCTTCATATCATCCAAGTATGTTGCCAAGTACAATCTACCCATATCACACATGAAATATACTATGTTGGTTAATTCTCGCGGTGGAGAGATGAGGACTAATATAGTATGTCCAAAAGCAAACCTTAAAATAAGGGGGGTAGACTTCCTTACCAACCTTATTGTCTTAGATTCCCAAGGGCTTGACATAATACTCGGAATGGATTAGCTAAGTAAGCACAACGGAGTAATCCAATGTGCTGAGAGGAGCGTGTAGTTGACAAATGAGCACGGTACCCGCATTGAGTTCGAGTCAGCCCAACCAACGACTGAAAAGGCAACGTTGAACCATGTCGAAGGAGCAACCTTGGAAAGCGTTCCGGTGGTTCAAGAATTTTTGGACGTGTTCCCGGAAGAACTTCTAGGTATGCCACCTGACCGGGACATTGAGTATTCCATTGATCTGGTACCCAGAACTGCACCTATAGCAAAGAGGTCATATAGGATGCCCGTTAATGAACTAGTGGAGCTTAAGAAGCAAATTCAAGAGCAGTTAGAAAAGGGTTTAATACGCCCAAGCTCGTCACCATGGGGAGCCCCCGTGCTCTTCGTAGACAAGAAGGATAGGACCCAAAGGATGTGTGTGGACTATAGGTCTCTCAATGAGGTGACAATCAAGAACAAGTACCCTCTGCCCCATATAGAGGACCTGTTCAACCAGATGAAAGGTGCCCGAGTTTTCTAAAATTGATCTTCGGTCGCGATACTTCCAGCTGAAGATTAAGCCCTCTGACATACCCAAGACTGCCTTTCAAACACGGTATAGTTCGTATGAATATACCGTTATGTATTTTGGGTTAACGAATGCACCCGCATATTTCATGTACCTCATGAATAAGGTCTTCATGGAGTACTTGGACAAGTTCGTCGTGGTTTTCATCGACGATATCATGGTGTATTCAAAAAGTGAGGAAGAACATGAAGAACATTTAAGATTGACATTGCAGAAGCTGTGATAACATCAATTGTATGCCAGGCTCAGCAAGTGTCAATTTTGGCTAAAGGAGATATTTTTCCTAGGCCACATCATCTCCGAGGAAGGAGTATTGGTTGATCCCGGAAAAGTGGGAGATGTTCTGAAGTAAAACCAACCGCAGAACGTGAGGGATATTCGGAGTTTTCTTGGGATGGCTGGATAATATCGCCGGTTCATCAAGGATTTCTCCAAAATAGCGAAGCCTATGACTGAATTGGTAATGAAGGGAAAAGCATTTCAGTGGACACCACCGTGTCAACAAAGCTTTGAGGAGCTCAAGAAAAGGCTAACCACAGCGCCGGTTTTGGTATTACCGGATGTGAGCAAGAGCTTCGACATATATTGTGACGCATCAAGACAAGGGCTTGGGTGTGTGCTCATGCAAGAAGGACAAGTGGTAGCCTATGCGTCGAGACAATTAAAGAAACACGAGCTGAATTACCCCACGCATGATTTGGAACTTGCAGCCGTAGTGCATGCGTTAAAGATTTGGAGACATTATATCCTTGGCCACCGATGTGAGATCTATACGGATCACAAAAGCCTCAAGTACATATTCACGCAAACGGATTTGAATTTGAGGCAACGTCGATGGTTGGAACTCATCAAGGATTATGATGTTGGAATCAACTATCACCCCGGAAAGGCCAACGTAGTAGCTGATGCGTTGAGCCGAAAGGGAGCATGTCACCAATCACGGTTCGGGAGCTTCCGCCCGAACTGTGCAAGGAGTTCGAATGGTTACATCTCGGGTTCGTGAACGAGATGGAAGTGATGGAACTCCATTCTTCGCTGGAACAAGAGATACGAGATGGCCAAGCAACGGATGAAGAAATCAAAGAGATCAATGAAAGGATCCGACAAAGAGAATTAGTGGAGCCCCCGTGCTCCACTAATTTTTGGACGTACTCAATCAAAGAGAATTTTTGGACGTGTTCCCGGAAGAACTTCTAGGTATGCCACCTGACCGGGACATTGAGTATTCCATTGATCTAGTATCCAGAACTGCACCTATAGCAAAGAGGTCATATAGGATGCTCGTTAATGAACTAGTGGAGCTTAAGAAGCAAATTCAAGAGCAGTTAGAAAAGGGTTTAATACGCCCAAGCTCGTCACCATGGGGAGCCCCCGTGCTCTTCGTAGACAAGAAGGATAGGACCCAAAGGATGTGTGTGGACTATAGGTCTCTCAATGAGGTGACAATCAAGAACAAGTACCCTCTGCCCCGTATAGAGGATGTCACACCCGGTTTTTCCGAAGAAACAACCAAGTGAATATCACATGTATGCCAGGATCATTTTCTCATACATGTGATGACAAATAGTGAAGCATCATTTATTACAAGCCAGGTGTCGAATATAAATAAGTCTTACATCGCAAATGTCTCATTGGACAATAATACGTTCATCACAAGTAAATAAACTAGCAGCGGAATATTATTTCTTGAGGGCTCCATCACAGGAGTTGCCCGGGGGTCTCCATGAACCTAGAAACCTTCTTCGGGTCCAAAGTCTTGGTCATTATATACCACCTCATTATCTTGACCTGAGCAGCAATACAAACCAACAAAATATGCAAGGTTGAGTACCAATGGTACTCAGCAAGTGTGGGAAAATTATATCATGCATGGCTAGAACAAGGAGAGGTTGAACTCATGGTTAAAGCACTATGCAGTTAATACCTATCACCTTAGCTTATTAAGCACCTACATTACTACATAGGTGAAATGGTCCCAATCTCCCATCCCATCATCATAATCCAATAACCATAACATCATTTCCAATGTTAAGCTCCCCGCTTAACATCCACCACTTCCGAAACCATCAATCCTCTAATCATGAATAAGTCCAAGCCGCTCTTGACCGTGAGCACGGCTGTCATGACAGTTTTGACTCTGCAGAGTTTGTACCACTGTACCCACATGTAGTGATTTCATCCCCCGTTGCCGGGTGGACTAAAAGAACCTCCGTTATGCCAGTGGCCACGAACCACATTCACACTTCCCGGGTGTGTAGCCAGGAGATCACTACGAAGCCTTTACAAAGGGATTCCCGACGAGCGTGGGCCCACTGAGGTTTCACCCCTAACAGCATACAAGAGGCTCCAACCCCGCTGCAGTGGCCCCCTCTTGAGCCTCGCGGTTCATATGGTAGTCCAGCTGACACCTATTCCCCGCACCATCCAACACACCCATACTACGCCGGGGATACACCTAATTAATTGGCCAAGCTGCCCCATCTCAGCATGTGGTTGGCACGGTAAAGCCAGGTTACATGCTCCATGAACCGGTCCTTAGGATCCAGGCAAGTACTAAACACAAACCCAAGTCTCGTGCACCCAGCACACAACCAAAACATCCAATCTTGCCTTGATCCTACCTCTACATAACTCACAATGTCTCATTTAAGAGTATGGTAATATAAACTGATGATATCATATCCCAAATATCCCATTCTAAGCATGGCTAAGCATATGCATAATAATAAATGACATGATAAAATAAATCCCAACCCAAGCTACAAGGAAACAAGGTAATGCAATTCTAGGGAAACTTCCTAGCATGCGTTTCATATTTCAATTGACAATGCAAATAATTCTAGCTACACATCCTAGCATAGGATCAAAGTGGTCAAGGACACTTGCCTCCTTCCTGCTGCTCTTGAATTAGGTAGTCCTGATCTTGGAAAGGAATAACTTGCTCTTGAGCAGGTTCTACATCATACCATCACACATAGCAAAAGAAAAACAACAATCCATAAGACATAATTCACACTTCCACTTCATACAAACCACACATTCACATTTATGAAAGCCATTCACCATTATATGTGTTGTGGTTACTCTATGTGTGTTGATTTGTGGCTTGCATGCACTTTTAATCATGTTTATATGATTCCTACTTTTATGTTCACATTTATACTTACCTACTGTATATATATGAGTTTTCCATTTAAATAAATTCCTTATATTCAACTACTACACCTTTTCACTACCAAGTATGTATGAAAAGTATTTTTCTTCTCCACATGTGCCTTTAGAATTTCTACCAACCCTAAACTGAATTCTTTGGATTTTAGAAACTCCATTTATCATTTACTAGTTGCTATATTTTCAGATTTATTTTCCTATGCATAAATGTGTACTTTATTATGAAATTAGTAATACACATCATCTAAACAGAATAGGTTCTGGTCCTAAATAATTTAATAACATATTTTGACCTTTGCCTCTGATGTAATCTATTTCACAATTATTTTCCCTATTTCCTATAACTATTCTTTACTTAAAAATGTGTCCCTAAATGTGAATAATAAATTAAACAGATGCAATTCAGCCCAAAGTATGTTTTTATTTCACTTCAAAGTTTCCTAAACCCTGAGAAAGTCTTTAATTAAATTTTGACAATATGTTTGTCTCACTTTTTAATTTTTAAACACTAGCCACATATTCAATTTCCTAAGTTAATTACTAAACAGGGCTAAAAAGGTAAACTCACCCCATTACAGGGTCTATAATATTATTTTCAGAATTTCCAGGGGTCTAGCTACACTTATCAGAGGTGTTTTTCCTAATTTTCATTAAGTCCAGGGGCTAAAACTGATTTTTAAATGAATTTACATGATTTTCTGGAGTTCCAGGGGCTAGATCAGAAGTTTCCGGGGCTAGCTCTCAATTCCCGAGAACCCCAGGGGGCAGCACGTAAGATTTCCAGTCTTTATAACGCGGGGCTGACGTGGACCGTCCGATTTTAAACCGACGGCCAAGATTATAACATCGAACCGGTACGCGGGGGTTTAAACCCTACCGTGCGATTTAAAATAAACGGCGCACAAGCGGCCACGTCGCTCTGATCGAGCGCGGGCAGCGCTGCCGGCGGCGCACGGCGGCGGGAAGCGGCGATCTCACCGGAGACTTTCGGATCTTCGAGAATTCTTCCTAGAACTGTGATTTTATGGCATAGATCGGTGGAGGGGAGGTCAGGGATCTCACCTCGGGGGTTTTCTTGAGCTCGGAGGTCCTAGAAGGTGATCGGCGACGAGGTCCGAGGTGAAACCACGGCGAGGCTCGTCGGCGCTGTGTTTACACCGCAAGTCACCAAGTTTTCTGCACCTGCAAGGTTCCCCGTAGGCGGTGGATCAAGACCAGTGAGTTAGATCGGAATTTCCGAGCTTAGATCAGCCAGAATTCGCCGGAGAAGTCTCGGTTCTCACCGGAGTAAAAATCGGCGATAGTGGGGGAAAAACAGAACGAGGCCGGGGTTTTTATAGACGGGGGAGGGCGGTGGGTTTGTTTAGATCGAGTTTGCTTCACCCCCGAGCGAAATCCGGCTGTGATCCGCAGCAATTCTGATCGGTTTGGATTCGGGTGAGAAAGAGTCTGGCGCGGGCGCGAGGTGGAAGACGATCTGGTGGGTCCCGCCTATCAGCGGAAGGAAACGGCGCGCGCGGCCGCGGGCTGGCTCGGCGCTGGTTGGGCCGGCTGGTGGGTTTCGGCCCACTGGCCGGTTTTTTTCTGTTTTCTCTTTTTCTTTTTCTATTTCTTTTCTGATTTGAGTTTATTTTGAATTCCAGTTTGAATTTGAATTTTTGCAAAACATGCAACACGTCAAAAAAAATTAAATTCCCCTCTTAACATGATTTAGGGTTTTAAATCAAAATTTTGGGGTGTTACACCTCTACCCCCCTTAAAAGAAATCTCGTCCTCGAGATTGGTGGTTCTAAGAAAACAATTCCGGAAATTGTGCCTTGAGCTCATCTTCCCGCTCCCAGGTGGCTTCCTCTTCTGAGTGATGCTTCCACTGCACCTTGCACATCCGGATTCTTTTATTTCTGGTGAGGCGTTCCATTGTCTCCAAAATCTTGTATGGTTGCTCGGCATAAGACAAATCCTCAGCTAAGTCCACTTCATTCATGGGTAACACCTCTTCAGGCGTCCTCAGGCATTTGTTGAGTTGTGACACATGAAATACATCGTGCACATCCGATAGATGAGCCGGTAACTCTAGTTGATACGCCACTTCGCCTTTCCTTTCCAGAACTTGAAAGGGTCCGATGTATCGAGGTGACAACTTCCCTTTCACCTTGAACCGACGAAGTCCTCTGATAGGGGACACTTTGAGATAGACATAGTCTCCCACGTTGAAAACGAGCTCTCTTCTACGTACATCGGCATAGCTCTTTTGGCGTGTCTGTGCTATCCTCAAGTTATTGCGAATTTCCCTCAACTTCGCCTCGGCTTCTTGTTGTACTTATGGACCAAACACTTTACTTTCCCCTGTTTGGTTCCAAAATAGGGGAGTTCTGCACTTCCTCCCGTACAAAGCTTCAAATGGCGACATCTTCATACTAGCTTGATAGCTGTTGTTATAGGAAAACTCTGCATACGGTAAGTTCTTGTCCCAACTCCTATTGTTTTTGAGTGCACATGCCCTCAGCATATCTTCAAGGATCTGATTGGTTCTCTCCGTCTGCCCGTCAGTTTGAGGATGATAAGCAGAATTAAAGTTCAGATGGGTTCCCATGGTCTCATGCAACTTCTGCCAAAACCTCGAGGTGAACTGTGTCCCTCGATCCGACACAATCTTCTTTGGCACTCCATGGTAACACACGATCCTTGACATGTACAACTCTGCCAATTTGGATCCGCTGTAGCTTTCTTTCACGGGGATGAAATGAGCTACCTTGGTTAGCCTATCAATGATAACCCATATTGAATCATATCCTGATTGGGTCCTAGGCAATCCCACGATGAAATCCATGCTGATTTCTTCCCGTTTCCATTCAGGCACTTTGAGTGGTTGCAATAATCCCGCGGGTCGTTGATGTTCTGCTTTCACCAACTGACATGTGTCACATAGGGCAACATGTTCCGCGACATCTCGCTTCATGCCATACCACCAATACCTGCTCTTGAGGTCCTGGTACATCTTCGTACTCCCAGGATGAATGGAATAGTCGGAATCGTGAGCCTCCGTCAAAATCAATTCACGGATCTCCTTTACTTCAGGCACACAGATCCTTTTCCCGTGCCACACCGTACCTTGTTCATCCTCTCTGAAACCTGGAGCTTTATTTTCCTTGATGAGTTGTCTGATCTCTTGTATCTTCTCATCATTCTTTTGGCCCTCGCGTATGTCTCGCTCGAGTGTGGAGTCCACTTCCATGGCGATGGCTTCACCACTATTTACTAGACATAGATTGAGCCTTATAACCTCGTCCTTCAGTTCTGCAGGCATGTCCTTCAAGCTCAACTTATTGACCTGCACTTTCCGACTTAAAGCATCGGCCACGACGTTTGCTTTCCCGGGATGATAGTTGATGCCCACATCAAAGTCATTGATTAACTCTAGCCATCTCCTTTGTCTGAGGTTGAGGTCTGGCTGTGTGAATATGTACTTCAAACTCTTATGATCCGTATATATCTCGGTCCTCTTCCCCATCAAATAGTGCCGCCAAATTTTCAACGCGTGTACCACTGCGGCTAGTTCTAGGTCATGTGTAGCATAGTTCTTCTCGTGCTTCCGAAGCTGCCGGGAAGCATAAGCCACGACATGCCCTTCTTGCATGAGGACACATCCCAACCCGTTTCCAGAGGCATCTTTGTACACCGTGAAGTTCTTCTGCATATCTGGCATAATGAGCACTAGGGCTGTTGTCAATCTCTTCTTTAGCTCCTGAAAACTCGTTTCGCACTGTGGCGTCCAGGTGAATGTGATTCCCTTCTTCAACAGTTTGGTAAGGGGTCTCGAGATCTTAGAGAATCCCTCAATAAACCGTCGATAGTATCCGGCCAATCCCAAAAAGCTTCAAACTTCCCCGACATTTTCAGGGGTCTTCCACTTCTGTATATCCTCGATTTTGGCAGGATCCACGGAGATTCCTCCCTCCGAGATTATATGTCCTAAGAAGGGAACTCTCTTCAGTCAAAACTCACACTTGCTCAGCTTGGCATATAGTTGGTGTTCTCTTAGCCTCTGCAACACCAACCTTAGATGTTTCTCATGTTCTTCTTCATCTTTGGAGAAGACGAGAATGTCATCTATGAAAACCACCACAAATTTGTCCAGATATTCCATGAATACCTTGTTCATGAGATACATGAAGTATGCCGGGGCATTAGTTAGCCCGAAAGGCATGACAGTGTATTCATAGAGTCCGTACCGAGACACGAAAGCTATCTTGGGAATATCAGATTGCCTTATCTTGAGTTGGTGGTATCTTGACCTGAGATCAATTTTTGAGAACACACAAGCTCCCCTCAACTGATCAAACAAGTCTTCAATGCGGGGTAATGGGTACTTGTTCTTGATGGTTACCTCATTTAAGGCACGGTAATCCACGCATAACCTTTGGGTTCCGTCCTTCTTGGGCACAAATATCACCAGAGCTTCCCATGGTGAGGAACTAGGACGAATATACCCCTTGTCCGTCAATTCTCTTAAATGATCCTTGAGTTCTCCGAGCTGCTTGGAGTCCATCCGATAAGGTCTCTTGTATATCGGGGCTGTTCCAGGCACTAGCTCAATTGCGAATTCCACTTCACGATCGGGAGGCATACCTGGCAACTCCTCCGGGAAAACATCTGGATATTCCCTGATGGTCCTGATTTCCTCAACTTTTGCCTCAACTTGATTTAATTTAATGTCCCTCCTAGGCTCGTGTATTGTTATGAACTTTACCCTTGTGCCACTAGGGTGAGTTAGTTCCACCGTTCTGGTCGAACAATGAATGATTCCCTTATGTTTGGTCAACCAATCCATGCCCAAAATAATATCGATCCCTTGGGAATCTATCACTATGAGGTTAGCAGTAAACACTACCCCATTAATGTCTAGATTCACCTTGGGACACACTTGTCTTGTCCTTATTTCTCCACCGGGAGAGTTTACGGCTAGCATATGGTTCATTTGTGTGGTTGCTAGGTCATACTTCTTAACAAACCCTTGAGCAATAAACGAGTGGGTGGCACCAGAACCAAACAGCAGGGTTGCAAGGTGTAAATTGGCAGGAAACTTACCAACTACCACGTCGGGTGCATCTTGTGCTTCCTCCATAGTAACGTGGTTCACCCGTCCTCTCATTACATTCTGCTGTTGTGGCTGCGCGGGCTTCTTCTTTGGGCACTTATGGGCATAGTGCCCCACTTCACCACAGCTAAAACATTGCACCCCAACCTTAGGTGCTTGGCCTTTGTTGTCTTGGGGTTGGTTCGGGGGTCCTTGCACTGCTGGTCGAGGTGGATATGCAGGGCGAGGCTGCTGTACAAACTGACGTGGTAGCTGTGCTGGTGCTGCCGGAGGCCTGTAGTTCGGGTTGTACCCTCTTGGTACTGAGTAGGGTACCGCAGCACGGCTCGTCTGCCCCGTAGGTTGCTGCATCATACGGGGGCGAGTGTTGCTTCCCGAAGCTTGATGTGACCAACCAGCCTTCCTCTTATTCTCATTTTCCAAGGCCTTTAGCTTCCTTTCTACCACAAATGCTCTGTCCACCATCTTTTGGAAGCTTGCATACTCATTCGAGGACATTGCACACTGCATCTCTGCGGTAAGTCCTTCCACGAAACAATCTTGTTTCTGCTCATCAGTCTCTATGTCCCGTGGGGCATAACGGGATAGTTGGGTAAATTTAGTGAGGTATTCCCTCACCGTCATGTTTCCCTGCTGCAGTCCCAAAAACTCCTTCCTCTTGTTTTTGAGTTCACCTCTTGGGATGTAATGGTTGCGGAAGCTACGCTTGAACTCTTCCCAAGTGATGTTCTCAGGGTCATGATGGGCAGCCACGTAGGCGGTCCACCAATCAGCAGCAGGTCCATGCAATTGATGAGAGGCAAACAGCACCCTCTCATACCCTTGGCACTGTATGATCCTCATCTTACTTTCAATGGTCTTCAGCCAATCATCTGCCTCCAGAGGTTCAGCAGCACTTGCAAACTTTGGAGGTTGAGTTCCTAGAAACTCACTCAACCTTGGTTGGCGTGGTGCAGCTTGTGGAGGTGGTACTTGATGCAAGTTGGCCACCACTTGAGTCAAGTTCTGGATGAGCTGATTTTGATTCTCCAGCATTTGGTGGAGAGGATCAACTTCTTCACGGCGACCACCCCTGTCCTGGCCTCCAGAAAGATGAGGGTTGCATGCCTCATCGTTGTTGTTAGCGGGGTTGGCAGCACGTCCTTTTCCTCTTCCGGCCATCTGGCAGAATC
The DNA here is from genome assembly GCA_030760725.1 of Neostapfia colusana. Taxonomy (NCBI): domain Eukaryota; kingdom Viridiplantae; phylum Streptophyta; class Magnoliopsida; order Poales; family Poaceae; genus Neostapfia; species Neostapfia colusana. Next base: position 13,151,516 of record JASWHV010000005.1, read on the forward strand.
AACCAATGTTAATTTGAAAGCATTTAGTATCATCTTACTACTTTCATTTGTTTGTACTTTGAAGGGTTGAGGCTTTGTTATACTTTTCTGAGGGTTCATTTCTCACACAAAAATGAAGGCAATATTATTTCATGTGGGTTCACACACCAAAGCAAAACAATCTAAAGACGAGGCTGTGGACAATTGCTCATGGCTTCCACAACTCACGTCACACACCAAGCATTAACACACCATTAACTTAACTTAACGACTCAACTATTTGATATCTTGCTAGCTAAGGGAAGGACTCTACACTACTCGTTTGCTTGAGCTGGCTCCTCGGGATCTTCCTCATCATTTCGGCTGCCTTCTGACTCTGCTTTGGGTGGGGAGGCTGCTGGTGGAGAAGTGCGACGACGCCTGATCGCTCGGCGATCCGGGGGGTCAGGAGTCCATGTATCATTCACGGTGACACACAGTTCATTCCCATCTCCTCTTTCTCTCGCCTTTAAGCAGGCTCGCAGCAACGCCTCCGTTTCCTTCAGGGTGTCCCGGACATCCTGAAGCTCTTGTTGACACTCCTGCAGTCGAGTGCTGAGCATAGCAGCATCCTCCAATCACAAGTCCATGTGCTCATGGGAAGTCCCTTGCTGCACTGGCGGGTACTTGTACTCCGTGGTACCACTCTCACGTTGGAGGACATACATGTACTCAGTTTTGTCCAAGTGGCGACGATAGATGTGACTCTGGCAGGTGATGGCCTCCCAGGTGACATCTTTCTCCGCATCGACCTGTGTTGCTCGACAAGCTGGAGAGTGGTGGATCTTAAGCAGCTGATTTTCGTGTATAATTCTCATCTCTCAACTCCATTCTTCCCTCTTCTCACGGATGGTTCTGGTGGAGTTATAGTGGATGATTAGTTTGCCCGTATTGCCGGCGGCTTCGAGCATTCGCCGAAGACGGCGCAATAAGCCTCCTACTGCCAATCCGTAGGAAAGGTACGTCACCGGACGGCTCTCCTCTCTCTCGGCAAGGGCAACTACGGGAACTCTCCCTCCTGTGGACTTGCGAGCGGTGCGAATCATGCGAACCATCTAAAACAAAAAGAATTTTAAAAATTAGGTTAGATAAACTCTCAAACAAAAATCCTATTTTGAATGAAAGTTGGGGTAAGATGAAGAAAGTGACTCCGTTAAATAACACTTTTCAACCCACACCTTTGAAAAATAGTTTTTAAGAAAATAGGGCCCTTAAATACGTCCATTTCTACCTAGGTCCACGTTCCTACGGGCAACCTTGGCTCTGATACCACTTCTGTCACACCCGGTTTTTCCGAAGAAACAACCAAGTGAATATCACATGTATGCCAGGATCAATTTCTCATACATGTGATGATAAATAGTGAAGCATCATTTATTACAAGCCAGGTGTCGAATATAAATAAGTCTTACATCGCAAATGTCTCAATGGACAATAATACGTTCATCACAAGTAAATAAACTAGCAGCGGAATATTATTTCTTGAGGGCTCCATCACAGGAGTTGCCCGGGGGTCTCCATGAACCTAGAAACCTTCTTCGGGTCCAATGTCTTGGTCATTATATACCACCTCATTATCTTGACCTGAGCAGCAATAGAAACCAACAAAATATGCAAGGTTGAGTACCAATGGTACTCAGCAAGTGTGGGAAAATTATATCATGCATGGCTAGAACAAGGAGAGGTTGAACTCATGGTTAAAGCACTATGCAATTAATACCTATCACCTTAGCTTATTAAGCACCTACATTACTACATAGGTGAAATGGTCCCAATCTCCCATCCCATCATCATAATCCAATAACCATAACATCATTTCCAATGTTAAGCTCCTCGCTTAACATCCACCACTTCCAAAATCATCAATCCTCTAATCATGAATAAGTCCAAGCCGCTCTTGACCGTGAGCACGGCTGTCATGACAGTTTTGACTCTGCAGAGTTTGTACCACTGTACCCACATGTAGTGATTTCATCCCCCGTTGCCGGGTGGACTAAAAGAACCTCCGTTATGCCAGTGGCCACGAACCACATTCACACTTCCCAGGTGTGTAGCCAGGAGATCACTACGAAGCCTTTACAAAGGGATTCCCGACGAGCGTGGGCCCACTGAGTTTTCACCCCTAACAGCATACAAGAGGCTCCAACCCCGCTGCAGTGGCCCCCTCTTGAGCCTCGCGGTTCATATGGTAGTCCAGCTGACACCTATTCCCCGCACCATCCAACACACCCATACTACGGGGGGGGATACACCTAATTAATTGGCCAAGCTGCCCCATCTCAGCATGTGGTTGCCACGGTAAAGCCAGGTTACATGCTCCATGAACCGGTCCTTAGGATCCAGGCAAGTACTAAACACAAACCCAAGTCTTGTGCACCCAGCACACAACCAAAACATCCAATCTTTCCTTGATCCCTACCTCTACATAACTCACAATGTCTCATTTAAGAGTATGGTAATATAAACTGATGATCTCATATCCCAAATATCCCATTCTAAGCATGGCTAAGCATATGCATAATAATAAATGACATGATAAAATAAATCCCAACCCAAGCTACAAGGAAACAAGGTAATGCAATTCTAGGGAAACTTCCTAGCATGGGTTTCATATTTCAATTGACAATGCAAATAATTCTAGCTACACATCCTAGCATAGGATCAAAGTGGTCAAGGACACTTGCCTCCTTCCTGCTGCTCTTGAATTAGGTAGTCCTGATCTTGGAAAGGAATAACTTGCTCTTGAGCAGGTTCTACATCATACCATCACACATAGCAAAAGAAAAACAACAATCCATAAGACATAGTTCACACTTCCACTTCATACAAACCACACATTCACATTTATGAAAGTCATTCACCATTATATGTGTTGTGGTTACTCTATGTGTGTTGATTTGTGGCTTGCATGCACTTTTAATCATGTTTATATGATTCCTACTTTTATGTTCACATTTATACTTACCTACTGTATATATATGAGTTTCTCATTTAAATAAATTCCTTATATTCAACTACTACACCTTTTCACTACCAAGTATGTATGAAAAGTATTTTTCTTCTCCACATGTGCCTTTAGAATTTCTACCAACCCTAAACTGAATTCTTTGGATTTTAGAAACTCCATTTATCATTTACTAGTTGCTATATTTTCAGATTTATTTTCCTATGCATAAATGTGTACTTTATTATGAAATTAGTAATACACATCATCTAAACAGAATAGGTTATGGTCCTAAATAATTTAATAACATATTTTGACCTTTGCCTCTGATGTAATCTATTTCACAATTATTTTCCCTATTTCCTATAACTATTCTTTACTTAAAAATGTGTCCCTAAATGTGAATAATAAATTAAACAGATTCAATTCAGCCCAAAGTATGTTTTTATTTCACTTCAAAGTTTCCTAAACCCTGAGAAAGTCTTTAATTAAATTTTGACAATATGTTTGTCTCACTTTTTAATTTTTAAACACTAGCCACATATTCAATTTCCTAAGTTAATTACTAAACAGGGCTAAAAAGGTAAACTCACCCCATTACAGGGTCTATAATATTATTTTCAGAATTTCCAGGGGTCTAGCTACACTTATCAGAGGTGTTTTTCCTAATTTTCATTAAGTCCAGGGGCTAAAACTGATTTTTAAATGAATTTATATGATTTTCTGGAGTTCCAGGGGCTAGATCAGAAGTTTCCGGGGCTAGCTCTTATTTCCCGAGAACCCCAGGGGGTAGCACGTAAGATTTCCAGTCTTTTATAACGCGGGGCTGACGTGGACCGTCCGATTTTAAACCGACGGCCGAGATTATAACATCGAACCGGTACGCGGGGGTTTAAACCCTACCGTGCGATTTAAAATAAACGGCGCACAAGCGGCCACGTCGCTCTGATCGAGCGCGGGCGGCGCTGCCGGCGGCGCACGGCGGCGGGAAGCGGCGATCTCGCCGTAGACTTTCGGATCTTCGAGAATTCTTCCTAGAACTGTGATTTTATGGCATAGATCGGTGGAGGGGAGGTCAGGGATCTCACCTCGGGGGTTTTCTTGAGCTCGGAGGTCCTGGAAGGTGATCGGCGACGAGGTCCGAGGTGAAACCACGGCGAGGCTCGTCGGTGCTGTGTTTACACCGCAAGTCACCGGGTTTTCTGCACCTGCAAGGTTCCCTGGAGGCGGTGGATCAAGACCAGCGAGTTAGATCAGAATTTCCGAGCTTAGATCGGCCAGAATTCGCCGGAGAAGTCTCGGTTCTCACCGGAGTAAAAATCGGCGATCGTGGGGGAAAAACAGAACGAGGCCGGGGTTTTTATAGACGGGGGAGGGCGGTGGGTTTGTTTAGATCGTGTTTGCTTCACCCCCGAGCGAAATTCGGCTGTGATCCGCAGCAATTCCGATCGTTTTGGATTCGGGTGAGAGAGAGTCTGGCGCGGGCGCGAGGTGGAAGACGATCTGGTGGGTCCCGCCTGTCAGCGGAAGGAAACGGCGCGCGCGGCCGCGGGCTGGCTCGGCGCTGGTTGGGCCGGCTGGTGGCTTTTGGCCCACTGGCCGGTTTTTTTTCTGTTTTCTCTTTTTCTTTTTCTATTTCTTTCCTGATTTGAGTTTATTTTGAATTTGAATTTTTGCAAAACATGCAACACGTCCAAAAATTTTTAAATTCCCCTCTTAACATGATTTAGGGTTTTAAATCAAAATTTTGGGGTGTTACAGAGGACCTGTTCGACCAGATGAAAGGTGCCCGAGTTTTCTAAAATTGATCTTCGGTCGCGATACTTCCAGCTGAAGATTAAGCCCTCCGACATACCCAAGACTGTCTTTCGAACACGGTATGGTTCATATGAATATACCATTATGTCTTTTGGGTTAACGAATGCACCCGCATATTTCATGTACCTCATGAATAAGGTCTTCATGGAGTACTTGGACAAGTTCGTCGTGGTTTTCATCGACGATATCATGGTGTATTCAAAAAGTGAGGAAGAACATGAAGAACATTTAAGATTGACATTGCAGAAGCTGCGATAGCAACAATTGTATGCCAAGCTCAGCAAGTGTCAATTTTGGCTAAAGGAGATATTGTTCCTAGGCCACATCATCTTCGAGGAAGGAGTATTGGTTGATCCCGAAAAAGTGGGAGATGTTCTGAAGTGGAACCAACCGCAGAACGTGAGGGATATTCGGAGTTTTCTTGGGATGGTTGGATACTATCGCCGGTTCATCAAGGATTTCTCCAAAATAGCGAAGCCTATGACTGAATTGCTAATGAAGGGAAAAGCATTTCAGTGGACACCAGCGTGTCAACAAAGCTTTGAGGAGCTCAAGAAAAGGCTAACCACAGCGCCGGTTTTGGTATTGCCGGATGTGAGCAAGAGCTTTGACATATATTGTGACGCATCAAGACAAGAGCTTGGGTGTGTGCTCATGCAAGAAGGACAAGTGGTAGCCTATGCATCGAGATAATTAAAGAAACACGAGCTGAATTACCCCACGCATGATTTGGAACTTGCAGCCGTAGTGCATGCGTTAAAGATTTGGAGACATTATATCCTTGGCCACCGATGTGAGATCTATACGGATCACAAAAGCCTCAAGTACATATTCACGCAAACGGATTTGAATTTGAGGCAACGTCAATGGTTGGAAGTCATCAAGGATTATGATGTTGGAATCAACTATCACCCCGGAAAGGCCAACGTAGTAGCTGCTGCGTTGAGCCGAAAGGGAGCATGTCACCAACTCACGGTTCGGGAGCTACCGCCCGAACTATGCAAGGAGTTCGAATGGTTACATCTCGGGTTCGTGAATGAGATGGAAGTGATGGAACTCCATTCTTCGCTGGAACAAGAGATACGAGATGGCCAAGCAACGGATGAAGAAATCAAAGAGATCAATGAAAGGATCCGACAAAGAGAATTAGTGGAGCCCCCGTGCTCCACTAATTTTTGGACGTACTCAATCAAAGAGAATTTTTGGACGTGTTCCCGGAAGAACTTCTAGGTATGCCACCTGACCGGGACATTGAGTATTCCATTGATCTAGTACCCAGAACTGCACCTATAGCAAAGAGGTCATATAGGATGCTCATTAATGAACTAGTGGAGCTTAAGAAGCAAATTCAAGAGCAGTTAGAAAAGGGTTTAATACGCCCAAGCTTGTCACCATGGGGAGCCCCCGTGCTCTTCGTAGACAAGAAGGATAGGACCCAAAGGATGTGTGTGGACTATAGGTCTCTCAATGAGGTGACAATCAAGAACAAGTACCCTCTGCCCCGTATAGAGGACCTGTTCGACCAGATGAAAGGTGCCCGAGTTTTCTAAAATTGATCTTCGGTCGCGATACTTCCAGCTGAAGATTAAGCCCTCCGACATACCCAAGATTGCCTTTTGAACACGGTATGGTTCGTATGAATATACCATTATGTCTTTTGGGTTAACGAATGCACCCGCATATTTCATGTACCTCATGAATAAGGTCTTCATGGAGTACTTGGACAAGTTCGTCGTGGTTTTCATCGACGATATCATGGTGTATTCAAAAAGTGAGGAAGAACATGAAGAACATTAAGATTGACATTGCAGAAGCTGCAATAGCATCAATTGTATGCCAAGCTCAGCAAGTGTCAATTTTGGCTAAAGGAGATATTGTTCCTAGGCCACATCATCTCCGAGGAAGGAGTATTGGTTGATCCCGGAAAAGTCGGAGATGTTCTGAAGTGGAACCAACCGCAGAACGTGAGGGATATTCGGAGTTTTCTTGGGATGGTTGGATACTATCGCCGGTTCATCAAGGATTTCTCCAAAATAGCGAAGCCTATGACTGAATTGGTAATGAAGGGAAAAGCATTTCAGTGGACACCAGCGTGTCAACAAAGCTTTGAGGAGCTCAAGAAAAGGCTAACCTCAGCGCCGGTTTTGGTATTGCCGGATGTGAGCAAGAGCTTCGACATATATTGTGACGCGTCAAGACAAGGGCTTGGGTGTGTGCTCATGCAAGAAGGACAAGTGGTAGCCTATGCGTCGAGACAATTAAAGAAACACGAGCTGAATTACCCCACGCATGATTTGGAACTTGCAGCCGTAGTGCATGCGTTAAAGATTTGGAGACATTATATCCTTGGCCACCGATGTGAGATCTATACGGATCACAAAAGCCTCAAGTACATATTCACGCAAACGGATTTGAATTTGAGGCAACGTCGATGGTTGGAACTCATCAAGGATTATGATGTTGGAATCAACTATCACCCCGGAAAGGCCGACGTAGTAGCTGATGCGTTGAGCCAAAAGGGAGCATGTCACCAACTCACGGTTTGGGAGCTACCGCCCGAACTGTGCAAGGAGTTCGAATGGTTACATCTCGGGTTCGTGAACGAGATGGAAGTGATGGAACTCCATTCTTCGCTGGAACAAGAGATACGAGATGGCCAAGCAACGGATGAAGAAATCAAAGAGATCAATGAAAGGATCCGACAAGGCATAGAAAAGGACTTCAAGGAAGACGAGAAGGGTACACTTTGGTTAGGGAAAAGAATTTGTGTGCCTAACTTGAAGCACATCCGCGACACGATATTAAAGGAGGCACATGACTCACCTTATTCTATACATCCCGGCAGTACAAAGATGTACAAGGACCTGGGTTGGATGGTATGAAAAGGGACATAGCTGAGTATGTTGCCTTATGTGATACGTGCCAACGAGTTAAGGCCGAACATCAAAGACCCACTGGATTGTTGCAACCATTGAAAGTACCCGAGTGGAAGTGGGAAGACATCAGTATGTATTTCATCGTCGGATTGTCATGTACTCAGTCGGGTTACGACTCCATCTGGGTTATTCTGGACCGATTGATGAAAACAGCTCATTACCTTCCTGTTAAAACCAAGTACAACGTTGCACAACTAGCCGAGCTCTACATCAAGCAAATGGTGTGCCGCCATGGAGTCCCGAAGAGGATCGTTTCAGATCGGGGTTCTCAGTTTACCTCTAGGTTCTGGAGGAAGCTGCATGAAGCCATGGGTACACGGCTAAATTTCAGCTCCGCTTATCACCCGCAAACCAATGGGCAAACTGAGAGGACAAACCAAATTTTGGAAGACATGTTGAGAGCCTGCGCTTTGAAACATGGACATAGTTGGGATAGGATCTTGCCGTATGCTGAGTTCTCATACAATAACAGCTATCAAGCCAGCTTGAAGATGTCACCCTTCAAAGCATTGTATGGTAGACTATGTAGGACGCCGCTGTTTTGGAACGAGACTGGAGAGAACCAAGTGTTTGGACCCGAAGTACTGCAAGAAGCTGAGAAGCAAGTCCAAACAATATGGGAGAACTTGAAGGCTGCTCAGTCACGACAAAAAGGTTATGCGGACAATAGGCGAAGAAAGTTGACTTTCGAAGTAGGAGACTTCGTATATCTTAAGGTATCGCCTATCTGAGGCCAACGACGTTTCAACGTCAAAGGAAAGCTAGCACCTCGCTACATCGGACCATTCAAGATTTTGGGCAAGCTAGGAGAGGTAGCCTATCAACTAGAGCTCCTGATGCACCTCTCCGACGTGCATGACGTGTTTCACGTATCCCAACTCAAAAAGTGCTTGAGAGTACTGGAAGAACAAGTACCGATGGATGAGCTCGAGCTTCAAGAGGATCTGACCTATGTAGAGCACCCTGTCTGAATTTTGGATGTGAAGGAAAGGGTCACGAGGAACAAAGTGATTCGTTGGTGCAAGGTACAATGGAGCCATCACACGGAAGCCGAAGCTACATTGGAACGTGAGGAAGACCTCAAGGCAGAATTCCCTCATCTATTTTCCACTCTATCGAATCTCGAGGGCGAGATTCAGTTTAAGGGGGGTAGGTTTGTAACACCCTCAATTTCATATTCACGCATGCATTCATATTTCATATAAAGAAACATTTTAAAAGAAGTCGAAATGGAGAAAGAATCAGTAATATAGCCGGAAAGAGCCAATTCCAGTTCGCCGAGGAGCACTGTTGACACTTCCCGCGGCCTACTGGCCACGTGGAGTTTTCAGAGCTCATCTCTGCGGAAGGAGTGAGGTCCGGCATCGCCAGACACGTGGCAGGCTCGGAGCTAGCCTCTGTGGAAGGGGCGAGGTTCGACACGCTTAACACGTGTTGCCTCCAGGGCTTGTTTCTGGGAGAAGCAAGGTCCAGCACCGCAGGACACGTGTCCCCACCGGAGCTAGTCGCTGCGGAAAAGCAAGGCCCAACCCCGCGGGACACGTGTCGCTCTCGGAGCTCACCCCTGCGGAGGGAGTGAGGTCCGTTCCTACTGGACACATGTCGTCCTCGGAGCTCACCTCCGAGGAGAAGACACTGCGGGACACGTGTCACCCTTGGAGCTCGCCTCCGAGAGGTCTGACCCCGCTGGACACGTGTCGCCCTCGGAGCTCATCTCCGGGAGGTCCGACACTGCTAGACACGTGTCAACCTCGGAGCTGGTCTCCGAGGAGAAGGGAGGTTCAACACCAATGGACACGTGTCGACCTCGGAGCTCGTCCCTGAGGAGAAAGGAAGTCCGGCGCTGTTGGACATGTGGCACTCTCGGAGCTCGCCTCCGAGAGATCCGGTCCGCTAGACACGTGTCGTCCACGGAGCTCACCTCCAAGGAGAAGAGAGGTCCGATACTGATTTGACACGTGGCACTCCTGGAGCCGACCTCCGAGGAGAGGGGAGGTCCGACACGGACACGTGGCGCATGCGGAGCTCGCCTCTGAGGGAGAGGGGAGGTCCTGCCCGCCAAGACACGTGGCGCACGCAGAGCTCGCCTCTGAGGAGAGGGGAGGTCCCGCCCACCTGACACGCGGCACAATCGGAGCTCGCCTCTGAGGAAAAGGGAGCCTCTGGAGCTTATCCCTGTGGAAGGACAAGATCCTTAAGCGGTTTTCCCCTGTCCGCGAGTACCCGGTACTGAGGAAACCGACACGAATTCTTCCACGTTGAATACTGCAACCAAATTGATTGTAGATAAGTTGTAAAGATCCAAAACAATTTGAATAGGACTCTTATTTGAAATCCAATCAGAGTAGGACTCTTCCTTATCCCCTTATAAATAGAACCCGAAACACCCCCTTGGCCGTAGCACCTTTTCAAGTCGACGACTCAGAGGCCCTAGCTTCCAACTCGCCGAGTTCCACCCCTTGCCGGAGTTCAGTCACCGGTGAGCACTGCCGACGAGATATCACACCTCACCGTCGACGGAAAAGAGCCGACGATCATAAGAAAGGCCGAGGTATGTGTCCGTTACCACCTTACAACATCATCGTGATTTTCTTCGCATCTGTTTTCTTCGAACAGAAGCTTTTTCGTGTGGACAGATCACGTGTTGATCAGTTTATGACGGTGGAACTGATCTAGATCTTGAGTCAAGATCATCACCACGTCCACGCTTGATCTTTACACCCTTGTTCATGTAAAACCCAATGCAAGCCCATTAAAACATGCAAGAACACGTACAAACTGATCTAATGAAACAACACCATAGGTTAGCATGCAAATGCACCATTGCATCTTAAGTAAAGTTTGTGCATTATGTTTGATTGCTATAAATTTTATATGTGCGTGATTGTAAGTAGAAGGACAAGCTCAGGGAGCTATCTACGAAGGATTACAACACCAAGACTTCGAGATCAGTGAGCAACCAAAGCCACAAGAACAAGGCAAGTGCCCCTTGACCATATTGAACCCATGTTTTTGGAACTGTTTTGTTTGCGAAAAAGTGTATGCTTGAGTCAACTTGATGGGAAACCATTTTATAGGAGTTTACTATTTTGTTAACCACCCTTGTCGCCGGAAAGTTGATGAGTCGGGTATGGTCGTTTTTGCTTTTGCTTCGCTAATCTACGGGTTACGGGAAGCGAGATAAAACGTGTTTAGCTACTGCACTCATATGAATAATGATAATGAAAACTTGATGATGATAATGAACATGAATCGGGGGAGATCTAGGCAAGCTTGGTTCGTGGAAGTGGTAGAATGAGATGGTGGTTTACTTGCCGTAGATCTAAGGACCGGTTCATGCAAGCACATGCCAGGAAATCACAAACTTGTGGGTAAAGTGGTGCCACCTCTGCAGAGTGTAAAACTATCATGATAGTCGTGCTTCCGGTCACAAGCACCTGGCCAACTTCCATGATTAGAGGAAAGGTTTGGGATGGATGTTTATTGGTTTGGTTATGGTATGGTCTTTGGGATTGGATTTTGGGACTGTTGAGTCGTAACAATGAGTTTGGTTTCGGAAGATATGAATATGAGATGAATATGAGATGGTGATATGACTATGAGATGGTTATGGATATCATGAATATGAGATGGTTATGGATATCATGAGCATGAGATGAAAGTTGAGAAATATTTATGGTTGGTTGAGACATGAAAGGTGGTGAATCATAAAGGAGGTATGTTGATGTTTTAATTGGATATATGTTGGGATTAAATTCACTAAAAGTTAGTTGCTGCTTTTATCATGTTTGAGAAATAAACTTTGCTTTCTGCAATGAGCCATTTTGTTCCTACCTTGTTGGAAGCTACATGTCATACATTTCCTGCACTTGCTGAGTACGACATGTACTCACCCTTGCATTATCATGCGATCATCAGCAACAGGAGAGGAGTACTTCGAAAATCATGTGGAGTACTAGGTGTGTGATCTACCGTCAACTTGACTGTGGAGCTGGAGATGTGGCCGTCGCAAATCAAATTAATTACCAAATTAAACTATAAACACCCTAATTACCTAACTAACTATAAAAACAATTTAATTCCCAAATTAATTACAAATTACTCTAAAAACATTGAATAAACTATACTCTAACCAAATCTAACTAATAACAAGAAAAAATGAAAAAAAATGCATTTATATGAAAGAGGTTACTGAGAGGCGGCGATGGCGGCGGGCACGGCGGCGATGGCGGCGGGCACGGCGGCGACGGGAGGCGGGCGCGGCGGAAGACGGCGACGGCGGCGGGCGTGGCGGGAGGCGGAGAGCGCGGCGCGGCAGCGGGCGGAGCAGGGCGCGGCGGCGGGCGGCGGGAGGCTGGAGGCGGGGGCGGCCGGGAGCGGGCGTCGGGCGGCGGGAGGCGGCGTGGCGGGAGGCGAGCTGCAGGCGGCTGGAGACGGGCGGTGGGAGGCGGGGCGCGGCGGAGCGCGGCGGGAGGCGACGGCACGGCGGGAGGCGGGCACGGTTGCGGCGGTGAAAGTTGTGTGAGTCTGGACGGCGCTCGGCCGGGTATATCCCGTTAATTTGCGACGGCTTCGTTAATTGTGACGGTTTTTCTTTGGCCGTCGCAAATAGGCATTTATTTGCCACGGTTATTTAATTTGTGACGGCCCCAAGTCTGGTCGTCGCAAATCAATGTCTATTTGCGTAGGATGAAGTCGTAGCCGTCGTAAATAGATGCCTATTTGCGATGGCTTTTTTTGTGGCGGCATAGGGTTAGCCATCGCAATTTACTTTATTTGCGATGCTCGTCCGTCACAAATAACTTTAGCCGTCACAAATGATCGCGTTTCCTGTAGTGTCTATGCAAATCTCGTAGCTGAAATTTTAGTAGATAATATAGAAATCTGATTGAATTTTCAGTTTAGGTGTGAGTTTAAAGTCTGAAAACAAATTTAAAAGCAATATATATTTTCAAAATGTGTATGTATGCATATGTACAGTACATATAGTGCAAAATTTGGCTTAAAGTAAAGTTAAAAAGGTAATATATATATATATATATATATATATATATATATATATATATATATATATATATCCACATATACACACCAAAATTTAGTATAAGGATGATATCATGACATAAGTAAGTGTTTTATCATAAGAAACCAAAAGTGAACACATATATTGTAAATTTAGTGACTTTAGGCCAGAATATTAAATGGAGATATGTGTTTATGCATGTTGACTTGCTTGAATTGTTTATGTTGGATGAGTTCTTATGGTGTATTGTTGCATTTGTTTTGTGTATGGTTGCATGTGTAGAACCAGCCCCAGAGCCGGTTCTAAATCTCCATGAGCAAGACTTTAACATAAGAAAAAGGCAAGTGTCCTTTACCAAGTTTGCTGCTATTTTAGTATGTTAGTTAGAATTTAATTGCATGATATCATAACTTGTGAAACCCAATGTTAGGATGTTCTTTCTAGTTTTTCCATGACTTAATCCTTGTAGGCATGATGGGAGTGCTTATGGGTATATGGATGTTTGTGCTTCTGCTTAGCTATGCTTAGATTATGGGAGATCTAGAATATGGAGTATAACTTGATTTTGATGAAGCTTGATGATACATGATGGATTGTTGCAGAGTTTGGAATCTAGACATGCTGGAATGATTTTGGTTGGTGCTGTGTGCACGAGAACTTGGGCTAGTGAATTGTGTTGTCTAGATTCTAAGGACCGATTTATGGAGCATTTAACCTAGCTTTACCGTGCCACCACATGCTGAGATGAGGCAGCTTGGTCAAGTAATTAGGTGTATTTCGACGTAGTATGGGTGTTTGGAAGGTGTGGAGAATAGAAGTCAGTTGGACTACCTTGTGAACCGCAAGGCTCAAGAGGGGGTCACTGCAGCAGAGGTTGTATCCTCCTAGATGCTGTTAGTGGTGAAACCTCAGTGGGATCATAGTCGGGAATCTCTTTGTAAAGGCCTCATAGTGACCTCCTAGCCACACACCATGAAAGTGTGAATATGGTTAGCTGCCATGGGCAAAATAGAGGTTCTTTTAGTCCACCCGAGAACGGGTGACGAAATCACTATTTGTGGGTAAAGCGGTACAAACTCTTCAAAGTTGAGAAACTGTCATGACAGTCGTGCTCACGGTCAAGAGCGGCTCGGACCTTTTCATGATTAGTGGATTATGAAGTGAAATGGTTGGGAATGTTAAGCGGGAAACTTAACATTGATGATGCGGTTATGGGAATGTGATGAATTCATTTATGTAGTGATATAAGTGCTAATTCAAGCTAATGTGGTAGGATAAATGTGTAGTGCTAAAACCATGATGTAAGTCTTTCCTTGGGTTGGCCTTCATGTCATTTCTTTTTCACACTTGCTTAAGTATCTTAGATACTCAATCTTGCTTTTGTTGGTTTTAATTGTTGCTCAGGCTACGGAGATGGTGTTGAGTACATCTCTACTAGGCTTGCGCAAGACCTCTACTAGGTTTGCGGAATCACCCGGGCAATGCCTGTGATGGAGCTTCACAAGATTAATTCTGATGCGTTGTCATTTATGTATCTAGTATCTTTTAATATATTCTATGAAGACATATTTCTAATATTTTATTATACGATGAACTTGGCTTATAATATATGATGTTATCTCTATTTGTCGTCACATGTATGAATGAAAGATCCTGACATACATGTGTATATTCACTCGGTTGGTCTTCACAAAACCAGGTGTGACAAAACTGAAGGTAATAGTTTTTAGATTAACAACCAGTTCCTACTAGAAGTTAATCTCTTCCTTATAGACAGGGTAGTGTCATAATATATATTTGCAGAAATGAATGTTAGAGATATGAATGGCATCTCTTTTTGAAAATTGTGCTTAATAGCCTTGCATCCCCATTATTATATTTGAGAAATATTCGTGCAATTAGACCTGCATAGTTTCTTCGATTGTTCACATTGCATTAATTAGGTCTACATACCGAAAGGTAGATGCATCTGGATTCTTCCGCTTGTTGCTCTTGAGTCCTGAAATGAAATTGTACCAAATTATCTCACCACGTCTTTTCTGGCAGACATTGTAAAGGTTGGCCTAGCACTAAAAAGAAAGGTTGATGTATACTATTTTCCAGTGGAAATAATTAGCAGATTATAATGCCTTTTCTATCATTTTTGTATAAGTTTGATCTATGGGACCAGCCAACTGTCCATCCATGCAAGGAGCAGTGAAGATGCAAATGGAGACTGTTGATTTCCATCTTATGCAGGGCCGATCCAGAGAATTCGGAGGCTCATGGCAGAACTAAAAACCGGGGCTGCTCAACATATAAACATCAAAGTATTTCTTTAATGGGAACGACTAGAATATATATCTATTGGAATTTCTTCAATATATACAACAAATTGTTACAGACTAACAACTACAGAAAACAATATTTACACCAAAAAATTTGTACTTATAGCCTTAAAATTTCTTGTGCCTTTACTAAATGCAAAGACATTGACCATATATCATTTCAATCCTATCCAACAGCATCTTAAAAAATAGAGTACATAATATGGCCAAACCTTAACCTTTGTTAAGACATTTGTGGACTGCAAACAGTTTTTCAACTTTTAAAAAACTTTGTTACATTTACAATCTACCTAGCTTGTTTAGCTTGCACTACCTAATCGACTCTATTTTAAAGTTCAGCTCAATAAAACAATTCACAATTGAAGATTGCGAGGTCAGATAGATGGCACAATTGGTAGAAATCATGACACTACAGACTGTAGGCGAAGCACGGCCATGAGCGTTCGGGTGGCGCTGCGGTACGGAGACGTGGCACGATGTGGTGCACTGGTGCAGAATTGAAGGACATGTTCATGGCTTTTACTCCTCTGTTCTCTTTTTTTTCGTCGTTAAAGACAAACTTATTAGTACAAATTTGCATCGTCTGTCTTGTGCTAACGACCAGTAAAGAACGGATCGGAGGGGGTATATGCTTGGTCCACACGCCTTATAACACATGGAATTCTACAAAGAAAAGTTCCAGATTACACTACCACTTGGGCCCCTCATCAGTCTTTACTCTTTCTCCGACCTGTGGCAAAATCTCCTGTACCATCGACTGCATCGTCTATATATGACTTCTTACACGCAAGTATTTCACACTATTCAGAATCCTCGCATTTGGCATTCCAACAAAAATACATTACTCCATCTAAAATTGTCATTGTGACAGAAACTATTTAGATTTTATTGGAAAAAAAAAGAAAAAATGGCAAGGATAGTAGGTTTCTGGAAGAACATACTTCACTGGGTCGTCGGCAAAAATAAACACATGTCTTATAGCTTGACAACGAAGTGTCGGACAAAGCAAGCGTTAGCATCATGCATGGTCATGCCATCCTACGTGTGGTGGCTCCAGAAGAAATATCCAACCTCCTGTACAACAACAACCAAGCTTTTATCCCAAGTATGTTGGGGTCGGCTAGACATGAAACCCAATATCAATGAAGTAAAAGAGAGGAAGAAATATAAAAATAAGGAAAAAAGAAAAAAGAAAAAAAAACAAGACTACGATTCTAGCACATGAATTGCTACTTTCCATGCGGTCCTATCATGAGCTAAGTCTCTGTATACATTCCAATCTCTCAAATCTCGTTTTACCGCCTCCTCCAAGGTCAACCTTGGGCGTCCTCTACCCCTCCTGTCTAGGAAAAAAAATCGTGCACAACACGCGAACAAGGAAGAAGAATAATAAGAAAGGATATCATTACAGAGTTACAACGCCACTGATCAAACCATAATCCTCGCACCGTCTCCTTCAGTAAGTCATGCCGATAAAGTGTTTATGCACGTGTAGAGAAAACTAGTATACATAATACGCTCTTTATTAATACTACTTAGGGTCTAAACTGTATTTTAGTATATGACTTACTTTCGTTCAAGTATGTAAAATATCCATTATTAGAAAAGAACTAGTAAATAAAACATGTTTACTGAAGTATTTTATCATGTGATCCATTGCAGTTATAAGTTTATATATACAACCGGGTTCAGTATAATCAGGCAACGGAAAGGGATCACTTATGTTTGCATCCACGAGTTTTAGAGGAATCTGACAGGATTAGCATGTTTTACGAACGTACAGGCTTAGCTTCAAAATAAGCCAAAACTCCTACCTAATCCTTACGTTCCAATCTAACGGGATTCCAGTGCATGTCTACATAGTTTATCCGTTTATTAGTAGAACAGAGTAACGGTCTAGAAGTAGATAATGTCTGATTAGCGGCCGTGTTGCAGGTGAGCATACGCGTAATGATTTTACTTTCTAATGAAGTCAGAGGCAGACATGGATGTGAAAGCAAGTGCAGGTACATGAACGAACATCTGGCTTCTTTTTCCGTGTGTGTGCGTGTGTAGAGTGTATCGATGGAATGGATGGATGAATAGATTGTACTTTAGGTGAAAGCCGCTTTAGTTGAAAGAAAGCTCTTCGCTTCCTGCTTTTGCTCCTCGCTGCTTTTGAGATCTTGGCTTACATGAATACACACTTGCATTGCATTGTCGCCAGCACGTAAAACTCCATTTGTGTTAACCTCTCGTGTATTCTGTTGAGTTTAGTCCCACATCGAGTATTGATGATAGGAGAGTCCGGATTTAAAAGATGGAGGGAACCTCATCTGTGAGGTTAGTCTTATATATTAGATCACAGAATGATCTATATATAGCTATTATATGCTTGTTATCTCGTCGCCTTTGTTGTATATACTGAAGTTATAGAAAGGATTCATCTCTAGTCTCTGTAGTTTTATCTACTCTCCGGCATGTGCTACATGCTTGGACGAGAAGAAACCTCGTCTACTAATCATTGGACTCACCATAAGATAGGCATAGAGCTAGCTAGATACTATATAATGTTAGTTATTTGCTGTGTCGGCGCTTGTAAGTTGTAACTCGTATAATTGACTTAAAAGAGACGTTAGAGGTAAAGACAATATGGACCGGAACTATATATAGTTGTCCTTGATTGATAATCCATAGACAACAAATGGAACCATATGAGGACGAATTACATACGTGCACCCCCTCAGTCTTAGTTAAGTACATTACGGAAACTTTCTTAGCTGGAAAATGAACAAAGAAAGTTTTCCTAATCTCAAGAATATAACATAAGAGAAAGTTATTAATCGGAAATTCAGAATCAGTTATATGATACGAACAAGCCAATGCTAGGAGTTGCCGATGACATTGGCGGATGCGGGCGGATGGACGCGAGCGACTACTTCGAGCCGGCAGCGTCAGCGCTGGTGCCGTGGAACGGAGCCGAGGATGACGGTGACGGGAAGCTGGTGAAGTTGGCAGGGACGCTTGCATGGCATGCAGGATGCTGACGTGAATGAGGCCGCCATGTGGAGGGCGTCGCAGAGATGATGCGCGCTAGTGGCGGAGGGAGTGGCTTGTCGAGCACGTGGCGTGGCACTGCAACCTCGAGATGGTGAAGTGTGCGGCGTGGCTCGATGGTGACCGAGGACGTGGTGTGGAGGTTGCGGACTTGCGGTGTAGTTTGGCTTTGGCACGTTGACCGCAGCAAAGCACGGTGCCGGCTAGCTTGATGGGAGGTTTTTAAGGAGAGAAGGTGCATTGGTTGCGAAGAGGGGAATGCCGTAGGTGACGCGTGGACGATGCGACACGGTTGGTTGGCGAGAGGAAGACGGTGTCTCGCATGACAGTTTCTGTCATCGACTTGCTAGAGAGGCGTTTTTCCGTATGTCCCCAGTGGTCGGTGTGGTTGACGGTGGCCTTTATGTAGTAGTCAGACGGAAGCGGAGGGTAGATGGGTATAGGCGAAAGCATAGTCCGACAGTGGTTGAACCAACAACAGTGATGTCTGTGGGTGTCATGATCCTCTTTGGGATGTTGTCGTGTTTCTCATCACTTCTGTTGGTTCCTTCTGGGTGAAAACCTAGGTCCAAGTCTACTAGATAAGTAACAATGACACTTTTATGTCATTTTCCTCCTTGGAGGCTTTTTTATGGAGGTCCACCTACAATCCATTCTTGACTTACTGACGGGGTGACTAGTGGCTTATCGTTAGCCTCTGAACTGCTTGGATGGCGGCATGGATATGGAGAAGGAGCAAATCTTCTTCTCTCTCGCCTTTCTTTCTGTACAGTTTGTCGCCATTGGATAGCTAGAGGGTTCATCTGTTGACATTTGGTCGTCGCGACATAGAGCTCACTGTTAGTTAATATCTAGATTTGTGTGAGCCTCCTTCCTAGTGTGGGAAGTCGGTATGCATGTGTTTGTCCGTGTTGGTTTTGTCTTGGGTTCTGGCAGCTGAGGCTGCCGGTAACTATGTTTGTATTTTGTATTTACTCTTTTCTCCTTCTTTAATGAATAGGCAGACCACCAGCCATTTGCAGGAAAAAGAAACAAGCTGGCGCATACACCAGCTGCTATCAATTCTATTATATGAATTAACAAATAGTTCTGAGATGGTTGATCATCAGAAGCGTTGACTCTCAATCGAACGGTCGTCATGGTTTCGCTCAAAGTAACAATGCCTGGCCTGATAAAGTGGAAACAAGAAGCAAGCAAGCTAGGGACATGCTAATTTACGAGGCTCAACACACTAACCCGATATTCCTGCTGCTACTCAGTTCTTGCTGTGCTTCCAGACATTCCACAAAGCAGCATTTTCCAAAGGAGAACCCGTCTTTTCCTGGTTCTCCTTCCTCTTTAAAACCATCCATATGCATGTATCGGTGGAGTTGTTTTTTAGTTTTACTCTTTCTTTGCTTCTCTCTCTGAGGAGAGAGAGGGAGAGAGTCGGTAGTCTCGCTAGTACAGCAGTATCGAGGAAATCTCGAGCGATCGAGCGGGCCTTCCTTTGGTTTTGTCTTGTTTCTTCAGGATGATATTCTCCTCCCCGGACGGAGACGAGCTCGCTGTCGTCAGTCGTCACTCACTCAGTCACTGACACGTCACAGTCGTCCAGTCGCACGACCCTCGATCAGGACGGCGGGACCCGGGCGTCTCGTTGTAAGTAGTGAGAGAGAATAGGGTCAACGAAGCTGTACGTGAAATCATCATGTATTGAGTGAGTAAAGTAGTACTGGCACAACAGCCACCGGGAAACCAAATCATCATGTGGAAAACCACACCGATCTCAAAGCGCTGTTGGCTGCGCCGAACTCGCTCGCGCGGCGGGATCAGCAGAGTCTGCCACCGGCTCAACTAACCAAATCTCGCTGTGAATACACGGGCAGCAGTGATCAGCGGAGGCTGCGCTCGGACTAGCGGCGCGCGTGTGAGCAGAAACAGTAAAAAGTTTCTCCAACTAACTCACTTTAAGATTGGTGCGGTTTTCCACGTGTCGAGAATCCGGATGGGGATGTACAGCGCTGCTGATGCATCCGGTATCCAGAGAATTTAGTTTCAGCTACGGGCTTTGCTTTTTATGATAGGCTGTATGGTACACCTGGCCCCACCCGATCTAGAGCGTCCAAAACAAATATGCTGCAGTCCGAAATGTAGTTTCCTCTAAGAGCTGAACCTACTTAATTGCAGTTATTTTGAGATTTTAGGTTTAGATGCAACATCTTACACCAGGACAGACCTCTAGCTTCCAATTTAACTGGACAGGGAAATGGTGTAAAATTTCATTTAATTTCCCTAATTGGAATACTCGGGAGATCTTCATTATCGCCTTTTTTTATTTTTCCGAACGGACTCCATTCTTGCCGATGACTTCAATCTTGCTACTGTTTCAGGGATATGCTGTTGCAGATTATAAACCTGCCATTTGTAACCCAAGTCTAAGGATCAAACCATTTTGCAATTTCAGATTAATTGGTCGGCAATAAAACTGATGTAACATGCATGCTTAATTGGTAGGTGCGACTACGCCAGTGATGCAGAGCCATGCGCGCTTCTAATGGGAAAATCTGTACTAGTTGGCGCTGCTACTACTATACCACGATATCCTAGCTCGTATTACAAATTTGTAGTTACTCTTTTATAAACATCGCTACATAGGGGCCTAAATATATTTTTAAAATAATTTTGAGAACATCTCAATGTGACTTGATATATACTAGATACACTTTAAACATTGTCCACAAAATAAATGTGCTTTTTGATATGCTTTTATATTGTCTCAAAATGGTATGATATTAGATACATAACCCTTATAATAACGTCCAATACTACAGAAAGCATTTTCTCAGTCGCCTCCAATTTTTCTACAGACAGTCCGTTAAAAAAACCTGTGATGTGCAATGGAATCATCTATGATAATACCCGTATGTGATAATAGAATATCACAAGCGGCCTGTAACAGAAAATGCATGCGAAAATATATGGATCTTCACAAGCAGCCGGAGTAAAAAAACCGCCTGTGATATTAACCCTTATCACATGTGGTTTTTCTTAACGACCGTCTATGAAAATTCATATCTTTTCACAGGCGGACCTTCTAAAAAACGCCTGCGATATTGACCCTTACTGCCTATGATGATATCATCATATAATGGTTCTCGGCGCACCCCTGTAAATCCTAACTCACTAGTGTTTGGTACTACGCGGTTAGGCTGCCGAAACTTCTGATCGCCGCTCCGCCGCCTTCCGACGAACTCTGCAACCCCCACCCCCCCTCCAGCGATGACCTCCGCGGCACCCTCACCCCCTCCCTCCGGCGCCCCCACCCCCCACTCTGACCCTCTGCCCCCACCCACAACCCCCCACCCCACGACCCTCTGCCCCCAAGGGAACCCCCCTCTACCCCCACCTGCAATAATATTAGGTTTATCTTCATGTGTGTGGAATAACCATATATTCTTGTTCAAGTTTTAAGTATTATTATAACCATACTATAATATGTGATGAGCATTTAAACGTGCTATGTTAAATTGCTACTTTTTGGTTTAATATATCTTGTGATTACGTTGTTAGGCTGCCAAAATTTCTCACATTTTCATATTTTTATAGTGTCATGTAGAAGATGGATCGAGCGAGGATGTACATTATGCCAAGGCCTGATCCTACGTACATTCAAAATGTTGCAAGCTTAGTCGAAACGTCCAAGAGACATGCAAAGATATAAAAGATAGATGAGATATTATGTCCTTGCATCGACTGTAAAAATAAGATTGCTTGGACAAATACTATAGTAATCCAATCAGACTTGATGAAGAGAGGTTTAAAAAAACTACATAATATCGACAGAGCATGGTGAGTTAGATACACACGAAGTGGATAATGATGACGAGAGAGCTGTCGTATATTCTGATGGCGATAAAGGTAATATCGATTATGTTCATGACAATCAGTATGATAACAAGAATGATGAGTTTGATTATGAAGAGATGTTGCATCACATAGAACCACACGTGTTGATTTCTATAGGAACACGTAAAGGTTTAAGTAAAATGGAGATATTACATAGTGCGTCACATGGGCTTTTATATGATGAATCAAATGGTTGTGATAAAGAGTTTACTACGTTGCGTGCAATACTAGAACTACTATAGTTAAAGGCCACCCACGGATGGTCGATTTTAGTTTCACTGATCTTTTGAATCTTCTGGCAGAAATTCTTCCAAACCCAATAAACTGCCCAAAAGCACTTATAAAGCGAAGAAACTTCTATGTCCGATGTCCCTAGGTGTGACAAAAATACAAGCTTGTCTGATCCATTGTATTCTACATCGTAAAGAGCATGGGCTCGCAATGAGATGCCCGATCTGTGGTGTAAGTAGATACAAGAAAGACTACACTCACCATTATGTTACCAATATGAATAAGAATTTAAAAAATAAGAAGAGTTCTATTAGTCCTGAGGGTGATGATGATATTTCTAACGATGTATACGAGAAGAATGAGAGAAAGATAACTGCCTTGGTGATGTGGTACCTTCCAGTAATTGCTCGCTTGAAGCATTTGTACTCTTACCACAGACGAGAAGAATGAGAGAAAGATAACTGCCTTGGCTTGTTCTTCCACTAGATCACAAAGACTTCACAACAATTCGTGGGGCGACTCACAAATTGAGGCTCCCACAAGATTTCAGCTCAAAGTACTTACAAATCAGCACCCTCAACAACTCAACTACTAAGTCAGTGTGAGAGAATCAACCAATAGCTCAATACTAATCACCCCATTTTTCTCCTCTTCCCAAAACTCACAAACCCTCAAGCATCACTCTTAGGGCTCAAAGAATTGAAGAGAAGTAGCTAGGAAAGCTCTAGGAAGACTATGTCAGCGCTAGAGATCCAGAGGATACCTTAGAGGCCCGGGGATCCTCTTTTTATAGAGGTCCCGATAACTAGCTGTTGCCACCAGAAAAAGTCCGGACTAGTCCGGCGTTTAACCCCGGATAGTCCGGCCTGTGGGACTAGTGATGTCACACTTCACCAACCAAACGATCACTGGTGATGTCACACTTCACCAACTAAACATTCACCCACCCCCTTTTGAATTCAAATGGCCACAACACCACGGACTAGTCCATTCAATAACGGGCTAGTCCGATCTCACACAGAAACAACTGTTCCGGTTGAGAACGGACAAGTATGGTCCACCGGACTAGTCCGGCCTCAAAGGGCGGACAAGTCCGGCCATCCAGAACTTAGTCCCCACAGCCACTTCCAAGTTTCAGAAGGACCAGTCTGACTCACAATAGACTAGTCCGATCTCAAACAGAAATTCTTGTTCCGGTTAGAAACGAACTAGTCTGATAGAGCGGACTAGTCCGGTCCCTAAGGGTGGACCAGTCCGGTCCTTCAGAACTTAGTTCCTGAAGGACTCAGACACACTCACCACGGACTAGTCCATCCCCAAACGGGCAAGTCTGAACTCACTCAGAAACTCTTGGTCCGTCTAACATCGGATTAGTCCAATGTGACCAGACTGGTCTAGCCTTCAAGCCCGGACAAGTTTGGCCTTGTTCTTAGGGCTATCTCAACTCTTCTTTCCACCTAGCCTAAACTTGGACTAAAAGCTCTTAGATGATTCTCAACACTTTGGACCTATCAACACACTCATACTAAAAGACTAAACTCAACGCAAGAGAATTTAAACCCTAAATTCTATTCTTCGCATATTTTCGCCTTTTTTCTCCTCTTTTCCCTTTTTGAGTGCATCCATCTCCGTCGATCTTCTAATCACCTATTCTTTCACTTGTAATGCTCATTAGTCTGTTAAGTGTTGTCATCAATCATCAAAACCCACGAGTATTTAGCCTAGATGCACTTTCAATCTCCAACTTTTTGGTGATTTGATGAGAACACATTGAGATTTTTGACAAAAATATAAATGAGTTGGTTTTCATAACACACAAGTGTATAAAGAGCTCCCCTAAGCGTGTGCATGAATTATCTGCAATAAAGGTAATACACAAGAATGGATTCTATGGGATATTTATACAGTTGAGTGTTATGGTGGGGTGCCTACGTGTGATGCAAGTGTTGAGATGTGATAAGTAGGAGTTAAACATGCATATTAATAGAAATTAAGAATCATCACACATATGGAACAATAACGTAATTCAAATTAGAATCCTGTGTAATAGCATCAACATAGGGTAACATAATATTACAACCCAAATATGAAAATGTAACATCGTTACAAGTTTTTCAAAATAACATTGCATAGTCCATTGTACTCCCCCTCAATCTCTCCACCTTCGACATCAAGACACCAAAAAGGGAAAGGACTACGGGAGAAGAAAGGAGAGAGCCTAAGTCTACTCATCGTCACTCTCCTCACCACGATCTTCATCGCTTTGGGTTGCTTTTTCATCTTCCTCTCCATATTCATCGTCTTGCTCTTCCTCTTCTTCATCTTCGGCGGACTTGTTCGCCTTGTGTCTGGACTAGTCCGGACCACCCAGGGTTAAACCCTAACTAGGTGAATTTTCTACAAATCCTATCAATGGTTTGCAATAACCCTAGGAAAGAATCGCAATGAGTTGATGGAGCACTAGACATCCTAGTTTATGGGAGAGACAACCTAGAATTGAGGGATTTGAAGAGATTGGGTTTTGCCCCAAGACGCACCTTGATGGTTCAAATCCGAAGGAATCGCTGAATTGAAGGGCGGAGAAGTACGAAGATTGACTTCCTGAGGCTCCAAAAGGTAGAGGACTCGGATCGTTTGAAAGTTTTGGTGGAAATTCTCAAAAATCACCAATGGGGGCGAGTTTGAGAGAGAGCACACGTTGATATATGTTGTGGATGAAGTGGGGAGACTCGGACCGGCGGTTGGGTTAAGTCCCAAACGTCCAGACTAGTACGGTGGGAGATACCGGACAAGCCTGGACGCGGACCAAGTTCGGACTAATCTGGTTGTCCGGATGAGTCCAGTGACAGGGCGGACTAGTTCGATGTGGACTTATCTGAACCTGTCCGGACTTCTCTAGGACACCGAACTTGTCCGGGCCTTCGGGCGGACTAGTCCGGCCCTTGACACCCAACTCTCATATATACGAAGAGATTTGCAAGGAATGATCCATATGGACTACTTTTTGACAGGTATTCTCAATGAACATGGCCAGTAGAGCACACAAACAATCATACAATGACCATGATTCAAGGAGGTGATAATCGAAAATAGTTTGATAGAAAATTGAGAGCGATGGTTTTTGAAAAAACATGCTAAGTTTTGAAGAGATTAAATGACTAACAATCAGATGTGCAATATCTCATGCCACATTTTGAGAATCAAGGATATTTAGCTCATTACTAAGTTCACAAAAAGCGTTTTTCATCTAGTGGTGTGACACCCTCAATTCTGTAGGAAAACCACAGAACTGAGAACTAATGCATATGTGTGCCCAGGATGTTCATCACACATACACATACGTTCCACAAACTGAATTCAGATTATATATTACCACGAATAACAGAGTTTATTACAATATCTCATGAGTCTTGGACTCATGCTCGCAGCGGAAGTCTTATTTCTATGCAGCGGAAGTCTTATTTATATGCGGAAGCAAAAACTAATGCAGAAGCAAAACTAAGCAGTAGTGGCTCCATCTCTACTCCCTCCACAGGCAAGGTTGAGAACAGATCACACGCCATAATGCTCCACTTGATCTTCATAGTAGCCTTCTCTTGCTGTTGGTGATGGAATAATAATGCAAGTTTGAGTACAATGATGTACTCAGCAAGTACAGGAAAACACATGATATGCAGCTCATAAACAAGGTAGGTATAAAAGGCTTATTTGCAGAAAAGCAGATTTGTAAAACCATGATAAAACAACAACTTAACTTTAGATGTAATCCCAGCATGTATTAAATTACCAACATACCTTCATCACTTCCCGTGTTCCATCCGAACATTAACCAATCCTTTATTCATACTCACGAATACCTCCTCGTATTCGCTACCATCTCACCTCGTAAAACAACCTCGTCTCACACCGAGACCAATCTCATGTAATGTCCCAACAGTCATGCAACCATCTCATCACCCAGACTCAACAGTCCCAAGCCAAACCATATCCAAACCAATAATCATAACCAAGAACCTTCCCTATAACCATCCCAATAACCATCCCACTAATCATGGCAGTTTAGCCAGGTGCTCGTGACCGTAATCTCGGCTATCATGATAGTTTTAGACTCTGCAGAGTTTGCACCTCTATACCCTCAAGTTTGTGATTTCGTCACCCGTCGGCGACTACAGAACCTCCATTATACCAGTACACAACCGTCGGTGTATGGTCAAGAGATCACAAAATAGCCTTTACAAAGGGGTTACTAGATGTATGGACTCACTAAGGTTTCACCGGCAGGCTAGAATCTCCAATTCTCCCACCCACGGGCCCCCTCTTGTGCCATGCAGTTCCCAGGGCAGTCCTCACTCGACTCCCGTTCCCCGCGCCTTCCACAGTCCATAACACTCTAGCAACTTACCTAATTACTCTGCTAAGCCGCACCCATACTTGGCCTTGTGGTGGCACTGTTATCCTGGCATGTGCATGCATGAACCGGTCCTTAGATCTACGGCAAGTAAAACCACCATCTCATGCTACCTCATTCACAAACCCAGGCTTGCCTAGATCTCCCTCCGATCCATATTCATTAACCTCATTAGTTACTTATTATCAGTATGAGTGCAGTTAGCTAGACACATCTATCTCGCTTCCCAATCCCACCGACTCAGGGAAGCATAAAGCAAAAACCATACTCGACTCATAAACTTCCCAGGCGACAAGGGTGGTTTAGTCAAAACTAGTAAACTCCTATAAAAGGGCTTCCCATCATGTTTGACTCAGTACGCACACTTTTTCGCAAAACAAAACAGTGTTACCCAAAACATAGGATCAATATGGTCAAGGAGCACTTGCCTTGTTCTTGCGGTTCCGGTTGTTCTTGATTCTCAAAACCTGATTGCTGCAGTTCGTCATAGACAGCTCCCTGAGCTTGTCCTGCTAGGTAGGATCACGTGCATACAGGATTCACAGCAATCAATATTTATGCACAAACCTTAAACTAGATGCGATGATGCATATGCATGCTATCTCATGATTAGTTTTATTAAATTGATCTGTACGTGTTCTTGCATGGCCTTGTATGGATAGAGGTGTTCGGATCAAAGGTGGACGTGGCGATGATCTTGTCTTTAGATCAAACTGATCATCAAGTGATCTGCCCACGAGAAGGCTTCTGTTCGAAAGGAATTGAAGAACAGATGCAAAGAGATGAACACAATGATATTGAAGTCCTACCTCACGTTCTTCTTGACTTCGAGGTCCTCCTCAGACCGCTCGGTTCTTCTCCGATGATCTCCCTTGTTGCGCTTCGGCGATGGTTTGCTCGGCGAGTTAGGGCTAGGGCTCTAAGTCATCGGCTCAGGAGTTGAAAGAGAAGTTTGTGGTTTCGGCCAGAGGTTTTGGGTTCTATTTATAATCGAGAAGAGAAGAGTCCTAATCTTATTGTACCCCGAATAAGAGTTTCATTCAGATCTTTGTTGGATCCTAACGTCTTATCTTTAGTAACATCGTGGAATTTAGATCGGTTTCTGTTGCGTACCGGTATCTTTACGCGTAAAAACCGCTCCAGAACTCGTTTCCTCCGCGATGATGAGCTCCGGAGGCTCCACGTGTCCTTCCGGGGCCTGGTATCTCCTCTTCCGCAGAGACGAGCTCCGGTTGTGCCGCGTGTCACAAGCGAGACCTCCCCTTTCTTTCGAGGTGAGCTCCGCGCACGCCACGTGTTGGTGTCGGTCTTCCTTCTCTTCCTTCCTCAGGAACATGCCCGAGGTCGACACGTGTCCAGCAACGACAGACCTCCCGGAGATAAGCTCCGGTGGCGACACGTGTTCGATAGATCCGGACTTCTCAGAGATGAGCTCCGAGATCGACACATGTCCCACACGACTGGTCCTCTGATTTCCGCAAGGACTAGCTCCGAGGATGACACGTGTCTTGCGGAAATGCCTTTGCTTCTTCTGCAGAGGCTAGCTCCGTGGGCAACACATGTCCCACAGGATCGGACCTCTTCCCTTTGTGGAGACGAGCCCCGAACCTGCCACGTAGCTCTTTCAGCAGCGGACCTCTCCCCACCTCGCAGGGACGAGCTCCGAGCACGCCACGTGACCAGCGGCCACGGTAAGTTGTCTTCGGCACTCTCGGAGGGCTTTATTGGCTATTCTTTTGATAATTCTCTCTGTTCCTATTTTTCATTAGAATGTTTCCTCTTCATAGAACGTGAACATATGCTGACACCCGAGGCGAGGGTGTCACAAATCTACCCCCCTTAAATTGAATCTCGCCCTCGAGATTCGTTAGTAGGAAATAGATGGGGGAATTCCGCCTTGATATCCTCTTCACGCTCCCATGTGGCCTCAGCTTCGGTGTGATGGCTCCATTGTACCTTGCACCATCGAATCACCTTGTTTCGGGTGACCCTTTCCTTTACGTCCAAGATTCGGACAGGGTGTTCTGCGTAAGTCAGGTCCTCTTGAAGTTCAACCTCCTCCATTGACACTTGTTCCTGTGGCACTCTCAAGCACTTCTTGAGCTGGGATACATGAAACACGTCATGTACGTTGGAGAGGTGGTTTGGGAGCTCTAGTTGGTAGGCTACTTCTCCTCGCTTGTCCAAAATCTTAAATAGTCCGATGTAGCGAGGTGCTAGCTTGCCTTTGACGTTGAAGCGTCATTGGCCTCGGATAGGCGATACCTTAAGGTATACGAAGTCTCCTGCTTCAATGGTCAACTTCCTACGCCTATTGTCCGCATTGCCTTTCTGTCGTGACTGAGCAGCCTTTAAGTTCTCCCGTATCGTTTGGATCTGCTTTTCAGCTTCTTGTAGTACTTCGGGTCCAAACACCTGGTTCTCTCCAGCCTCGTTCCAGAACAGTGGCGTTCTACACCGTCTACCATATAAGGCTTCGAAAGGCGACATCTTTAAGCTGGCTTGATAGCTGTTGTTATAGGAGAATTCAGCATAAGGTAAACTCCTATCCGAACTACGCCCACGTTTTAAGGCACAAGCTCTCAACATGTCCTCCAAAATTTGGTTTGTCCTTTCGGTTTGTCCATCTGTTTGTGGGTGATAGGCGGAGCTAAAATCCAGTCGTGTACCCATGGCTTTCTGCAGCTTCCTCCAGAATCTAGAGGTAAACTGAGAACCTCGATCTGAGACTATCCTCTTCGGAACTCCGTGATGGCACACGATCTGCTCCATGTACAACTCTGCTAATTGTGCAACGTTGTAACTGGTCTTTACCGGAAGAAAATGGGCAGTTTTCGTTAATCGGTCCACAATGACCCAGATGGAGTCGTATCCCGACTGAGTACGTGGTAATCCGACGATGAAATCCATACTGATGTCCTCCCATTTCCATTCGGGTATTCTCAAAGGTTGCAACAATCCAGCGGGTTTTTGATGTTCGTCCTTTACCCGTTGGCATGTGTCGCATAGGGCAACGTATTCGGCTATATCCCTCTTCATACCATCCCACCAATAACAAGTTTTCAAGTCCTTGTACATTTTGGTGCTTCCTGGATGTATGGAATAGGGTGAATCATGTGCTTCCTTCAATATCATGTCGCGGAGGTGTCTTATGTTTGGCACACAAATCCTTTTTCCTAGCCAAAGCGTACCCTTTTCATCCTCCTTGAAATCCTTTTCTATTCCTTGTCGGATTCTTTCCTTGATCTCCTTGATCTCCTCGTCCGTTGCTTGTCCCTCTCTTATTTCTTGCTCCAATGGGGAGTGGATCTCCATTATCTCCACGTTATTCAGAAATCCGAGGTATAACCGTTCGAACTCCTTCCGTAGTTCGGGTGGTAGCTCCCGAACCGTGAGTTGGTGACATGCTCCCTTTCTGCTCAATGCGTCCGCTACTATATTGGCCCTCCCAGGGTGGTAGTTGATTCCCACATCATAATCCTTGATGAGTTCTAACCATCGACGTTGCCTCAAATTCAAGTCCGTTTGTGTAAATATGTACTTGAGGCTTTTATGATCCGTATAGATCTCACATCGATGTCTAAGGATATAATGTCTCCAAATCTTCAATGCATGCACCACTGCTGCTAGCTCCAAGTCATGCGTAGGATAATTAAGCCCGTGCTTCTTTAATTGTCGTGAGGCATAGGCTACCACTTGTCCTTCCTGCATGAGTACACATCCGAGCCCTTGTCTGGATGCGTCACAATATATGTCAAAGTTCTTGCTTACGTCTGGCAATAGCAGAACTGGTGCTGTGGTTAGCCTTTTTTTGAGTTCCTCAAAATTTTCTTGGCAGGCTTGTGTCCATTGAAAGACTTTTCCCTTCATTAGCAATTCCGTCATAGGTTTTGCTATCTTAGAGAAGTCTTTAATGAATCACCGATAGTATCCTTCCATTCCAAGGAAACTCCAAATATCCCTCACGCTCTTCGGTTGGTCCCACTTCAGAACATCTCTCACCTTTTCCGGATCAACCGATACCCCTTCCTTGGAGATAATTGTAAGGGCCTCAGTTTTTGACACACATTTGCAGTGTTCATCACCACACCACACACCTCATGTGAGGAAGGATGATGAACACAAATGAAGAGCAAGTAACAATTATCAACATGCTCATTAGAGAACAAACCCACACATTGCCAAAGTGGTATTTCCCACATGTGATATAGATGGGCTGGACATATGAAAACTCCTACACTTTGCTAAGGATGTCCATGCCAAGTTTCACCCAAATTCAAAACCTTTTTGAGGTCATTTTGGGTATAATTAGGAAGAGGGCAGTTTGAAACCATATTCAAATTCAAACTGTTTTTATCCCATGAATTTAAAAGTGGGAGGCATATTCTTACTCAGCATATTTTTGTGAGCCCACACACCAATTTTCACTCCATTTGGAGTTGATCTTGACATGAGCTAAGTGGGACAAATTCTCTTTATTTGAATTTCAAACTGAACTTGTGCTGAAATTCATTCAAACCAAACCTCATTTGAACTTTGATCAATTCAAATGGCTCATGGGTGAATAATTTGAATTGCCAAGGGTAGTATGGGGTTCACTGTTTACAACAGTGATTAGGAGTAAATTTCAGAGGTTAAAACCCCGGGCCGGACCCACATGTCATAGAGGGAAGAAGGAGAAACTTGCAACCAAAGTCAGAGTCTCGGTGGGAAATTCCACCGAGCAGCTGTCGGCTGTGCCACCGAGCAGCTACCGGCGCCACCAGCTGCTTCCCCCTCCGCGCGCTGGCGCCCAGGGCGGCTTGCTCGCGCCCCCACGCGACCGGCACCGCCTCAGCCGAGCAGGAGTCGGCCGGCTTTATCTTCTCACGGGCAGACCCGAGCAGCGGCATTGTCTCTTGCCGCAGCTCTCTGCTCAATCGGGAAAATCAGCAAAACCATCTCCTCCTTCGTTCTTGAGCTACTAGGCAGCCACCAAGGTTGCACTCCACCTCCCCAACACCTGAAATTTTGCTGGGGTGTTCACCAAAACATCCCTGAACTACCGTAAAGATTTCAGATTCATTTGAGCTCATTTAATGCACCTAATGGTGTGATTGGTGAAACTGTTCCAGAGAAAATAGAAAATGTTCAGAAACATTTTCAGAATTTTCTCTGAAATTGTGTAGCTAGGAACCTTCAAATTAAGTGAGACCAACTCCATTAGAACCCTCTGAAAACCTAGTTTTCAGAAAGTCATAGTTTGTTTCATGAAAATTTCTAGAACACCCTAAGAGTTCCAATTAAGGTCAAGGACATAATTAATTGTGGAGGGCTCAAATGAGCTTTGCTGCAACTAAAACTTGACCAAGTCTCTGTTTAGGTTGTAACCAAGCCACAGTAAAAGTTTCACAGTCATTAGGTCTGTCTGGCAAGGGTTATAGGCTTCACAAGTTCAAAACTTAATACAAATACATTTAAATTGATACATATATTGCTCTTATCATGTAGTCGCTAAGGTCGAAAAGGAACCCGAAGTCCTAGACTTCGTTACTCCGGAGGAACAGCTACCCTACGACCAAGAGCAGCAAGGCAAGCTCCGGTTTGCATTAACCTTTTTATAAAATTTTTATTGTTTTGAGCACATACTTGTTTACTGTATTCTTTGCATTAGAGTCTTGTTTGGAAGCCCCACTGCATAGCCAAGAGAACCATGGGTTGGGTTTAGGATTGAAAACCTCGTTAGCCACTGCATTGCTAAGATAGAGTAGGATTCGATACAAGTCGAGTAGTTGGAACTACTCGCGAGCATAGGCTAGAGGCACTCGACTCGGGTAGTGTTAGCACATGAAACACATGGCAAGAAAATGAGACCAAGCGGAGAGTAAGGGCAGCAGGACTTTGGGGCCTGTGTGCTGTAGCTCCGCTTGTGTCGATTGAGGACCGAGCCGTGTGCGGGCCTGTTGAACAAGCTAGAACAGTACCGAAGACCTACCGGCTATATGGGAACCGGGAAACTGATGTAACTCGGGTAGCTGGGTGTTGAGGCATAGCTGGTCGTTCAGAGGGTAGGTTGAGA
Organism: Neostapfia colusana; assembly: GCA_030760725.1. Taxonomy (NCBI): domain Eukaryota; kingdom Viridiplantae; phylum Streptophyta; class Magnoliopsida; order Poales; family Poaceae; genus Neostapfia; species Neostapfia colusana. The sequence goes on from JASWHV010000005.1 coordinate 13,184,203, forward strand.
GCTCGAGGTGTAAATCGGCTGGCGGCACTGAGATGTGCGTGCAGAGACCTCTTGCTCGGGACGATTGGACCGGTTCAACATTTGGCTAACGGGTGAAAGGTAGTCGCGTACGGCGTCTGTGATGGTTGTTGTAGGCAACATCGAGTACGGGCGTACGTGACGGGTTGTTCGGGTAACCCTGCAGGTGTAAATCGATTATAATCGCCGTCCCTCGCGGTCAGTGAGTACCACTTGTTCACTGTACCGTGACGTAGAAAGAACAGGCTAGTCACATGTTAAAATGTTGCTGATTGAAAGATGGACATTGATTGTTAATGATATGCTGCAGCTTAGAGCTAACTAAAGTTCGTTTCAACTTTGGGCAAAGTACATGAGAGAAATGTGTTTCTTGTTTGATTGCGGCTCTCTCATGTGCCTTAGCGTAAGGTTCTCCACAACCTGCTGCTAAAACTTGAAAGTAAGGTTCTACTAATTAGGCGAGTCCTTGCAACTGATTTTTACCTCATGTAACCCATTACCCTCATGTAGAAGTTCCATGTTTAGGTGAGACGGGTCAGACTTGCTGAGCCTTCGTGCTCACTGCTTGTGTTTGAAGCTTTTGCAGGGTTCTATGAGGAAGGGACTCCCGAAGAGGAGACGGAACCCCAGGAGGGGAACCCCGTCGAGTGGGAGTCGTGCACGCCGCAGAGTTAGTGTGCGTGTGTGCTAGAAGCACTTTCCGGTGTGCACGACGTATTTCACGTTTCCCAGCTGAGGAAGTGTCTCAAGCTATCAACTACCGTTCAGCTGGAAGACATTGAAGAACTGCAGCCGGATCTCACCTATCGGGAGGAACCGGTGCAGATTATTGATGAAAAGGCCCGAACCACACGCAACCGTACGTTGTGGTTCTACAAGGTTCTATGGAGTAATCACTCCATGGACGAAGCGACGTGGGAGAGCGAAGAATTCCTTTGCACTAACTACCCCGAATTTTTCACGTCGCATATCCGGTAATTTTCCACCATCCTCTCTCTCATTTTCACCTTATAATCTCGGGACGAGATTCTTTTAAGGGGGGAGGAATGTAAGGGCCTCAGTTTTTGACATACATTTGCAGTGTTCATCACCACACCACACACCTCATGTGAGGAAGGATGATGAACACAAATGAAGAGCATGTAACAATTATCAACATGCTCATTAGAGAACAAACTCACACATTGCCAAAGTGGTATTTCCCACATGTGATATAGATGGGCTGGACATATGAAAACTCCTACACTTTGCTAAGGATGTCCATGCCAAGTTTCACCCAAATTCAAAACCTTTTTGAGGTCATTTTGGGTATAATTAGGAAGAGGGCAGTTTGAAACCATATTCAAATTCAAACTGTTTTTATCCCATGAATTTAAAAGTGGGAGGCATATTCTTACTCAGCACATTTTTGTGAGCCCACACACCAATTTTCACTCCATTTGGAGTTGATCTTGACATGAGCTAAGTGGGACAAATTCAAACTTTATTTGAATTTCAAACTGAACTTGTGCTGAAATTCATTCAAACCAAACCTCATTTGAACTTTGATCAATTCAAATGGCTCATGGGTGAATAATTTGAATTGCCAAGGGTAGTATGGGGTTCACTGTTTACAACAGTGATTAGGAGTAAATTTCAGAGGTTAAAACCCCGGGCGGGACCCACATGTCATAGAGGGAAGAAGGAGAAACTTGCAACCAAAGTCAGAGTCTCGGTGGGAAATTTCACCGAGCAGCTGTCGGCTGTGCCACCGAGCAGCTACCGGCGCCACCAGCTGCTTCCCCCTCCGCGCGCTGGCGCCCAGGGCGGCTTGCTCGCGCCCCCACGCGACCGGCACCGCCTCAGCCGAGCAGGAGTCGGCCGGCTTTATCTTCTCACGGGCAGACCCGAGCAGCGGCATTGTCTCTCGCCGCAGCTCTCTGCTCAATCGGGAAAATCAGCAAAACCATCTCCTCCTTCGTTCCTGAGCTACTAGGCAGCCACCAAGGTCGCACTCCACCTCCCCAACACCAGAAACCCCGAGTTCCGACCTCCTTTGCCCAAGAGCGATCGCCACCGCGGCGACCTAGCCTCAGCCGAGAGTCGGGCGCCCGTGGACAGCGTTCCACAGGCGTTTACACGGTCCAGCAAGAGAGGCAACAGGAGCGCGCGACCACCGTGCTGCTCTCCTCCAAGTTTGGAAGCCAACAGTGAAGAATCCGCAGAGAATTTCCAGTTTTTGCTCCGGCGACCGTAAACCGAGCTTCCTGTACGGTTTCTTTAAATTCTCGCTCTATGATCTTTCGGAGGTCATCAAATCTTGCACATAGACGCTGGACTAGCCGGCGATCAAGTTCTTTTCTGCATCCATAGCGTGAAACTGTCTAGGAGTGACGAATTTCGAGCTCGATCAAGGGCGGTCATAGCGAGCACGATCGGTCACACGGTGCCGACCAACCTGCCGCCATCCCTGAACCCTTTTGACACCTTGTCGAGCTTCCTAGAGGTATGCTGAGGCAGTAAGGCCGTTTGTTCGAGGTGTTGGCGGGTTTAGAAACCACGGTCGACGGTGCCGAACCTCAACCGAGGCCGCGGCACGTCGCCGAGCTATTTCCGGTCACCCCCAGCCCGACCTGACACCACCGACGTGCTCCTCGACGTCGACAACCCCCTGGGGGCGAGTTTCAGACCATGGGAGGTCCGGCAGCGGCGAGCCCCGAGTCTGCTCCGGCGAGGTCGGCGGCGCGGGCGCGAGAGAACGGCGGGAGGAAGACGAAGCCGGCTGGCCCACGTGTCAGCGGCTGAAGGATTTAAATCGGGATCGGGTGTGGCCGAGGATCGGCTGTGCTGGTGCGCAAATACCCTGTGAGCTCCGGTGTGCCGGACACCTCCGCGCTCGACACGTGTGGTATCCCCGATGTGCCGGACACCTCCGCGCTCGACATGTGTCCCCGCGGGCCCCCGAGAGTTTAGACTTTTTCCCCGATTTTCAGAATTCTTCCAAATTTCAAATCCTCATAACTTTGGCTAGAAAGTTCCAAATTGAGTGAACCAAATTTTGCTGGATTCAGCTCTCTGAGTACTTTCCAGCAAATCAAGTTTTACTTCATGAAATTCCTTAATTCTCCAGAATTAAATCCTCAAAGTTTAAACTGTTTGGAATTTTAACTGGAGAATCCTTTAGAGGAAAATCCTGAAATTTTGCTGGGGTGTTCACCAAAACATCCCTGAACTACCGTAAAGATTTCAGATTCATTTGAGCTCATTTAATCCACCTAATGGTGTGATTGGTGAAACTGTTCCAGAGAAAATAGAAAATGTTCAGAAACATTTTCAGAATTTTCTCTGAAATTGTGTAGCTAGGAACCTTCAAATTAAGTGAGACCAACTCCATTAGAACCCTCTGAAAATCTAGTTTTTAGAAAGTCATAGTTTGTTTCATGAAAATTCCTAGAACACCCTAAGAGTTCCAATTAAGGTCAAGGACATAATTAATTGTGGAGGGCTCAAATGAGCTTTGCTGCAACTAAAACTTGACCAAGTCTCTGTTTAGGTTGTAACCAAGCCACAGTAAAAGTTTCACAGTCATTAGGTCTGTCTGGCAAGGGTTATAGGCTTCACAAGTTCAAAACTTAATACAAATACATTTAAATTGATACATATATTGCTCTTATCATGTAGTCGCTAAGGTCAAAAAGGAATCCGAAGTCCTAGACTTCGTTACTCCGGAGGAACAGCTACCCTACGACCAAGAGCAGCAAGGCAAGCTCCGGTTTGCATTAAGCTTTTTATAAAATTTTTATTGTTTTGAGCACATACTTGTTTACTGTATTCTTTGCATTAGAGTCTTGTTTGGAAGCCCCACTGCATAGCCAAGAGAACCATGGGTTGGGTTTAGGATTGAAAACCTCGTTAGCCACTGCATTGCTAAGATAGAGTAGGATTCGATACAAGTCGAGTAGTTGGAACTACTCGCGAGCATAGGCTAGAGGCACTCGACTCGGGTAGTGTTAGCACATGAAACACATGGCAAGAAAATGAGACCAAGCGGAGAGTAAGGGCAGCAGGACTTTGGGGCCTGTGTGCTGTAGCTCCGCTTGTGTCGATTGAGGACCGAGCCGTGTGCGGGCCTGTTGAACAAGCTAGAACAGTACAGAAGACCTACCGGCTATATGGGAACCGGGAAACTGATGTAACTCGGGTAGCTGGGTGTTGAGGCATAGCTGGTCGTTCAGAGGGTAGGTTGAGAGCTCGAGGTGTAAATCGGCTGGCGGCACTGAGATGTGCGTGCAGAGACCTCTTGCTCGGGACGATTGGACCGGTTCAACATTTGGCTAACGGGTGAAAGGTAGTCGCGTACGGCGTCTGTGATGGTTGTTGTAGGCAACATCGAGTACGGGCGTACGTGACGGGTTGTTCGGGTAACCCTGCAGGTGTAAATCGATTATAATCGCCGTCCCTCGCGGTCAGTGAGTACCACTTGTTCACTGTACCGTGACGTAGAAAGAACAGGCTAGTCACATGTTAAAATGTTGCTGATTGAAAGATGGACATTGATTGTTAATGATATGCTGTAGTTTAGAGCTAACTAAAGTTCTTTTCAACTTTGGGCAAAGTACATGAGAGAAATGCGTTTCTTGTTTGATTGCGGCTCTCTCATGTGCCTTAGCGTAAGGTTCTCCACAACCTGCTGCTAAAACTTGAAAGTAAGGTTCTACTAATTAGGCGAGTCCTTGCAACTGATTTTTACCTCATGTAACCCATTACCCTCATGTAGAAGTTCCATGTTTAGGTGAGACGGGTCAGACTTGCTGAGCCTTCGTGCTCACTGCTTGTGTTTGAAGCTTTTGCAGGGTTCTATGAGGAAGGGACTCCCGAAGAGGAGACGGAACCCCAGGAGGGGAACCCCGTCGAGTGGGAGTCGTGCACGCCGCAGAGTTAGTGTGCGTGTGTGCTAGCAAGGACACGTTCGAGGGCTGAACGTGCACTTGACGCTTAGTCTACGCCCGCGAGTGTAGACTGAACTTATTTTGATGTAAACATGTTCATAACTTGTTTATGTAATAAAATTTCCGCTTCCGCTTTGTACCTTTGACGTGTGTTATACGGTGCTGTGCAACGCAGCATCCCTCAGCGTGATCCTGGCTCGACAGGACCTTGGGGTCGTGTCAGCGTTGGTATTAGAGCTCGCTTGAGGTTTAACACAGCACAAAGGTCTTCTTTTTAAAAAATCCAGTGAGGAACGAGTTAGTAGCCCGTATAAGGATGTTATTAGCATAATAGAAAGTGGCATATTAATCTATTTGTTATGTCGGAAAATCGTGCATCTCGGGACGTTCATGTCTTGGGGGGTGCACGTAAGCGCTGTCCACCAGTGCGCACAAGCTGAAGGGTGGAGCCCCACGGGTGGCAGGTAACCCGACCCGCTTTAGTATCCTCTACAACTCTTCATGTCGTTCGGGGTATTCGAGCAACGTCTGTCCCTGGCATGCGTGGTGCAATTTGGGAGACCCCGTCACGTGGTCTGAAACGTGAACACGTAACTCAAGGCGTGTTTGGCTTGAGAACATCCGGGCGAGTGATGACGGCTGGGTGTACGAACTGTATGGATTCCGGGCTCGGTGTGCAGCCGAGTCTGATGATTGTTTGAGTTTCTGCAGGTAGCCTGACCACGAAACGGTAGACGTGTAGCATCCGTGTGCGAGTGACATTTAGTGCCACTGAAATAACGAAGCCGGCTAAGTCCGGTATAGGTTTTTCTTTGTGAGGACGTAGTACCGACATAATCTGGTGATGCATCGACGTCACACCCCATTAAATGAACAACTTCATTTAAAAACTTGAAGGTTTTGATCCAAAGTAGTAAAACTTGATGTAACTCCTTCCCTTGAACAGGATATTCAAAGTCAACAAGTTTTCAACTTATAGGTTGTTAAGGACAGAGCACTCTGTTTTCAGCTGAATCAAGGCTGAAGTTAATCAGAGGTTAGAGATTGTGTTTTTCCGAGGTTGGGGTCGTATGATACATTTCTGGAAAGCGTTGGAAGATCTTTACAACTCTTCTGTTGAGGTCCAGAGGTGTTTCATCCCTTAACCAATCGAAAAATGCAGTAGAGTTGAAACTGTCCAGAAAACAGGGCAGAGCAAAGACTCTCTGTAGACTCTCTGTAAATTAAGCATAATTTCCTGCATAAAAATCCAAAAATAGAAAATGAGGTAGTTCTGAAAAGCTTATGAGATAGGTTACAACTTTGTAACAGGAAGTTTTGTCAGATTAGGAACAGAAGTAACTGGGATTCTTGGATCAAATCAGTACCTAAGGCAGGGAGGTGCTGTCCAATTGTTTCCAGAAATTCTGTTAACTTTGACATCTCATAACTTTTGAACCAGGACAGATATTAGGCCAAGCAAATACTTTCTGGAAAGCTATTGAAGTTAGCTTTAACTCTGATGTTGTGCTCCAGAATTAGTTTGGCTTTTAACATGGCCTAAATCAGGTTGAAATGGAAACTGGTCAGGACTGTCATGGGAACAGCAGATCAGCGAGCAGCGCAAGACTCAGTTCGCGGTCCAGAAGCTCCAAGGATCCGCGAGCGCGTGGTGGGCCAACTTCTGTGCTTCACAGCCCACCGACCGAGTGATGACCTGGGCGGAGTTCCGGACGGCCTTCAGGGCCTATCATATACCGCCAGGTTTAATGAAGAGGAAGATGCAGGAGTTCTTACACCTGCAACAAGGGAGCCGGAACGCGCTGGAATACTCCAGGGCGTTCAACGATCTCGCGCTTTACGCGTCATATCATGCAGATACTGACGAGAAGCGGCGGGACCACTTTTACCAGGGGCTTAACCCGCTCCTGAAGGACAAGTTGGTGATGTTCAATCGCGGCAGCCTCAACGACATCATTGATGCTGCGATTGTTCAGGAGGACTCCGGCAAGGAGTTAGCGGCGGCGGAGAGGAAGCGAAGCGCGCCGCAGAGCAGCGGAGAAGGAGGCGGTCCTTCTCAGAAGTTTCGGATGGTGAATCGCCCACCATCAGGTCCACGCTGGCAGCCACCACAGCGGTCGATGCCGTTCCGCAGTCGACCGTACTCTTCATCGGCATTCAGGCCGGCACTGCCAGTACCACCGCAAAAACAACAGCAGCAGCGGGCGATGCCGCGTGCGTTTGCACCTCAGCAACGCATGCCGGGCTTTCGTCCCCCGAGCACTACACCGGCAGTGGCCACATGTTACAAGTGTGGTCGTCCAGGACACTTCGCGAGCAGTTGCCCGGAGAGGCAAGGCGGCGGAGTGGCACCACAGTTTCCGGGGAGGAATCAACCCCGGAACCCTACTAATGCGCGGCGGGCAAACCCTAGGCCCGGCACCGTCCACCAGCTCGCCATTGAGGACGTGCCGGAGGGCGAGCCAATCCTTGCGGGTATGTTCCAACTCCACCAGCATCCCGCCATAATATTATTTGATTCAGGCGCCACGCATAGCTTCATTAGCCAAGCTTTCATTGATAAATATAGCTTGCAAATACTACCCACCGATAGTCCTTATGTGATCTGTTCACCGGTTGGGAAAATTTCAGCAAGCATGATGGTCCCAAAAGCGCCATTGTGCTTAGAGGGTAGAGTTTACCCTACGTCTCTCATAATCTTAGAGGGACAAAAGGTCGATGTCATCTTAGAGATGTCGTGGTTAACCCGCCACGGCGCTGTTATAGACACCGTCCTCCAAGTCGTGCACTTGAATTCAGAAGTGCACGAGTCTCACTCGTTATTTCTGGACAGTCCAGAAATAAAACTTCCAAGTGTCTATCAAGCCACAACGATCAGATTGGAAGATATTCCGGTGGTCCGAGAGTTCCCTGATGTATTCCCGGACGATTTGCCGGGGATGCCGCCTGATAGAGAGATGGAGTTCAAGATTGAACTTGCACCGGGAACCATGCCAATATCCCGGAGGCCGTACAAGATGGCGCCCAAGGAATTGGCTGAATTGAAGACTCAGCTCACGGACCTTCTGGAGAAGGGTTTTATTAGGCCGAGCTCCTCGCCATGGGGCTGTTCGGCATTATTTGTCAAGAATAAGGATGAGACGTTGCGGCTTTGCGTGGACTATCATCCATTAAATGCCGTAACCATCAAGAACAAGTACCCGTTGCCTCGGATCGACATGTTGTTTGATCAGTTGGTCGAAGCAAAGATCTTTTCCAAGATGGATTTAAGATCTGGGTACCATCAGATTAAGATAAGGGCTGAGGATATTCCGAAGATGGCTTTCTCGACGAGGTACGGACTTTATGAGTACCTGGTTATGTCCTTCGGCCTCACCAATGCTCCAGCTCACTTCATGTACTTGATGAACTCGGTATTCATGCCGGAGCTGGACAAGTTTGTCGTGGTCTTCATTGATGACATCCTGGTATATTCCAAGTCGGAGGAAGATCACAAGAAACATCTACGTATAGTCTTACAACGGCTGCGGGATCACAAGTTATACGCAAAATTCAGCAAATGCGAGTTTTGGATATTGCAAGTGCCTTTCCTCGGGCATATCATCTCAGCGGAGGGTATCGCTGTGGACCCGAGCAAGATCACTCAAGTGCTAAATTGGAAATCCCCAAGAACTGTTCACGAGGTACGGAGTTTCCTCGGACTCGCGGGATATTATCGGAGGTTCATCCCGAACTTCTCGAAGATTGCCAACCCAATGACAGAGCTGCTGAAGAAGGCTACCAAATATGTTTGGAGTCCAGCATGTGAAGCAGCATTCAAGGCTTTAGTCAAGCACCTGACGTCAGCACCGGTTTTGGCGCAGCCAGACACAACAAAACCGTTCGATGTGTACTGCGATGCATCCGGCATTGGGCTCGGATGTGTGCTGATGCAAGACCGAAGAGTGGTCGCGTATGGGTCACGGCAGCTTAGAAACCATGAGCAAAATTATCCAACTCACGATTTGGAGCTCGCTGCCGTGGTACTTGCACTAAAAAGGTGGAGGCACTACCTACTCGGTAACCTCGTACATTTATATACCGACCACAAAAGCCTCAAGTACATATTCACTTAGAAGGAGCTGAACATGAGGCAACGAAGATGGTTAGAACTGATAAAGGATTATGAGATAGAGATCCATTATCATCCAGGCAAGGCAAACGTAGTGGCAGATGCGCTGAGCCGCAAGTCACACGTCAATAATCTGACCATCACACCGTTGGAAGAGAGCGAACCACCACTACATGTGATTCCACACGGAGCTCTCTACAACCTAGCTTTGATCCCCACCATCCGTGAAGAGATAGCGGCAGCCCAGAAGAATGATAAGGGCATGTCACATTTGCGGAGACGTGTAGACAGTGGGGAGCTGAAATGTTTCTGGAAGGACAGAGACGGCGTCCTATGGTTCAAGGACCGGATCGTCGTACCCCGTAACCCGGAGTTACGGAAGAAAATCTTTGATGAGGCTCACTTATCAAAGTTTTCTATTCACCCCGGCAGCAACAAAATGTATCAAGAACTCAAAAGCAAGTTTTGGTGGACACGGATGAAGCGTGAGACTGCAAAATACGTGTCCGAGTGTGATACATGTCGAAGGGTGAAGGCAGACCACATGCGGAAACCGGGACTGCTGCGACCACTGGGCATTCCTGCCTGGAAGTGGGAGGACGTGAGCATGGACTTCATCGTCGGTTTACCCACCACCTTGCAGAAACATGATTCTGTGTGGGTGATCATCGATCGGCTCACCAAAGTTGCCCATTTCATCCCGGTCAACACCAACTACAACGCCAAGAGGTACGCTGAACTGTACATCTCACGGATCCTATGCTTGTACGGCATACCCCGTACCATCATATCGGATCGGGGCACTTTATTTGTGTCCCGTTTTTGGGAGCAGCTACACGCTGCCTTGGGGACGAAGCTGATCCGTAGTTCAGCCTACCACCCTTAGACGGATGGGCAAACGGAGCGGGTAAATCAAATCTTAGAAGACATGTTACGAGCTTGCGCTATCAACCACGGCAAAAATTGGGATGATCACTTGCCGTTAGCCGAGTTCTCGTACAATAATGGGTACCAAGGCAGCATCAAGATGGCACCTTACGAGGCGCTATACGGGCGGAAATGCCGCACACCACTGAATTGGTGTGAATCTGGCGAAAGGGTGACCTTCGGGATTGACCTCGTCAACAACGCGGAAGAAAAGGTTCGACTGATTCAAGCGAACTAAAAGCCGCTCAATCCCGACAGAAACAGTATGCGGACCGGAGAAGGCGCCCATTACAATTCGAAGTAGGAGATCACGTACACCTACGGGTGTCTCCAATGAAGGGCGTAAACAGATTTGGGGTGAGAGGAAAGTTGGCACCCCGATTCATCGGTCCATTTCAGATTACCGAGAGATGTGGATCAGTGGCATACCGGCTGAAGTTACTAGAAGCACTTTCCGGTGTGCACGACGTCTTTCACGTTTCCCAGCTGAGGAAGTGTCTCAAGCTATCAACTACCGTTCAGCTGGAAGACATTGAAGAACTGCAGCCGGATCTCACCTATCGGGAGGAACCGGTGCAGATTATTGATGAAAAGGCCCGAACCACACGCAACCGTACGTTGTGGTTCTACAAGGTTCTATGGAGTAATCACTCCATGGACGAAGCGACGTGGGAGAGCGAAGAATTCCTTTGCACTAACTACCCCGAATTTTTCACGTCGCATATCCGGTAATTTTCCACCATCCTCTCTCTCATTTTCACCTTATAATCTCGGGACGAGATTCTTTTAAGGGGGGAGGAATGTAAGGGCCTCAGTTTTTGACATACATTTGCAGTGTTCATCACCACACCACACACCTCATGTGAGGAAGGATGATGAACACAAATGAAGAGCATGTAACAATTATCAACATGCTCATTAGAGAACAAACTCACACATTGCCAAAGTGGTATTTCCCACATGTGATATAGATGGGCTGGACATATGAAAACTCCTACACTTTGCTAAGGATGTCCATGCCAAGTTTCACCCAAATTCAAAACCTTCTTGAGGTCATTTTGGGTATAATTAGGAAGAGGGCAGTTTGAAACCATATTCAAATTCAAACTGTTTTTATCCCATGAATTTAAAAGTGGGAGGCATATTCTTACTCAGCACATTTTTGTGAGCCCACACACCAATTTTCACTCCATTTGGAGTTGATCTTGACATGAGCTAAGTGGGACAAATTCAAACTTTATTTGAATTTCAAACTGAACTTGTGCTGAAATTCATTCAAACCAAACCTCATTTGAACTTTGATCAATTCAAATGGCTCATGGGTGAATAATTTGAATTGCCAAGGGTAGTATGGGGTTCACTGTTTACAACAGTGATTAGGAGTAAATTTCAGAGGTTAAAACCCCGGGCGGGACCCACATGTCATAGAGGGAAGAAGGAGAAACTTGCAACCAAAGTCAGAGTCTCGGTGGGAAATTTCACCGAGCAGCTGTCGGCTGTGCCACCGAGCAGCTACCGGCGCCACCAGCTGCTTCCCCCTCCGCGCGCTGGCGCCCAGGGCGGCTTGCTCGCGCCCCCACGCGACCGGCACCGCCTCAGCCGAGCAGGAGTCGGCCGGCTTTATCTTCTCACGGGCAGACCCGAGCAGCGGCATTGTCTCTCGCCGCAGCTCTCTGCTCAATCGGGAAAATCAGCAAAACCATCTCCTCCTTCGTTCCTGAGCTACTAGGCAGCCACCAAGGTCGCACTCCACCTCCCCAACACCAGAAACCCCGAGTTCCGACCTCCTTTGCCCAAGAGCGATCGCCACCGCGGCGACCTAGCCTCAGCCGAGAGTCGGGCGCCCGTGGACAGCGTTCCACAGGCGTTTACACGGTCCAGCAAGAGAGGCAACAGGAGCGCGCGACCACCGTGCTGCTCTCCTCCAAGTTTGGAAGCCAACAGTGAAGAATCCGCAGAGAATTTCCAGTTTTTGCTCCGGCGACCGTAAACCGAGCTTCCGGTACGGTTTCTTTAAATTCTCGCTCTATGATCTTTCGGAGGTCATCAAATCTTGCACATAGACGCTGGACTAGCCGGCGATCAAGTTCTTTTCTGCATCCATAGCGTGAAACTGTCTAGGAGTGACGAATTTCGAGCTCGATCAAGGGCGGTCATAGCGAGCACGATCGGTCACACGGTGCCGACCAACCTGCCGCCATCCCTGAACCCTTTTGACACCTTGTCGAGCTTCCTAGAGGTATGCTGAGGCAGTAAGGCCGTTTGTTCGAGGTGTTGGCGGGTTTAGAAACCACGGTCGACGGTGCCGAACCTCAACCGAGGCCGCGGCACGTCGCCGAGCTATTTCCGGTCACCCCCAGCCCGACCTGACACCACCGACGTGCTCCTCGACGTCGACAACCCCCTGGGGGCGAGTTTCAGACCATGGGAGGTCCGGCAGCGGCGAGCCGGCGAGCCCCGAGTCTGCTCCGGCGAGGTCGGCGGCGCGGGCGCGAGAGAACGGCGGGAGGAAGACGAAGCCGGCTGGCCCACGTGTCAGCGGCTGAAGGATTTAAATCGGGATCGGGTGTGGCCGAGGATCGGCTGTGCTGGTGCGCAAATACCCTGTGAGCTCCGGTGTGCCAGACACCTCCGCGCTCGACACGTGTGGTATCCCCGATGTGCCGGACACCTCCGCGCTCGACATGTGTCCCCGCGGGCCCCCGAGAGTTTAGACTTTTTCCCCGATTTTCAGAATTCTTCCAAATTTCAAATCCTCATAACTTTGGCTAGAAAGTTCCAAATTGAGTGAACCAAATTTTGCTGGATTCAGCTCTCTGAGTACTTTCCAGCAAATCAAGTTTTACTTCATGAAATTCCTTAATTCTCCAGAATTAAATCCTCAAAGTTTAAACTGTTTGGAATTTTAACTGGAGAATCCTTTAGAGGAAAATCCTGAAATTTTGCTGGGGTGTTCACCAAAACATCCCTGAACTACCGTAAAGATTTCATATTCATTTGAGCTCATTTAATCCACCTAATGGTGTGATTGGTGAAACTGTTCCAGAGAAAATAGAAAATGTTCAGAAACATTTTCAGAATTTTCTCTGAAATTGTGTAGCTAGGAACCTTCAAATTAAGTGAGACCAACTCCATTAGAACCCTCTGAAAATCTAGTTTTTAGAAAGTCATAGTTTGTTTCATGAAAATTCCTAGAACACCCTAAGAGTTCCAATTAAGGTCAAGGACATAATTAATTGTGGAGGGCTCAAATGAGCTTTGCTGCAACTAAAACTTGACCAAGTCTCTGTTTAGGTTGTAACCAAGCCACAGTAAAAGTTTCACAGTCATTAGGTCTGTCTGGCAAGGGTTATAGGCTTCACAAGTTCAAAACTTAATACAAATACATTTAAATTGATACATATATTGCTCTTATCATGTAGTCGCTAAGGTCAAAAAGGAAGCCGAAGTCCTAGACTTCGTTACTCCGGAGGAACAGCTACCCTACGACCAAGAGCAGCAAGGCAAGCTCCGGTTTGCATTAAGCTTTTTATAAAATTTTTATTGTTTTGAGCACATACTTGTTTACTGTATTCTTTGCATTAGAGTCTTGTTTGGAAGCCCCACTGCATAGCCAAGAGAACCATGGGTTGGGTTTAGGATTGAAAACCTCGTTAGCCACTGCATTGCTAAGATAGAGTAGGATTAGATACAAGTCGAGTAGTTGGAACTACTCGCGAGCATAGGCTAGAGGCACTCGACTCGGGTAGTGTTAGCACATGAAACACATGGCAAGAAAATGAGACCAAGCGGAGAGTAAGGGCAGCAGGACTTTGGGGCCTGTGTGCTGTAGCTCCGCTTGTGTCGATTGAGGACCGAGCCGTGTGCGGGCCTGTTGAACAAGCTAGAACAGTACCGAAGACCTACCGGCTATATGGGAACCGGGAAACTGATGTAACTCGGGTAGCTGGGTGTTGAGGCATAGCTGGTCGTTCAGAGGGTAGGTTGAGAGCTCGAGGTGTAAATCGGCTGGCGGCACTGAGATGTGCGTGCAGAGACCTCTTGCTCGGGACGATTGGACCGGTTCAACATTTGGCTAACGGGTGAAAGGTAGTCGCGTACGGCGTCTGTGATGGTTGTTGTAGGCAACATCGAGTACGGGCGTACGTGACGGGTTGTTCGGGTAACCCTGCAGGTGTAAATCGATTATAATCGCCGTCCCTCGCGGTCAGTGAGTACCACTTGTTCACTGTACCGTGACGTAGAAAGAACAGGCTAGTCACATGTTAAAATGTTGCTGATTGAAAGATGGACATTGATTGTTAATGATACGCTGTAGCTTAGAGCTAACTAAAGTTCGTTTCAACTTTGGGCAAAGTACATGAGAGAAATGCGTTTCTTGTTTGATTGCGGCTCTCTCATGTGCCTTAGCGTAAGGTTCTCCACAACCTGCTGCTAAAACTTGAAAGTAAGGTTCTACTAATTAGGCGAGTCCTTGCAACTGATTTTTACCTCATGTAACCCATTACCCTCATGTAGAAGTTCCATGTTTAGGTGAGACGGGTCAGACTTGCTGAGCCTTCGTGCTCACTGCTTGTGTTTGAATCTTTTGCAGGGTTCTATGAGGAAGGGACTCCCGAAGAGGAGACGGAACCCTAGGAGGGGAACCCCGTCGAGTGGGAGTCGTGCACGCCGCAGAGTTAGTGTGCGTGTGTGCTAGCAAGGACACGTTCGAGGGCTGAACGTGCACTTGATGCTTAGTCTATGCCCGCGAGTGTAGACTGAACTTATTTTGATGTAAACATGTTCATAACTTGTTTATGTAATAAAATTTCCGCTTCCGCTTTGTACCTTTGACGTGTGTTATACGGTGCTGTGCAACGCAGCACCCCTCAGCGTGATCCTGGCTCGACAGGACCTTGGGGTCGTGTCAGCAATATGGCCTAGGAAAGATATTTCCTTTAGCCAAAATTGACACTTGTTGAGCTTGGCATACAATTGATGCTCACGCAACTTCTGCAGGGTCAATCTCAGATGTTCTTCATGCTCCTCCTCACTTTTTGAATACACCATAATGTCATCGATGAAAACCACGACAAACTTGTCCAAATATTCCATGAAAACCTTGTTCATAAGGTACATGAAGTATGCGGGTGCATTTGTTAACCCAAAAGACATGACGGTCTATTCATATGAACCATATTGTGTCCGAAAGGCTGTCTTGGGTATATCGGAGGGCTTAATCTTCAGCTGGATGTATCCCGACCGAAGATCAATCTTGGAGAATACTTGGGCTCCTTTCATTTGATCGAACAGGTCCTCTATACGGGGCAGAGGGTATTTATTCTTGATTGTCACCTCGTTGAGAGACCTGTAGTCCACGCACATTCTTTGGGTTCCATCCTTCTTGTCCACGAAGAGTACCGGAGCTCCCCATGGTGACGAGCTTGGAAGGATAAAACCCTTCTCCAACTGTTCTTGAATTTGCTTCTTGAGTTCAACTAGCTCGTTGACGGGCATCCTATATGGTCTCTTAGCTATAGGTGCAGTTCCGGGTACCAAATCTATGGCAAACTCGATGTCCCGGTCAGGTGGCATTCCTGGAAGCTCTTTCGGGAACACGTCCGAAAATTCCTGAACCACTGGAATGCTATCCAATGTTGTTCCTTCGACGTGGTTCAAATTTGCCCGTTCGGTTGTTTGCTGGGCTGACTCAAACTCTACACGAATACCGTGTTCGTTTGTCAACTGCACGCTCCTTTCAGCACATAGGATTACTCCATTGTGCTTGCTTAACCAATCCATTCCAAGTATGATGTCAATCCCGTGGGAGTCCAAGACAATAAGGTTGGCAAGGAAGTCTACCCCCTTATTTTAAGGCTTACTTTAGGACATACTATATTAGTCCTCATTTCTCCTCCGGGAGAATTAACTAACATAGCACATTCTAAGTGGGATACGGGTAGATGATGTTTGGCAACATATTTAGATGATATGAAGGAATGCGATGCTCTGGAATCAAATAAGATGGTGGCTGGGTTGGAGTTGGCAAGGAACATACCAATTGCGACGTCCTCAGCCTGTTGTGCTTCCTTAGTAGTGACATGGTTTACGTGGCCACGAGCATAGTTCTGCGGTCCACGGTTCCCTTGGTTGTCCCCTCCGTTTGGTCGCTGGTTCTGCTTAGGCACGTTACATTGCTGTCCAGGGCCTCTCCTCGGGCACTGGTTAGCGAAGTGACCTACTTCCCCGCATGCAAAGCATGCCCTGTTGCCTACGGCAGCAGGTACGTTGGGGCGGGGGTTTTGAACAGGAGCCCCATTGTTAGGTCGGGGTGCTGGAGAAATGGGCACACGAGGTGCCGGTGCAACGAATTGTTGCTGTGGTGGCTGACCAGGGCGGTACGCAGGAGTGGTCGATCCATACTGCGGGGCAGGGGGCATGTACCTAGGTCGTACGTTGCTCCCTTGGGGCTGGTATGGCATCTTCCTCTTGCACTCTCGCTCGATCTCTCGGATCTTGTTTTCAACCACAATAGCCTTGTCAACCAACTTCTGGAAGCTTACGTAGTCATTGTTGAGGAGCTCAACCTGGATCTCATTGTTCAACCCTCTCATGAACAGGTACTGCTTCCTCTGGTCTGAGTTGACATCTTCGGGGGCGTACCAGGACAGTTGTATGAATTTGTTGAGATACTCGTTCACACTCTTCTGTCCTTGGCGGAGTCCTTCAAACTCCTGCCTCTTGAGCATCATTACACCAGCAGGGATGTAGTGAGAGCTAAAACTTTCCTTGAACTCAGTCCAAGTGATTGTCTCCGGGTTGGCATGGGCGTTGCTCAAGGCATCCCACCAGTCAGCAGCGGCTCCCGTAAGTTGGTGCGATGCGAAGAGAACCTTCTCTCGGTCGTTGCACTGAACAATGGCGAGCTTCTTCTCCATGGATTTCAACCAGTCATCGGCCTCCATGGGATCGCTTGCTTGAGCAAAGGTGGGTGGTTGAGTCCTCATGAACTCTCCCAACCTGTTATGAGCCGGCGGTGGTGGTGGCGGTGGTGCCGGAACGGGGTTTTGGTTGGCCTGCAACTGACCCAAAGTTTGGATCATGGTTTGCATAAGCTGGTTTTGCATGGCCATCAACCTTTCCAGATGGTTTTCACCAGCTCCGGGGTTAGCAGGAACTTCCTTGTGGTCATCCTCCTGGACGTTCCTTCGGCTGGCGTTTCCTCTCACCATCTGTGAGAGAGAACGAAATAGAATAGAAGGTTAGAAGGTTAGGTAGGTCCCTTCAACTATATGCATCAAGGTGAGTTGGACTATATATATTAGCCCATATGAGGATGTGATCAAATGCCGAAGCATTTCACACCTCTTTCTTCTTACGTATGGACAACGTTTTTGAGACGTCCCACAATTCACACTAAGCACACAATCACAAATAATCATCACCAGGGCCCACACAACTCCTATTCAAGGATGGTTTCCTATGTCAAGGTGGGTTTTAAAGGCCAATCTAAGCTATTCACCTTAGGACGCTTGCGACTCCTACTTAGGGGTGTAACTTTCTTGTTGACCTGTGGCTCTAGTATCAATCTAAGGTTTCTATCTAGGCGTGTAACCTACTGTCAACCCGTGGCTCTGATACCAGTCTGTGACACCCTCAATTCTGTGGGAAAACCACGGAACTGAGAACTAATGCATATGTGTGCTCAGGATGTTCATCACACATACACATACGTTCCACAAACTGAATTCAGATTATATATTACCATGAATAACAGAGTTTATTACAATATCTCATGAGTCTTGGACTCATGCTCACAGTGGGAGTCTTATTTCTATGCGGAAGCAAAAACTAATGCGGAAGCAAAACTAAGCAGTAGTGGCTCCATCTCTACTCCCTCCACAGGCAAGGTTGAGAACAGATCACACGCCATAATGCTCCACTTGATCTTCATAGTAGCCTTCTCTTGCTGTTGATGATGGAATAATAATGCAGGTTTGAGTACAATGATGTACTCAGCAAGTGCGGGAAAACACATGATATGCATCTCATAAACAAGGTAGGTATAAAAGGCTTATTTGCAGAAAAGCAGATTTGTAAAACCATGATAAAACAGCAACTTAACTTTAGATGTAATCCCAGCATGTATTAAATTACCAACATACCTTCATCACTTCCCGTGTTCCATCCGAACATTAACCAATCCTTTATTCATACTCACGAATACCTCCTCGTATTCGCTACCATCTCACCTCGTAAAACAACCTCGTCTCACACCGAGACCAATCTCATGTCATGTCCCAACAGTCATGCAACCATCTCATCACCCAGACTCAACAGTCCCAAATCAAACCATATCCAAACCAATAATCATAACCAAGAACCTTCCCTATAACCATCCCAATAACCATCCACTAATCATGGCAGTTTAGCCAGGTGCTCGTGACCGTAAGCTCGGCTATCATGATAGTTTTAGACTCTGTAGAGTTTGCACCTCTTTACCCACAAGTTTGTGATTTCGTCACCCGTCGGCGACTGCAGAACCTCCATTATACCAGTACACAACCGTCGGTGTATGGTCAAGAGATCACAAAATAGCCTTTACAAAGGGGTTACTAGATGTATGGACTCACTAAGGTTTCACTGGCAGGCTAGAATCTCCAATTCTCCCACCCACGGGCCCCCTCTTGTGCCATGCAGTTCCCAGGGCAGTCCTCACTCGACTCCCATTCTCCGCGCCTTCCACAGTCCATAACACTCTAGCAACTTACCTAATTACTCAGCTAAGCCGCACCCATACTTGGCCTTGTGGTGGCACTATTATCCTGGCATGTGCATGCATGAACTGGTCCTTAGATCTACGGCAGGTAAAACCACCATCTCATGCTACCTCATTCACAAACCCAAGCTTGCCTAGATCTCCCTCCGATCCATATTCATTAACCTCATCAGTTACTTATTATCAGTATGAGTGCAGTTAGCTAGACACATCTATCTCGCTTCCCAATCCCACCGACTCAGCGAAGCATAAAGCAAAAACCATACCCGACTCATAAACTTCCCGGGCGACAAGGGTGGTTTAGTCAAAACTAGTAAACTCCCATAAAAGGGCTTCCCATCACATTTGACTCAGTACGCACACTTTTTTGCAAAACAAAACAGTGTTACCCAAAACATAGGATCAATATGGTCAAGGAGCACTTGCCTTGTTCTTGCGGTTCCGGTTGTTCTTGATTCTCAAAACCTGGTTGCTGCAGTTCGTCGTAGACAGCTCCCTGAGCTTGTCCTGCTAGGTAGGATCACGTGCATACTGGATTCACAGCAATCAATATTTATGCACAAACCTTAAACTAGATGCGATGATGCATATGCATGCTATCTCATGATTAGTTTTATTAAATTGATCTGTACGTGTTCTTGCATGGCCTTGTATGGATAGAGGTGTTCGGATCAAAGGTGGACGTGGCGATGATCTTGTCTTTAGGTCAAACTGATCATCAAGTGATCTGCCCACGAGAAGGCTTCTGTTCGAAAGGAATTGAAGAACAGATGCAAAGAGATGAACACAATGATATTGAAGTCCTACCTCACGTTCTTCTTGACTTCGAGGTCCTCCTCAGACCGCTTGGTTCTTCTCCGATGATCTCCCTTGTTGCGCTTCGGCGATGGTTTGCTCGGCGAGTTAGGGCTAGGGCTCTAAGTCGTCGGCTCAGGAGTTGAAAGAGAAGTTTGTGGTTTCGGCCAGAGGTTTTGGGTTCTATTTATAATCGAGAAGAGAAGAGTCCTAATCCGATTGTACCCCGAATAAGAGTTTCATTCAGATCTTTGTTGGATTCTAACGTCTTATCTTTAGTAACATCGTGGAATTTAGATCGGTTTCTGTTGCGTACCGGTATCTTTACGCGTAAAAACCGCTCTAGAACTCATTTCCTCCGCGATGATGAGCTCCGGAGGCTCCACGTGTCCTTCCGGGGCCTGGTATCTCCTCTTCCGCAGAGACGAGCTCCGGTTGTGCCACGTGTCACAAGCGAGACCTCCCCCTTCTTTGGAGGTGAGCTCCGCGCATGCCACGTGTTGGCGCCGGTCTTCCCTCTCTTCCTTCCTCAGGAACATGCCCGAGGTCGACACGTGTCCAGCAACGACAGACCTCCCGGAGATAAGCTCTGGTGGCGACACGTGTTCGATAGATCCGGACTTCTCAGAGATGAGCTCCGAGATCGACACGTGTCCCGCGCGACTGGTCCTCTGATTTTCGCGAGGACTAGCTCCGAGGATGACACGTGTCTTACGGAAATGCCTTTCCTTCTTCTGCAGAGGCTAGCTCCGTGGGCAACACGTGTCCCACAGGATCGGACCTCTCCCCTTTGTGGAGACGAGCCCCGAACCTGCCACGTAGCTCTTTCAGCGGCGGACCTCTCCCCACCTCGCAGGGACGAGCTCCGAGCACGCCACGTGGCCAGCGGCAGCGGTAAGTTGTCTTCGGCGCTCTCGGAGGGCTTTATTGGCTATTCTTTTGATAATTCTCTCTGTTCCTATTTTTCATTAGAATGTTTCCTCTTCATAGAACGTGAACATATGCTGACACCCGAGGCGAGGGTGTCACAAGTGGCTTGGTGAAGATGTCGGCTAATTATTTTTTGGTTCTAACATGTGAAATAACAATATCCCCCTTTATTGAGTGATCTCTCAGGAAGCGTGCCGGATGTCAATGTGTTTGATCCTAGAGTGTTCAACAGGGTTATGGGCAATCTTAATAGCACACTCATTGTCGTGTAGGAGTGGAATATGGTTCATATTGAGATCATAGTCCCTTAGAGTTTGTCGTGCACAACAACTTTCGGCTGTGACATACTCCGCTTCGGCTGTGGATAGGGCAATAGAATTTGTTTCTTGGACGACCATGATACTAGGGACCTGCCCAATAATTAGCAAGTACCGGAGGTACTTTTCCTATCTACTTTGCATCCGGCATAATCAGCATCGGAGTATCCGATGAGATTGAACTTAGACCCCTTAGGATACCACAACCCTAGGTTAGGTGTATGAACTAAATAGCGCAAGATTCTCTTTACAGCTGTTAAATAACATTCTTTAGGAGCGGCTTCAAACCTTGCACACATGCATACACTCAACATAATATTAGGCCTAGATGCACAAAGGTAAAGAAAGGATCCAATCATGGAACGATACACCTTTTGATCCACGCTAGGGCTGTCTTGGTTGAGGTAGAGGTGTCTGTTTGTCTCCATTGGCATTTCGATGGGCTTGGCCTTCTCCATGTCAAACTTCTTAAGTATGTCTTGAATGTACTTGGTTAGACATAAAGGTGTCTTCCTTGAGTTTTTTCACTTGGAACCCTAGGAAGAACTTCAACTCTCCCATCATTGACATCTCAAACCTCTCCGTCATGATTTTGCTAAATTCCTCACAAAATGATTGATTAGTAGACCCAAATATTATGCCGTGGACATAAATTTGGCATACAGATAGGTCATCATCAAAGTTTTTAGGAAAAGTGTATAGTCGGCCTTTCCTATACTAAAACCATTGTCAATGAGGAAATCTCTAAGACACTCATACCAAGCCCTAGGAGCTTGTTTGAGGGCGTAGAGAGCTTTGTGAAGCTTAAAAGCATTGTTAGGATACCTATCATCCTCAAAACCAGGTGGTTGCTCCACATACACCTCCTTGATTGGTCCGTTGAGAAAGACGCTTTTCACGTCCATTTGATATAGCTTGAAATCATTGTGAGTAGCGCTGGCTAATAATATATGAATTAATTCAAGTCTAGCTACGGGAGCAAAGGTTTTGTCGAAGTCCAAACCTTCGACTTGTGAGTATCCCTTGGCCACAAGTCTAGCTTTATTTCTTGTCACTACTCCATGCCCATCTTGTCTGTTGTGAAAGACACATTTGGTGCCTACTACGTTTGCATTTGGTCTTTTCACAAGCTCCCACACTTTGTTTCTTTTGAAGTTGTTGAGCTCCTATTTCATCGCCATCACCCAATCCAGGTCTCGTAGGGCATCTTCAACCGTGAAAGGCTCCAAAAAAGATACAAAGGAGTAGTGAGCACAAAAGTTAGCCATACGAGAGTGAGTCATTACACCCTTGGAGATGTCTCCAAGTATGTTGTCCACGGGATGATCCCGTTGAACACATTGATGGACTCTAGGGTGTGGCACACATGGCCTTGAGTCAACTTCTTCTTCCTCTTTATCTCCCCCTATATCGCTGCCACCATCTTGACCTTTGATATCTTGAATGTGGTGAACTTGATCTTGTTCTTGATGTAGGGGATCTTGTGCTTGATCTTGTGTTTGGGTCACTTCTTGTGATAAGGATGGGTCACTTTGGTCTTGTTGCTCTTGTGGTCGTACGTCACCAAGTGCCATCCTTCTTAACGCCATAAATGGTGCCTCTTCTTCATCTAGCGCACATTGATCAACTTGCTCCCTTTGAAAGCCATTAGTTTCATCAAACACCACGTCAAGTGCGATTTCAACACAACAGGAGGTTTTGTTGAATACACGATAGGCGTAGGTGTTTCAATCATAGCCAAGCAAGAAACCTTCATCGGATTTCGAGGCAAACTTTGAAATTCGAGGCTTCTTGTTAAGAATATGACACTTGCTACCAAAGACTCTAAAGTAGAAGATATTTGGTTTCTTACCTGTTAGGAGTTCGTAGGGAGTCTTTTTCAAGTGACGACGGAGGTAGAGATGGTTTGTGTCATGGGAAGCGGTGTTGATCGCTTCCGTCCAAAACCGATCAGATGTCTTGTACTCATCAAGCATTGTTCTTGACATCTCTATTAGAGTTCGATTCTTCCTTTCGTCCACCCAATTTTGCTCGGGTGTGTAGAGTGCCGAAAAATCATGCTTGATGCCCTCCTCGTCCAAGTACTCTTCTACTTGGGTGTTCTTGAATTTGGTGCCATTGTCACTTCTTATCTTCTTGATTCCCAAAGAGAACTCATTTTGAGCTCTCCTAAAGAAACTCTTAAGGACACCTTGAGTTTCACTCTTATCATGGAAGAAAAATACCCAAGTGAAGCGAGAAAAATCATCGACAATGACTAAACCATATTTATTACCGCCAATGCTTATGTAAGCAATAGGACCGAAAAGGTCCATGTGAAGCATCTCCAGCGGTTTCGTTTTCGTCATCACATTCTTGGCGGGATGAGCTGCTCCAACTTGTTTCTCAGCTTGGCATGCGCTACAAGGCCTATCTTTCTCAAAAACAACATTCTTAAGACCTCGGACGTGATTGCCTTTTAAAAGTTTTTGAAGATTTCTCATACCAACATGGGTTAGCCTACAGTGCCACAGCCATCCCATGTTGGTCTTTGCCATCAAACATGTGTCGAGTTGAGTTTTATCCGTGGAGAAGTCCACGAGATAAATCTTTCCCTAGAGCACACCTTTGAAGGCAATTGAGTTATCAACTCTTCTAGTGACAATCACGCCTTCGTTAGTGAATAAGCATTTATAACCTTTTGCACATAATTGGGATATGGATAAAAGATTATAATCTAGTGACTCAACATGCATAGCATGAGAAATAGTGTGTTGTGGAGAAATGGAGATTTTACCCATACCTAGTACTCTCCCTTGGCTATTATCGCCAAAATAGATACCTTGACTTGTATCATTGGTTTCTTCATACTCCACAAACATCTTTCTCTCTCCGATCATGTGGTTGGTGCATCCACTATCTAGCACCCACTTTGTATCGCTGGAGGAGTAAGCCTACAAGACAAGTTTAGGCTTTGGTTTTAGGTACCCAAGCTTGGTTGGGTCCATTGAGGTTAGTGACAAGAGTTTTGGGTACCCATACACAAGGCTTTGGGCCCTTGCGGAGTTGGCCCAACATATTTTGCATAGACATACCCAAATTTGCTTCTCATAGTACATAAGATGCATCAAAAACATGAAACATAGTTAGGTTAGTATTCTTATCAATTTTAGCATCTTTAGCATATTTATCAAATTTTATCATTTCAAGAGAGGTAGAAGCATGACACTCATTCATAGTTTTGTATGATCCTTCCTTGACAAAAGCAATATACATCTTGTTATTTTTGGGAATTTTTGCATTTTGCTTTACTTCCCTTGAATAGCCAAGGCCATATTTGATCAAGCGAGACCTTGCAATGGAGTATGCACTACGTGCATACTTGATCTTCACCTTGTCAAAGATTCCACCCTTAGTTGTACTCTTGCTCTTTGCCATATTAAGCTCATTTTTTAAATTAGGTACAAGTTTTGCACATTTATAGATTTTAGTGTTTGACTCTACATTAGACAAGTTTGATCTTGTTGAGGCGGAAGAGATAACACTTGACTTGAGGGTTGCAAATTGTGCCTCAAGATTCTTGTGAGCTTTGTTAAAACTCACAAGCTCACCTTGGAGCACAACATTCGAACTCTTGAGAGATGAATAGGTCTCCTTGCATTCCGCAAATTCAAGTTCAAGTGCCATGTTCTGCTCCTTCTCAAGCTCGAGGAGCTTCTCAAGGTCAAGATTCTTTTGCTTCTCTTTGATAAGCAAGTCATCTTGTCTCTCAAGAAGTTCCTCCTTATCTAAAATTTCATTGGAGAGCTTTTTCATTTTCATTAGGGCACTTTTACTCAATCCTTCAAACACATTCATTTCACTATTACTATCAAAATCTTCATCTTTAATGGAACTCAGGTACCTTCTGCTTTCCCTCCTTTGCCATGAGACATGTGTGGCTTGAGCTCTTCCACTCTCCCTTGTTTGGCAAGAGAGTCTTCTTCATTGTTGGCTTCTTGATGGTGATGGTTACCACTTCCGCCTCATCATCGGAGGAGGATTCATCATTGGAATCCCACTCCTTGCCAACGTGAGCGTGCCCATGTGCCTTCTTCTTCTTGAACATCCTCTTCTCTTGAGGTTTTTCATCCTTGTTCTTCTTCTTCTTGTCTTCTTCCTTTTCGTATGGGCAATTAACGATGTAATGCCCATACTCGCCGCAATTGTAGCAAGCTCTCTTAGTTCTTGACTTTCTCTTGTCCTTGCTCCTGCTCTCATAGTTTAGCCCTTTTATTTTCTTCATCATTATCTTAAATCTCTTGATGAATAAGGCCAACTCCTCATCATCCAAATCGGTGCTTTATTTTTCACTTTCTTCATCATCGCTCGAAGCTTGTATCTCTTTAATTATGGGACTTGGATGATGCTTTGAGAGCAATGCCCTTATTCTTGGGGGATGTAACCTTATCCAGGTCGTTGACGTGGCATGCTTCAATCTCCACTATCTCGTGGTTGATGATTCTACCAAGCAGCTCATCCGGAGTCATTTCGTGGAAGTTTGGACTTTCATGGATGAGGGTGCAAAGTGTCACATTGTGAGGCATGAAGGCTCCTATCATCCTTTTGACAACTTCATGATCCGTCCACTTCTTGTAACCGTACGCTCGACTCTTATTGATGAGAGTCTTGAGTAGGTTGTACATCTCTTGGGGCGGTCTTGCCATCTTCCATGGCAAATCTTCCAAGCTCCCCCTCAATCATCTCAATCTTTGCTTCCCGAATGGAGCGGTTGCCTTCATGTGCAATTTTTAGCGTGTCCCAGATTTCTTTGGCTTGCTCCAACCCATCCACCTTGTTGAATTCTTCTTGGCTCAAGGAAGAGTTGAGCACGACCGCCGCTTGAGCATTTCGGTGGATAAGTTGTTCTTGCTCCGGGATAAGCTCTTCATCATCCACGGGGATATCTACACCTGTACAAACAATGTGCCAAAGTGTAGGATTGAGAGAAATAAGGTGTAATTTCATGTTGTGTTCCCACATAGTATAGTTGGTGCCATCAAAATGTTGAGGTTTTCCCAAAGGAATAGACAAATAATCTTTAGGCGCTCATAATTGAAAGGATATCGCGTGTAGTCCTCTTCGGGCTTCTTTAGTTTTTTTCTTTCTCAAGTCTCCTCTTCTTTCTTGATTCGTCTTTTGCTTTTAAAGAAGATCTGCAAGGCGCTTCACTTCTTCATCTTCATCATCGGTCTCAAAATCGAAGGAAGGGGACCTTGGCTTGTCCTTTCTTGAGTTCATGGTCTTGTGGGGCGAGAACTTGAGTCCTTCACCGCCGTGAGCATTGTTCTCGCCGGTGTTGTCGACGATTGGTATCTCCTTCTTGTCGTTTTCCCCCATCTCCTCTCCAAGCGGTTAAGCTTTTAGGAGAGTTAGGCTCTGATACCAATTGAAAGTTGCCTAGAGGGGGTGGATAGACGGAAAATCTGAAATTCGTCTTAACAAAAATTGATTAGTTCACATAGTGCGGACTAGTCCGGTCTTGGGGTGGACTAGTCCAGTCACAAGGAAATTTAACTCAAAAGTGAGGATCCTCAGAAGTTTTGCTGATCTATTTGATGAGTAATGAAGTACTATAGTCCATCAATTTAGTGGTGAGATTGATCAGGAAAATAACTGACTAGAACTAGGTGCATCGCAAGACTTAAGTAATAAATGTGAAGAACTTTAAAATGATCTAGCAAGAAACGAGAGGCAAACCGAAATATGCAGAGCACATGGTTTACCCCGTGGTTTAGCTTCACCAAGAAGACTACATCCACATTGAGCAGTCCACAAAGGACCAAGTTGCTCTCAACCCTATCCTCACCAAGCCACCACAAATGTTGGCTTGTTCTTCCACTAGATCACAAAGACTTCACAACAATTCATGGAGCGACTCACAAATTGAGGCTCTCAAAAGATTTCAGCTCAAAGAACTTACAAATCAGCACACTCAACAACTCAACTACTAAGTCAGTGTGAGAGAATCAACCAAGAGCTCAATACTAATCACCCCATTTTTCTCCTCTTCCCAAAACTCACAAACCCTCAAGAATCACTCTTAGGGCTCAAAGAATTGAAGAGAAGGGGCTAGGAAAGCTCTAGGAAGACTATGTCGGCACTAGAGATCCAGAGGATACCTTAGAGGCCCTGGGATCCTCTTTTTATAGAGATCCCGGTAACTAGCTGTTGCCACCAGAAAAAGTCCGGGGCTAGAGCTTCTATCTCCATAGCTGCCAGTAAAATGCCCATACGAAGCCAATTTCTTAGATTAGAGATATAGACCCCCCCTTCAAAAAAAAGGCGGCATGTGGGACTAGTGATGTCACACTTCACCAACCAAACGGTCATTGGTGATGTCACACTGCACCAACTAAACGTTCACCCGCCCCCTTTTGAATTCAAACAGCCACAACACCACGGACTAGTCTGTTCAATAACGAACTAGTCCGATCTCACACAAAAACAACTATTCTGGTTGAGAACGGACAAGTCTGGTCCACCGGACTAGTCCGGCCTCAAAGGGAGGACAAGTTCGGCCATCCAGGACTTAGTCCCCACAGCCATTCCAAGTTTCAGACAGACCAGTCTGACTCACAATAGACTAGTCTGATCTCAAACAGAAACTCTTGTTTTGGTTAGAAATGGACTAGTCTGACAGAGCGGACTAGTCCGGTCCCCAAGGGTGGACCAGTCCGGTCCTTCAAAACTTAGTTCCTAAAGGACTCAGACACACTCACCACGGACTAGTCCATCCCCAAACGGGCAAGTCTGAACTTACTCAGAAACTCTTGGTCCGTCTAACATCGGATTAGTCCAATGTGACCGGACTGGTCCAGCCTTCCAGCCCGAACAAGTTCAGCCTTGTTCTAGAGATATCTCAACTCTTCTTTGCACCTAGCCTAAACTTGGACTAAAAGCTCTTAGATAATTCTCAACACTTTGGACCTATGAACACACTCATACTAAAAGACTAAACTCAACGCAAGAGAATTTAAACCCTAAATTCTATTCTTCGCGTATTTTTGCCTTTTTCTCCTCTTTTCCCTTTTTGAGTGCATCCATTTCCGTCGATCTTGTAATCACCTGTTATTACACTTGTAATGCTCATTAGTCCGTTAAGTGTTGTCATCAATCATCAAAATCCACGAGGATTTAGCGTATATGCACTTTCAATCTCCCCCTTTTTGGTGATTTGATGACAACACATTGAGGTTTTTGACAAAAATATAAATGAGATGGTTTTCATAACACACAAGTGTATAAAGAGCTCCCCCTAAGCGTGTACATGAATAATATGCAATAAAGGTAATACACAAGAAAGGATTCTATGGGAGATTTATACAGTTGAGTGTTATGGTGGGGTGCCTACGTGTGATGCAAGTGTTAAGATGTGATAAGTAGGAGTTAAACATGCATATTAATAGAAATTAAGAATCATCACACATATGGAACAATAACGTAATTCAAATTAGAGTCCTATGTAATAGGATCAACATAGGGTAACATAATATTACAACCCAAATATGAAAATGTAACATCGTTACAAGTTTTTCAAAATAACATTGCATAGTCCATTGTACTCCCCCTCAATCTCTCCACCTTCGACATCAAGACACCAACAAGGGAAAAGACTACGGGAGAAGAAAGGAGAGAGCCTAAGTCTACTCATCGTCACTCTCCTCACCATGATCTTCATCGCTTTGGGTTGCTTCTTCATCTTCCTCTCCATATTCATCGTCTTGCTCTTCCTCTTCTTCATCTTCGGCGGGAGCAGCATTAGAAGGGACACCCCCACCACCAAGGAGAGCAGCCTCTGCCTCCGTGAGATCAGGGAAAGGTGTCAACTCCTCGTCATCGGAAGCTTCTGGGGACATAGCAATGTTCGCCTTTTCACAAAGCTTCTTGAGGTATTTTCCATGCCTCCTAGCCATCTTCTGAGTTTTGGTTTCAACCTTGCGGCAAGAGATGAAGATAGTCTTCAAGAATTTGAGGATATCACTTCAAGAATCGTCGGAGTTGGAAGAGGCAGGAGCTGGTGGAGGACGAGACACATTGGGGGCACCCCTCCTAGGAGCTCCGCCAATCTTTGGCACGATAGGAGGAATTTGAGGGTGAAGGGATCTATGCTTGACATGCTTCACAAATTCCAATCCCGACACCTTCTCAATGAGGCGCATAATGAATGGAGAATATTCACACGGGTCGGTTGGGAGTGTGGCATATGTTGAAGATGTCATTGTAGATGTAGTCAAACACGTTGAATTTCTCATCTTCATAGATTAGCTTCAGCAGGTGGCGGAGGTGGTCTTGGATCATCCCCGCATCCCCGTCTTTAGATGCTAAAGTCTTTCTTAAGATCTGGTTTAGCACACTAAAGAATGGATGGAGGATCTTGGTTGTGGGGGGATTGTAAAAGCCAACCTCGTTCATGAATTACATCTCCCCCAAATCTATTGCCGTGAGGTTGTGTAAGGTCAACTCATGGCTCAGGAACTCCTCAAGACCGAGAATCCGTGCAAACTCAACATATAGGACGGAGTATTGGACTCCATCTGTCATCCATGAGATCTCCCTATCTCCAAAAGTGGAGAAGTAGCATGTGGTGTAAAACTGAGCCACCACCTCTGTGTTCCAGTCATATTGAAAGGTAAGAAGTTCCTTGAGACCATGATGCTCAGTTGCTTGTACAATTGCGTTGAAGGCTTGATGATTTTTCTTCTCCATATAGGGCCAATCGACCCACTGAGCATCAGCAACCAGCGTCTTCATCCTCAAGTAGACAAGGCGATATTAGTCGCAATGGAAATCACAACAGAAGCGATGATCCGGTGTGGCCTTCTCATACTTGTAGGGGTCCTTTTCCCTAAGTCTCCTCGCCTTTTCAGAGCCTTTCTCGTGGAAGATCTTGCTCGAGAGCTCCGGTTGCCGATTGGAGTTATTCATGGGAGGTGTCATGACCAAGGGCCCAATGGGGCCTTGTGTGGGAGCACTTGACCCCACGGGACGGTATCGAATGACTAGTTTCCTGCTGCCAAGTGCCATTCTCCTTGGTGTGGTCCTTTTGGCTGGCACCTTCTTGACTGGGGCCTTGCCTTTCCCCTTGACTGTCTCTCCTTCATTCATGGGTCCTTTTCCTTTGTTGGTTGCTTGTGCCCTTTTCTTTTCTCCCACGGAGACAAGCCTCTTCCTTTGGATAAATTGCTCTTCTTCAACTTGAGCTTGAGTTGCCTCTCTCTCGTGTCGCTTTTTGGTTCTAGCTTCACGACGAGCCAGCTCTTGCACAATTGTTGCGTCTTCTTCTTCCCGACGTCGGTAAAGCTCTTGTCGAGCCGCTTCTCGCTCCGGCTCGGAGAGGGGTGGAGAGTTGCCGTGTTGAGACATGCTGGAGGAACAATTAAGCGAAGGTATGAGTTTTGGACAGAAGATTATCGCGATAGAGGTGCAGTAAAAACACTAAGTTAGGGATTAATTCTAGGTTTGATCGGACATGTCCGGTTAGGAACCGGCTTGTCCTTGCTTGAGTCCACGGTCTTGTGGGGCGAGAACTTGATTCCTTCACCTCCGTGAGCACTGTTCTCGCCGGTGCCAGTGTTGTCGACGATTGGTATCTCCTTCTTGTCGTTTTCCCCCATCTCCTCTCCAAGCGGTTAAGCTTTTAGGAGAGTTAGGCTTTGATACCAATTGAAAGTTGCCTAGAGGGGGTGAATAGACGGAAAATCTGAAATTTGTCTTAATAAAAACTGATTAGTTCATAAAGTGCGGGCTAGTTCGGTCTTGGGGTGGACTAGTCCAGTCACAAGGAAATTTAACTTTAAAGTGAGGATCCTCAGAAGTTTTGCTGATCTATTTGATGAGTAGTGAAGTACTATAGTCCAACAATTTAGTGGTGAGGTTGATCGGGAAAATAACTGACTAGAACTGGGTGGATAACAAGAGTTAAATAATAAATGTGAAGAACTTTAAAATGATCTAGCAAGAAATGAGGCAAACCGAAAGAGGCAGAGCACATGATTTATCCCGTGATTTAGCTTCACCAAGAAGCCTACGTCCACGTTGAGGAGTCCACAAAGGACCAGGTTGCTCTCAACCCTATCCTCACCAAGCCACCACAAAGGTTGGCTTGTTCTTCCACTAGATCACAAAGACTTCACAACAATTCGTGGGGCGACTCACAAATTGAGGCTCCCACAAGATTTCAGCTCAAAGAACATACAAATCAGCACCCTCAACAACTCAACTACTAAGTCAGTGTGAGAGAATCAACCAAGATCTTAATACTAATCACTCCCCTTTTTCTCCTCTTCCCAAAACTTGCAAACCCTCAAGAATCACTTAGGGCTCAAAGAAATGAAGAGAATGGGCTAGGAAAGCTCTAGGAAGACTATGTCGGCACTAGAGTTCCAGAGGATACCTTAGAGGCCCGGGGATCCTCTTTTTATAGAGGTCCCGGTATTTAGCCGTTGCCACTAGAAAAAAGTCAGACTAGTCCGGCCTTAACCCCGGACTAGTCAGCCTTTGGGACCGATGATGTCACACGTCACCAACCAAATGGTCACTGGTGATGTCACACTTCACCAACTAAACGGTCACCCACCTCTTTTTGAATTCAAACGGTCACAACACCACGGACTAGTCCATTCAATAACGGACTAGTCCGATCTCACATAGAAACAACTGTTCCGGTTGAAAATGGACATGTGTGGTCCACCGGACTAGTCCGGCCTCAAAGGGCAGACAAGTCCTGCCATCTAGGACATAGTCTGACTCACAATAGACTAGTCCGTTCTCACATAGAAACTCTTGTTCCAGAATGAAATAGACTGGTCTGACAGAGTGGACTAGTCCGACCCCCAAGGGCGGACTAGTCCGGTCCTTCAGAACTTAGTTCCTGAGACTCAGACACACTCACCACGGACTAGTCCGTCCCCAAACGGATAAGTCCGAACTCACTCAAAACTCCTGGTCCGTCTAACATCGGATTAGTCCGATGTGACCGAACTGGTCCAGCCTTCTAGCAAGGACAAGCTCGGCCCTGTTCTTAGGGCTATCTCAACTCTTCTTTCCACCTAGCCTAAACTTGGACTAAGAGCTCTTAGATGATTCTCAACACTTTGGACCTATGAACACACTCGTACTAAAAGACTAAACTCAACGCAAGAGAATTTAAACCCTAAATTCTATTCTTCGCGTATTTTCGCCTTTTTTCTTCTCTTTTCCCTTTTTGAGTGCATCCATCTCCATCGATCTTCTAATCACCTGTTCTTACACTTGTAATGCTCATTAGTCTCTTAAGCATCGTCATCAATCATCAAAACCCACGAGAATTTAGCCTAGATGCACTTTCACTCCTCCTCACCTTCTACCGCCGCCGACGCCGGATCTTGCGCTAGCGCCAGCACCAGCGACTGCAGCCCCGGTGTCCCTGGCAGCGAGGCAGACGAAGGGCGGCGGCGAGGGTTAGGGTAGATGCCGGCGTCCGGTGGTGGGGGCGGCAGGGGATGCGAGGGCGGTGGGGACGGCGGAGGATGCGAGGGCGGCGACGAGGGTCACGGTAGATGTCGGCGTCCGGCGGCGGGGGCGGCAGGGGATGCGGGGGCGGTGGGGGCGGCGGGTGATGCTAAGTGCAAAGGAGAACAGGAAGGTTCGGGAAGAAAAGGAAAAGAGAGGGATGAAATAAAGAAAGAGAGAAAAAAGGAAAGAAAAGAAAGGGAAGGAAATGGAAGAAGGAAAAAATGAAAGGAAATAGAAGAAGAGAGGAAAATAGAAAAGAAAATAGAAAGAAAGAATAGAGGAAATAAGGAAAGAAAACAAAAGATAAAAGAGAGAAAAGGAATGATATAAAAAATAGAAGGAAAATAAGAGGGGAAAATGAAACAAGATAAAAGGTAAAGAATAGACAGTAAAAGGAAAGAAAATAAAATGAAAAGAATAGATAGAAGAAAGAAAAAAGATGGAAATATATAGTAAAGAATGAATGGTTGTTGATTTAGAGTACGTTTAAGGAGTACGATGAGTGCGGTAGGACATACTGGAAAGCAGAGAATCTTTTGAAGTATACTGAAAAGATGTGAGAATATTCGTTTAGAGTAGATTTTTAGAGCACATGAGTGCGGATAGCCTAACCCTTTATTTGTGGGATAGATGATGCCGTGCTTCAACTGTCTGCCAATACGGTACACAGATCGAGACCAACCGATGAGTGCGCCATACATATGACACGTAAAGCTCAAACATGCAAATGTTGTATACTTGCTGCTATAGAAGACTGAATAAGCAGTTCACCTTCCTGTGGGGCACTTGTGCCTCCTCCTTGTTTGCTGGTAAAGAGGGGCCAGCCATGCACCTAGCTCCCCAAGAAATCTTAGCAAATAGCCAGTGCGGCAGTGCCATCATGCATGTCCCCGGCCGTTACATACACTACAGGAATCCGGACAATAGACGACGGCCAGAAACCGTCGTCAATAAGAACATTACCGTCGTCAATAACTTATTGACGACGGTAAAACTTTATAGACGACGGTTTACGGCTGTCGTCAATTATTAGTCGTCAATAATCTTATTGACGACGGTAACCGTCGTCAATAAGCTTATTGAAGACAGCTAGGATATGAACCGTCGTCAATAACGATGCCTTATTGACGACGGTTTCTGGTACCTGGCCGTTGTCAATAACATTGGCTTATTGACGACAGCTATGTTAGGCTGTCGTCAATAAGCTAGAGCAGAGTATTGACGACGGCCAGGATTTGAACTGTCGTCAGTAACCATGGCTTTTTGACGACGGTTTCAACTTGGCCGTCGTCAATAACCATGGCTTATTGACAACGGTTTCTGGTACCTGGCCGTCGTCAATAATAATGGCTTATTGACGACGGCCAAGTACCAGAAACCGTCGTCAATAAGCTTTCCAATTTTTTTTAAAAAAACAGAAAATCCTGCCCTGGCTTCGAGGCCAGCCCTGGCAAGACAGCCAGATCACAGGCAATCAAATACATCACAGGCAGGCACAAAAACACTATACGCACGCCACACTACCCTACGCTACCCCGACCGCTGCCATCGGAGTCCAGGAAGTCATCGTGCGCTCGTCCAAACGCTGGTTGTTGAGGGGATGGAGTTTCCTGAGCCCTCGTCGCCAATCCCTATGATGTACATGTATAGTTAGACAAATTAGAAGTTCACAAATGTGTATATGATTAAATAAACTCATTACAAGTTAGAATTGAGCAAGTTAGCTAGATTTGGCTATGTTTGAGTAAGTTTGCTCATATTTTACTAAGTTTGAGAAGTATGGACTAGTAGTGTTTGTGTTTGAGCTAGTTCAAATAGTTTTAGCTATGTTTGAGTAAGTTTGGTCATATTTGACTATAGTTGAGTAAGTTGTACCATATTTTGCTCGGTTTGAGGATGTTTAACTAGTTCTCTCTAAGTTTGAGTAAGTTTGATAAAATTCAACTAAATTTGAGAAAGTTTAACTAGTTGCAGCTATTATGAGAAATTTTGTACCTGTGCTCCTGACGTCGGCCCCTGTGGTAGCTGTATCGGTGGCGGCGCCCACTGAGGAAAGACAACAGGCTGTCCTGTGGCCATAGCCTGCAAATATGAAGTAAATTTTTATACATGTCATTTATATATTAGAAACGTTTACAACAATCTGAACTTACCTGCATGGCAGCTTGCAGCTGTAGCATGTACGAGTGTTGATCCTCGTCCCTAGCCCGGAGCTCGGCTGCCTGCCTCTCGTTCGCGAGCCTCAGCGCTTCCTGCGTCCTCTGGAGCTCCTCCTGGACACTCTGGAGCTCCAGATCGTGGCTGTCACGCCTGCTGGATCCACCCTGCGATGAAGAGGCCCTCGAGTAAGACCGCGCCTCCCTCGAGTCTACTACTCCATCGAAGATGGCCAACCTACACAACGAAGTAAGAGTATTAAAGTTTCGTGTCTCGAAGTTCATGAAAGTAAATGAAAAATAACAGAACTCACCGGCCGTGAGGTTTACCGCCACCGCTTGCATAGGCGGCTTCAGGTACGATCGGCGAGTTCTGACAAGGAAAATGTTACATGATTTTGAAACCAGGTTTGGAAGTTAGGTCCTCCATTTACTCCGTAATGTTGCATTGTTTGTATTTGCTTGCTAGTAGGTTGCTGCTTAGACTTCCAATTTTTTCGATCGAACTCACTAAATAAGGACAAAACAGAATTATTAGCATAGATGTATAACACACCACGCAAATTAGTATAGATGTTGAGCAACCACTTACTGAAAAAAATTGTCCATCCCATCTATGTTAGCGTACATGTATAACAAAGCAGTTGTCTTTTCATCTGTTGAAGCATCATAGCTCGTGCCACTACCAACAGTGGTGCCTCTCGTTTGAAAAAGTGAGAGTTCGCTACAAGAGGTTGCTTCAGCCATATTGTACCGCAACACCGATGCAT
This sequence comes from Neostapfia colusana, assembly GCA_030760725.1. Classification (NCBI taxonomy): domain Eukaryota; kingdom Viridiplantae; phylum Streptophyta; class Magnoliopsida; order Poales; family Poaceae; genus Neostapfia; species Neostapfia colusana. The sequence continues at coordinate 13,219,430 of JASWHV010000005.1, forward strand.
TAACATTGTGTTCTTCTGCAAAGTAGACACTTGAAAAGTATCCTATCTCCTGAAGTGTAAATGCTTCGGTGATGCATCCTTCAACCCTTGCCCTATTACGAACCATCGGTTTTAGACATCTGAGTGCTCTTTCAATGTGGTACATCCACCTATATTGAACAGGGCCGCCTACTTTAGCTTCATATGGAAGATGGATTAGAAGGTGTTGCATTAGATTGAAGAACCCTGGAGGAAATACTTTTTCCATCTTACATAAAAGCACGGGTATCTCTTTTTCCAACTTCTCCATCATCTCCCTTTTGATTTCTTTAGCACAAAGCTGTCTATAAAAATAGCTAAGCTCGGCTAACACCTTCCACACCTCATCGTCAAGATAGCCTGTAAAGGTCCCAAAATTATGAATACAAAGAAACACTTAATTGCAAAAGTTGGTTTCATATGTATGAAATTTGGGACTTGTTAAAACTTTTTCCCACATGTGATAACACACATGAGGGCTTTCTTCACACAAGTCAAATGTTTATTTGAGAACTTGGAACCCTAGAGGGGTCTAAAACAAAGATGGGAAGTTCCCATATGTGTGAGAAAACAAAAATCAGATTTAGAACAATTTGTTCAAACTAAAATTCAAATGAGAACAACACAATGGAATTCAAAACTGTTGTGCTAAAAAACTCATTTGCAGCAGCCAAAATAAAAATCAGATTTCATATTTGAATTCCTTGAGTCCAAATTAGGGGGTGTGCAAAGTTTCATGATTTATGGAAATGAATTGCAACCCATTTACAAAATGGACTTTAAATGACAAAGAATTCAAATGCACATTTGAATTTGGATAAAACTTGCCCAATTATCCAAATGCCTCTCAGATTTAAATTCCACAATTGAATTCACTCAATATTCAAACTTGGGAGATATTTGGAGGGGGATAAGGAGGGACTGATCAGGGGGTCCCACATGTCATTGAGTGGACTGAATATTGCAAAAGATCTTCAGTACACAGTCTTCAGTTGGTTACCTCCCACGCGAAGCAACGGCCGAAGCCGATCTCCCTCCGCTCGACACCGAGCGCAGCGGCAGCCAGCTCCTGCTGAATTCTTTCGCGCTGGAGAGCTGCTGGACGTCGGTAGCCACCGCCTCCCTCCCTCTCCCGCCTCTTAACCAAAGCCATGGCGCTGTTCTTCTCTCCCTCGCACCGGAAGACAGAAAACACAGCCGCCCTGCTTCGATCGATCGGGAAGTCGAGTGAGCAGCGCCTCTGAGCAGCAAAACAACACCACCAACGTCTCCACGACCTCCTCGAGCCATCACCCAGTGTGTTCGTGCAGCCTACGCCGAGAACTTCGAGCTCCCGCGGCGGCCGAACACCCCGGCGGCGACGTGCTTCCGTGGACAGCCTCCTCCAGAGCTTGTCACGACCAAGCGAGGCCATTTTTGGGCGCGCAGGAGCTCCGTGCAGCTTCCACCCGAAGCACAGAGCTTGTCTTCGCCTCTGGACGACGAATTCCGGAAATCTTCTCCAGCCGGGGAAAACTGACCGCGGGTACGAATCCATGAAATTCTTGAGTTATATTCATTTAGAGCTCTACAAATTTCGCACACAGAACCTAGACTGGTGTAGCAACTTTTCTTCTTCACAAAACGTCGCATGAAACCCATGGTAGACGGCTTGTTTCAAGCTTTTCCGACGGCTACCACAATAAGGGGCATCGGGTGCACGATGAACCCTAGGTTGGAGCCGTTTCCGAGCCCATATGCGGCCATGCCGAGCCGGGCAAACCTCCACTGGTGCTGTAAAACCTTTCCAGGGGACTTCTGGCGGGCTAGAGCATCGGGGCAACGTTGCCGGACTCCCTCAGAGCCGCTCCACCGGTGCGGGGTGGTTTAGGAACCTCGCCAGTCTGGGGAAGTCCCACCATCGTGTTCCTCAGGTTAAAATAGGGCCTGGCGGTGAGTAACAGCTCGGGAGTTGGTCGGAGCGACGAAAACCGGCGAACTCCGGCGAGCCCGGCGGCGCAGAAGCGCGGGGGCAGGAGGTAGACGAAGGTGCTACCGGCCCCACACGTCAGTCGCACAGAAACAGTAGATCGGCTATGACAGCACGGGAAACAATTCTGTAGCCCGTGCGGCACGCTCCTGGCAGCAGACACGTGTCCCTGGTCCCACAGTCAGGTTTAAACTTTTTCCCGGATTTATTCAAATTCCAGATGTTTCCCCAAACTTTAGAAGAGCATAACTTTTGCTAGGAACCTCAAAATTTAGTGATTCAAATGGGGTTAGATTCAGATTGACAAACTCTATCCAAATATGCAACCCAATTTGTATGAAAGTCTTTATTTAATTCTAGAAAATTCTTTAAAAATTTTCAGTAAAAGAATTTTAGAGGGAGTTTGGTTTATCCAAAAATCCCCAAACTTTTCCAGAACATTATTTAGGGTGTTCTTAGACTCCTGTAAAAGTTTCAGCTCATTTGAAGTTGATTTGGTCAGGGAAATTCAGATTGTAAGTTACTGTGTTCAAATGAATACAGAAAACATTTTCAGAGAATTTCCAAAACTTGTAAATTCTGTTCTGGGCAATTCTTAGCTCTAAAAATCCTAGGAAAATTCATGTAGACTCTATGAACTATAATTGAAATTTTGGTTCACTGGGTTTGACATGAACATGAGTGTTACCTCAGAATTAATTCATCTTTGACTAAACACTTAGAGAATTATTATGAATAAACCACTCCATGAAAAGTGCTAAATTTTGGTCCAGAGGACTTTCTTGTGACAAGGAACTCACATGAAAATTCCCAGCTCCATTGGATCTCTGAATCACCACTGTCATAGGTAACCTCTTAAGGTGATCAACACTTAAGTGGGAAAAGCACTTAATAATTGATCTTAGTGTTTAAGCCCAACCCAAACCACTAGCACCAGTGTCATTTTAAATTCTTAAACAGGGTTCCAGTTTTAAAACTGTCATTAGATCTTATGAGCAAGAGATTTTCAATTAAATACATATGCATGATCATATCGTGTAGCATATACGTGAAGAAGGTGAGAAGGACTTGAAGTGAAGATCAAGGAGGGAGGAAAACAAGTGATCAAGCTCCAAGTGATCGTCACTAACTGATTGTAACCTTAGTCACCTGCAAAATAGGCAAGCCCAGGTTTGCATTTGAACCGTTTTATAAAGCATTTTCATTTGTAGAGATCATAGCTTTGCATCGTTGATTGCATTACGTCTAGATGATATTGAAAACCCCACTTGCATGACCAGAAACACCTAGGAGAGAAAGGGTAGAATAGCAACTCCTCGAGGGAATTTGGCTACGCTAATGTTAGTAGAAAAGGTCCGGTAGAAGACGAGTAGTTGGAATCTACTCGTGAGTTTAGGGCTGGTGTACTTGGAATGGGTCCAATTTAGAGAAGATGAGAAAAGTTCACACATAAGAAGTGGAGACCGGGCAGGGAGGTTTAGATGCAGCAGGTTGCTGGCCGTGCGTGCATAGCCCTGCCTGTGTCGGTTAAGGCCCGTCCGTGCTTGGCCCTGTTGGACAAGTTTGAGTTGTGTACCGGGCACATACTGGCTATATGGGACCCAGGAAACCGATGTACCTTGGGAGATCCATAGTGGAACTTTTCCAACTGCCTTAGGCTTTCGGCGTCAGGGTAGCAGGAGGTACCTCGCTCAAGAACATACCACAGCGGGTATGTACCTTGAGGGAGCTTGCGTACTCGGGGCAGTTGGACTGCGTCCAATGTGGAAGATCTTGGGAAAGGTGGCCGCGTACAACGTCAGTCGAGGTTGCTGCCGGCAACTCGGAGTACGGGTGTACGTGTCGTGTAGTCCGGGCGTGTACTGATTCGAATCACCGTCGCTCACGGTCATATGAGCATACTTGACCACTGCATCTTGACGTAGTAACAACTGGAATTGTTTATCTTTGAACTTGATAAGGCTGTGCTATAACTTGTATTGCAACCATGATTGAATTAGAGATAGGCTCATTAAAGTTTACTTTCACTTTGTGCAAGGAGCATCGCAACAAAGCTTTTCTTGTTTGATTGTGGAGTTGCGATGCTTTTCGGCTCAAGGTCTGCACAATGAGGCTTAAAATCTAAAAGTTAAGAATCAACTTTAGGCGAGTCCTTTATGCAAATCTAGCCGACCCAATTGCAACCGTCGTGCATGTAGAGTTTCTTGTTTAGGAGAGACGGGTCAGACTTGCTGAGCCTATGTGCTCACGCTTGCTATATAAGTGGTTTTGTAGGTTAACAACGATGCTGAAAAGAAGGTTGTCCGGTGAGACTCGGAGACTTCCGAGTCGTTTGACACAGGGAGAACCCAGCCGCTGCTGTTTTCTTCGTGTTGCTAGCGAGAGGAGTCCGCGGGCTGGACTTCATCTCAAGTGCTCTTAGTTATTCGATGTGAGTTGACATAGACTTCCGCTGTAGTTACTTGATGTAAAGTATTTACAAAGAAAAACTTGTAAGCTTCCGCTATTGTTTTATGTAATACATTGTTCCTCATATGTGTGCTGTTGGGTGCCGCACAACACGGCACCACCCAATGCGATTCCCGAGCGAGTGGCCTGTCTCGGTTGAGCGGGTGGCATCAGCGGGGTATCAGAGCTGAGCCCTGTCTCAGTAGGTACCGCGCCCGTCTCATCTGGTATCAGAGCCGCATTGGTAATAGCACACGGAATAAGGAAGGTATTACGACAAAAATTTAGGTTACGGTGAGGATACGGTACTAGGCCCACATAAGGATTACTATTAGCTTAATATGAAGGTGGCAACCTAACTTATTTGTTATGTCGGAAAATCGTGCATCTTGGGACGATTTATGTCTTGGGGGGTGCACGTAAGCGCTGTCCACCAGTGCGCACAAGCTGAAGGGTGGAGCCCCACGGGTGGCAGGTAACCCGATCCGCTTTAGTATCCTCTACGACTCCTCATGTCGTTTGGGGTACTCGAGCAACGTCTGTCCCAGGCGTGCGTGGTGCAATTTGGGAAACCCCGTCACGTGGTTAGTAACGTGAACACGTAGCTCAAGGCATGTTTGGCTTGAGAACACCTGTGCGAGTGATGACGGACGGGTGTAAGAAATGTATGGATACCGGGTTCGGTGTGCAGCCGGACCTGATGATTGAGTGTGACTTATGCAGGATTAACCACGAAACCGTAGTACGAATAGTACACATTTGGGAGTGACCGTTTTAGTGCCACCTAAGATACGAATATGCCGGTATAATCCGGTTAGGATTTTCTTTTAGTGAGGCTACGTAGTACCGACATGCTACTTACGGTGCATCGACGCCGTACTAAACGTTATAACTCCTTTCCTTGAAGAAATGACTCATGAACTAACTTTCAAATAAAAAATGGAAGTTTGAAACAAATATTAGTTACTGAACTCTTATTTTGAGCTAAGATTCAAATGAGAGGAAGACTAGGCTTCAAAGATTTCAAAAACAGAGTTCTCTGTTTTCGGCAGAAATTTTTGCTGGACTTCAACAGAGCATAACTCTGAGTAGCTTGACCCAATTAAGGTGTATGATACAGTTCTGTAAATATTTTCAAGTGATCTACAACTTATTTGTAGAGCTCCAGAGCAAAATCACACGCTAAATGGGTAGAAAGTTCAGAGGAAGGTAAACTGTCCAGAACCAGGACAGCAGCAAAAACCTCTCTGGACCTTTATGTTTTTAAGCCATAACATTCTGTAGAGAAACCCTTAAGAAGCTTATGATACACCACTGGATAGGTTATGAAATGTGCAACATTGTTGTAGTTCAAAGTTTGTTCAGGTTCTTATTGTATTTACATATACAACTGTGATAAAATCAGCCACGTACAAAGGAGGTGCTGGCAAATTTTATCCAGGAATTCTGTCAACTTTGGAAAATCATAACTTTAAATCCAGAGATTATCTGGAGGCATATGAGTACTCGTTGGAAAGGTACTGAAGTTAACTTTAACGTTGGTATTCAACTCGAGATATGAAAATGCTTTTAACTAGATCAAAATCTGGAGATAGTGCATAAAGGTCTGTCTTGTACAGATAGGCTGAATAACTATGCCTACTAAGGAGTCGTGTAAACATGAATTTTGTTACTGCTTTCGTAAAGTTTTGACATAATCATGTTTCCATTAGTCTCACATACTGCTGAGTTCTTGTTTAACTCATCTCAATGACATTTTGCAGTATGGTTCGTACTCGCTCTAGGAGTAGGGCCGAAAGTCCTCGTCGAGGCGGTGATGCTTCTATTCCACCGCTGGAACCACCATCCACAGGATGGATGGATCTTATGACTCAAGTCATCGAGTCTAACCAAGAGAACACTAGGGTCTCCAAGAAGCAACGCAAGAACACACACGCTTACTCCAAGCTTTGGTACAGCAAGGCGTACTCCAGAACACGCAACAAGTCGTTCCGTCTCGGGACGCTTATCTGGATTTCTTGGCGACTCAACCGCCAATTTTTACTGAAGCCACCGAACCTGTGGAAGCAGATCAATGGCTTCGTGTCATGGAGTCAAAATTTGGAGTATTCAAGTGTGATGAATACCAGAAGACAAAGTTTGCCGCTCAGCAACTCCATGGAGCCACCGGAAACTGGTGGGTGGATCATCTTGCCACCATTCCGGAGGACCATCAAGTGACATGGAAGGAGTTTTGTGAAGCCTTTCGTACTCGTTACATACCACTAGGTATTGTCAAGGCAAAGCGAGAGGAATTTTTGGGCTTGAAGCAAGGGACATGAGTGTCCTCGAGTATGTCAGAAGATTTAATCTTTTGGCCCAATATGCTCCCGAATATGTGGCGAAAGAAGAAGCACGGTGTGACCTATTCTTCCGTGGCCTGAGTGCCATATTACGGAAAAAGCTGGCCGTACACAATAACGGCAGTTACACCGACATGGTCGATGCAGCTTTCATTCAGGAGAAGCCGACACTTGAGTGGCAAGCAGAGAAGAGAAAGATGAGTGAGATCGAGCAGGCTAGCACAAGTTATGTGCCTCAAAAGTACCGTTTGGTGTATCAAACGCCACCCGGTGAAAGATGGAGGCCACCTGTACGATCAACTCCTCAGAGATTGATTACTGGTCAAGTTTTACAACTTGCACCACCTCCACTGCCGCAGCATCAGATGGTGGTTTGTGCTCCATCGCTGCAGCCCTGTGTACCTAGCAGTCCACCGCAAGTCAACGAAGAACCGGAGAGGCATCCGTGTTTGACTTGTGGGCGTACGGGCCATTATGCTAGGCAATGTCCGGAGGGAATTCGAGGCTACGGGTCATCATATTTACAACAATACAATCCGTACCTCAATCTGCAGATAAGAGGGCAGGTAAGGGGCAACATTCACTATACTGTGATTGATGATGTTCCAGAAGGAGAAGCCGCTTTAGCAGGGATGTTTTCTCTGAATCAGCTACCGGTTTTAGTTCTCTTTGATTCCGGTGCCACACACAACTTCATTAGCCAATCTTTTGTGGCTCAACATCAGCTCCAAACACTTTATACAAAGAGGCAATACCTCATATCTTCGCCCGGAGGCAGCAGTACCGCAAGCGAGGTTGTCTCCCGAGCACCTCTTTGTTTGGGGGGGAAAATATACCTACGACCCTCATTATTCTTGAAGGTCTGAAGATCGACATCATTTTGGGGATGTCGTGGTTGAATTACCACCAGGCGGTTCTTAACATCAGCTCCAGGACCGTTGAGCTCAACTCCCCGCAGCACGGTCTTCATATATTAATTCTGGGCGCCAGACGGCAGCAGATTGCAACAGTGAACCACACGGAAGCTGTCAAGATAGAGGACATTCCGGTGGTACGTGAGTACCCGGATGTGTTTCCCGACGATTTACCGGGCATGCCGCCCGAACGAGACATTGAGTTCAAGATCGAACTTATACCGGGAACCACACCGATATCATGAAGGCCGTACAAAATGGCACCCAATGAACTGTCAGAATTGAAGACACAGCTGAATGACCTAATGAGCAAGGGCTTTATACGACCAAGTTCGTCACCTTGGGGTTGTTCAGCGTTGTTTGTCAAGAAGAAGGACGAAACACTACGGCTTTGTGTTGATTATTGTCCTTTGAACGCCGTTACCATCAAGAACAAGTATCCACTACCTCGCATTGATATGCTCTTCAATCAATTAGTGGGTGCGAAGGTATTTTCGAAGATGGATCTTCGGTCCGGATATCACCAGATTAAAATCCGGGCAGAAGATATTCCGAAGACGGCATTCTCAACGAGATACGGGCTGTATGAGTATCTCGTTATGTCTTTTGGTTTGACCAACGCCCCGGCACACTTTATGTACCTGATGAATTCAGTGTTCATGCCGGAGTTGGATAAATTCGTTGTTGTCTTCATCGACGATATCTTGGTGTACTCCAAGTCAGAGGAAGAACATGTTGAACATCTGCATATTGTGCTACAAAGATTGCGAGATCATCAGCTCTATGGAAAATTCAGCAAGTGTGAATTCTGGATTAATCAAGTACCTTTTCTCGGACACATTATTTCAGCGGAGGGCATTGCTGTAGATCCGAGTAAGATTATCCAAGTACAGAAATGGGAGTCACCAAAGTCAGTACATGAAATCCGAAGCTTCCTCGGTTTAGCGGGTTACTACCGGAGGTTTATTCCGAGTTTCTCCAAGATTGCTAAACCGATGACGGAATTATTAAAGAAGAACACCAGGTTTATGTGGGGTGCTACGTGTGAACAAGCTTTCAAGACTTTAGTGAAGCATCTCACAACAGCCCCAGTTCTTGCTCAGCCGGATACGACAAAGCCATTCGACGTTTATTGCGATGCATCTGGCATCGGTCTTGGCTGCGTGCTGATGCAAGAAATACGAGTGGTCGCTTATGGATCTCGTCAACTCAGAACTCACGAGCAGCATTATCCAACTCATGATCTTGAGTTAGCTGCTGTGGTCCTTATTTTGAAGATGTGGAGGCATTACTTGCTCGGAAATCTTGTACAACTCTACACCGACCACAAGAGCTTGAAGTACATATTCACTCAGAAAGAATTGAACATGAGGCAACGAAGATGGCTAGAGCTCATTAAGGATTACGAACTAGAGATTCATTATCATCCAGGAAAGGCGAATGTGGTCGCCGATGCGCTCAGTCGTAAGGCGCATATCCATCACCTAACTATTGCTGAAATGGATGATGAAGAACCAAGCCTCCGTGTCATACCGTATGGAGCTCTCTATAATCTCGCTCTCATCCCTACTATCCGAGAGGAGATCATGGAAGCTCAACGAAAAGACAAGGGTATGTCTCACATACGGCGAAGGATAGACAACGGAGAAATGGAGTGCTTCCGGAAGGACGATGAAGGTACTTTGTGGTTCAACGACCGGATTGTAGTGCCCCGGGATATGGGACTACGGAAGAAAATTTTGGATGAAGCTCATTTGTCCAAGTTTTCCATTCATCCGGGCAGTAATAAAATGTACCAAGATCTCCGGAAGAAGTTTTGGTGGACACGTATGAAACGTGAAGTTGCAAAGTACGTTTCAGAGTGTGATACGTGTCGAAGAGTCAAGGCCGACCATATGAAGAAGTCAGGCCTGTTGCAGCCATTGCAAGTACCGGCATGGAAGTGGGAAGATTTGAGTATGGACTTCATCGTCGGGTTGCCGATGACCTCCCACAACCATGATTCGATTTGGGTAATCGTGGATCGGTTAACCAAATCAGCACACTTCATCCCGGTGCATACTAGGTATAACGCAAGGCAGTATGCAGAGCTGTACATAGCACGGATCTTGTGCTTACATGGAGTTCCCCGTACCATCGTGTCAGATAGAGGATCGCTGTTCGTAGCCCGTTTCTGGGAGCAGCTACACGCATCCTTGGGGACAAAGTTGATTAGAAGCTCTGCATATCACCCTCAAACCGATGGGCAAACTAAGAGGGTGAATCAAATATTAGAAGATATGCTAAGAGCATATGCCATCCACCACGGTAAGAATTGGGATGATCACTTACCGCTGGCGGAGTTCTCGTACAACAACGGATATCAGACGACCATTAAAATGGCACCCTATGAAGCTCTATACGGCCGGAAGTGCCTTACACCATTGAATTGGTGCGAATTCGGTGAACGAGTAACGTTCGGGGTTGATCTTGTCAATGAAGCCAAGGAGAGAGTTTGGATAATACAAGAGAACCTCAAAGCTGCCCAATCTCGTCAGAAGAGCTACGCGGACCAGAGACATCGACCGCTGCATTTCGAAGTCGGAGAGCACGTGTATCTTCGTGTGTCTCCGATGAAGGGGATTCATCGGTTCGGTGTCAAGGGGAAACTTGCTCCCCGATTCATCGGTCCATTTATTATCACGGAGAAGTGCGGAACTGTAGCCTACCGGCTGGAACTACCGGCAAGCCTTGCCGGTATTCACGACATATTTCACGTGTCCCAGCTGCGGAAGTGTCTCAAGTTTACCGCTGCCATCCGCACTGAAGACATCGACGAGTTGAAGCCGGATCTCACCTACGTCGAGCAACCTATACAGATTATCGACGAAAAGATCCAGACCACCAGGAACCGGACTTTGAAATTTTACAAAGTCCTGTGGAGTAATCATACCCCGGAAGAGGCAACGTGGGAAATCGAAGATTACATCCACAAGAATTATCCGGAGCTTTTGTCATAAACCTTGTAATTACCTCCCACCTCGTTCTTCTTTTGAATCTCGAGACGAGATTCCTTTTAAGGGGGGAGGAATGTAAAGGTCCCAAAATTATGAATATAAAGAAACACTTAATTGCAAAAGTTAGTTTCATATGTATGAAATTTGGGACTTGTTAAAACTTTTTCCCACATGTGATAACACACATGAGGGCTTTCTTCACACAAGTCAAATGTTTATTTGAGAACTTGGAACGCTAGAGGGGTCTAAAACAAAGATGGGAAGTTCCCATATGTGTGAGAAAACAAAAATCAGATTTAGAACAATTTATTCAAACTAAAATTCAAATGAGAACAACACATTGGAATTCAAAACTGTTGTGCTAAAAAACTCATTTGCAGCAGCCAAAATAAAAATCAGATTTCATATTTGAATTCCTTGAGTCCAAATTAGGGGGTGTGCAAAGTTTCATGATTTATGGAAATGAATTGCAACCCATTTTCCAAAATGGACTTTAAATGACAAAGAATTCAAATGCACATTTGAATTTGGATAAAACTTGCCCAATTATCCAAATGCCTCTCAGATTTAAATTCCACAATTGAATTCACTCAATATTCAAACTTGGGAGATATTTGGAGGGGGATAAGGAGGGACTGATCAGGGGGTCCCACATGTCATTGAGTGGACTGAATATTGCAAAAGATCTTCAGTACACAGTCTTCAGTTGGTTACCTCCCACGCGAAGCAACGGCCGAAGCCGATCTCCCTCCGCTCGACACCGAGCACAGCGGCAGCCAGCTCCTGCTGAATTCTTTCGCGCTGGAGAGCTGCTGGACGTCGGTAGCCACCACCTCCCTCCCTCTCCTGCCTCTTAACCGAAGCCACGGCGCTGTTCTTCTCTCCCTCGCACCGGAAGACAGAAAACACAGCCGCCCTGCTTCGATCGATCGGGAAGTCAAGTGAGCAGCGCCTCTGAGCAGCAAAACAACACCACCAACGTCTCCACGACCTCCTCGAGCCATCACCCAGTGTGTTCGTGCAGCCTACGCCGAGAACTTCGAGCTCCCGCGGCGGCCGAACACCCCGGCGGCGACGTGCTTCCGTTGACAGCCTCCTCCAGAGCTTGTCACGACCAAGCGAGACCATTTTTGGGTGCGCAGGAGCTCCGTGCAGCTTCCACCTGAAGCACAGAGCTTGTCTTCGCCTCTGGACGATGAATTTTGGAAATCTTCTCCGGCCGGGGAAAACTGACCGCGGGTACGAATCCATGAAATTCTTGAGTTATATTCATTTAGAGCTCTACAAATTTCGCACACAGAACCTAGACTGGTGTAGCAACTTTTCTTCTTCACAAAACGTCGCATGAAACCCATGGTAGACGACTTGTTTCAAGCTTTTTCGACGGCTACCACAATAAGGGGCATTGGATGCACGATGAACCCTAGGTTGGAGCCGTTTCCGAGCCCATATGCGGCCATGCCGAGCCGGGCAAACCTCCACTGGTGCTGTAAAACCTTTCCAGGGGACTTCTGGCGGGCTAGAGCATCGGGGCAACGTTGCCGGACTCCTCAGAGCCGCTGCACCGGTGCGGGGTGGTTTAGGAACCTCGCCGGTCTGGGGAAGTCCCACCATCGTTTTCCTCGGGTTAAAATAGGGCCTGGCGGCGAGTAACAGCTCGGGAGTTGGTCGGAGCGATGAAAACCGGCGAACTCCGGCGAGCCCGGCGGCGCAGAAGCGCGGGGGCGGGAGGTAGACGAAGGTGCTACCGGCCCCACGCGTCAGTCGCACGAAAACAGTGGACCGGATACTCTGTGGCGCGGGATCGGCTGTGACAGCGCGGGAAACAATTCTGTAGCCCGTGCGGCACGCTCCGGCAGCAGACACGTGTCCCTGGTCCCACAGTCAGGTTTAAACTTTTTCCCGGATTTATTCAAATTCCAGATGTTTCCCCAAACTTTAGAAGAGCATAACTTTAGCTAGGAACCTCCAAATTTAGTGATTCAAATTGGGTTAGATTTAGATTGACAAACTCTATCCAAATATGCAACCCAATTTGTATGAAAGTCTTTATTTAATTCTAGAAAATTCTTTAAAATTTTTCAGTAAAAGAATTTTAGAGGGAGTTTGGTTTATCAAAAAATCCTCAAATTTTGCCAGAACATTCTTTAGGGTGTTATTAGAGTCCTTTAAAAGTTTCAGCTCATTTGAAGTTGATTTGGTCAGGAGAATTCAGATTGTAAGTTACTGTATTCAAATGAATACAGAAAACATTTTCAGAGAATTTCCAAAACTTGTAAATTCTGTTCTGGGCAATTCTTAGCTCCAAAAATCCTAGGAAAATTCATGTAGACTCTATGAACTATAATTTAAATTGTGGTTCACTGAGTTTGACATGAACATGAGTGTTACCTCAGAATTAATTCATCTTTGACTAAACACTTAGAGAATTATTCTGAATAAACCACTCCATGAAAAGTGCTAAATTTTGGTCCAGAGGACTTTCTTGTGACAAGGAACTCACATGAAAATTCCCAGCTCCATTGGAGCTCTGTATCACCACTGTCATAGGTAACCTCTTAAGGTGATCAACACTTAAGTGGGAAAGCACTTAATAATTGATCTTAGTGTTTAAGCCCAACCCAAACCACTAGCACCAGTGTCATTTTAAATTCTTAAACAGAGTTCCAGTTTTAAAACTGTCATTAGATCTTATGAGCAAGAGCTTTTCAATTATGTGGGAGCTTTCAGCACTGGGTATGCCCTTTTTTTTTACATATGCATGATCATATCGTGTAGCATATACGTGAAGAAGGTGAGAAGGACTTGAATTGAAGATCAAGGAGGGAGGAAAACAAGTGATCAAGCTCCAAGTGATCGTCACTAACTGATTGTAACCTTAGTCACCTGCAAAACAGGCAAGCCCCGGTTTGCATTTGAACCGTTTTATAAAGCATTTTCATTTGTAGAGATCATAGCTTTGCATCGTTGATTGCATTACGTCTAGATGATATTGAAAACCCCACTTGCATGACCAGAAACACCTAAGAGAGAAAGGGTAGAATAGTAACTCCTCGAGGGAATTTGGCTACGCTAATGTTAGTAGGAAAGGTCCGGTAGAAGACGAGTAGCTGGAATCTACTCGCGAGTTTAGGGCTGGTGTACTTGGAACGGGTCCAATTTAGAGAAGATGAGGAAAGTTCACACATAAGAAATGGAGACCGGGCAGGGAGCTTTAGATGCAGCAGGTTGCAGGCCGTGCGTGCATAGCCCTGCCTGTGTCGGTTAAGGCCCGTCCGTTCTTGGCCCTGTTGGACAAGTTTGAGTTGTGTACCGGGCGCATACTGGCTATATGGGACCCAAGAAACCGATGTACCTTGGGAGATCCATAGTGGAACTTTTCCAACTGCCTTAGGCTTTCGGCGTCAGGGTAGCAGGAGGTACCTCGCTCAAGAACATACCACAGCGGGTATGTACCTTGAGGGAGCTTGCGTACTCGGGGCAGTTGGACTGCGTCCAATGTGAAAGATCTTGGGAAAGGTGGCCGCGTACAACGTCAGTCGAGGTTGCTGCCGGCAACTCGGAGTACGGGTGTACGTGTCGTGTAGTCCGGGCGTGTACTGATTCGAATCACCGTCGCTCGCGGTCATATGAGCATACTTGCCCACTGCGTCTTGACGTAGTAACAACTGGAATTGTTTATCTTTGAACTTGATAAGGTTGTGCTATAACTTGTATTGCAACCATGATTGAATTAGAGATAGGCTCATTAAAGTTTACTTTCACTTTGTGCAAGGAGCATCGCAACAAAGCGTTTCTTGTTTGATTGTGGAGTTGCGATGCTTTTCGGCTCAAGGTCTGCACAATGAGGCTTAAAATCTAAAAGTTAAGGATCAACTTTAGGCGAGTCCTTTATGCAAATCTAGCCGACCCAATTGCAACCGTCGTGCATGTAGAGTTTCTTGTTTAGGAGGGACGGGTCAGACTTGCTGAGCCTATGTGCTCACGCTTGCTATATAAGTGGTTTTGCAGGTTAACAACGATGCTGAAAAGAAGGTTGTCCGGTGAGACTCGGAGACTTCCGAGTCGTTTGACACAGGGAGAACCCAGCCGCTGCTGTTTTCTTCGTGTTGCTAGCGAGAGGAGTCCGCGGGCTGGACTTCATCTCGAGTGCTCTTAGTTATTCGACGTGAGTTGACATAGACTTCCGCTGTAGTTACTTGAGATAAAGTATTTACAAAGAAAAACTTGTAAGCTTCCGCTATTGTTTTATGTAATACATTGTTCCTCATATGTGTGTGTTGGGTGCCACACAACACGGCACCATCCAATACGATTTCCGGGCGAGTGGCCTGTCTTGGTTGAGCGGGTCGCGTCAGCGGGGTATCAGAGCTGAGCCCTGTCTCAGTCGGTACCGCACCCGTCTCATAGCCTCGAAACATAACCGGTAGAAGTCTTTCCATGATTATGTGATAATCATGACTCTTCAAACCAGTAAGATTTCTAGTCTTAACATTAATGGCTCTTCTGAGGCTAGCAGCATAACCGTCAGGGAACTTCAACTGTTTCAACCACTTGAAGACTTCTTTCTTTTCTTTTGGTCGAAGGCAGAAAGAAGCTCATGGTTTGCCACCAGCTTCGGAGAGCTCAAGACTTGGTCGGTTACAAATCTCTGCCAAATCCTTCCGAGCTTTTATATTGTCTTTTGTTTTGCCCGTCATATCCAAGCACGTGCTTATGATGCATTCGCCCATGTTACGTTCCTGGTGCATGACATCAATGTTATGCATTAGAATTAAAGACTTGATATACGGTAACTCCCATAGTGCACATATATGAGTCCAATTGTGACCCTCTCCGTAACCAATGAAATATCCAGGACGACCTTCATCTGGCACTAGATTGTTGAGCTGTTTAACAATTTCTGACCCGTTCAGACGTTGTGGTCGTCCCTTTTTTACAATGGTACCCTTCCTGAAGGCATTTCTCAGTTGTCTAAACACGTGATTTGGCGGTAACCAACGTCTATGACAATCAAAGTAGCATATATTGCCACCATGACTTAGACGAAAACAATCCGTGTCCGAAGCACATATTGGACATGTCAATCGACCATGAGTGCTCCAGCCAGAAAACATGCCGTAAGCTGGAAAATCATGAACAAACCACAAGTACGCAGCTCGAAGGTTGAATTTCTGTTTTCTATAACAGTCGTACGCTTCGACTCCTGTCCATAATATTTTCAACTCTTCAATCAATGGCTGCATCATCACGTTCAGTCGTGAACCAGGATGATCCGGTCCAGGTACAATAAGGCATAGGAACATGAACTCATACTTCATACAAAGCGATGGTGGTAAGTTGTACGGAATAGCGAACACGGGCCAACAAGAGTATGGTGTGACGTTTGTACTAAACGCTGAGAAGCCATCTGTCGCCAACCCAAAGTGAATATTTCTCGCGTCATTAGCAAAATCTGGATCGAAACGGTCAAGCGCCTTCCATGCCTTACCTTTCGACGGGTGCACCATCATGCCGTTGTTCTCACGTACACCTTCTTTATGCCACCTCATGTGTCTAGCTGTTTTTTTAGATAGAAACAAATGCTTGAACCTATGTGTGACAGGCAAGTAGCGAAGCTGCTTCTGTGCGACTTGAGTCATTACTTTTGAACCGTCGTCATTAACAACTTCGACAAATCTCGCTTTACCACATTTTAAACACTTGTTCTCGTTGGCATGCTCTCTCCAAAAAAGCATGCAATTGTCTAGACACATATCAATCTTCTCATATTTCATACCCAGACCAGAAATCAACTTCTTAGACTGATACATATCTTTAGGCACTTTATGTGGTTGTGGAAGGATATCGCTGATCAATTTGATGAGATCGTTGTAGCAGTTATTGGAGAAGAAATACTTAGACTTAATGGCCATAAATCTAGTCATGAAAGTAAGGAGCGTCACTTCGGTGTGTTCATGCAACGACTCTTCTGAAGCTTTGAGAAGCGTGAAAAACGCTTCAACCTCCGTTGTAGGAGGATCCTCCATCAATTCAGGATTTATGGCATCAAGCATCTCGTCCATCCTATCGACCCCCGTGTTGTCATCCTCATCTGAAACTTGTAAGGGTTGAGAAGATGTCTCACCGTGAAAGGTCCACACCTCATAATCCTGCATGAAACCGTATCGACATAAGTGAAACGCCAAATTCACTTTGTCCCAACACTTTGCACCTTGACATTCCGTACATGGGCACCGCACCTTATCGATATTGACAATGAAAAAGCTCGATCTACAAAAGCATCTGTTTTTGCGAACCTCTCATCCAAGTGATCACCAGAACTGTTCTTCCAACCGGTATACATCCAACTACGATCCTCACCCATGTTTGAATCTACAGTTTAATGTCAAGGAAATTATAGTTACTTTATAATTTATTTATGTCACGGCCCTACATCTATTGGAAAGGATAGGTCCTAAACCCACCCAAGAGTGATCGAGCGGAGCGTGCTCATGACGAGACGCGTGGTATGGATCCAAACGAAATTTCGGCAGCATAACCCCGCTGTTCTTCACTTCACGCCCGAAAATGGTGCAGCAGAGAACAACAGGGTTATGCCGTCAAAATCTCGTCTAGATCTAAACCCGCGTCTCATCACATGCCACGCCCCCTCGGTCACTCCCAGGCTGTCCAAAAAGGGACAATTCCGAACGTACACGCCTCACATGCGTAACACATGTGAGACGGGCCCGTTCAAAACGGGTGACGCATGTTGTATAGGTTTACATCAATCTTTTGTTTTTGAGTCATTTAAAAGAGAGAGAGGAAAGAACGAGAGAGAAGAAAAGAACGAGAGACAAAGAAGTGGGTCAGCCGTCCTAAGTTATGCCCCGTTGGGGCCTGCCATTATCTTACGATGCCTAGGGTTAGCCGTCGTACGTTATGCCCCGTCGTAAGTGGGTCAAAGATGAAACCGCATCGTCGGGGCCCGCCGTCCAAGCGCGGGAGCTTGCCGTCCTCCGTGCCTATCTCGACTAATACATTACCAATAAATAGGCCGTGACAGACCCTAAATGGGTCGTGTCAGGCCGGACCAGGCCGAAACCCATTTATTTACATATAGTAACTAATCACACAATCAATCAAAGTATTATTTAAACAATAATCAATTACAATACTAATTAAACAATTAATCAACTAAGGTCGGGCGGCGCAACAGGGCGGGGCTTGGGGCGGGGCAGGGCGGCACAGCAGGGCGGGGCACGGCGAGCGGCGGCGGCCGAGGCGCGGCCAGGGCTCGGCGCGACCAGGGGCAGCCGGGCGGGGCTTGGGGCAGGACGGCAGCGGCTGCCGGTGGGGCGGGGCGCGGGATGGCGGTGCGCAGTGGGGCGGGGCGCGGGACAGTGGTGCGCGGCGGCAGGGCGGGGCGGCGCGAGGAATCGCCAGCGTGAGGCATCTGCGGTGGCAGCGCGAGGGGTCAGCGGCGCCTTGCAGCGATGGCGGCGGGTGGAGGCGGTGCCGGCATCGGCGACGCTCGGCCAGGCGAGGCGAGCCGCCCCGGCATCCCCCCGTCAACGACTGGACGCCTAGGCGTCGGTACACTGTCGGCGACGGCGGGGGCTGGTGGCAGCGGGGCCGGGGGTAAAGCAAAAACAATGTGCTTAAACAACGAATCAATCAATTAAATAAATACAATAACTAAAATCAGAAACAATTACTAATTTAAACCAAATAATTAACAACTAAACTATTTATCTACTAAATACATACAAGGCACGTCAAGGGACAAAAAGAACAGAGAAAAGTTGGGGGTGGGCCGGGGGAGGGGGAGAGACATCAAGTTTGATGAAAAGAAGCCTTGGCAGTGGGATGAAGAACATTCAGTTGAAAAGAAGCATGTGTCTTATTTCAGGGTTCAGTGGACAACAACTAAAAATATTGACAACAGAACTCTACCTGAGTCACCCCTGACTCCAGGTAGTGACTTTGAATGAACTCCTTCCAAGCACATTCAGCCGGCTACACCTCCTACAGGTCAGGAATTCGACAGTGAAGGAAATGCTCAGAGATTAAGAAAAATGACAGACCTGCTAAAAATGACATATAGATGTCTCTACTGTTTACTGGATATTGGTAGGTAAGGAAGTTGTGCCTATTAAGAAAGTCGCTTACAAGTTGAGCTAATCGCTGAAGACTTATCTGATCAGAGGATCATAATTAGGGTTTTGAACAAAAATAACAGAGGACAGATTCTATTGTGCTGTCTAGTCTACTTTTCTCCTATTTCAACACAATAAATTTACATTAAAATAACAGGTTACTACTTCTCCATTGCATGCTGGTTAGAGACACCCATCAATTTAGGTAAGACCTCAAGTTCTCGACCCTACTAGTACACGGCAATTTTTCTCTCAACGCTACCATTAATTGACATTAAGCTGAATGCACATATGCCTATAGCTAGACAACAGCACATAAACGCCAAAACAAAAACATCGCATCCAATTCCTACCAAAATATTTCAGTGATTAGAAACAAAGTTTACCCTTTATAAACAAGATAAGGAACTTATTACATAAATAACAAAAAGTAATATACATAACACGAGTAGCTTTGCCAAATAAAGCCTTAGCCTCTCTCTGAACTGGTCTTTGGTCATGGAAGGATTGAATATTGCACGGCTCCTAATCAAAGTATCCAACAATCCCAAAAATACATTAGTTGGACTAGTCAAGCTCAGAACCAAACAAATACCCAACGTGAGACGGTTGGTCATACGGCCGTTCGCCCACTGCAACTCACGGAGGTGCTCGCTAGCTACTCAATCGTTACTTTCTCCCATTTTTGAAAATTAGCAAAATGCCTGCCATTGTTTCAAGCTGGAGAAGAACTCAAGACCAGATAATACTAGTAAAATGGCCAGGCCTTTTAAGTTGCCATGATAGGGGCGAATCCCTGAGAGCCAGCTAGACGACAGAACAATGTCAAACGAATTACCTCCTCGAAGCTGCTCCTGAACTGCGCAAAATTAAACTCGTCAATGCCGACGGCGCCTTGGAGTGCCGGGGCAGCATAGGGGGAGGTTGCAACGGGCACCACCGCATGGCCGCTCACCGTCTCCACGGTGGCCGCTGATGAGGCGGCAGCTGCTGCTGGTGGTTTCGCCACGCCGCACTGCCGGGCAGGGGTATAAGCGGGGCGGGACGCGGCTGCCCGCCCCGCATCCGCATAAGCCGCAAATTGTTCGTAGGTGAACGCGGCTGCCCGTTAATCCACAAATTCGTTAGCGGGCATCCCGCATACGCCGCACCGAGCCACTTAAGTGCGGGCGGCGTGGCACACTGGCAACTAAACAGTAAACACTGAAGCTAAACTGCTAAAGCAACTTCGATATTTGGCCTCCCCCGCCAGCTCTCTACGCTTATGTTCCCATCAACACGTACACAATGCAGTCTTGCGGCGCCGCGGGCACAAACAAGACGAGTACTACGGGATTACGGGTCGAAGCGGACCGTTATGCTGGCTGTTAGCGAGATTGCGGCGTGGGTCTACCTAGAGGCATTGCAGCAGGCCCGCGCCGCTTACATCGCTACTGCCGGGGCTTCGTCTGGTAGAAGATCTTCGACACGACGAGCTCGCCGTCGCGCTCCTCCTCGGCCTCGCGGGGGAGAGGGGGGGAGAGCGGGGGGAGGGCCGGAGGGGGAGGGGTCGGGCCGGAGGGGGACGGGGGAGGGTCCGGAGAGGCCAGACGGGGGTAGGACGCCGACGCCGGCCGGCCGATCGTCGGCGGCGCGGCCGGGGGGTGAGGAAAGCGGGGGAGAGAGGCCGGAGGGGGAGGGGGACTTACCTCGGGCGGCGGCGGCGGCGACCGGCGGCGGGGACCGGCGGGGAGGGCGGCGGCGACCGGCGGGGAGGGCGGCGGCGACGAGACCTCGGCGTGAGTCGGAGGCGGCACTGGCCGCCTCCCGGCTCGCGTACGGGTTATATGTCCCGTTATTGACGACGGTGTCTGGTCACCGTCATCAATAACTCCTCGGGTGGGCCCGAATTAAGTTAAAGACGACGGGCACCGTCGTCAATAATTTATTGACGACGGTACTCGTTCATCCGTCATCAATAACTGTGTTATTGACGACGGTGACACCGTCGTCAATAACTCATCGGGTGGGTCCGAATTAAGTTAAAAACGACGGGCACCATCATCAATTATTTATTGACGACGGTACACGTCTTGCCGTCGTTAATAACACAGTTATTAACGACGGCTAGATAAAGCCGTCGTCAATAACATTAAAGACGACGGCCCCGTCGACAATAAATTTGGCTGTCGTCAATGATCGTTTTTCCTGTAGTGATATGCTGGGCCATGGCATTGCATCGTCGAGGAGAAGCAATGTCGTCAGCTTCTTGATGAGGAACTAGGTGTCACTGTCTGTGTGCTGCACATAATTACACGCACTCGAAAGCGCGCGCGCGTAAGTAGCAACACATATATGTGGCATGCCGTTGTCCTAGCTATCTTCATTCTTCAAGATATAGATTATCTTGAACGTGAAGTGACTTGGCAGCAAAGCTCCGTCCCGTGATGTCATGAGAGCTATGTGTGCGTCTATCATCTCTAGTTCATTTTAACTCAGCTCTCATCGAAACGGCCACCCGTCGGAGCGAAAGGGTTGGTCTTGTGCTTGTTTGTTCTCATGGCCGAATGATTGTGATTGGTGAGAAGAATCCAGTACTAGATTGCTGTAACAGACATCGAAGAATCGGTGTCGGAAAGATAGGATTTTTTGTTTAGTAGACTGACTTGCACTAGACCACAAAAGCTTGTCTCGATTTGGGATGGAGCAACTCGGATGGACACTTGGTTGCTGGAGACTAGAGAACATGAGAAAAGGTATATTTGGAAAGCTTAAAAGGGGATTTTTATTCTTTTGATGAACCAACCACAGGCATCCAGTTGTTGGAAACTGGAAGACGACCGGCAGCAATTGGTTTCCTACCTCTTCGCCATATTGAGATGGAGTGGCCTATGGGCTAAGAAGAATGGACTAAAGAAACACATTTTAACTCAAATGCATGCATCACTTCATTTTGCTTACTCCCCTGATGTAAAATATAAGTTGGTCAGGACTACGACATAGTGATGGTCAATGTTTGAAAACATTGCTCTATGTAAATCCTAAGATGACTTATATTTTAGATCGGAGAGTGATTCATAACAAAAGCATAGCTACGGGCACCATAAATGGCCCAATGCTTGCCCCTAAGGCATTGCCTGGTATTTGATTTAAAATCTAGTTTGTATTTCAGAATCATAAGCTCTGTATGGCATTCATATGTGGGATACATATTTTGTGGTATACACTTTTTTGCAGTGCATTCCTGTAGCTGTACGCGCATAGTAGAGGCTCAATCCTAGATTTGCCATTAAGGCGTCTATGATTATGGGCCCATATATCATAGACACGGCCGGTAGCAGTCCATCCATCTTATTACACCATATGTACGCTAGCTAATTTTATTTAATTTGCCTCAAAAGTTGACCACTGAAGCTCAAGCAGAGACTGCGCGACAAAATATTTTATGACATGTATGTGTGATACTGCGCTTCATGATGCGCAGAGATATGATTCGATTACAAGATAACAAAAGCAAACAGATTCCCAGTTATCTCAAAGGAAACATACGGACCCCCTGCTTATCAAACCATATTATTGTAATCATACTTTACTAATCACAATCTCGTATTAAATTGTATAAGTTAATGTTCGATGCGCGCGTGCATGAAAGCCCAGGCAAATTTGTCATCCATTTCGCTTTCTTACAGCTAGGTAGCCGTACTCACTACGGCAGGAGTTCACAGACCAACTAGAGTGGCATGATTGTTCCATCGCGTAGCTAGGCGTTGCTAACGACGTGAGATTCCTGGCCTGCCATCATTTCCAAAGCAAGAGTGGAGCTGGATGTGAAAGCATCACAAGTATTACTGCTTAATCACCTAACTCTTTCTTTCTAGATGTATAATTGGGAACCTCACTCCAGTATAACAACTATTTATATACACCATGCATACAGACGTTGTTTTTCTCGATATTAATTTCGATGTAGTTTAATTACTAGGCTGTATGAAAAAAAAATACTACAGCCAAGAAAGTGTTGAATAATTGGAGCAAATGTAAAATCAATGTAACCTTATTAATTATTAGAACTAGTTGACCAGGAAACATTTTTATTTTTTAAAGAAAGAAAAAACATGTTCATTTAAATCTCTGCAACCACCACGGAATATACAACTATTCCAGTGTCTCTCTATGAATCAGCCTATGTCGTAAACTCCATTAAGTTTTCCCGCAGAGCAAAGTAATTAGGTTTTCCCCTCGAAGCAAAAGTAGTTTCTCTAGGGTATATAATCTTTTGCACGAGTTCAAACCCCGTGTGATATGCGAACAAAACTTCCATCTAGTTAGCTAATAACTTCAAATTAAATGGTATAACCAGAACTGGGAAACAAGGATTTCTAATAGTGAATGACTATACGAAAGTTACATATAAAAGTTAAAAAAAAGAATCATCAACGATGCATAGAAAAACCAAAGGTAGTGAAATATTTGCTTCAATTTGAATTTTGAAATATATGATATTGGTTACTTTAATTTTGAACTAGCCAACACCTAATTAAAGGAAAATAGCGTATAGGAAATGTAGTGGTGAATACAATCATAATCGTTCTTACTTTGTGTTATAGATATAGGCCATTCTATAAACAGAAGACATAGTTAAGAACAGGAAGCATATACGCCAAGTACACCATTGCTTGTCTTCTTGTACAGTGACTCTCTGGCTGATGTCAGTGTTACATCATCAGGGAAGTATAATTTGCGCCTCGTAATCCGCATATAATCAGGCGTTTAACTGAAAAGGTGACAGTGTACGTTAAAGGAGACGGCGGTAGGGTAGCCGCCGCCAAAATGGTGGAAATAATTAGCGCGACAACCCGAGTTACTAACAAAAGAAAAAGGGGTGTTAGCAGTAGCTAATCATAGCTTGAAAGAATGTGGCTACATACACTAAAAGCAGGCGCGAATCCACGCTCCTGTCTTTGACTTGTGTCATCCGGTAGGTTAATTACCTGGCAATTGACCTCCAGGACCATCGTGATGAAAAGCTATTTTTGGATATAAAATTCGTATTTTAAGCCGATTAGTAAGCCAATTCAAATTTGAACTGATCTTCATGTGTTATCTACTACACGTTACTGCTACCCTCAGGAGCTAGTACGGTGTAGTCATGTTGACTCTATAGAGATATGGGAAGAGACAATACATTTTAAAATTAGATATGACAATTTATAGATATAATCTATATTAGAAATTTTCACTTTGTAACCGACTGAGCTCATGTTTCAAGACCCCGGACCTCATAAAAGGTCAGAGAGAGGCAGTGAGTCAGACATCAAATCATCAAATCAATCACCCCATATTATGCTTTTAGTCGATAGGCAACCACCGTACTTGTAATCTTAATATCAAGACGAGATCAATCAAAAGCATGAGTAGGGTATTACGTTATCGCAAGGTGTCGGACCCTGAGTAACTCGTACCTCCTATTACTGTTGTGATCTTCTACGTGCAGGTAACTTGTGAATTATTTATCGTGAAATAACTGCAACGGAAAGCTTTATATCTCACGTATCATATGCTTACACAGGGCGCCTTAAGACAAATATTTCTGATCGGGGAGTATAATTTATTGCTGGTTTCTGGGAATAGCTGAAAGCTTGCCAAGGACAATTATTTAGGTAGAGCGCATAATTTATAGCTCGCTTCTAGGAGTGGTTGCAAGCTTCTCTAGGTATCACACTGATCTGCAGTGCGCCACATCATTCTCAAACTGATGGATAGATGGACCTGTCACAAATTCTTCTATAAAACTCCACTGAAGGTTAATGTACACCTTGCTGATCTAGGTCACGCATGGTGTCAGTGTTCTCACCACCGACAAGTAATCGAATGTTACGCATTTTATGTCTGGATAGCTAACTAATAAAGACAATAATTTATATTGGTTCGCACAATGTGTCCTATGTCCAGTCTGGTATGTTCGTCGGCCTTGTATTAGCTCAGACGGTTCGAGGAACTGTGGTTACAAGCGAGGTTATCCCGCGTGCGAGAACGAGGACAAAGTCTAAGTGTCGCGTGCGTGTGAGTTGTGTTGACAGTGTAAGGGAAGATTTCCAACCTCCCCTTTTATAGCTCGAACACCTATACCTACCCACCGACTCCTCATAAATGGAGCGGGGGTTTACATAGTGTGTCAGCACCTAAGGCGGCCCAAAGTGGCGCAGGAGTGATGAGCACACCTGCTCCCGTCTAGTCTATGGTCTACGTCTACTTTCCATCTCTATACACCCGCGCCGAGCGAGACGGGACGGATGGTGATGATGACCCAGTGTTGTGCTTGTTTTGTCTCACATGGCCTCCCACTCCGTCTTGAATTCTTTGTGTTGCTCCGTCACATCGACATTTAAACCTCTCGTCTACCTTCGGTACGAGCTCTAGCCCAAATTGCTCTTCACTCTGCCTTGCTGGCCGGACTTGAAGGTAGGACGTTTCTTCCGACCTTGGAGGTTGGCTTACTCCTTGGGGACGAGTCTTGTGGTTGTGTCGTCCTGAGTTCGAGCCCTAGGTTGGGGCCTACGAAGCCACGTGTCCCCTTGTGACTGGCTAACCGGTTGCATCTTGGGTACCCTGGGTATGTTACCCATCAGTAGCCCCCGGGCCTTCGACTGATTTCCTTCTAAATCAGTCGGAGGTATGTTCCCGCGCGTGTCGAAAGGCCTAAAAAGGATAAGAGAAAATGAAACCTACGTGAGATCGTTGTTTCGTTTTAGTTTCTGGCTACGTCCGAGTTCAAAGCCTTGGACGCCGAGACCATCGTGACTTTGGGTTGATAGCCCTCGAGCCCTCCCTCCATGGGTTGGGCTTGGTTCGTTTAGCGAATCCGCTTTGCTCCCCATCTGCAAACCATTCACGGGTTTGGAGCGGTTGAGCCAGATGGGAATTTACTTTGATGGCCAAATTCCCGGGCTCGGTGCACTGCCTAACGGGTAAATCCAAGTGGAACCCCATTGCCTCTTCACAAGAACGGGGGAATCAGGTTGACCTGATAGAGGCTCAATGCTCGTATTCCATAAGATCCCTCTTGGTACACTCACGTGGATCCCAGGCCATTCGCGGGCCTAGGCGACGCGATGTCGACCCTTCGGGGGGTTACCGGGAGTCGCCAAGACAAGACTCGGATATCAGACTTAGAGATGTCGAGGGCATCGGAGCCCTCGAGTGCGCCATTGATGTCCATCCCACATCGTTTGTCCCTCGCTCGGGTTCGTTCCAGGCGGTCCTTTCGACCTGCATTGCAGGTATACCTTAGACCTGAAACCTTGATCGGGCCCAAAAAGTGGGCCATAAAAAAATACCTACTTACCTGGTCCTTTGATTCGCACGGTCCGTCGACGTTGCATTGAAGGTAGGCAAGGGACGCGGTAGAGAGGAGGTTTGGAGTAGGGTAAACGATGCGTGAGTCTTCAACTCATCGCGAATATCAAAGAGGCAGGTCGGTTTGCCCAAAGTTATGGCAGGCATCATGTCCCTAAAATTTTGGGAGGCATGCGCTTATCCCACAAGTGAGCGGCATTATTGCGGGGCGAACGTGTCTGTGGGTCCCGATGCCTTTCCTTGTTGCCGTCGCAGGCGTACTGCATAAACCATCCCCAGGGCACAAGATCTTTCTTTTACCGCTGCACCCTCATTCTCCACTCCTCTTGCGCTCCTGCTCCCCTACAAATTTCGCTATCGCATGTTAGAGAAAACAAGAAGTTTGAGGAAGAGTTCGAGCAGTCCCTTTTCTTAATCTTCGTCTCCTTCACTGTCGGTCATGTTGGACTGGATGAGATCTCGCATCACTGTTGTTGAAGTGTGTAGCCGACACTTCCCCCGGGCCTGCTCTGGGCAGCCCGCGGAGGTTCTTTTTCGGAGGGGCTAGTCACTCACGGACAGCTTACGCGTTAGGGCGATTGAGGGAGAAGCTTGACACATGTATTTTTATGTGGTTCAGGCCGCCGGAGCGTAATACCCTACGTTCACGGTGAGCAGAGGTGCTCGTTGTATTGCTTGTTGCTCAGAACCGGAGTCCTGAGCTTGAGGATGAGTTGAACCTAAGGATGTGAATGGCTGGAGTGCGAACCCTTGCTAACATTGCCTACCCGAGCCTTTTATAGTCCAAGGCTCGAGCGGCTTACAAGGTGGGCCCGGGACCCGACAGGTGGTCCCGGGGAGATTGCCTGCCATCTACCATATCTACAGTTACGCCGGTAGTTGTCTCTGGCGAGGGCTTCCGAGTCTTCGTTCTGCCGCCCTGCCCATGCCGCAAGCTAGTCGTAGTGGTTGGCAGGGGCGGCAGGGGATGTCTTGTCGCTGTGTTTATTGGCGGGCATGCTCTGACGCGGCGCGCCAGTCCGGGATATGACTGGGCGCAACGACACCTGACAGAGGCGTGCTCCGCGTCTCCGCGCCTTGGGAAGGCGCGGGTCTTGAATACCTTGTACGGGCAAGGTATGACGTGTCTTTACTCCTGTTGCCTACCGCGCGGGGGCAGGCAGCGCGGTACTGCTGGCCACGTGGCGGGCCCGGAGCTCTCCTCTGAGGAGAGGGAGCTCTGGCCCCACGGGGCACGTGGAGCCTTCGGAGCTCTTCCCCAGAGGGGGGAGGTCCGGCTCTGCTGGCCACGTGGCGGGCCTGGAGCCCTCCTCTGAGGAGAGGGAGGTCCGGCCCCACTGGACACGTGGGGCCTCCGGAGCTCTCCCCACGGAGGGGGGAGGTCCGGCTCTGCTGGCCACGTGGCGAGCCCGGAGCCCTCCTCTGAGGAGAGGGAGGTCCGGCCCCGCTGGACACGTGGAGCCTCCGGAGCTCTCCCCGCGGAGGGGGGGGGGGGGGGAGGTCCGGCTCAGTTGGCCACGTGGCGGGCCCGAAGCTTACCTCTGAGGAGAGGGTTGTTCGGCCCCGCTGGACACATGGCGCCTTCGGAGCTCCCCCTGCGGAGAAGGGCGAGGTCCTTAGGCAGTTTCCCCTGTGCGCGGGGGTACCCCATATTGAGGGTACCGACAGTGGCCCCCGGGCCCATCTCGGGGGAGATATCGAGCCCGAGGTGAAGCCCCCATCTCTTCCACTCCGCGCACCTTCTCAAAGACCCACATTGACCGTTGCCGGAGCACGAACAGTCGCGGGATCGTGGGAGTGTGTGCCCGACTTGATGGCTACTTTTACTGCGGCAGTTCCCAAGGCTGCCACTTCTGCACGTTGCCGCGCCTTTTCGGGAACCGCCGAAGTGTCTCGCCGGCTCGTCTCCTTGGGAGACTGACTTCTTGGCCCACCGCTTCAGTCGGACGGCTTGGGTCCACTTGTCATTGACGCTTGGTCTTGGAGCCGAAGCGGTTGTCCAAGCGGCGTATTCGAAGAGTTTCAAATCGCTTTGAATCGCGCCTGGGAAGTTTAAAAGGGGATCTCACCCGCATCACGGCTTCCCTTCGCACTTCCCAGCGCTTGCATCTTCCTTGAGCTCTTGTGCCTTTGTCTTCCCTGTTCTTGAGCTTTCTCCTACCATGGCTTCCATCCTGCCTCTAGAGAAGAAACGCGCCCGGTCTCCTCCGGCGGTGGCGTTCGCGCCGAGTCAGGGATTGAGGGTGCCTGCGCGCCCTGCTTCTCGAGATGGCGCCCCGTCTGGTGGCGACTCCAAGAGACCTCGGGCTCATCATCCCGACGGGACTCCTCTTGAGCGGCGACGGACTGAAGTTCCCCGGGCGTCGCGCCCTCCTTCCTCAAGAGGTGGAGCTTCGAGGGGGAGTGCTGGTGCGGTGACGCCAAGGGGCGAGCCAAGAACTCAAGCGCCCCGGGCCTCTGGTGCCGGATTTGCGTCTAGGTGGGCTTCAGAAGCATCTGGCGGTGGAGCGTGGAGGCGGGCGGCCTGGCACTGGAGGGAGGCGAGCGACTGGAGCTGGTCCAGCTGGAGGCGGGCACCGGGCACGCGGCTGGCGGTGGGCTGGTGGTGGCCTGGCGTAGGCGCAGCCGCCGAGCCGCGCAGATCGGCATGCGGGCAGGGGCGGCGGTGACTGACTGGATCGGGACTGCGGCTGTGGGAGTCGGGCAAGTGGCTGGCAGGTCGACCGACTGCACTGGAGGCTGGAGCGGCTGGGGCTGGCAGGGCGCAGGGCAAGAGCTGGGCCTGACCTAGGCGCGGTGGCCGCTGGGATGGGCTGCAAATGGGCCAAGCTAATTGGGCATAGTCGGAAATTAATCGGAAATTGTTCGGAAACTTCCGAACAAATTCGGAATTCCGACAATTCGGTCAGAAATCTGGCCAAATCATTTCCGTTCCGATTTCTGAATTTTAATTTCCGATTTTCGACCCATTTCTGAAAATTACTGACTAAAACGGAAAACGGTTCAGAAACTTTCGGAAACGGTTTTAGATGATTCGGAAAATTATCATCCGTTTTTCACCCCCTAGTCCAGCCCCCTTCGCCCAGCTCGGCAGGTCGGGCTGTGGGCCGCAGCAACGTCCTCTCGAAGACTCCTTCGAGCAAAGGGGCTCCGGTGGAGGCCTTCGTTGAGAGGTCGTCAGCTGCGGTATTGCCAGCGCGCGGTACATGGCGCAGGTCCAAGGCGAGGAAGTCTTTCTCCAACATCTGCACGTGGAGCAGATAAGTAGCTAGCTGTGGGTCATTGCAGGAGCATTCACCGTTAACTTGCTTGGTGACTAGCTGGGAGTCGCCCTGTGCCAACAACTGGCGAGCGCCCAGAGACAGGGCTGTCTTTAGGCCAAAGATGAGTGCTTCATACTCTGCCATGTTGTTGGTTGCCTTGAAGTTGAGACACACCATGTACCCAAACTGCTCCCCCGATGGCATGAGAAGCAATACGTCGGCACTGGCCCCCTGCTTTCGTGAGGAGCCGTCGAAGAAGAGTGTCCAGTGAGGCCCGGTGAAGACCGGAGCTCGGTGCTTCAGTTCACCGTCTTCGTGGCCCCCTGGGTCGGCCTTCGTTGGCGTCCACTCAGCCATGAAGTCAGCCAGTGCTTGGCTCTTGACTGCATGGCGAGGAAGGAAGTCCAACTCAAACTCCGCCAGTTCCGCTCCCATTTAGCGACATTGCCGGTCGTGTGAGGGCTGTGAAGGATCGCCTTTAGCGGATAGGAGGTGACCACCGAGATCCGGTGGGCTTGAAAATAGTGGCGGAGCTTACTGGACGCCACGAGCACTGCATACAGCAGCTTGTGGTCCTCCACGTACCTTGTCTTGGCATCGTGGAGGACTTCGCTGATGTAGTAGACAGGCCTCTAGACTGTCCGGACCCTCCCTCCCGGGCCAGAGATGTCTTCATCCATTGGCTCAGGCCTACCGGAGGTAGGTGGGTGCGGGGGAGCTTCTGGGAGCTGGGACCCGAAGGCTCCTAGGCCGCCTTGGACCTCCGGGAGATCCCGCTGGTTCTCTGGGAGCTCCGGGAGGTCCCGTTGGACCTCCGGGAGGTTGTCTTGAAGGTCCGGGAGGCCGCCTTGGACCTCCGGGGTCTCCTGGTGCTTGTCTTCTGCTATCGGAGCAGGCTGTGGTGATGAGGGGTCCGGTCGCTCTGCGACGAGGACCATGCTCACCACTTCAGTCGTTGTCGCGATGTAGAGCAACAAATGCTCTTCGGGCTCGGGGGCTACCATGATGGGTAGGGTCGTCAGGAGTTGCTTCAACTTCTGGAAAGCTTCTTCTGCTTCGTCGGTCCAAGCAAATGGACCGGATTTGCGCAGGAGCTTAAAGAAGGGGAGCGCTCGCTCTGCTAGCCTCAATATAAACCAACTCAGCGCGGCTAGGCATCCCGTGAGTTTCTGGACTTCTTTGATGCGGGCGGGGGGCCGCATCAGGTCGATGGCCTTGATCTTCTCTGGGTTGGCCTCAATTCCTCAGTGTGAGACCAGGAATCCTAGGAGCTTCCCAGAGGATACGCCGAACACACACTTGTCGGGGTTCAGCTTGGTGCGCGTGGAGCGCAGTTTGTCAAAGACCAGGGCTAGGTTATCTAACAAGGATGAACTCTGCCTGACCTTGACAACGATGTCATCGATATACACCTCAACTAGGTCTCTTATCAGCTCTCCAAAGGTTTTGTGCATTGCACGTACAAAGGTGGGAAGAGCATTCTTTAAGCCATAAGGCATAGAGACATAACAATACAGGCCGTCTGCTGTGATGAAGGAAGTGTGCTCTTCATCTTCTCTAGACATAGGGATCTGGTGAAACCCGAGTAGGCGTCTAGGAAGCACAACATCTCACAGCCTGATGTCGAGTCTACTATTTGATCTATTCTAGGGAGAGGGAATGGATCTTTGGGACATGCCTTATTGAGACTGGTGTAGTCAATGCACATCCGGAGCTTCCCGCCGGCCTTCGGGACAACGACGGGGTTCGCCAACCACCGGGGGTGGTGGACTTCCCGTATGAAGCCAGTGTCCAGCAGCTTCTTGATTTCTTCTCGGATGAAGTTATGCCACTCGATGGACTGCTTGCGAGGCTTCTGTTGGACTGGCCGGGCGTCGGGGAAGATCTTCAAGTGGTGCCCGATCACCTCCCTAGGGATCCCCAGCATCTGTGACGGCTGCCATGCAAACACGTCGACGTTGTGCCGGAGGAATGTGATGAGCGTGCCTTCCTATTTGCTATCCAGGCCCCCGGCTACCCGGGTGGTCTGGGCAGCGTCGGCACCGACTTGGACGACCTTCAGGGGGACGTCGCCCTCATCGAGGGGTTGCACACGGGGTGCTGCGGTAGAGGCACGGTGGCGTGCACTCGGGTGGAGCCGGTCTGGTTCCGCGCTGCCAGGGGCTGGTGCTCGAGCTGTTGCAAGTGCCTGGAGCTTTTCCAAGGATGACACTGCAGCAGTGCGGTCTCCACGAATCCTGAGGACGCCTGTTGGTGTAGGTATCTTCAAGACGAGGTAGCCGTAGTGGGCTACTGCCATGAACCGGTACAGGACTGGCCTGCCGATTATGGCGTTGAAGGGGGGGGTCGATCTCCGCCACGTCGAACAGAATGTACTCTATCCGATATCTGTCCGGTGCCCCAAAGGTCACCGGAAGGCTGATGTTGCCGTAGGGGACAACTTGTCCCGGCCCTACCCCTGAGAACGGGCTCGACGGGGTGAGCTTGGCCATCGGGATCTGCAGCTGCTGGAAAGCTGCGAGGCTGATGAGGTTCAGCCCAGCTCCGCCATCTACCAAAATGTGGTACATTCTCACGTTGGCGATGGTGGGCGCTACCAAGAGCGGTAGTTGGCCGGCCCCAGCCATGTTCCTGGGGCAGTCGGTGGCATCGAAGCTGATGGGGGTTCCCATCCACTTGAGGTGCGGCGTGGCACCCGGAAGCGGACCCGCCGTAGATGACGTAGAGCATCTTCCGACGCTCGTCATCGCTGGAGCTGGAGTCCTCATGGTTGCGTACCGCCTTCACGGCACGCTGAGGCTCCTAGAACTCCACTTGGTGGTCGACGTTGTCTGGGGCGTCGACCTTCTGCTTGCCCTCCCTCTGACGGAAGGGAGGGGCATCAGCACGCAGCTGCTTCCCTTTGCGGAAGCGCTCCACGAGCTTCTGAATCTCCCGGCATTCGGCAGCAGTATGGTAACTGGTGTCGTGCATGAGACATAGCTCGCCTTGGTCACCATCTGGAGCTGGTGACTGCCGCTGCCTTTTGTCGGGGCATGGCCCCCGGGCTCCACTGGGTGCTGCTGCTGCAGCAACGGGAGCCGCGGTCGGTGGCTTCATCTTACCACCGCCCCAGTTCTTGATCTTCTTGCCGCTTCCATAGGAAGCGGCGCCAGATCCCGGCTGTCCTCCCGACTCAGAGGCTGGCAGTGAGTGCCAATTTCACCCTTCTGCTAACCTGGCGCACTTGTCCGCTAGGCTGAAGAGCTCTGAGACGTCGCAAACCTCTCTGGTCGCGAGCTTCTCAAGCATCTTCTTGTCCCGTACACCCTGCTGGAACGCCACCACCACAGAAGCATTTTGGATATGCGGGATGGTGTTCCGTACCGCGCGGGGGCAGGCAACGTTTCTCAGCTGGCCACGTGGCGGGCCCAGAGCTCTCCTCTGAGGAGAGGGAGGTCCGGTCCCGCGGGACACGTGGAGCCCTTGGAGCTCTCCCCGCGAAGGGGGGAGGTCCGGCTTCTGCTGGCCACGTGGCGGGCCCGGAGCTCTCCTCTGAGGAGAGGGAGGTCCGGCCCCGCGAGACACGTGGAGCCTTCGGAGCTCTCCCCACGAAGGGGGGAGGTCCGGCTCAGTTGGCCACGTGGTGAGTCCGGAGCTTACCTCTGAGGAGAGGGAGGTCCGGCCCCGCTGGACACGTGGCGCCTTCGGAGCTCTCCCTGCGGAGAAGGGCGAGGTCCTTAGGCATTTCCCCCTGTGCGCGGGGGTACCCCGTATCGAGGTACCGATAGGATCCGTTCCCGAACCCTTGGAGCATGGAACATCACAGTAAGTTCTACCTCCTGAGCATTAGTAGAACAGGGCTTTACCTTTCTGTAATGAATCCCATAGAGTCCAGGAACAGCGCTCGGAGCAGCTAAGCCTTAGGGAACGGTCCAGGACTATGTCCAGCTTGGCCTGGTTACGACCCCAAGCGCGTAGAGTCTTGCTTCCCTTCTTAATGGGGCGGGTCGTTGCCTCCATGTACAGCCTGCCTTCCTCCTATGGACATTTACACAGAAACCTGTTCTACCTCGCTCTCACTTATGTGCTCATTTAAATTACGCATTAATTTTTATTACCGCACTTTCTATGTATGCTCACCGTACATTTAGCTCACCTTTCACGCTCTAATCCATAGTCAGCATTTGCTATCCTACCGAAGGCGGTTGCGCTTGAGGCACCTGCCGATGGCCAGGGGGCCTCTCGGGTCTCCCCCAGTCAGGTGTTGCGGTGCCGATTGGTCACCTCCAGGAAAGGCCTGCGCCGTGCATGGGGGGTCCAGGGTGCGTATCCCGCTCAGCCGGCTCTGTACCCAAAGCGTGCGCATCCTGCCCTCCGGAGGTCCAGGGGAGTACAGCCGCTTTGCCTGGTTCCGTACCCAAAGCCTGTGCACTCTGCTTCCCTGACGTACGGTCTGGTACTAGGGGCCGGACGGTCGTACCCAGACCTTGGAGGGAGCCGGAGCCCCGTTGCCCCGCGCACAGAATTGCCCAAGCCCCGTATAATGGACTAGGACCGTAAGCCGATTAAGACTAAGAGACGGGGAGGGGAGAACCCCCCGAGGAGAATTACGCTTCCTCTACCTATGTGTAGGACCTCCAGGTTCTAGCTACAGGGACCGCATGAAGGGGGGGAGCAAGGAGCTCTCGACTACTCCAGCGCAAGAACGGAGGATCCGGGTTTCACCCTTTCTGCAGGGACGAGACCCGAAGGCCCCACGTGTCCAGCGGGGCCGGAACTCCCTCTCCTCAGAGGAGAGCTCCGGGCCCGCCGCGTGGCCGGTAGAAGCCGGACCTCCCCCTCCACGGGGAGAGCTCCGAAGGCTCCACGTGTCCTACGGGGCCGGACCTCCCTCTCCTCAGATGAGAGCTCCGGGCTCGCCACGTGATCGGCAGATCCGGACCTCCCCATTCTCATGGGGCGAGTTCCGGAGACCTCCGGGGCCCTTAATACAATAAGGACCCGGGGAAGGTGTCTGTGCAGAGCTTTGAGATTGGTGAAGGCCTCTGAGTACCTTGCGGAGCTAAGGGCTCGGCCAGGCAAAACCAAGAAGAAGACAAGAGCGCAACAGACACAAAAAGTCACAAGAGTCTATTTATTCATGGCTCCATGAGCTGGACTACAGACTCAATAAAAAAAGAGATACAAGTCCTAGGGTTCCCCTGGCTCACGCCAGAACCTAGAGGCTACAAGGGTGGCCACGTCCCCGACTTCAGCCCTGGCGGTTTCCTCCCGCTCCGCGGCAGGGCCCTGTCTCGCTGGCTCTAGTGAGAAGGAAGGGTCTCGGCTCCTGAAGCATGCCAACACGTGCGTGGCAACCTCCACGGCCAGGCCCCGTCCCTCTGCCTCGAGCTCGCCGGCGACCACCGCATCTAGCCTGCTCAGCTAGGCGCCAATTGACTCGAGCGCGGGGATCACCTCGGCCACCTTCAGCGCAGGGGCCGCCATCTTCACCAAGCTGAAGCCAAGGGGGACCAGGGCGGACCCTGCCTGGTCGATGAAGCTCGAGGCCACACGGGCCTCGGTAGACCGCGAGGCCAAGAGCTCCTCTACCTCGCGGTGGGCTGCCAGCAAGGCGTCGTGGCTCCCCTCAGAGAATTCCTTCTCCTTGGCTGCCAGGGAGCTTTCCCGAAGGCGGAGAGTCTGGGCAAGCCGCTCCAACTCTGAAGCACGGAAGTCGGCAGCCAGCTCCCGATCCAGGATCGCCTCGCGCTCCCGGGAGACCTGCTCCTCCCTCGTGGCAAGGTCTGCCTTCCGGGCCACTAGCTCTGTAGCCCGGGCTCGTAGGTCGCCCTCGCCCGCCGCCAGCCACGCGGTGACTCTATCCGCCTCGGCCGCCACGGAGAGCTCCTGATCCTCAACGGTGTGCTGATGGTGTGCCAGCCTCTGCCGCACCTCCTCCAGGGTAGAGAAGTTCTCCTCAGCCCGGGCATGCGCCTCAAGGGCCTCCTTGTGGAGCCGCCGCGTCTCGGAGTCCAAACGGTCGACAGCCCGCTTCTGTCGGTCGAGGAGCGCCTCCATGATATCAAGCGACTCCCGCCTGGAGTCAAGCTCCCCCTTGACCTTCGAGGTTCGCTCCCTCAAAAGGTTCCCCCAGGTGAGGAGGCGATCCCTCTCAACCACCTGCACCTCTTGCTCGCGACTGAGCGCGGCCAAGACCTGTCGGACGCTCGTCTGGGCGAGCACGAGAGCGTCTGCCAGGGGCAGTGGGGCAGCAGAGGCCGGAGTGGTGCCCCCGACCTCCTCCATCACGTCGTCTTCAAGAGAAGACGATGCACCGGCAACCCGGATGAGACGCCGGTCAGGAGAAGCCGGCGCCGGGGCGGGCTCGCTCCCATCACACCCTGGTTCGATGCCCCCCGTAAAGCCGGTGGCAGTTCCTTCCGCTCCGGCAACAGGAGGCGGGACTTCGACAGCCGGACCCGCCAAACCCTCACCGACAGCTGGCTCCTGAGCCGGTGAAGAAGGACGAGTGGAGGGAGTCAACGCTGCCATAGAAGCCGGGCCGACTGGTATAGGAGGAACTTGCGCTGGCTTGGGGGCCACGGCAACCGACTCGGCAAGAGGAGTCGACGCTTCCATAGAAGCCGGGCCGACTGGTACAGGAGGAACTTGCGCTGGCTTGGGGGCTGCGGCAACCGTCTCGGCAAGAGGAGTCAACGCTGCCATAGAATCCGTCCTGACCGGTATAGGAGAAACTTGCGCTGGCTTGGGGGCCGCGGCAACCGTTCAGGCTCCGAGAGCTGCGGTGCAGACCCCCCGTCAGTCGGGGATGGCCGAGAAACACGAGCGCTCCAATGGGCTCTGAACCCCGGCTTCTGAGCCGGGGTAGGACCACTAGAGCCCGCCGTCGCTGCCGACGGCTGCCTCGCAGTCGCCCGGGCTGACGGAGCAAGGGATGCTTCTGAAGCCCCCCTCAACGTCAGCCCGACTCCTGAAGCCTGAGGCGCCTGAGTTCTTGGATCGCCCCTGGGAACCGACGCGTCAGCAGTTTCCTTCAAGATTCCACCACCTGAGGAGGGAGGACGCGATGACTGGGAACTTTCAGCCCGTCGTCGCTCAAGAGGAGTCCTGTCGGGATGATGAGCCCAAGACCTCTTGTGGTCGCCACCGGACGGGGCGCCATCTCCAGAAGCAGGGCGCGCAGGTGCCCTGGATCCCTGACTCGGCGCAGACGCCGCCGCCGGAGGAGATCGAGCGCGCTTCTTCTCCGGAGGCGGGTTGGAAGCCATGGCAGAAGACAAAGGCGCAAGAACTCAAGGAAGGTGCAAGCGCTGGGAAGTGCGAAGGGAAGCCGCAATGCGGGTAAGATCCCCTTTTAAAACTTCCCAGGTGCGATTCAAAGCGATTCAAAACTCTTCGAATACGCCGCTTGGCAACCGCTTCGGCTCCAAGACCAAGCGTCGATGACAAGTGGACCCAAGTCATCCAGCTGAAGCGGCGAGCCAAGAAGTCAGTCTCCCAAGGAGACTAGCCGGCAAGGCGCTTCGACGGTTCCCGAAAGAAGCGCCGCGACGTGCAGAAGTGGCAGCCTTCGGAACCGCCGCAGTAAAAGCAACCATCAAGTGGGCGCACGCTCCCACGCTCCCGTGACTGTTCGTGCTCCGGCAACGGTCAATGCGGGACTTAGAGAAAGTGCGCGGAGTGGAAGAGATGGAGGCCCCACCTCGGGCTCGCTATCTCCCCCGAGATGGGCCCAGGGGCCACTGTCGGTACCCTCGATACGAGGTACCCCGTGCACAGGGGGAAACGCCTAAGGACCTCGCCCTTCTCCGCAGGGAGAGCTCCGAAGGCGCTACGTGTCCAGCGGGGCCGGACCTCCCTCTCCTCAGAGGAGAGCTCCGGGCCCGCCACGTGGACAGCAGAAGCCGGACCTCCCCATTCCACGGGGAGAGCTCCGAGGGCTCCACGTGTCCCGCGGGGCCGGACCTCCCTCTCCTCAGAGGAGAGATCCGGGCCCGCCACGTGGCCAGCAGAGCAACGCTGCCTGCCCCCACGCGGTAGGCGGCAGGAGTAAAGACGCGCCATACCTTACCCGCACAAGGTATTCAAGGCCCGCGCCTTCCCAAGGCGCGGAGACGCGGAGCACGCCTCTGTCAGGTGTCGTTGCGCCCAGTCACATCACAGACTAGCGCGCCGTGTCAGAGCCTGCTCGCCAATAAACACAGCGACAAGACATCCCCTGCCGTCCCTGCCATCATCAACCACTACGACTAGATTGCGGCATGGGCAGGGCGGCAGAACGAAGACTCGGAAGCCTTCGCCAGAGACAACTACCGGCATAACTGCAGATACGGTAGATGACAGGCAATCTCCCCGGGACCACCTGTCGGGTCTCGGGCCCACCTTGTAAGCCGCTCGAGCCTTGGACTATAAAAGGCTCGGGTAGGCAATGTTAGCAGGGGTTCGAACTCGGTTAACTCGCCTCTTACACACCCTCAAGCTCAGGACTCCGGTTCTGAGCAGCAAGCAATACAGCGAGCATTCTGCTCGCCGTGGACGTAGGGTTTTATGCTCCAGCGTCCTGAACCACGTAAAACTCCCCGTGTCAAGCTTCTCCCTCACTCATCCCTAATGCTGAAGCTCTCCGCGAGTGACTAGCCCCTCCGGAAAAGAACCTCCGCGGGCTGCCCAGAGCAGGTCCGGGGGAAGTGTCGGCTACACACTTCGACATAGGGCATTACGCTCTGGCGGCCTGAACCACGTAAAAATCCCTGTGTCAAGCTTCTCCCTCAGTAGTCCCTACCGCGTAAGCTCTCCGTGAGTGACTAGCCCCTCCGAAAAAGAACCTCCACGGGCTACCCAGAGCAGGCCCGGGGGAAGTGTCGACTACACACTTTGACATTTGGCGCGCCATGTAGGGGGCTTTTCCCTTGCGTGACGAGCTTCTGCCAACGAAGATGACGAAGCTTCCTTCAGCGGCAAGCTCTCCCCGCCCATGTTCGCGACAAACGGTGACCAGCGGGGACTACGTCTTGACACACTCAGGACGAAGTGTGTCGGCGCAAGCTGGGAGCCAGCAGCCGACTCCGGCAGCGCAGGCTCCAGCGAGCGTGAGATCCACTGCAGCGCTGAGTGTCTCCCACGGGGGCGCACTAGCTGCAGCACGAGCGCTACTGCGCAATCCACCTGCTGGGGACGCGCCTCAGTCAGCGACCCAGCAGTGGATTCGCGACGTAGACCGTCTCGTCGTCGCCGCCACCAACCCTCGACTTCGGCGGGGACGATGTCCCGGTCAACCGTCTGTGTCGCTGACGCGCACGCCAACGGTTGACGGGCAGACGGCAGATTCCCGCTCCACCAGGCTCCCGTCGGCGGACCTGAGGTCGGAGCTGGAACGACGCCACTTGGGCGACGATGCCCGAGTGGTCATCGAGCGACGATGAGAAAGGCGTCGCAACCAAGAGGCCGGCGACAGCATGTCGACCGCCTCACCCCAGCCTGGGCCGCAGACGTTCGCCACGCGATCTCTGCCCCAGGCATACACCACACAGCATATGCCCCAACCAAATGCCCTGCAAATGGTGGCCCCGGTCTATGGCGCAGCCCTTGCCCATACCGGGGTATACGGTGCCGGCAGCGAACCAAGCGATTGCGGCACCAACACCTGCAGCAACAGGAGCAGGATGTGCGGCCCTGGTGCCACACCTTCGCTTCGCGAAGTGGCCGCGCAAGTTCCGGCCGCACCTGCCTGAGAAGTACGATGGCAGCGTCAACCCGACGGAGTTCCTCCAAATCTACTCCACCGCCATCCTTGCCGCAGGAGGGGATGAGGCCGTCATGGCCATCTACTTCCCCGTCGCCTTGACTGACCCAGCCCGGTCTTGGCTCATGAATCTCCCCCAGGGTTCCATAACCTCATGGGGAGAGCTTTGCCGGCAGTTCACTGCTAACTTCGGTAGCTCCTACACCGGGCCTGGCACGGAGCTCGACCTCCACGCCATCCAGCAACAACCTGGAGAGACCCTGCGCTCCTTCATCCAGCGGTTCTCCTAGGTACGGAACACCATCCCGCATATCCAAAATGCTTCTGTGCTGGTGGCGTTCCGGCAGGGTGTACGGGACAAGAAGATGCTTGAGAAGCTCGCGACCAGAGAGGTTCGCGACGTCTCAGAGCTCTTCAGCCTGGCGGACAAGTGCACCAGGGTAGCATAAGGGCGGAACTGGCACTCACTGCCAGCCTCCGAGTCAGGAGGACAGTCCGGATCTGGCGCTGCTTCCCATGGAAGCGGCAAGAAGATCAAGAACCGTGGCGGTGGCAAGATGAAGCCACCGACCTCAGCTCCCGTTGCTGCAGCAGCAGCACCCAGCGAAGCTCGGGGGCCACGCCCAACAAGAGGCAGCGACAGTCACCAGCTCCAGATGGTGACCAAGGCGAGCCATGCCCCGTGCACGACACCAGCAGCCATACTGCTGCTGAGTGCCGGGAGATTCAGAAGCTCGCGGAGCGCTTCCGCAAGGGGAAGCAACCGCGTGCTGACGCCCCTCCCTTCCGTCAAAGGGAGGGCAAGCAGAAGGTCGACACCCAAGAAAACGTCGGCCACCAGGTTGGGTTCCAAGAGCCCCAGCGTGCCGTAAAGGCGGTACACAACTATGAGGACTCCATCTCCAGTGACGACGAGTCAGGGCGGTAACCGACTACGACTGCCCAAAAAGATCTATGGAGACTGCACTGCTGCAGTATTAGCCTTGCAGAAGCTCCAAGCAGTTGCAGCAGCCCGAGCACCAGCCCCCGGCGGCGCAGAACTGGGCCAGCTCCACCCGAGCGCACATCTCTGTGCCTCGGCCTCACCTCCCGGGGGCCGCCCGAGATCCGTCAACCTCCTATCGGCCTGAGCCAATGGAAGAAGACATCCTGGGTCCCCCAAGAGGAGTCCGGGTCCGCCTACCTCTTGTCGGCCTGAGCCAATAGAGGAAGGTACCCCGGGGCCCCCGGGAGAAGCAGCGCAGGACCAGCTCCGGCATGAAGATATCGACCTCGTCGACGAGGCACGATTACAAGCAACACTCCACAACACACGGTCCCGGCTGGCGCTCCGGCGCTACCGCCAAAGGACCAAGCGCGTCTGGGAGCTACAAGAAGGCGACCTGGTGCCACGGCGCACACTTTCCCGCGAAGGACCTATAAACTCTTCCCCAGCCGGGAAGGTCCCTTCCGAGTCACGAAAGTTGCTGCCCCAGGTACATACGCCTCTCCACCAAGGATGGGATCCGCTCCCAAACCCTTGGAGCATGGAACATCACAGTAAGTTCTATCCCCCGAGCATTAGTAGAACATGCCTTTTCTTTTCTATAATAGATCCCATAGGCTCCACGAACAGCACTCGGAGCAGCTAAGCCTCAGGGGATGGTCCAGGACTACGTCCAGCTTGGCCTGGTTCCGACCCCAAGCGCGTAGAGTCTTGCTTCCCTTCTTAATGGGGCGGATCGTTGCCTCCATGTTCAGCCTGCCTTCCTCCTATGGGCATTTACACAGAAACCTGTTCTACCACGCTCTTACTTATGTGCTCATTTAAATTAAGCATTAATTTATATGACCGCACTTTCTATGTATGCTCACCGTACATTTAGCTCCCCTTTCCCGCTCTCATCCATAGTCAGCATTTGCTATCCTACCAAAGGCGGTTGCGCTTGAGGCACCTGCCGATGGCCACGGGGCCTTTCAGGCCTCCCCCAATCAGGTGTTGCGGTGCCAGTTGGTCACCTCCAGGAAAGACCTGCGCTGTGCATGGGGGGTCCACGGTGTGTAGCCTGCTTTGCCGGTTCCGACCCAAATCATGCGCACCCTGCCCTTCGGAGGTCCAGGGGAGTACAACCGCTTTGCCTGGTTCCGTACCGAAAGCCTGTGCACTCTGCTTCCCCGGCGTACGGTCCGGTACTAGGGGTCGGACGATCGTACCCTGACCTTGGAGGGAGCCGGAGCCCGGTGCCTCGTGCACATAATTGCCGAAGCCCCGTATACCTGACTAGGACCGTAAGCCAAATAAGACTAAGAGACGGGGAGGGGAGAGCCCCCGAGGAGAATTACGCTTCCTCTACCTGTGTGCAGGACCTCCGGGTTTTAGCTACGGGGACCACATGAAGGGGGGGAGAGCTATCGACTACTCCAGCGCAAGACCGGAGGATCCGGGTCTCGCCCCTTCCGAAGGGGCAAGCCCCGAAGGCCCCACGTGTCTAGCGGGGCCAGACCTCCGTCTTCTCAGAGGAGAGCTCCGAGACCGCAACGTGGTCGGCAGATCCGGACCTCCCCGTTCTCACGGGGCGAGCTCCGGAGACCCCTGGGGCCCTTAACTCGATAAGGACCCGAGGAAGGTGTCTGTGCAAGGCTTCAAGATTGGTGAAAACCTCTGAGTACCTTGTGGAGCTAAGGACTCGGCCAAGCCAAGCCAAGAAGAAGATAAAAGCACACAGACACACAAAACAACAAGAGTCTATTCATTCAAGGCTCCACGAGCTGGACTACAGACTCAACAAAAGAAAAAGAAAAAATACAAGCCCTAGGATTCCCCTAGCTCGCGTCGGAACCTAGAGGCTACAAGGGCAGCCACGTCCCCGACTTCAGCCCTGGCGGCTCCCTCCCGTTCCGTGGTGGGGCCCTGTCTCGCTGGCTCTAGTGAGAAGGAGGGATCCCGGCTCCGGAAGCACGCCAACACGTGCGTAGCAACCTCTGTTGCCAGGCCCCATCCCTCTGCCTCGAGCTCGCCGGCGACCACCGCTTCAAACCTGTTCAGCTTGGCGCCGATAGACTCAAGCGTGGGGATCACCTCGGCCACCTTCTGCGCCGGGGCCGCTGCCTTCACCGGGCTAAAGCCAAGAGGGACCATGGCGGACCCCGCCTAGTCGACGAAGCTCGAGACCGCCCGGGCCTCGGAGGACCGCGAGGCCAGGAGCTCCTCCACCTCGCGGCGGGCTGCCAGCAAGGCGTCAAGGCTCCCCTCAGAGAATTCCTTCTCCTTGGCCGCCAGAGAGTTTTCCCGGAGCTAAAGACTCTGGGCAAGTCGCTCCAACTCCGAAGTTTGGAAGTCGGCAGCCAGCTCCCGATCCAGGACCGCCTGGCGCTCCCGGGAGACTTGCTCCTCCCTTGCGACCAAATCGGCCTTCCGGGCCTCCAACTCTTTGGCTCGGGCCCTTAGGTCGTCCTCGCCAGCCGCCAGCCGCGCGATGACCTTCTCTGCCTCACCCGCCGCAGTGCGCTCCTCGTCCGCGACGGCGCGCTCACGGCGCTCCAGCTTCAGACGCAGCCCCTCCAAGGCGGAGAGACGCTCATCGGCTTGAGCGTGGGACTCGCGGGCCTCCCGGTGGAGCCGCCAAGTCTCGGAGTCCAGGCGGTTGACGACCCTCCTCTGACGGTCAAGGAGCGCCTCTATGACATCGAGCGACACCCGCCTCGAGTTAAGCACCTTTTTCTTCTTACTAACTTTGTCCCCTGACCTCCTCGGTTCGCTCCTTCAAGAGGCGCCCCTAGGTGAGGAGGCGATCTCTCTCTACTGCCTGCCCCTCCCGCTCTCGACCGAGCGCGACCAGAACCTGCTGGACGCTCGTCTGGGCGAGCTCAAGAGTGTCTGCCAGGGGCAGCGGGGCGGCAGAGGCCGAAGCCGCGCCCCCGACCTCCTCCATCACATCGTCTTCAGGAGGAGTCGACGCTCCGGCAACCGGGATAAGGCTCTGATCAGGAGAAGCCGGCACTGGGGCAGGCTCGCTCCCGGTGCGCCCTGGTTCACTGCCCGCCGTAGAGCCCGTGGCAGCTTCTCCCGCTTCGGCAACAAGAAGCGGGACACCGCCAGCCGGTCCCGCCGAACCTTCAGCGATAGCCGGCTCCCGAGCCGGTGAAGGGGGGTGA
Organism: Neostapfia colusana; assembly: GCA_030760725.1. NCBI lineage: Eukaryota > Viridiplantae > Streptophyta > Magnoliopsida > Poales > Poaceae > Neostapfia > Neostapfia colusana. Next base: position 13,262,717 of record JASWHV010000005.1, read on the forward strand.
ACGGGAGGTGTCGCCGCTGCCGCAGGAGCCGAGACGACCGGCACAGAAGGAACTTGCATTGGCTTGGGGGCCGCTGCAACCGTTTCGGCTTCCGGGCGCTGCGGGGCAGATCCCCCGTCAGTCAGGGATGGCCGGCAAACGGGAACGTTACCGGCACTCGAGGGGTCCCTGCAAACATGGGAGACTCCCGAGTTAAGAAAAGAAGAAGACCATACAGGCTCTAGAATCCGGTAGACATCGCTTACCGAGAGACGCGATCGCTCCAACAGGCCCTGAACCCCGGCTTCCGAGCCGGGGTAGGTCCACTAGAGCCCGCCGTCACCGCCGAGGGTCTTCGGCTCTTCCTGCCTCCACGCTCTGACGCTCCACCGCCACTCCGCCAGCGCTAGCCGCCAGGCGCAGGCCTCTGCCCGCTGGCCTCTGCTCTAGGGCTCTGCCCTCTGCCCGAAGTCCAAAGGCCCTTTGCCGTTTGCCCGCAGGCCACATCCAGCAGGCAGCAGCCAGCCAGCCACCTCCCGTATCCGATCCGGTGATGGCGCCAACCGGAGAGAAGTCTACTTCCAACCGGACCACCCCCACCCCCACGAATCGTCTGTTGTTCTTGGAGCCGCCTCCACCATCTGTGGCTGTGGATGCTCGAATCGCAGGTACTAGTTCACATGAATATTCTGTTTATAGAATTATAGTTTGTTCTTAGTTCAGGTGTGTACATGTGTTCACCAATTCAAATGAGGGTACATGGTTTGTTCATAATCATGTGTTGAGACTGAAGTTTTGCTCCATCGTCCATCGATTTACTATTTTGTTATGTGTAGGCATATCTAGTGGCACTGGCAGTACTAATGAACAACCTTGCATAAATCCAGCATCTAGTACCAATGAACAACCTGCTCATCAAGAACAAGTTGTTGATAGTGATGATGATAATGAACATGATGCAAAGAGACGTAAGAAGAGCACGTCAGCTGTGTGGCAGTATTACACTAAGGAAAAAAAGACTGTCATGGTTAATGGCAAGTACATTGAGAGATGGGCATCTTGCAATTTTCCGAAATGCAAAGCAAAGTATAGATGTGAGAGTAATAAGGGAACAACAGGATTTTGGACCCACCTTAGAACTGCCCATAGTGTGGTCAAAGGTCAACAACAACTAGCAGCTCGAAAGGATAATGAGAAAGACATAAATTATGTTGAACCTTACAGGTATGATCCAAAAGTCAGCACAAAAAAATTTTATTTAGCGATCATCATGCATGAGTATCCTTTCAACATAGTTGAGCATGAGTATCTTGTTGACTTCATCAAGTCCTTGCGTCCTAGCTTTCCTATTAAATCTAGGATCACTGTTAGGAAAGATATCATGGAACTGTTCTTTGAAGAAAAGATATGCATACTTAAATACTTTTAAATGTCGATTTAGCACAACTATGGATATGTGGACTTCAAATCAAAACAAAGGATATATGTGTGTCACGGCCAACTGGATAGATGATGATTGGCATATTCAAAAGAGGATTATTAATTTCTTTCATGTGGAAGGGCGACACACAGGGGAAAAGTTATATGTATCCTTTACGGAATGTATGGTTAGATGGGGGCTTGAGAAGAAACTATTTTCATTGACTTTGGATAATGCATCTGCAAACGAGGTAGCAGTTCGAGATGTAATTAATGATCTGAAGACAAGTGTTGATGCTTTTTTGGTTTGTGACGATGCTTTTTTCATGTGAGGTATGCTAATCACATTCTAAATTTAGTTGCTAAATATAGACTAAGTGTAATCTCTCACAAAATTGAGAATATTAAGTCATTAGTATTAGTTGTGAAGGGGTCTCCACAACAATGGGAAGAACTAATGAAGCATGCAAGAGAATGTGGTTTACAGACAAGTAAGGGTATCTCTCTTGATGTCTCAACAAGGTGGAATTCAACTTTTTTGATGTTAAGGGATGCTATATATTACAAGGTGCAATTGTAATACTTATTTATGTACTAGTAACTAGATTAGGCCTTATACTTTTATATTTCTTAATTGCTTATTGTCTTATTTGTAGGATGCTTTTATGAGGCTCAAAACTGCTGACCGGCAAAGGTATGAGCACATATCTCCGTCTCCTGCTGAGTGGAACAAGGCCAGAACATTGTGTCATGCCTTGAAGAAATTTTATGATCTAACTGAACTTTTATCTGGCACTTTGTATCCGACCGCCAACTTGTTTTACAAGGGTTTTTATGAGATTAGAACTTTGCTTACTGAGTGGTCTACTCATGAAGATACCACTATTTGTGAAATGGCCATTGCTATGAAGAAAAAATTTGAAAAGTATTGGAAGAAAACAAATGTTGCTCTTGCAGTAGCAAGCTTTCTTGATCCAAGGTATGTTTATATCATAATCTATCCAAGGTATGTTTATGTCATAATCTATCTTAATACTTGATTGCTAAAATGAGAATACCTTCTTCCATTATAAGGTACAAGAAAAAACTAATAGAGTTCTACACGAGGAAATTCTATGGTGATGTGTTGTATCATGCTAAAGTTGAGGAATTTGTTAGTGTGTTGAGGCAAATTTATCAATTTTATGTTGCACTAGCACCTGCAAAGAAGACACCAGAACCTAGTACAACTAAGTCATCTGATTTATATTTGGACATGGACAATGAAGATAATGAGTTGGAACAGTTTTTATATGAGTCATGTTCCTCTGAGGTAGAGAGCTCAAATGACTTGGAAAAGTACATGGTTGAACCACTTTTTAAGCATACTGGACAATTTGATGTTTTATCATGGTGGAGGAATCAAGGAAAGGAATATCCAATTCTTTCACAAATGGCTCGTGATGTTTTGGCCATACAAGTGTCAACAGTCGCTTCAAAATCTGCTTTTAGTGCTGGTGAGCGCGTGGTTGATCCATATCGTAGTAATCTTGATCCTGAGATGGTAAAAGCTTTGATTTGTACCAAAAATTGGGTTGCTGCAGCAAAAAAGGTAGCAATTTCATTAATGTGTAGTTTTACATGTATTTCTTACTTGTTTTAACTTATCCACTATTGTTTTTTAGATTATAAAAGTGTTGCTTCAATTGTTGCTGATCTCGAGGTTATGGAGGCTATGACTACATGGCATTTCAGGTTTGCTTGTTACAATAAAATATAAAATATTCTTCTATTTTAAGAAATACTAGAGAAAATGACAATCTAATTGTTTTATTTATCCTTTTATTTTGTTCTTGAAGGATGAGGACGTAGAAAGTGATCCAGATGTGATGGATGAAAGTGAGGAGCTAGGTGGTTAATATTATTTTTAATTATATTTGTGGTCGTGATATGGATGTATGACACTATTTTATTTTTAGTGAACTTTATTGTATGTGCTACATATGGATGAGGGTGCATGCCATGAATGATTATATTTTACTTGCATTACTTATTATTATTTTGTTATGGTTACTAGAGTGAAGTTAGGGTGTTGTTTCCGGAAGAACAAATCGTAACCGTTCCGATATCGATAGGTTTCCGGTCCGATCTATCCGTTTCCGATATTTCCGAAATTTCCGATATTATATCCGTTTCCGATGGTACCGATTCCGACTCTGTTTTCGAAAATTATATATGAAAATGAAAACGATTTAACTAATTTTCCGACCGTTTTCATCCCTAGGCTGGACCAGCACCTCGAAGCTGGCGGTCCCGGCAGCCCTGCAGCCATGGACGCCGCCAAGGATCGTAAGCGTCACTGGGGACTCCGTGCAACCCAGCGCTCAAGATCCAGAAGCTCAAGTCAGACCCGATGCATGGATCACGGAGATCCGCGACTACTTGAAAGACAACATCCTCCCTGCTGAACGTGTATCCGTTGAACGGATCGAGCGCATGGCTAAGAGGTACGCGCTGGTAGAAGGGGTTCTCTACCGGCATGGCGCCAACCATGTCCTATTGCGGTGCATAACCTAGGGGGAAGGGTGCGACTTGCTCGCTGAGATCCATGGAGGCGAATGTGGGAGTCACTCTTCCTCATGCACGCTTGTCGGTAAAGCCTTCCGGCATGGCTTCTACTGGCCGACAGCACTCCAGGATGTCGTCAAGCTGGTCGAGAGCTGCAAGGCGTGCCAGTTCCACGCCAAGCATATCCATACACCGGTTCAGGTGGTACAGATGACCCACCCTCATGGTCGTTCACCGTATGGGGGTTGGACATCCTGGGACTATTCCCCAGAGCTGTCGGGGGATTCCGGTACCTCTACATCGCCATCGACAAGTTCACCAAGTGGCCGGAAGCCACACCCGTCGTCACCATCAACAAGCAATCCGCAGTAAAGTTCATCAAGTCGACCGTATGCCGGTTCGGGGTCCCGAACAGAATCATCACTGATAACTGGACCCAGTTCACCAGCGCAGCATTCCAAGAATACTGCGAAGACCTCGGCATCCAGGTGTGCTATGTGTCTGTTTCTCACCCAAATTGCAATGGACAGGTTGAGAGGGCCAACGCCGAGATTCTTCGGGGCCTCAAGACCCGCACCTATGCTGGCTTGAAGAAACATGGCGCCAAGTGGGTGGACGAGCTTCCGAGCACACTATGGGCTAGCCGGACATCCCACAGCCGGGCCACCGGAGAGACACCCTTCTTCATGGTGTACGGGGCCGAGGTTGTGCTTCCCCAGAGATCACCATGAAGTCCCTCCGTGTCCGAGCTTACGACAAAGCCGCGCAGGACAACCTCCAACGTGAAGACATCGACCTTGTCGACGAGGCTCGATTACATGCAGCACTCCGCAATGCACGGTACCGACAAGCGCTCCGACGCTACCACCAAAGGTTTGTGCGTGTCTAGGAGCTGCAGGAAGGCGACCTGGTGTTGCGGCGCATACTTTCTCGCGAAGGGACCGACAAACTCTCCCCTAGCTGGGAAGGTCCTTTCCGAGTCACAAAAGTGTGCCATCCCGGGTGCGTACGCCTTTCCACCAAGGATGGGGATCCGCTCCCGAACCCTTGGAACATAGAACACCTCCGTAAGTTCTACCCCTAGAGCAATGGTAGGACAGTCTCTTCTTTTTGTAATATATTCCATAGAGTCCAGCAACAGCGCTCGGAGCAGCTAAGTCTCAGGGGACGGTCCAGGACTATGTTCAGCTTGACCTGGTTCCGACCCTAAGCGCGTAGAGTCTTGCTTCCCCTCTTAATGGGGCGGGTCGTTGCCTCCATGTTTAGCCTGCCTTCCTCCTATGGAAATTTATATGGAAAGGAACATGTCCTACTTTGCTCTTCCCTTGTGCTCATTTAAATTACATATTAATTTTTATGACCGCACTTTCTGTGTATGCTCACCATGCACTCAGCTTCCTTTTCCCATTCTCACCTCTAGTCGGCATTTGCTATCTTACCGAAGGCGGTCGCGTTTGAGGTACTTGCCGATGGCCAGGGGGCCTCGAGCTCCCGGCACATCGCGCACTAAAGTTCCCAAGCACCGTACATCGGATCAGGATCGTAAGCCAAATAAGACTATGAGATAGGGAAGGGGGAGCCCCAAGGAGAATTACATTTCCCTTACTTATGTGTAGGACCTCCCGGCCTTAGCTCCCCGCAGGAGTATGATAGGAGCGCCCAAGCAATTGGCCACACCTACCAGGGGGCCGCTACGGGACCACGCAAGACCGGAGCTCCAATGCAAGACCAAAGGATCCAGAGCAGGGGCCGGGCTCCGGAGGCCCCACGTGTCTGGCGGGGCCGGAGCCCCCCCTCTCCTTAGCAGGTGGCTCCGGGCCCGCCACGTGGTCGGCAGAGCCAGGCCTCGCCCCCTCCGCAGGGGTGAGCTCCGAAGGCCCCACGTGTCCCGCGGGGTCGGACCTCCGGCTTCTTAGTGGAAAGCTCTGGGCCCACCACGTGGTCGGCAGATCCGGACCTCCCCGTTCTCATGGGGCAAGTTCCGGAGACCTCCGGGGCCCTTAACACAATAAGGACCCGGGGAAGGTGTCTGTGCAGGGCTTCAAGACTGGTGAAGGCCTCTGAGTACCTTGCGGAGCTAAGGGCTCGGACATGCCAAGCCAAGAAGAAGACGAAAGCGCAACGGACACAAAAAGTCACAAGAGTCTATTTATTCATGGGTCCATGAGCTGGACTACAGACTCAATAAAAAAAGAGATACAAGTCCTAGGGTTCCCCTGGCTCGCGCCGGAACCTAGAGGCTACAAGGGCGGCCACGTCCCCGACTTCAGCCCTGGCGGTCTCCTCCCGCTCCGCGGCAGGGCCCTGTCTCGCTGGCTCTAGTGAGAAGGAAGGGTCCCGGCTCCTGAAGCATGCCAACACGTGCGTGGCAACCTCCACGGCCAGGCCTCGTCCCTCTGCCTCGAGCTCGCCGGCGACCACCGCATCTAGCCTGCTCAGCTTGGCGTCGATTGACTCGAGCGCAGGGATCACCTTCGGCGCAGGGGACGCCGTCTTTACCAGGCTGAAGCCAAGGGGGACCAAGGTGGACCCTGCCTGGTCGACGAAGCTCGAGACCGCACGGGCCTCGGAAGACCGCGAGGCCAAGAGCTCCTCTACCTCGTGGCGGGCTGCCAGCAAGGCATCGTGGCTCCCCTTTGAGAATTCCTTCTCCTTGGCCGCCAGGGAGCTTTCCCGAAGGCAGAGAGTCTGGGCAAGCCGCTCCAACTCTGAAGCCCGGAAGTCGGCAGCTAGCTCCCGATCCAGGATCGCCTGGCGCTCCCGGGAGACCTGCTCCTACCTCGAGGCAAGGTCTGCCTTCCGGGCCTCTAGCTCCGTAGCCCGGGCTCACAGGTCGCCCTCGCCCGCCGCCAGCCGCGCAACGAATCTCTCCGCCTCGGCCGCAACGGAGCGTTCCTGATCCTCAACGGTGCACTCGCGGCGCGCCAGCCTCTGCCGCACCTCCTCCAAGGCAGAGAAGTTCTCCTCGGCCCGGGCATGCGCCTCAAGGGCCTCCTTGTGGAGCCGCCGCGTCTCGGAGTCCAGATGGTCGACAACCCGCTTCTGTCGGTCGAGGAGCGCCTCCATGATATCAAGTGACTCTCGCCTGGAGTCGAGCTCCCCCTTGACCTTCGCGGTCCGCTCCCTCAAAAGGTTCCCCCAGGTGAGGAGGCGATCCCTCTCAACCACCTGCCCCTCTCGCTCGCGACCGAGCGCGGCCAAGACCTGCCGGACGCTCGTCTGGGCGAGCACGAGAGCGTCTGCCAGGGGCAGTGAGGCAGCAGAGGCCGGAGCGGCGCCCCCGACCTCCTCCATCACGTTGTCTTCAAGAGAAGACGACGCACCGGCAACCGGGATGAGACGTCGGTCAGGAGAAGCCGGCACCGAGACTTCGACAGTCAGACCCGCCGAACCCTCACCAACAGCTGGCTCCTAAGCCGGTGGAGAAGGACGAGTGGAGGGAGTCGATGCTGCCATAGAAGCCGGGCCGCCTGGTACAGAAGGAACCTGCGCTGGCTTGGGGGCCGCGGCAACCGTCTCGGCAAGGGGAGTCAACGCTGCCATAGAATCCGGGCTGACCGGTACAGGAGGAACTTGCACTGGCTTGGGGGCCGTGGCAGCCATCCCGGCTTCCGAGCGCTGCGGCGCAGACCCCCCGTCAGTCGGGGATGGCCGAGAAACACGAGCACTCCAACGGGCTCTGAACCCCGGCTTCCGAGCCGGGGTAGGACCACTAGAGCCCGCCGTCGCCGCCGACGGCTGCCCCGCAGTCGCCCGGACTGACGGAGCAGGGGATGCTTCTGAAGCCCCCCTCGACGCATCAGCAGTTTCCTTGGAGACTCCACCGCCTAAAGCCCCCCTCGACGCGTCAGCAGTTTCCTTGGAGACTCCACCGCCTGACGAGGGAGGACGCAATGCCTGGGAACCTTCAGCCCGTCGTCGCTCAAGAGGAGTCCCATCAGGATGATGAGCCCGAGACCTCTTGGGGTCGCCACCGGACGGGGCGCCATCTCCAGAAGCAGGGCGTGCAGGCGCCCTGGATCCCAGACTCGGTGCAGACGCCGCCGCCGGAGGAGATCGAGCGCGCTTCTTCTCAGGAGGCGGATTGGGAGCCACGGCAGAAGACAAAGGCGCAAGAACTCAAGGAAGTTGCAAGCGCTGGGAAGTAGACCCAAGTGGGCCAAGAAGTCAGTCTCCCAAGGATACTAGCCGCTGGGAAGTCGTCTAGCTGAAGCAGTGGGCCAAGAAGTCAGTCTCCCAAGGATACGAGCCGGCAAGATACTTCGGCGGTTCCCGAAAGAAGCGCTACGATGTGCAGAAGTGGCAGCCTTGGGAACCGCCGCAGTAAAAGCAACCATCAAGTGGGCACATGCTCCCATGATCCCGCGACTGTTCGTTCTCCGGCAACGGTCAATGCGGGACTTAGAGAAAGTGTGCGGAGTGGAAGAGCTGGAGGCCCCACCTAGGGCTCGCTATCTCCCCAGAGATGGGCCCGGGGGGCCACTGTCGGTACCCTCGATACGGGGTACCCCCGTGCACAGGGGGAAATGCCTAAGGACCTCGCCCTTCTCCGCAAGGAGAGATCCGAAGGCGCCACGTGTCCAGCGGGGCCGGACCTCCCTCTCCTCAGAGGTAAGCTCTGGACTCGCCACGTGGCCAACTGAGCCGGACCTCCCCCCTCCGTGGGGAGAGCTCTGAAGGCTCCACGTATCCCGCGGGGCCGGACCTCCCTCTCCTCAGAGGAGAGCTCCGGGCCCGCCACATGGCCAGCAGAAGCCGGACCTACCCGCTCCGCGGGGAGAGCTCCAAGGGCTCCACGAGTCCCGCGGGGCCAGACCTCCCTCTCCTCAGAGGAGAGCTCCGGGCCCACCACGTGGCCAGCTGAGCAACGCTGCCTGCCCCCGCGCGGTAGGCAACAGGAGTAAAGACGCACCATACCTTGCCCGTACGAGGTATTCAAGGCCCGCACCTTCCCAAGGCGCGGAGACGTGGAGCACGCCTCTGTAAGGTGCCGTTGCACCCAGTCACATCGCAAACTGGCGCGCCGTGTTAGAGCCTGCCTGCCAATAAACACAACGACAAGACATCCCCTACCGCCCCTGCCATCATCAACCACTACGACTAGCTTGCGGCATGGGCAGGGCGGCAGAACGAAGACTCGGAAGCCTTCACCAGAGACAACTACCGGCATAACTCGCACCGTAGCCATCTCACACCCTCAAGCTCAGGACTCTGGTTCTGAGCAGCAAGCAATACAGCGAGCATCTCTGCTCACCATGGACGTAGGGTTTTACGCTCCGGTGGCCTGAACCACGTAAAACTCCCCGTGTCAAGCTTCTCCCTCACTCGTCCCTAACGTTGAAGCTCTCCGCGAGTGACTAGCCCCTCCGAAAAAGAACCTCCGTGGGCTGCCCAGTGCAGGTCCAGGAGAAGTGTCGGCTACACACTTTGATAGATCCCATCCTTGCTGGAAAGGCGTGTGTACCTGGGACGGCAACTTTCGTGACTTGGAAGGGACCTTCCCGGCTGGGGGAGAGTTTATAGGTCCTTCGCGAGAAAGTATGTGCCGCGGCACCAGGTTGCCTTCTTCCAGCTCTCTGACGCGCTTGGTCCTTTGGTGGTAGTGCTAGAGCACCAGCCGAGGCCGTGCGTTGTGGGGTGTTACCTGCAATCATGCCTCGTCGACGAGGTCGATATCTTCACGCTGGAGCGGGTCCTGTGCGGCTTCTCTCGGGAGCCCCGGGGTACCTTCCCCTTCTGGCTAAGGTCGTCAAGAGGTAGGAGCACCCGGACACTTCTTGGGAGGCCCAAGATGTCTTTCCCCTTCTCGATAAGGCCGTCAAGAGGTTGACAGATCCTGGGCGGCCCCCAGGAGGTGAGGCTGAGGCACAGAGACGTGCACTCGGGTAGAGCTCGCCCGGTTCTACACCGCCGGAGCTGGCACTTGGGCTGCTGCAACTGCTTGGAGCTTCTCCAAGGTTGATATCGCAGCAGTGCAGTCTCTACAGATCTTTTGGGGCAGCCGTAGTCGGTTACTGCCCCGGCTCGTCGTCACTGGAGCTGGAGTCCTCACCGTGGTGCACCATCTTTATGGCGCGCTGAGGCTCCTGAAACCCCACCTGGTGGCCGACGCTGTCTGGGGCGTCGACCTTCTGCTTGCCCTCCCTTTGACGGAAGGGTGGGGCATCAGCTCGTAGTTGCCTCCCTTTGCGGAAGCGCTCTGCAAGCTTCTGGATATCCCGGCACTCAGCAGCAGTATGGTAGCTGGTGCCGTGCATGGGGCATAGCTCACCTTGGTCTCCCTCTGGAGCTGCTGACTGTCGCTGCCTTTTGTCGGGGCGTGGCCCCTGAGCTCCACTAGGTGCTGCTGCTGCAGCAACGGGAGCCGCGGCCGGTGGCTTCATCTTGCCACCGCCTCGGTTCTTGATCTTCTTGCCGCTTCCATAGGAAGCAGTACCAGATCCGGGTTGTCCTCCTGACTCGGAGGCTAGCAGTGAGTGCCAGTTCCGCCCCTCTGCTTCTCTAGCGCACTTGTTCGCCAGGCCGAAGAGCTCTGAGACGTCGTGAACCTCTCTGGTCACGAGCTTCTCAAACATCTTCTTGTCTCGTACACCCTGCCGGAACGCCACCACCACAGAAGCATTTTGGATGTACGGGAAGGTGTTCCGTACCTGGGAGAACCGCTGGATGAAGGAGCGCAATGTCTCTCCTGGTTGTTGCTGGATGGCGTGGAGGTCAAGCTCCGTGCCGGGCCGGGTGTACGAGCTGCCGACGTTAGCAGTGAACTACCGGTAGAGTTCTCCCCAAGAGGTTTTGGAACCCTGGGGGAGGTTCATGAGCCAAGACCGGGCTGGGCCGGTCAAGGCGACGGGGAATTAGTTGGCCATGACGACCTCGTCCCCTCCTGCAGCAAGGACGGCGGTGGAGTAGATCTAGAGGAACTCCACCGGGTTGACGCTGCCGTCGTACTTCTCGGGCAGGTGCGGCCGGAACTTGCGCGGCCACCTCACGAAGCGATGGTGTGGCGCCAGGGCTGCACATCCTGCTCCTGTTTCTGCAGGCGTTGGTGCCGTGAACGCTTGGTTCGTTACTGGCACTGTGTACCCCGGTATGGGCAAGGCTGCGCCATAGACCGGGGGCACCGCTTGCAGGGCATATGGCTGGGACATATGCTGCACGGTGTATGCCTGGGGCAAAGATCGCGTAGCAAACGTCTGCGCCTCAGGCTGGGTTGAGGCGGTCGACATGCTGTCGGCGACCTCCTGGTTGTGACGCCTTTCTCGTCGTCGCTTGATGAACATTCGGGCATCTTTGCCCAAGTGGCATCGTTCCAGCTCCGACCTCAGGTCCGTCGATGGGAGCCTGGTGGAGCGGGAATCCGCCGTCTGCCCGTCAACCGTTGGCGTGCGCGTCAGCGACACAGCTGGTTGGTCGGGACGTCGTCCCCGCCGAAGTCGAGGGCTTGCGGCGGCGACGACGAGACGGTCTATCTCACTAATCCACTGCTGGGTCGATGACTGAGGCGCGTCCCTAGCAGGCGGATTGCGCAGTAGCGCTCTTGCTGCAGCTAGCGCGCCCCATGGGGGACGCTCAGCGCTGCTGAGGATCTCACGCTCGCTAGAGCCTACGTTGCCGGAGTCGGCTGCTGGCTTCCAGCTTGCGCCGACACACTCCGTCCAGAGTGTGTCGAGACGTAGTCCCCGCTAGTGACCGTTCGTCGTGAACGCGGGGGAGGAGAGCTTGCCGCTGAAGGAAGCTTTGTCATCTTCACCGGCAGAAGCTCGTCGTGCAAGGGAAAAGCCCCCTACCTGGCGTGCCAAATGTCGAAGTGTGTAGCCGACACTTCCCCCGGACCTGCTCTGGGCAGCCCGCGGAGGTTCTTTTTCGGAGGGGCTAGTCACTAGCAGAGAGCTTCAAAGTTAGGGATGAGTGAGGGAGAAGCTTGACACGGGGAGTTTTACGTGGTTCAGGCCGCTGGAGCGTAAAACCCTACGTCCACGGCGAGCAGAGATGCTCGCTGTATTGCTTGCTGCTCAGAACCGGAGTCCTGAGCTTGAGGGTGTGTAAGAGGCGGGTCAACCAAGTTCGAACCCCTGCTAACGTTGCCTACCCGAGCCTTTTATAGTCCAAGGCTCGAGCGGCTTACAAGGTGGGCCCGGGACCCGACAGGTGGTCCCGGGGAGATTGCCTGCCATCTACCGTATCTGCAGTTATTCCAGTAGTTGTCTCTCGCAAAGGCTTCCGAGTCTTCGTTCTGCCGCCCTGCCCATGCCGCAAGCTAGTCGTAGTGGTTGATGATGGCAGGGGCGGCAGGGGATGTCTTGTCGCTGTGTTTATTGGTGGGCAGGCTCTGACACGGCGCGCCAGTCTGCGATGTGACTGGGCGCAACGGCACCTGACAGAGGCGTGCTCCACGTCTCCGCGCGTTGGGAAGGCGCAGGCCTTGAATACCTTGTACGGGCAAGGTATGGCGCGTCTTTACTCCTGCTGCCTACCGCGTGGGGGCAGGCAGCGTTGCTCTGCTGGCCACGTGGCGGGCCCGGAGCTCTCCTCTGAGGAGAGGAAGGTCCGACCCCGCGGGACACGTGGAGCCCTTAGAGCTCTCCCCGCGGAGGGGGGAGGTGCAGCTTCTGCTGTCCATGTGGCGGGCCCGGAGCTCTCCTCTGAGGAGAGGGAGGTCCGGTCCCGCTGGACACGTGGCGACTTCGGAGCTCTCCCTGCGGAGAAGGGCGAGGTCCTTAGGCGTTTCCCCCTATGCGCGGGGGTACCCCGTATCGAGGGTACTAAAACCCTACGTCCACGGTGAGCAGAGGTGCTCGTTGCATTTCTTGTTGCTCAGAACCGGAGTCCTGAGCTTGAGGATGAGTCAAACCTAAGGATGTGAATGGCTGGAGTGCGAACCCTTGCTAACGTTGCCTACCCGAGCCTTTTATAGTCCAAGGCTCGGGCGGCTTACAAGGTGGGCCCGGGACCCGACAGGTGGTCCCAGGGAGATTGCCTGCCATCTACCATATCTGCAGTTACGCCGGTAGTTGTCTCTGGCAAGGGCTTCCGAGTCTTCGTTCTGCCGCCCTGCCCATGCCGCAAGCTAGTCGTAGTGGTTGGCAGGGGCGGCAGGGGATGTCTTGTCGCTGTGTTTATTGGCGGGTAGGCTCTGACACGGCGCGCCAGTCCACGATGTGACTGGATGCAACGGCACCTGACAGATGCATGCTCCGCGTCTCCGTGCCTTGGGAAGGCGCGGGTCTTGAATACCTTGTACGTGCAAGGTATGGCGCGTCTTTACTCCTGCTGCCTACCGCGCGGGGGCAGGCAGCGCGGTACTGCTGCCCACGTGGCGGGCCCGGAGATCTCCTCTGAGGAGAGGGAGCTCCGGCCCCGCGGGACACGTAGAGCCTTCGGAGCTCTCCCCGCGGAGGGGGAGGTCTCGCTCTGCTGGCCACGTGGCGGGCCTGGAGCCCTCCTTTGAGGAGAGGGAGGTCCAGCCCCGTTGGACACGTGGGGCCTCCGGAGCTCTCCCCGCGGAGGGGGGTGGTCTGGCTCTGCTGGCCACATGGCGGGCCCAGAGCCCTCCTCTGAGGAGAGGGAGGTCCAGCCCCACTGGACACGTGGGGCCTCCGGAGCTCTCCCCACGGAGGGGGGGAGGTCCGGCTCAGTTGGCCACGTGGCGGGCTCGGAGCTTACCTCTGAGGAGAGGGTTGTCCGGCCCCGCTGCACACATGGCGCCTTCGGAGCTCCCCCTGCGGAGAAGGGTGAGGTCCTTAGGCAGTTTCCCCCGTGCGCGGGGGTACCCCATATTGAGGGTACCGACAACCGTCGTCCGCCTATCCTCCCTGGGTGGAAGGGGGATCCTCTCGGCGTTGGATCTTCAATGGATTCACATTTTTCCAGGGAGGCGGTGCCAGCACTCGCAAAAGCGAGGTTGTCAGCTTCGTCAACTTCCATCTTTGCAGGCTGGGGCTTCTGGTGCACAAGTTCCTTCGTGCCGCCCTTTTCTACTACGGTTTGGAGCTTCACCACTTGCCGCCCAGGAGCAATGGCAATGGGGGTTGTGGAGAAGGATAGACGACATGTCGCCTTTATCGTGGAGCAAGTTGAGGCAATGCAGGCAGAAGGGCTGACTGGGGAGGTCATCCTGCAGACTTTCATTCAGCAAAGGATCCAACCTCTTCGGACCCTGGATCATGCCATGTGGTAGTATACTGGGCTTGGCGATCCTAGCACGGGTCGACAGAGGACGTCTCTGAATCTAAGGTTCGGTTGAGGTTTCAAGACCTCACCAGGAAGGATGCGGAGATCGGCGGGTGTCACCCAGGTCCCCTCTTCGCGGATCGTTCCTCTACCCTGGTAAGCGTCTATCCTTCACACTATATCCTTATCGCGGTTCTTCTTGGGTGCTCCATATCGATCTTACACCGTGACGTTTTGTTCACGGGCTCGGTGGCATAGTTAGCCTGTAGAAGCTACCCGCGGACAAGGCAGAAAGGGAGGGGAGGGTCGCGCATGACGCTACCCTAAAGGAGAGGAAAGACGACAGCAAGGCCAACCGTCTTCACCGCCAGAGGAGGCTGGAAGAACATGGAGAGTGGTGCGGGCCACAAGGGCCGTTGCGGAGGCTTCCCCCTCCACGCCTTCTGATTCTGCATCCTCCTCGTCCGAGTCGGACGACACCTCGATGCTCACGAGCGGCGGAAGTAGAAGGTCGGCGTCGGCGCTCCGATCGCAAAGAAGGCCCAGGTGGGCATGGGGAGCGGTTCTTACTTACCTCCCCTCGTGCTTCCGGAGGTTTTTCCAGGGCCGAGTCTTCCGTGGCCGTGGGCCCAAAGGCCAAGACGGAGGGCCAAAATCTCGCCGCAGGATCTTCTGCGGATCTTGCTTTGATGCGGGACCCATTGGTGCTCGACTCCCGGGCCCCATGCCTCAGGCCGAGGTGGGTGGCTTGGGTGCGGAAGGCTCAGGGATTAGGCGAAAGGTCGGTCATTCACTGCCCGTCCTGCGACCCTGGTCAACCCCCAGGACGTCGGCTTCCTGGCGGTCGTGCCCCCGATCCGCCCGCGGTTGAAGAGGTTTGTTCCTCGGTCTTTGCTCTTCCTTCATTGTTCGGGCCCTTTCCGTCTTAGCTTTTTTATTCCTTTTACCTTTGCTTGCCGCAGGGCCTACCATTCGAGCGTCTTGGCCTCGCTGGGAGCTTCACCGCCTCCGGCCTCCGGCGTTTCTTCCATCAAGCCTGCTACGTCGTCTATAGGAGGTGTGGAGCTGACAGTTGAGGTGGTGTCCTTCCTCCCAACAGTTGTGGGGGCGTCTGAGCGACCTCCGTCAATTCCCGTCGTCGCCGGGTTGGCCGCTACCGAGGCCGAGGTGTAGCCATCTCAGGAGGTGCTGCTGATTCGTAGGAGGTCTCGCGGCTGGACGATGGAAGATGCTCTCACGACGGTGGTGGCTCCTCCCCCGGTCGCTACTGGCTCCCGGGCTTCAAAGGCGGAGGTTTTAGGAGAAGTGGCCCTTACCGTTGCTCCGAGCCAAGCCTTGGAGGGATCGAGGCTTCTTCCGGCAGGCCGGTGACCCTCCAATTCTAGCGGCGTGGCGGGCCGGGAGGATGATGCTTCCTTCTTCCGTTCTCGGCTCGTCGAAGCTATGGAGCTATTCGATTTCGGCCGAGATTGTCTCGCAGACGCGCTCGAGAGGCTCAACCGCGACGTGCCCTTGAGCGAGGTAAGTCTTGTTTTTTGGCTCCCTTCTTCATAGGTCGCCCTGGGACTCGTTCATGATCGTGTCTCGAGTTCCCTTTTGGCAGAGACCTACCGGGCGAGAGGATTAGAGGGAATGACACCTCGAGGGATCCCTTGGCCGCCAGGGAACTGAGGCGGTGAGGTGGAGAGAGGAGGCCAAAAGGGCCCGGGCCGAGGCCACGTTCGCTCGGTAAGAAGATGACCGCCTCCATACCGCGATTGCCGCCGCCCAGGAGGAGGTGGGTCGACTTCGTGAGCTGGCCGCCACTGCCTGGGAGGAGACCTCCTGCGCGATTCATGCAAATGAGGAGGCTGTGGAGGTGACCAGAGCGGGATCTGCCCAGGAGATCACCAGGGCACGTGTTGCGGTGAGGGCCTCTCGGGATGAGGCCGAGAGGGCCAAGGCTGGGGCGGATGAGTCCGTTCAGGCTGCTAAGGATGCCTTCACCCAGGAGCTCGATCATAACTCCTTTTGCTGGGATTTTGCCACGCTTGTCTCTTCTTCGTTGTTGAGCCTTCTATTTTGCTTCCATCTCGCATTGGCAAAGAGTTTTGTCGTCACGGCGAAGGATTAGGTTGTTATCCGGGAAGCGAAACTGGCGAGGTTTGAGAAGGCTGGGGACGAGCTCTACGAAGCTGTAATCGGGGCTGAGGAGAAGTCGCGGGAGTTGATCTCTAATTTTGGCGAAGCCATGGCTCGGGTCTCCGCCAAAGAGAAAGAGCGACAACTCCTTATGAGTGCGGGCGCGGAGGTGTGTGAAGTAGTGTTGGGAGCTTCAGAGCCTACGACTCTAGTGATGTCTGGAGCAGTGGCGTCCCGGCTAGGTGATGCGGTCAAGGTCCTCGGAACACTTTGAAAAGATCTTGAATACCTTCGTGCTGCGGACGAGGTTGCCAATGACGTGGTGCCCGGAGGTTTGGCTGCCCCTCTAGACGTGCAGTTGACACATCTTCCGACATGGTTGAGGGTGCGTTGGATTGGGTGGTAACCGCCAGGGCTTAGCTTGGGGCGCAGTTGGCCTTAGTCGTGGTTGCCTCCCACTACGACGGGGTCGACCTTACGGCCATCGGAGAGGGCTTCGCTGCTAGCCGCTCGAAAGAAGACCTTCAGGCCATTAACGCTCGGGTCAAGCCTGCCGCCTTCTCCCTAGCGGAGGCGGTTACACCGGACTCCACCTTAGACACATCGACAGGAGTTAGACTCCTCGTATCTTTTTTCCTTTTTTCTTTTCGCCTTGTAACATGGATGTTCTGGCCTGTCGTGGTCCCCTTTATGAAGAAAAAATGAGCTTTTCACTATGTGCGCATCCGTTTTTCTTCCTTGCACCATGCTTTTGCAAGCAACGCACCTTAACTCGGAAGCGTGGGAGAATCATTTGGAAATGACCTTACAGATGTCTTAAGGGTTTCGGTGATTTCGCCCCTGGTCGGTGGGTAGCCCCCTAGTGGCGCGTGGCGACCAAGTTAGTCGGTACGCCAAGTGGTACTTGAATTATACGGTCCATCCAAGCCTCAACTACTCGTCAGGAGTACCGGCCTTAGTGGTGAGATGATGTACCCGGGCTTGAGCCTGGGGAGAGGGCTCCCATTTATTCTTGAGAATGGAAGGCGAACGGCGGATGATGTGCCTTTCGTTCACCTAAGATTGCGTTCCTCGATCCGCCTTCCCTTGTCTGATGGTATCTCATAGTTGATGAGTGTCGGGCTGTCAAAGATCATGAGGCAGCCGGTCGGCTCGAGGAAGGTGTGCTCCTCCTCAGGCTCGACGACCACCTGCATGACATTTTCAGGGGACCCGGCTCCTTCCCCATAAAACGTTTGAGGAGGGCGCGATACTTGAGGGCGTGTCTGACCGGGAATGCGTGATTGGTGCACAACTTTTCCAACAATTCTCGAAATGGTCGGCCTGCATCTAGGCCGACCTCTTGCTTTCACGGCGTTCGGCTGTCGCGACCAGGTGTGAGTCTGCCTCAATTTGGTGTCACCGTTTGTCAGTTTCAACCCTCTTCTTTCGTCCTTCTAACGAGGTGCGATGTCTTTCCTCACGTCGGGCATCCTCTGCGTTGCTTGGTCGAAGGTCACCCCGACCGCCTCTTCTCCTGAGGCATGGTTGGTGGCGACGCCGAGTAACTACTTGGTAGTCCTTGGCTTGATGCAGCCGAGCTTGTGCACCAGGGACTTACAGGTCGTCCGAGAGAGGAACGCTCGGAAGATATCCGTGTCTACGACGTCAGGAAGCTCGTTTCATTTCTTGGAGAAGCGCCTGATATATAGTCTCAAGGTTTTGCCTTGCTTCTGCCTGCAGACTTTGAGATCCCATGAATTTCCAGGACACATGTAGGTACCTTAGAAGTTACCAACGAAAGTGTCCTTTAGCTTTGCCCATCTTTGGATGTTGTCTGCCGAGAGATATTCACGCCAAGCCCGGGCGGAGTTTTCCAAGTAGATGGGGAGGTATTGGATGATTAAGTGGTCATCTGTTGCTCAACTAGCTCTGCATGCCAAACGGTAGTCTTCTAGCCACACGCTGGGGTTTGACTCTCCGTCGTACTTGGTGACATTGGTTGGGGCGTGGAAATGTAACGGGAAGTGTGCGTTGCGTATCCTCCTTCTAAAGGTCCAGGGCTCAGAAGCATCGGGCTCAGGCTTCGGTCCCTGTCGTCATCACTGCGCCCGCCTCGACATGGCTGACGTCGGCGTTCGGGGTACTGCTTTGCCACCTCCTCCCTGACTCCTCTGTGAGCCTCGAGGACCCAGCACAGGTCGGATAACCACATGCGCTCGCGCGTCGAGCTACGTGAAGGGTTAGACGAGTCGGTCTTCTTGGCCCGGCTTGGTGCGCGGACATGCGGTGTCACCGCGGTGCTCTGAGCGTGCCCATGGGATCTGGTGCAGATGGACGTCACTCTCCTACGAGCAAGAGAACTCTCGACATGTTGGGTCGTGGCCCTCTCTAGTACTGAACGAAGCTTCTGATACGTGCGTCGCTCCTTCGAATTTTCAGGATCCGAAAGATTGCGCACCATGGCCGTTGCGGCCGCCACATTCTGTCTCGGCCGCTTGAAGCATGGCGGATCGTGTGGGCTGGCAACAATACTCACCCATACTTGGCGGTCGCGCGCTCGCACTTCGCTAGAACCAGGGTAGCGGCCTTCGATGCTTCCATCGTGCTTCTGTCTGTGTTTAGCTGCGCCCTCTCTACCTCGAGCGTGGCGCGACATGCCTCGAGCAATTCGGTCAGCTCCTGTGCAGCCATCAGCTCCTCCCCGGGGTTCCAATGGGATGCTTCCTGGTCATGGGTACTAGCGAGAGCGGGGTATCAACGGGAGGAGTGGTTGGGGAGGCGTTACCAGTTTCCACGACGTAGCACTCGTGGGAAGAGTAGTATCCCTCGTCGGACCCAACTTCTGTAGCGCTGTTGCAACCGGTTTTGCCCTTCACGAGGAAGGATGGCGACGTCTCATCTATCACGCCATTGAAACTTCCCTCGGGAACATGGTTGACGACGTCAACAGTCGTGTTGCCCATCAACCAAAAATGCCGCCATCATCACTGACGAACTCCAGACTCCCGAAACGGAAAGCCTGGTGGGGCAAGAAAACGACGTCGGCCTCGAGCCTGTTGTCGGGGGTGATGGCAAACTCGAGGCTGCCGAAACGGAGATTCTCGCCGATGCGGAAGTTTGAGCTCATGAAAGCCATCACAGAAGAGAAAACGAAAACGCGAAGCGACCCCCTTCCTGGCGCGCCAACTGTCGGTGCTCTCACCACCGGCAAGTAATCGAATGTTGCACATTTTATGTCTAGATGGCTAGTTAATAAAGGCATTGATTTATACTGGTTCGGACAGCGTGTCTTACGTCCAACCTGGGGTGTTCGTCAACCTTGTATTAGCTCAGAAGGTTTGAGGGACTGTAGCTACAAGCGAGGCTATCCCGCGTATGAGAACGAGGAGAAAGACTAAGTGTCGCGTGCAAGTGAGCTATGTTCGCCGTGTCAGGGAAGGTTTTGAGCCTCCCTTTTTATAGCCCGAACGCCTATACCTACCCATCGGCTCCTCATAAATGGGGCGGGGGTTTACATGGTGTGTTAGCGCCTAAGACGGCCCAAAGTGGCGCAGGAGCGATAAGTACACCTGATTCAATTTAGTCTATGGTCTATGTCTACTTTCTGTCTCTGTACACCCGCACCGAGCGGGATGGATGGTGATGATGGCTCGTCGTCGTGCTTGTCTTGTCGCACGTGGCCTCCCACTCCGTCTTGAATTCCTTCTATCGCTCTGTCACGTCGGCATTTAAACCTCTCGTTCGCCTTCGGTCTGGGCTCTAGCCCGGATTGCTCTTCACTCCGGCCTTGCTGGCCAGGCTTGAAGGTCAGACGTTTCTTCCGACCTTGGAGGTTGGCTTACTCGCCTTGGGGCTGAGTCTTGGTTGCGTTGTCCTGAGTCCGGGCCCTATAGGTTGGGGTCCACTGAGCCACGTGTCCCCTCCTGAGTGGCTAGCCAGTTGTCTCTTGGGTATTCTAGGTACGTTACACCATCACATGGGTTCCTTACTTACGGACTTGACACTGAGCTAGGACTCCCAAGATTGGATAAATTTTCACGTGCTTCTTTTATTGTTGAATGATACTCGACCCTCTCACTTTAGTTTGAAACACGGTACAGATACAACACTGAAACGCCCCTATCAATACCTCTCTAAGACTAGGTTGATTGATATTGAGTTTCACGTAGTCACCATGGGTGCCTCAGTGTTGACAAGGACATCGTCTCCAACTAAAAGAATAATTAACCATAGATGTAACACTCGTGTCGAATCTGAGATTTGATCTTGATAGGTTGGTTTCACTATAATGAAGCTAATCAGCTGAGCTACGCCCAGTTTGCCCTTGATATTCTCACTGGATAGCAATTGGCCAACAATCTTGATAAAAGGGAAGGGCTTTTAAATAGCCTCAGATAAGAACTAGCAATTAGTTACTTTCTATTGAAAATAATCTTGTTGAACCATCTACTGATACCATTACCGTACCGTCCAGTGAATATAAACATCCTAAGATCAATTATTGAATGTCTATATGATCAGTAGATCAACTCAAACACCACTAAACTGTCCATCGTGCATGATCTTCCAAAGGTCAAGTTTGACAATTCAAAAGAACATTGGTTTGTGCTATTGAAGCACCTCTCGAGTTGTCTCGTGAATACAAACGCATCTAAGCTTAAAAAATCTTGAAAATAACTAGTGTGATGCTCTTCAACTCATTCATCGTACACTTGACTAACACTAATATTATTCAGCTCTTATTTTTTAAAGAAACTTCTATTTTTGTTTTTGTTCCCACCAATGATTCTTCTTCTTCTTAGGCCATGTTTGATATAACTTTTGACATTTTCTCACTGAAATAAGCTGAAGTTGTATCAAACATCAGACTTCTACAATAACTTATTAGTTCAGTTGCTTTTTAGAATAAATTAAAACAAAAAATATAAAGACAAACTGCTTTTCAATAACGTTTTAAATAAGTTATTTTTTAACAAGCAGAACCTCTGCCAAACAGAAACTTACACTGCTAGATTCTAACATAAGGGTTACCCATTGACAACTAGGTCACTACTAGGTCAAGATACTAATTCCAACACTATTGGTAGTCGGACATTCCTATAAAATAGAAAAAACCTGCAGGGGCGGTCCAATTCACATCTACGGGACTCTAATGTTAGGTATTGTATTGTTCTTTGTATATCTACAACATTGGGCCAAACAATTTTTCAGTTGTGTTTTCAGTCACAACATTTATTTCGACACAGCTCTACTATTGGCTTTTTATTAGCGTTGATCAAGTTTTTTGGCTTCCTATTATTCAAATATGGGACTGCAGGGGAAAACAACTCAAAAAAGGGAAATAGTTGGTTTTTGGCGGGGGAAAGAAACTCCGAGTCCCGTGGATTTGCAAGAGATCTCCGGCCGAATTATCATCTGGGCCCGCTCCTCTGACAACGCCACACTCCAAAACGCCTTGGTAGCTCCCGATGACTATTCCCAGCCCCGCCCCCGAGCAGTAAACTACATCGCCCACCGCCGCCGTCAGATCGGAGCTCGACGCCGAACCCCTCTCCGCCGCGATGGCGACGCTCCCGCGCCGTCTCCTCCTCGTCCTCCTTGCCGGGCTTCTCGCAGTCGCCTGCCTCGCCACCCTCGCCTCCGCCATCTACGAGGACCAAGTCGGCCTCGCGGACTGGTACGTATCTTGCGCGCGGCCCCCCTAGACCCGATCCACGCGTAGCCTAGATCTGGTTCGGCTGGCGAAGCGTGGCAGTGCTTCGCGCTTCTAGCTCAAATCGGGATTCAGACTGCGGTTTGCGGACTTTTGGACGCCGTGCTAGGGTAGATTTGGGAGGTTTTGTGGAGACGAGGGAGTGAGCTTCCAAGTGAATTCTGCAGTATCTGTGGCGGTTTACGCGTATGATCCGTGGTTTTTAAGCTAGGAAGCAAGTTCTCTTAGTTGTCATGTTAGTACTGTGGCTGTACTAACTCAGACTTGTACGTTTCACCTTTTGGGATTTATTATGTTTGGGCGTGATGCACTGGATTCATGTGAATAGGGCGCCATTTGTGTGAGCCTTTGATTTTTTTGCCGTGTGTATCGGATCAGGCTGTTCTTCTATGTTAAATTTAGATGGTGGCATTGTGTTATGTATAAAAGAAATGTGTCATTCTGTTGGTTTCGTGTCTCATGATGAGTTACTGGCTTGGTCTGAAGAATTTGAATGTTAAGGATTCAATGCGCTTGATTTCTCTGCGTCTTATTTAGTTTTGTATAATTATGTGTGCTTTTGGTTCTCCGTAAATTGCTAGTACACATTGATAATCTATTGAGGAGAGTCTGGTTATTTTATCATATGCCCTGCAGGGTTGTGTTGGCTCTAATTCTAAGAATTCTACTCTTTAGTCTTTACTAAACATTGTCAGGGTTCACTATTTTGATGCAGTTGGTCACAACTTAACTTTTTACCTATAAATATGTGTGTCAGGTCTAATTCTAAGAATTTACTCTTTATAAAACAGCTGTGGACTTCAGTAATTCACTATTGTGATGTAATAAGTCATAATTTGACTTGTAGCTAGAAATATGTAAAGTTTTGGAGTAATTCTGAATTCTCGATATCACCTTTTAATACGATGTTCTTCACAGGCATCAGAAGTACATTGGCAAAGTAAAGCATGCCGTGTACCACAGTCAGAAGAGTGGAAGGAGGCGTGTTGTGGTCTTGACAGAGGAAAATGTGATTGCTTCTCTTGATCTTCGCTCAGGGGATATATGTGAGTCTTTCTGCTCCTAGATTAGCAGTTCTAAAGTGCAGTTCCTTAAGATGCTTAGTTTTGCAAACAGTTTGCTCTCCTTTGGCTCATACATTTGACTGTTTAACGCAGTCTGGCGACATGTCATTGACAATAATGACCCTTTGGATCAGCTTGGTTTATCACTTGGAAAATGTGAGTTAACTTTTTGTTTTCCTTTGAAGACTTGCCCTTGAGAAGAATGCTGTATTGCTGCAAATTGCTTCAGTTCCATTTTATTGGGTTTCTTCCACTCTTGATTGGATTCCATGCTTGCTTTCCATTTCGTGCTACAAGCCACATCCTCCAAAAAAGGGCCATTCAAAACAATGTTTCCCTGTATCCATCCCCTATCCAAAAGAATGACATAGCATATTAGTTTTCTGCTTGCATCAGAGTCAATTGCTCCTGGAGTTTATCACACAGCAGTAATCATACTTACAAACTGAATTGGGATATAACTAATATCACAGTAGTAATCGTACTTACAGCTCTGAATGTGAAGGGGCGCCTGAAAGTTTGACCTGTAGTCCTGTACAGTATAGCATTCTTGTATCCATGATTGTAAATACTTACAACTACTTCTGGTATCTTAGCAACGAACGAACAGCAGATTTTTATGATTTAGATTTGAATGGTTTGTCGTTGAGGAAAGTAACCATTGATGGTACAAATATTTAAGAGAGTTAAGGTAAATAGGTGCCGGAATTTTATGAAATCCAACTTTTGTCCTTGGCTGATGATTGGCGAACTACAGATCAAGAGATACCATCATTGAACAATAAGGTCTCAAATCTTTTGTTTAATGCAAAAATTCTTCCTATCATTGTTAATGTGAAATATTTTTGCCGCCCTGCTGATATGAAGAACAACAAACGCACACTTGTCATTCTGCTACTAACCAAAAACGATGATAATGAAAGAAGTTGCAGTTTATGATATTTGCTTATGAATGGTAATGTCTAATGTCAACATTTATTTTTTTATCTTTGATATTTCTACACGTGTTTTTCACTAATTCATCTATACAAGTGTTAATTGGAACCTGATTTTGAGTGTGTCATGTATCAGATGTTCTAACTCTTTCTTCGGGAGGATCTATATTAAGGGCATGGAATCTTCCTGACGGACAGATGATTTGGGAAACAAACCTTCAAATTTCCATGCTATCAAAACCACACCTGCATGTTTCGGTCAGTTTAGGCAGTGTATTTCCATCATCTGAAAAATTATGTGGATTATATAATTAATTTTAGCCTACCCCAACGTGCTTGGGACAATGACTTTGTTGTTGTTGTTGTATTAATTTTCCTAAACACATCTTGAGTTATGAGTTTTATTTTTTGCAGCCAAACAGTAAACTGGCAAAGGATAATTTGGTTTTAGTTTCATCTGGGCGGTGGATTTATGCTGTATCAAGCATCGATGGGGCAATCTCATGGGGAAAAGAGTTCTCTCTTGATGGGTATGCATGATTTCTCTCTGTTATTATGGTCAACATTAGGGATACCATATGATCTTATACCTTAATCTCCTCGCAGATTAGAAATCAAGCAAGTTCTCCAATCTGCTGAAAATGATATTGTATACGCTGTTGGAATTGTTGGTTCCTCAAAGCTAGTTTTCTATCATCTGAGTGCAAAAACTGGAGAAATAGTAAAGGATTTTCAGGAATCACTTCCTGGTGGACTATGTGGTGAAACAGTATTTGATTCTGAGAAACTGTTGGTAGCATTGGATAAAACCAAGTCAGGCTTGTTTCTTATTAACTTTAAGGGTGAAGAAATTAGCTACAAGAAGGTGCATGTTTCAGATCTTGTTCAAGACCTATCTGGAACATCCCGACTTCTATCTTTGTCCAATGGCATCATAGCTATGGAAACATCTTCATCTATTTTCCTCCTAAAGTTGAAAGGTACTGATAGTTTTGAAGTAGTTCAGACACTAGATCAGCCAGCCTCAGTCAGCAATGCCTTGACAATCACAGAAAAAGATGGAACTTTTGCTGTCGTGCAACATGTGGGTTCCCAAATTGAATTTATCGTAAAATTTACAAGTGATTTAAGCAGTGAAGTTCTTAGAGAAAAAGTTAATATAGATAAGCATAGGGGCAATGTTGAGAAGGTCTTCTTGAATAATTATGTCCGAACTGACAAATCTCATGGTTTTCGAGCTTTGGTTGTAATGGAAGATCATTCGTTCTTGTTAATTCAACAAGGTGAGGTTGTTTGGAGTAGAGAGGATGGACTTGCCTCAATTGTTGATGTAACAACATCGGAATTGCCTGTTGAGAAGGATGGTGTCTCAGTTGCAGATGTGGAACACAATCTCTTTGAATGGCTTAAGGTAATCTTAAAAAACTGTTTCATTTATTTCTTTAGAAAAAGCTTCACACAGGTATCCATTCAGAAAATCTGATAATGGGTCTTTGGGGATCCAACTTTATTATAGTCTAAAATCTTTTAAATTATTGATTTGCTTGTACGTTTAGTGGTAAACAAATCTTTTAGCTAATACTGTCTCCATGTTAAGTAAAAGGGTGTGTTGATCCATATTTACTGTGCTCATGTGTTTTTCAGTGCCACTCATGCATGTGGTACTGTGGCATTCAGATGTGCTCTCAAAGTAAGCTTATGACACTTTCTCTTGATTTTAACATAGGGACACTTGCTGAAACTCAAAGGTACTCTAATGCTTGCAAATGCTGATGAAGTTGCTGCAATCCAAGCTTTGAGACTTAAAAGTTCTGAGAAGAATAAGATGACAAGAGACCACAATGGATTCCGTAAACTCCTTATTGTATTAACAAAAGCTGGCAAAGTGACTGCTCTGCATACTGGAGATGGGCGCATTATCTGGTCTAATTTGCTGCCATCGCTTCGTACCTCCAAATCTGGTGGAGTGGCTTCTGCCTTAAGGATATACCAGTGGCAGGTCCCACATCACAGCGTGATGCAGGAGAATCCATCCGTACTTGTTGTTGGCAAATCTGGAGCAGAATCTTCTGCTCCTGGTGTCTTTTCTGTTCTCGATTCATATTCTGGAGAAGAACTAAACTCTATGAGGCTTGACCATTCTGTTGTTCAAACTATCCAGTTAACGATGAAGGATTCGTCCGAGCAGCGACTACATATGATTGTTGATTCCAATTCCCATGCTCATTTGTATCCGAGATCTCCAGATGCCCTTAATGTATTTTATCATGAAATGTCAAACCTTTATTTCTACTCTGTAGATGTTCATAGAAATGTTATCAGAGGATATTCATTAGAAAAATCATGCGATCTCAATTTGGGTGATGAGTACTGCTTCAGCACAAAGGAGTTATGGTCTATCATTTTTCCTTCTGATGTTGAAAGGATTGCTATCTCTGAAACACGAAAGATGAATGAGGTCCATCCATTTCCTCTGTTTGCTTTATTCATAAAATATTTGCATACAATTTTTGTTTGTAGAATTTAAATAATATTCTCTTTGTTTCTTTTTTATTGAAGGTTGTTCATACACAAGCAAAGATAATAGGTGATGATGATGTGATGTATAAGTATCTATCAAAGAATTTAGTTTTTGTTGCTACTGTGTCTCCTAAAGCAGCTGGTGAAATTGGATCCGCCATACCTGAAGAGGCTTCTCTCATGGCGTATCTCATTGATGCGGTCAACGGACGTATACTACACCGTGTGACTCATCATGGTGCACAAGGTCCGGTACATGCAGTAAGTAGAGCTGTTCTACCCATCTTTTGTCACTCGTCCTTTCAATAGCAGTGCTATTTAGTTGACATGCTTGAGTTTTCTAAATGATGCATTGGTTTGAAATGATTTTTCAGAAAATCTGGGAATGTTGTTTCCATTGTTCACGTTTATTTTCCGAAGTTCTTTGCTATTAAGTCCTAACAAGCTAAATTTATGTTTTGCAAGGTTGTAAGTGAGAACTGGGTTGTCTATCATTATTTCAATCTCCGA
The DNA here is from genome assembly GCA_030760725.1 of Neostapfia colusana. Lineage (NCBI taxonomy): Eukaryota > Viridiplantae > Streptophyta > Magnoliopsida > Poales > Poaceae > Neostapfia > Neostapfia colusana. The sequence continues at coordinate 13,289,677 of JASWHV010000005.1, forward strand.
GCTCACAAATTTGAAATGTCAGTGATTGAGATATATGATCAATCTAGGGCGGTATGACTTATGCAGATCCTTAGTTATTTAAGCTGACCCAATTTGTTATGACAGTAGCAGTGGTATTAACTGAACTGATACTTTTATCCAGGATAATAAAGATGTTATGAAACTCATACTTGGGAAGCATAATCTTTCAGCTCCCATTACTTCATATGCCCGCCCTGAGGTGGTGGTAAAATCCCAGTCATACTTCTTCACCCATTCAGTAAAAGCAATGGCAGTTACACAAACAGCTAAGGGGATTACGTCTAAGCAGCTTCTGATTGGCACAGTCGGTGACCAGGTCTGTTGTAATTTTTTGGTTCCTTATTTTCCCACTGGTCTATGAACATGAAAACATGTGCATCTAAAAGTCAATTCATTTAAGATTCATCAGATCTACTTTGACAAAATTATTTTGACATAAGTGGATTGCAATTATTTTTTAATTAATATGGAGTTGATTGTCATTTGTATATGGGAAAATAATGTTTGAGTGACATTTGTTCATATGATAGGTTTTGGCACTTGACAAGCGCTTTCTTGATCCCCGTCGTTCAGTGAATCCCACACAGCAAGAGAAAGAAGAGGGCATTATACCATTGACAGATTCTCTGCCTATTATTCCTCAGGTATGGTTTTGTTTTCAATAATCCATACATATTTATCTCATTTAATATCTAATAGTTACATTGCTCTTTGGGTGCAAATAATGCATCTTTAGAAGTTACTATCTTAGCATGACCAGCATGGTTATTAAGGCGTCGCGGTAAGGTGACCAGAGAGGGCAAGGCGTCCCCGTCGCCTTGGAAACCTGAGTAAGGCGACGAGGCGTCCCTAAGGCGCGAGCTTTTCAAGGCGTCACCTAGGCGTCTAGTCGGTGCAGCTCCGACACCTGGACAGGTCGCCTCGCCTGGAGCTGCCATGGCGCCCGTCGAGGACGTCGCCGTCTTCGTTGCCAGACGCCAGGTCGCCGCCAGCTCGCCGCAGCCGTCGCCCACCGCCCCTCGACACCTGCCCCAGCTGCCGCGGTCGCCGCAGCCGTCGCCCGCCCCTCGTGGCCGCCTCTGCTCCTTGTGGCCGTCGCGCTCGTCTGGGCCGCCGCCGGTGGAGACAAGATGGGAAAGGGCGAGAAAGGCTAGGGTTATAACCGGATGAAGTATATAGATGCCGATCTGTAAAATGAACCGTTGGATGCGATCCAACGGTTTCACATCAACTGGTTAGGCCAACCCACTATGCACCGAGCGTCTTATTCTTCCTCCGCCCCGACACATCGGCCGCCGCTTGCCACTCACCCCCGCCCTCGCGGCCTCGCCGCCCGCCCTTGCCCTCAACGCACCGTTGCGGCCCACTCCCCTGCCTTTCTCGGCTTCTCCTCGCCCTTGCCCTCCTAGCCTGGCGCTCGCCTAGGCGTCCCGGCAGCTGGCGGGCGCCTAGGCGTCCAGGCGTGGATTCGCAGCCCTGCTAAGGCGTCGGCGAGGTGACACGTTACAAACCTTGATGTTGATGAGAAAACAGCCATGCTTGAAGTTGCAGCTTTAATGGATGTTGCAAAGAGAGGATAAATGCTAGGTTCCCTACCCAAAACAAGCAAGGTTTGCTAAAAAAATCTTGGACATTATTTTATGAAGTTGCACTTTATTTGAACCGGGAAAATTCTTTGCAACACAAAAGAAGGGAGATGATAGATATGTTGCTAAGTAGTTGCTTCAATAATGATGTGCTTGCAAGAATGGAACCCGGTGAAGAAGTTTGGGATTTGGGACTTTATTCCTATGTTTTTCTATTTTTACATATTACTAAGGTGTCGTCTCGTCTTACGCCTTATCGCTTAAAAGATAAAAAGGGGTCTGTTACCTTGAGTCGCCTTACTGCCCTAAAAACTATGATGACCCAGTACGATGTTACCAGTTGGTGTTGGGTTTCGATATGAATAATTAGTTACCACTTACCTCATCCATTCTTAATGTAAACTTCCAAGAAGAATTTGTTAATGCAGTGTCTCGAAGACTATGAAAAGTGAAAATATCAAGGAAAAAAAAGATGGGACAAATGCTTGCATAGAAAACATGTATAGCAAGGGCTGGATTGGCCGCCCTAAGGAGCACATCTCCCGGGAGCAGCGGGATTTGGATCTTCAACCTAAAGCTCTGGATAGCAATTGTTGTAAATTCAGGAGATTTTTCTCTAATTATTCTTCTCATTATTCTCAAATACGGGTGTTGTATACATAGCCCCTAGTTTAATACTACCTAGACTCCTATTCTAAATAGAGATGGACTTGTAATCTATCTTTAACTCTATTCTAATTTAGAAAAACTAGATTATATCTAACAATCTCATCCTTGGCGTGTCTTGTCGTGTTCGCCTGGCGCTTGTGCTTGTTTCATCCTTGGCATGTTCTGTCGTGTTCGCTTGGCGCTCCACGTCTTCAAACACCATGTCCTCGTTTTGACGACCTCCTGTCATGTCATCCTTGTTGCTTGGACCTGTTTGCCATCGCTCCTCCCACCGTAGCTGTCAAGTTCCTTGTGTCATCACGATTTCATCATTACGATCTCATCGCCGCTCTCCCTTGTGCCAAATTTCTCTTGCACTAAGTCTCATATGCTCGTCCGAGTCGTCATGAGAGAAGGTTGTCATGTTTTCACCACGTCGCTCCAAATCCTTATGATTTGAGCCGTCGCACCGACTTGTGGTGTCCACTATCGCGTGCTTGACGTTGTGCCTCCTTGCGTGCTTCCTTTTCCACCTACACTGCTTCCCTATGTGCGCGCACTGCTCAGGCCTCTTGCCCCACGAACTGTTTGCTGGCCAGCTCCACCACATCTAGATGTTGTACGAGGCATGCGACGTTGAGCTGGATCGAGTAGTCCGTCGAAGGTGCGTCATACCTAAGCAAGAAGTCGACCACTCGTGGCGTATCTTCAATCATCTCTGTAGATGTTGACGTCATAGCCCTCATCTAGTTGGCCGATGTTGATGATGTTCTCGTCGAGCCAAGGAACAAGGTACACGCCAAGGAGCTTTCAAAGCTCCCACGTATTGCAAGCATATGTCACGGTGCCTCGCCTCTTTATCTTGACGACCGAGTTGTCGCCAAGCCTCATTGTTTCAACGACCTTGTCATTGATCTCGTAGAAGAGGGCACGATTCCCGGTCATGTGATTGTTCGCACCCATGTCGAAGTGCCACAGTGCTTCGTGTGGGCTGTTGTTGCATAAATGCACAAAGACGCGCGCTTCTACCATCTTCACTAGTGGCGACCGCGCCTAGTACTCCATTGTCGTGCGTGTCTCAAGAGGGCACTCCCTTGCCATCAGCAGGGTGCCCTCCTCAACCATCGTCACGTGTACCTCTGTCTAGTTGAGCTTAGAGGGACACTCCCTAGCCCAATGGCCTCGCTTCCCGCATCTTCGACACTGGTCTCGGGCAAGCTCCTGTTCTGAACCAGTCTTCTCTCCAACCGTCTCCGGTGAGCTGTGTTGTGGGCACCTCTGGCGGCCACCCATCTTCGATGATCATCTGTCTTCTTGCCAGCTTGCTTCTCCTTCAGTCGTGTCTGCTCCTTAGTGAGAAGTAGTCACCCGTCGTGGTATCCCTCACCTTGTGTCTTGTTAAAGGCGTTTTGCGCCACCCTCAATCGTTTAGTCACCTCCGCAAGCGTGAGTATAGACACATTCAAAAGGGTCTGGATCGCCACCATGATCTGCTCGAAGCGTGGTAGAACGCTTCGCATCATCTTCTCCACGGCTTTCGTTTCTTCTGCCACTCAGGCGAGGAAGATGCCCTCCACGCTCATGCCATCCTCGAAGGTGGCGGGGTCAAACTCTTCATGCAACTACTACACCATAGTCTTCTCCATGTGGTTCGCTCTTACCCACATGAGCTTTATACACTCTCAAGCCTCCTTCATTGATTTCTTCTCGTCGATCGTAGATATCATCTCTGTTGACAGGTCATTGAGCAGCATGTCAAGCACTATCATATCATCCTGCTCATCCACGCCACCCACCCCAATGGCCTTTCGTAGCACCCGCGTCTGGAGCTTCACCTTCGTTATGATAGCCCATATAGTTGGTCTTGGTGCGAACGGGATAGCTAGCCCGTTGCACACCACACGGACCACATGGGTGCCTACCGTGGTTTTGGTGCGAACGGGGCAGCGATGTTAGAGGACATCGAGTCTTCGACCATGTCGCCTCTGGCTACACATCCTATGTACATTCAGCGAAGGACAGCCTGGACAGGGAATCCTAAATATGATTCATCGGGTGCCCTTAGCCAAAACCACCAACAGCTCCTATGTACGTTCAACAAACCTTTCTTAAGGATGGCCCAACAGGTGAGTCAACATAGAGGCTTCTTTGTCGCGCTACCCTGTTCCTCTTTCTCCTTCACGTCCACTTAGAGTCCTAGCAGTAGACTGCGCCTAGGTGTGCAGAAGGCTGCTCGCCCGCGCGCCTCGTGCTGCTTTATCCACCGCAAGCTCTGCTAGGTCTCGTTGCCTTGAGTAGCTGCACGCTAGATCCGCCTGGGCACGTCGCCGCCTAGATGGTCCTCACCTGAATTGAGCTTCTCTTACGTCAGCCCGCGCGTCCATGCGTTGGAGCTCGTCTAGCCATCAGATCTTGCGCGTAAAGCTGCAATCCCAAACCACATCGCAGGGCATCCACCTCGAAGACGTAACCTACATCTCGAGTTCTGCCTTGATACGCTGCTGCCGAGGTCCGCACTTTGAAATGCCGATCCCGAGCCATGCGCTCTTCGCTGGGTTTGCGCGGCTGTCAGCGTCCCAATCTCCTTGGAGTCCCAACCTTGCTTTGGTTACCAGAATGTTAGAAATTTGACGCGCGTGAGCAACCAAAAGTGGAGGAAATATTCCAATTGGGAGGTACATTTATTCCTTAGACTCCTTGGCTTTATATAGCCAATTACAAATCACCGTGTCCAACTAAGACACGTTCAAACTCCTGGAGATAAGACTATCTCTAGGAATCAAACTGATACAAACTGACTCAACAGAGACTCCCTAGGTGTGCCCTTGCTGGCTGCTGTCTACAGACCGAATAAGGCCTGCAGCCCACACGCCTGGCCCAAGTCGCAATGTCTAGGACCATCCAACAATGGATTGACCGTTACATAAACATTTTCTAAACTAAGAAAATATGTCAAACATGTATACAGGGAATGGAACTAATCCAACTAACCATGCCTTTTAGTTCTCAACTTGTGCTTTAACTTGTTTGAAATGTACAGCAGAATAAGAAACAACTTTGAGTTCCATTTGTGAATTAGTTCTCTGATATATTTGTTGAATTCAAGTTTAAGTTTATGTGACTTACATGTACTAATTGGTCTCATGTTTCCTCCAGTCCCTTTTGACACACTCTTACCAAGTGGAAGCCCTACGAGGAATTGTTTCTATTCCTGCAAAGCTGGAGTCCACTACTCTTGTTTTCACATACGGAGTTGATCTTTTCTATACCCGGCTTGCTCCGTCAAGAACTTATGATTCCCTTACAGATGAATTCAGCTATGCGCTTCTCCTAATCACAATTGTTGTCCTGGTGGGTGCCATTATTGTTACGTGGATTTGGTCGGAGAAAAAGGAGTTGAGAGACAAGTGGAGGTGATTGAGGTCTGAGCATTCTAATGCAGATGAAAATTTTGGGTCCTAGTCAGGTTCCTTTTCCTCCCCCTTTTCTTTTCTAGTGCTACAGTTCATTTCATTTTTGTCTAGGCCTTTGTTTATGTAACCATTTGATAACAAGCCTATCAGCTGAATTGACACAGTGCTGAAGTCTATAGGAAAGCCACATGTGCAGTGAAAAATTCTGTAGGTGACATTAAAGAATGTGCATAGGGTGGAGGCTGCAGATGAATTGCTTGTAATTTGTAACATGTACCGATGCGACCAAACTTTGTAGCAGATTGTTATTTATTTTGACCGACAGTGGTCCTGCTGTTGTTTCAATTTCATGAGTCTGTCATGTTCCAATCACTGTACCTTTCCTGATAGAAATTGCATTACTCTCTTCGTCTTGTCATTGTTTCTGTGCATGTTAAGCTGGGCTAGAATATACCCCATGGTGTGGTTCATGCCCTGCTTCATTCTGGAAGGCAGACCTTGTTCTGAAGGTGCTTTAGTAAACCACTTTATAGAACTACGGTCTGTTTGCTACTTCATGGGGCGTCATTTGTATTTGTGTGCTAAACAGCGAACTCATTTTATGATACAGAGAAGCTACAAGGCTTCATATTATTGGCTGCCTTGCTCCTGAATCTTGTGTGCTTTATATAGTGTTGGCATAGCGGTTTCTCTATTAGGTAGCGGTCGTAAACGGGTTCGGCCCACGGTCTCTTTCATAATTTATTCCATCCCTTATTAAATATTAGTTAAAAAAGAAATATAAATTTAGCCTGACTTAATCTGATCTGGCCTTTCACATTATTAGTTTATTTTTAGGGTCCTTTATCCTATATTAGGTCTATCAGTGTCACGTTAGCCTGTCTCAGGCCCCTTATGCAAATTTCCTTTTACAACTAAGCTAAGTTGGAAGTAGGCTTCCAGACTGCCCGTCTTAAAATCTAAGCCATGGTTTTACGTGGTTGTGGCCACTGTCACCGTTAGCTTGCATCGTTTGATGGTGGATGGGCCTCTCACTGTCACTGGAGCACCGACGACGGAGCTGCTCCGAGGAGCAGCCGCGTATGGTGGCAGGGTTTGGATGTGAGATGTCTGCCATGATCGGGAGAGATCGAGAGAGGAGGTGGCTTTTGTGGGCGAGGGAGTTGCCAGTCGATGGTGGAAGTCGAGTTCCTAGCTCGTGCAGCAGGAGACGTCATGTCCACACCCTTTGGAGCTTAGCTTTTCTCTGCCTTTTCCTTCCCGTGTTGGATCCTTTCGCTCCCGCAACGCTAGCATCTGAAGAAATGCTGCTACGCCCAGCTGGCTCGTGGAGAAGCTGATGGTGCTCGTCGCGATGGTGGAACCGACTCCGCTGCCATCATGTTATTCCTCTTAACCAAGTTAAGTAATCGATCTCATAACCCGCTGCTTTTCTTGACGGAGATATGACTGGCTTGTGCGCTTTGGGCCGGTAAATGTGTAGAACCAACGTCAAATCCTTGCATCTTTCGCTTTGGCTCAGTTAGAACCTATAGGGCCTCAGGTTTCCTGCACCAACTGTGGTGCCGCTTTACTGGGTTCCCCTTTCAAAGCTTCAAGTACCTCAGGTGCCGGGAGCACTAGCCAAAGTGCTGTACGATGTGAATGAGGCCTGCTTTTCACCTGAAACTTTGGACATGCACTGTGTGGTGGCAACAAACCAGATGAGCAGACGGTTGGCAAGCACATCGGCTGCCTGAACTGAGCCCCTCTTGCCTGAAATGTGTCGACCGCCGGTACGATGAGCCGGTGGGTCGCATGATCATTTCCCTAGTGATCGGAGCTAGAAAGACTGCTCACGAAACTGCGCGATCGTCATGCCGTGACACGGGCCACGAGGTTGGCCGCTGCTAGCTGCCGATGAGCTCAGAAAAAAAATGGCGGTTTCCCTGAATCAGAAAGACCCAAGCGAGCCGTTGCGAAAACGTGCTCTGCTCGGCTACTGGAGTGAGATGGACGGACGGCGACGAGTCGGGTCCCCGGGCGACCTCTCGCAGTCGCCCCGCTCCGAAACGGGAACAGAGTTTCGCCGGAGGGTCCATGGCCTCGCTGTCTGCTTGTGTCGGCGGGTCAGTGCCGTCTGGTAAGAGGATCGACTCAACTGTTGTGGCCGGCGCACGTCACCATAAGGCACAAGGTAGATGATGCTTAATCGTTTCTCTGGTGCTATACACAGTTCTTCATAGCACGGTCGTTGCTCCAGTGGTTGAATCGGTGCTCCAACAAAAATCACTACTTCTAACCAATCAACTTGAGTTCACATAAACAAGACTACCGTATCCTAGTAAAGTTTTGGGTGCTCACTAGTGATGACCCTTTGAATTGAGGGCTCCAAATCCTTTATAAACTTGTAAAGATTTTTATAATATTTACTGGAAGCTCAACATCAACTCCTAACCAGTATAGACCTCGCCATAAGCCCAACAGTAACGGTCTAAGATCACCTCACTACTAGTGGTGGGAGTCAGGCCGGGCCGTACCGGCATGGCCCGGAAATTTCGTGCTTCGGGCCGATTCGGCCCGCTGCCCGAAAGCACGACGGGCTATTTCGGGTCGGGCCGGCAGGCACGAATTTGGAAACCTCCGGCCCGAGCACGGCACGCAGCCCGACGGGCCAATTTTGGGTTGGGCCAGGCCCGAGCACGACCCGAATATCTGAAAAAATCCAAAAAAAAATCCAAAAAATATAAAAAATCCAAAATATTCTGTAATTCGAAAAAAATCCAAAAAATTCCGTAAAATAAAAAAAATCCAAAAAAATCCCAAAAAAATTTGGGCTTTTCCAGGCCATTTCGGGCCGATGGGCCTTACCGGGCCGATGGGCTTATTTTGGGCCGTGCCGGCCCGAGCACGGCCCAAAAATCATTTTCGTGCCGGGCCACCCGAAGACGCCGAACCCGGGCACGGCACGACTTGAAATACCGTGTCGGGCCGGCCCAATCCGAATATATTTCAGGCCTAATTCGTGCCTGGGCCGTGCCGGCCCGTCGGGCTTCGGCCCGCCCGGAAATGACCCGGCCCAACTCCCAGCTCTACTCACTACAGCCATACTAAATGTTTCACTTGCCTCCTCTTGGCTCCTACTAGGTTCCTCCAATGATAAGACTGACCAAGAAAGCCCCATGGGATGCATAAACAACTATATATATAGTGTACCAACTATAAATTAATCGTTGGTTGAAAGTATGTTGTCATACAATCATTGTAATATTCTTTCGTATGTTATTGTGACCGATTACCGTAACATACAGTGGTTCCATAGTCAGAATATTAATTGTTTCTCGATGCATTATAATTTGCGGTGAGCTCACCATATCTACCGTGACTTTTTAAGACCATGTACCAAATCAACTCCATCCTTGAGCTCAGTGTAACTTACAATGATTATCACAGTATCCTACGGTGACTCTAAACTCATCGTACCTTACAGTGACCTCAACATATCTTACAATGACTCTTGTGAAGCTAAAATTTCTTGTATTTGTCTTGATCTTATTTTCAACTTCCCTAAATTTATTCCTCGTGCTCTCCACTGTCACTCTAGTGACTAAAAGACTCACAAAACATCTAAACTCCTTTTCATCTGAATGTGGCCTAGAGGGGGGGTGAATAGACCTTTAAAGAATTTCTGCACACTTAATAAAGTTATCAGAAACTTGACCGACCGGACTAGTCCGGTTGTGTGGGCGGACTAGTCCGGTGTGCTGAATTATTTGAGTTAATTAAGTGTGTCTCACAAATTTAATCTTATAGCAGCGGAATGAGAACAACAGTTTTTATAAATTAAATTTATTGTATGGATGCACGTGCAAACTTGTAAGGAACTCAAATGATGACTAGCAAACTAGTGATCTAATGTGTCAAGATGTAAAACAAATGAGAGACAAAAGACACGAATTTTTACCGAGGTTCGATCTCACCAAGAGATCTACGTCCTCGTTGAGGAAGCTCACACAGAGCCTGGTTCCCAACCCTTTCCCTCTTCAAGTCACCACAAAGGCCGACTTGACTCCACTATCACGGGTAATCACCGAGTTTGTGGGGCAACCTCACACGTTGAGGGCTCCCACAAGAATTACAGTGAGAAGGTGATCAAATACACTAAAAAAGATTACAATGCAGAATATGAGTGTAGAGAAATCAAACCCCAAGAGCTCACAACGAAAGAACGATGATCTCTCAATCTCAAATCCAAGTATTTGATTGATCTTGGCCTTTTTGCACCTTAGATGTATGGAGAGATGTGTTTTTGGGCTCTTGGGTCAGGTTGCGGCGCTAGGGTTCAAGCTTTTGACAATATGTGTCGTGTCTCTCCTGGGAAAAGACGAAGGACCTCTTTTTATAGGGTTTCCCAAAAGGTTACCGTTGTTAAACCTACTACCAGACTAATCCGGTATATGATCGGACTTGTCCGGTCTACTTCCAGTGGGTTAACCGGACTAGTCCGGTTCAAAAACCGGACTAGTCCGGTCCAAAAACCGGACTTGTCCGGTGCTATGTGAAATGTGGTTTCAGAAACTTCAGCGGACTAGTCCTGTTGCTTGGATGGACTAGTCCGCAGTTCTCTAAAGAGGACAACAGAGACATGACCGGACTAGTCCGGTCCAAAACCGGACTTGTCCGGTTGAGTTCCAGTAAGCTGACCGGACTAGTCCGGTTCACAATTCGTACTAGTCCGGTGCACTATGTTTGCGTCTTCCAGAAAGTTAAACGGACTAGTCCGGTCCATGAACGGACTAGTCCGGTTTTCAGTGGATTTTAGTTGATTTTTAAACCCCTTACCCTTACGCAAAGTCATGAGCTCTTGGGATGTGTCTCTCTCACACACAACCTATATATTTATATCTACTTTGCTCTTCTAAATTCCACTAATGTCTTCCTTTTCGGGCACCTCTCTATTTTTTACCTTTTTGTGTGTGCCGAGCCAATTTACTTTGTTTATCCTGCAATCATCTTAATAGTTTCATTAGGATCTCATATGTTCGTCATCAATTAGCCAAAACCCATAAGGGATATCCTAGATGCACTTACAATCTCCCCCTTTTTGGTGATTGATGACAACTATTTGAGATATCACAATTGAGAATAAAAAGTTGATTTTCATAAAGTGTGCACAATTGAGAATAATAAAGAATTCAAGAAAAAGCTTCTCACATATGCACACACCTTATGGTGGGGTGCCTCACAGGTGTGTGATAAACAAAATGTGATAAATTAAAGACAAACAGTAGTGAACATGTAAGTGGGCATTAGAGCATAGTACATCACACATAAGAAAAGAAATAGTGCATTACAAGATTTTAAAAATAGGTACATATCATTGATCACAAAAGATCTTAATAACTAATACTAGATAGAAATAGTCCAAGTCTAATCTCAATATTCCATCTCAATCTCTCCCCCTTTGGCATCAAGGCACCAAAAAGGGAAAAATTGAGGGGAATCACTCATCGCTGCCTCCTCCGTCAGTCTCAGTCTGATCTTCATCTTCAGCATCCACGGGAGCAGGATCTTCCTCTGAGTCCTCGGAGGCGGGCGGTGATCCAACGGGCTCAATCTCAAGCTTTGCACAGATAGACTTGATATTGGCATTGACGTACTGTTGATGTTTTTTCCTTGCAAGCTTTTCTTTGCGTTGTCTGTCTTCGATCTTACGGCAGCAGGCAAAGATGGAGGAGAGCATCTTGAGGATGCCGCTAGATGATTCTTGGGCAGGTGGAGAACCAGGAGGAGCAGCTGCAGACCTAGTGTCATCATGAGCTTGCTTTGATCTCCTCTCCACTGGTGGAGAGGACGGGGCAGTTGGAGCCGGAGGGAGAGTGTACTCGGTGGGTTTTTGCGGCTTCAACCCCGTATGCTTGACATCCTTGACAAACTCGAGTCCCGTCACTTTCTCAATCATGTACATGATATACGGTGCGTATCCACAGGATCTATTGGGGGTAATTGAGATGTTCACAATGTCGTTGTAGATATACTCAAAGACATTGAATGGTCTCCTCCCACTAACGACCTTCATGAGAGTCCTCAAGGTTCCTTGTATAGTTCCTGCATCTCCATCCTTCGGAGCTATCGTCTTTCTCAAGACTCTATTTAGGACCACAAAGAAGGGCTTTAGATATTTGATGGTGGGAGGAACATATGACATCCTTGTGTCATAGAGAAATTCAAGTTCCTCTTTCTCCAGGGGTTTCAGATTATGAATGACCAGTTCATGATCTAAAGTGTTTTGGAGGTGAAGAATCCTAGCAAATTCATCATACGTGACACTATACCTTGAACCATGAGTCATCCAAGTAAGACTGTCTCCATCATCCCGAGCAAAGTAGAGAGTAGAGTAAAACTGGGTAATTACTTCATTGTTCCAGTCATACTCAAAGGATAGCAGGTCCGTCAGACTGTGCCTCTCTAACGCTTCCACCATGTCACGAAAGGCAGGATACCTCTTTGACTTCAGATATTCAACATTTAGCCATTGACTCTCTACTACAGGGTTCTTCATATTCATGTACACATGCTCGTAGTAGTCTGCATGGAAGTTGCTCCAGAACCTCGGGTCAGAGCATTGCTTAAGTCGGTCATACACTTGAATCTTCCTGAAATTATCAGCTAGCTCACTTCCTTTTCCAGTGAAATCCTCACTTGAAGGTTGCCTGTTGCGGTGAATTGGGTTTTTCATCTTCAAGGGCCCAAGGGGACCACTAGCAAGTCCCTTCCCTTTATTGAGAATTCTTTTTGGCCCTGACGAGCCCTCAGCAGCATCTTTCCTTAGAGGCCTTTTGCCATTGACTTTCCTCTTCTTAGGTTGATTGTCGTCGGAGGGTGGAGAGTGGACATTGACATCATGTCTCTTCTTCATAACTATCTCCTTGGTCCTCCTCACTTTCTCGCGTTGAACGTCTTCATCAATGTGGAAGGAGCTGTCATCTGAGCCTGAAGACATGATGCCTGATAGGGAGTTCAAGGATTAGATGCAAATGGACTCATTATTGACTTCAAATGGGAACGTAGGGGTTCAACTGTCAGAGACCGGACTTGTCCGGTTTCAGAGAGCGGACTTGTCCGTCCGGTGGACCGTACTTGTCCGCCTCTGTGCATCGGACTAGTCCGGCCTGGCATAAGAACCCTAATGTTTCATTTGAATCAAATCTCCTATCTAAGGGCATAAAGGTAGGAACATGGTAGGAATACATCTATTGAGGCAATGTACATCCTTTTGAAATCAAAGAAAACTAGCTAGAACTAGAAAAGTTGAGATTTTGGTTTAAAAGGGGAAATTTACCAAGATTTGAAGATTTGCGTCGAAGAAGTGCAAATCAGTCCGGATGAGTCCGGAGTAGGGGGACCACTCGTCAAGGGGAGTCTTTTTCGTGGAGAAAAACTCGATTTTGAGGGTTCAACCAGAAAATCACTTTGGGGGCTAGGGTTTGGAAGAGGAGAGGGAGAGCAGGCCTAATGAGGAGTGAGAGAGAGATCTGGGCCGGCCAAGTGCTTCTATATACGATTGACCGGACTAGTCCGGTCATGGTAGCGGACTAGTTCGGTACCCCTGAGTTAACCTAGTTGTTGTCAGTCTGGACTAGTCCGGTTGGAAATCGGACTAGTCCGTTTCCAACAGACTTGATACATATATAGTTAATTAATAGTGATTCAAGGACAATAATTTTGTAAGTAGTCTTGGCGATTACGACCAGTAGGCAATCAGCAATCGAACAATGGTCATAATCCACAAGATTTCTTCATTAAAAATAGTTTTCTGAGTAGAAAGGAGAGGAGGAGCATTTTTGACAATACGGAGGAACAATTTAAGTTGCAACCAGGTATGCAATGTTTCAAGCCACATTTCGAGAGTCAAGAATGTTTAGCTCATTTCTTAGTTCACAGAACCTTTTCTCATCTAATGGTTTGGTAAAAATATCTGCAAGTTGTTTTTCAGTCCTAACATGTGAAATAGCTATGTCACCTTTTAATGAATGATCTCTAAGAAGGTGATGACGGATGTCTATGTGCTTAGTTCTTGAGTGCTCTACAGGGTTGTGTGCAATCTTTATAGCACTTTCATTATCGCATAGAAGCGGGATATGACTTAGATTGTAGCCGTAGTCCCTAAGAGTTTGTTGCATCCAAAGCAGTTGCGCACAGCAACTACCGGCTGCAACATACTCTGCTTCCGCTGTGGAAGGAGCAATGGAGTTTTGCTTTTTAGATGACCAAGAAACTAGGGACCTACCAAGAAATTGACAAGTCCCTGACGTGCTCTTTCTATCGACTTTGCATCCTGCATAGTCGGCGTCGGAATACCCTATCAAGTTAAACTTGGATCCTTTGGGATACCAAAGGCCCAGGTTAGGTGTGTGCACAAGGTACCTTAGGATTCTTTTTACAGCAATTAAGTGACACTCTTTAGGTGCGGCTTGAAACCTTGCGCACATGCAAACACTAAGCATAATATCTGGCCTAGATGCACATAAGTATAGTAAGGAGCCAATCATGGACCGATATACCTTTTGGTCCACATTTGGACCGTCTTCATTGAGGTCGAGATGTCCGTTGATGGCCATGGGTGTCTTGATGGGCTTGGCTTTGTCCATATTGAATTTCTTGAGAATGTCTTGTGCATATTTAGTTTGGCTTATAAATGTACCTTCTCTCAGTTGCTTTACTTGAAATCTCAGGAAGAACTTCAATTCACCCATTATTGACATCTCGAACCTGTCTGTCGTTATTTTGCTAAATTCTTCACAGAAGGACTCGTTAGTGGATCCAAAGATAATGTCATCAACATAAATTTGACATACGAATAAATGATCATCAAAATGTTTAGTAAAGAGTGTATAGTCAGCTTTACCAATTTTGAAACCATTTTGAATCAGAAAATCTCTAAGGCACTCATACCAGGCTCGAGGAGCCTGTTTGAGGCCATAGAGAGCCTTACGCAGTTTATAGACATGGTTGGGATACTCCTGATCTTCGAACCCCGGTGGCTGCTCCACATAGACTTCCTCCTTTATCGGACCATTGAGAAAGGCACTCTTGACGTCCATTTGATACAACTTAAAATTATGGTGAGTAGCATATGCCAATAAAATGCGAATGGACTCAAGTCTAGCTACAGGAGCGAAGGTTTCATCGAAATCCAAACCTTCCACTTGAGAATAACCTTTGGCCACCAACCTCACTTTATTTCTTGTCACTACTCCATGTTCATCTTTCTTGTTCCGAAAGACCCATTTGGTTCCAACGGTGTTCGCCCTTGGTCTTTCCACCAGCTCCCACACTTCATTTCTTTTGAAGTTGTTCAGCTCCTCTTGCATCGCAATCACCCAGTCTGGATCCCTTAAGGCTTCTTCTACCCTGTATGGCTCCAGAAAAGACACAAAAGAATAGTGTTCACAAAAATTTGCAATTTGAGATCTAGTAGTTACTCCCTTAGCAATATCTCCAATGATATTGTTGACAGGATGGTCCCTTTGCACACACTGATGTACTCTTGGGTGTGGAATTTGTATAGTTGCTTGTTCTTCATTGTCTTCATGTGTCATGTCTCCCCCTAGATCATTGCTTCCATGATCATCTTGATCTTCTTGACCTTCCTCAACCTGATCTTGTATAGGAGATCCCCCTTGATCATTGCTTCCTTGTTGAAGTTCGTCTTGTGTCTCCTCTCATGGTAGGATATCACCAAGTGCCATTTTCTTCAGAGCTGAATGGGGCTTCCTCCTTATCTAGCATAGACTTATCGACTTGCTCCACTTGTGAGCCGTTAGTTTCATCGAACACTACGTCACGTGCTACTTCAACAAGGCCAGACACCTTGTTGAAGACACGATAAGCGTAGGCATTCGATTCATATCCGAGCAAGAATCCTTCATCGGACTTCGAAGCGAACTTCGAGGCCCTTGGTTTCTTGTTCAGGATAAACATTTGCAACCAAAAACTTTGAAATAAGAAACATTAGGCTTTTTACCCGTGAGTAGCTCATATGGAGTTTTCTTCAGTAGTTGATGAAGGTACAACCGATTTGTGGCATGACAAGCGGTGTTCACCGCTTCTGCCCAAAATCGGTCTGACGTCTTGTATTCATCCAACATTGTTCTCGCCATTTCGATTAATGTTCTGTTCTTCCTTTCGGCTACCCCGTTCTGTTGAGGAGAGTAGGGTGCCGAGAATTCATGCTTTATACCTTCTTCATTGAGATATTCTTCAACTTGGGTGTTCTTGAATTCTGTCCCATTGTCACTTCTGATATTCTTTACGGTTGATGAGAATTCATTCTGAGCTCTTTTTAAGAACTGCTTGAGGATTCCCTGAGTTTCTGATTTATCATACAAGAAAAATACCCAGGTAAATCTTGAAAAATCATCAACAATTACTAAACCGTATTTGTTACCGCCGATGCTGATGTACGCAATTGGACCAAAGAGATCCATGTGGAGAAGTTCCAGCGGTCTAGTGGTGGTCATCACATTCTTGGCGGGGTGTGGTGCTCCAACTTGTTTTCCTGCTTGACAAGCGCTGCACGACCTGTCTTTTTCAAAAACCACATCCTTAAGACCACGGATGTGACCACCTTTTAGAAGTTTCTGCAGATTTCTCATTTCAACATGGGCTAGCCGTCTATGCCACAACCATCCCATGTTGGTCTTTGCAACCAAGCAAGTGTTGAGTTCGGCTTTATCTTTGTTGAAGTCAACAAGATAAAGCTTTCCCTTCAACAATCCCTTGAATGCAATCGAGCCATCGCTTCTTCTAAAGACGGTCACACTCTCATTAGTGAATAAACAGTTGTAACCTTTGTCGCATAGTTGAGATAATGATAAAAGATTATAATCTAGAGAGTCTACGTGTAAAACATTAGATAAGGTGTGTTGAGAGGATATTTTAATGTTACCGCTACCAAGGACCTTTCCTTGGCTATTGTCTCCAAAGTATATACCTTCACTTGGATCCTTGTTGCACTCGTATTCCACAAACGTACCTCTCTCTCCGGTCATATGATTTGTGCATCCGCTATCTAGCACCCACTTAGATCCGCCGGAGGAGTAAGCCTGCAAAATAGAATTATTTCTGGGTTTTAGGTACCCAAGCTTGCTTGGGTCCTCTCAGGTTAGTCACAAGAGTCTTGGGCACCCACACACAAGTTTTCAAGTTCTTGTGGCGTGGCCCTGTATATTTAGCAATGACTTTTCCATACTTGTTTTTCATGAGAACATAAGAAGCATCAAATGTATGGAACAGTGTTTGTATCTCAGATTCATGGGATTTTTCTTTAACAAAAATGATCCTATTCTTAGCATGATTAGAAGTGGACATGTGTTTGTTCCTGTCAAAGCCAAGACCATCTTTGACATTGAGAGGTCTAGTGATCATATATGCACTTCGTGCATATTTGATCTTCTCCTTATCAAAGATGCCATTTTGAGAAGAATACATGTCATGTGGGGTTGAAGCATTAGAAATTACATTCTTCTTACTAGAGCAAGTGCAGGTTCTTATTGTTGTCGAGCTCATGTCTTTGGAGGAAGAGCTCTTGGAGGAAGAGGAGTCACTTTGTTTGAGCGACTCAATTTGCACCTCAAGGATTTTGTTAACTTTTGACAAGTTAGCAAGTTCTTCCTTGATTGCAATGTGCGAGTTTTCTAACTTTGAGTAAGTTTCGTTACTCAAGGCTAGCTCTAACTCAAGTGACTCATTCTTCTCTCTTTCAAGCTCAAGAAGCTTTTCAACTTCTTGATATCTCTTCCTCTCAAGGATGAGCATATCTTCTTGTCGGTTGACAAGTTCCTCCTTTTCAAAGATTTCGTTTGACAACATTTCCATTTTCTTTAAAGCAAATTTACTTAGCCCTCTAAACAATTCTTCATTATCACTAGAGCTATCAAAGTCATCAATGGAGGAATTTAGCACAGGAGGAGTAAGTCGAACCTTTTTCTTGCCTTCCTTAGCCATAAGACAAGTGTGGTTGTTCATGTCCCGTCCTCCCATGTTCGGAAAGAGTGTAGCTTTCATAGTTGGTTTCTTGACTGCGATAGTGGCCATCTCTTCTTCTTCATCGGAGGAGGACTCGTCGTTTGAGTCCCACTCCTTCCCAATGTGAGCTTGATGGGCTTGTCTTCTTTTTCTGAAATTTTTCTTTTCTTGAGATCTTGTTTCCTTCTTCTTTTTGTTTTCTTCATAAGTACAGTCCACCATGAAGTGACCATACTCTCCGCAGTTGTAGCAAGTGCGTCGAGCCTTGGATTTTCCTTTATCCTTGCTTTTGCCTTCATGTGAATTGTTGCCGTGTCTTTTCTTCATCATGCGTTTGAACTTTTTGATGAAGAGTACCATTTCTTCGTCATCAAGATCGGTGCTCTCGTTGCTTGTATCACCGTCGTCTTGGTCTTCACGAGTTTCTTTCAGTTTGGATCTGCACGTTGCTTTGAGAGCAACTTCTTTCTTTTTAGAAGAGGTGAGCTCGGCTAAGTCTTTGACATATTGAGCCTCTTTCTTCATCATTTCATGATTTATGATCTTTGCCAATAACTCATAGGGAGTCATTTTATGAAACCCGGGGCTTTCTCTAATCATTGAGCAAAGTGTGACGTTTCTTGACATGAAGGCTCTTATCATCCTTTTGACCACCTCGTGATCAGTCCATTTCTTACTTCCATAGGCACGAATTTTGTTGATGAGTGCCTTCATCCGATTGTACATGTCTTGAGGTGATTCGCCTTCTTCAATAGCAAATCTCCCCAACTCTCCTTCTAGCATCTCAATTTTGGCTTCACGTACAAACCTATTTCCTTCATGAGCTGTCTTGAGGGTATCCCATATTTCTTTTGCACTTTCTAACCCATCGATCTTGGTGAATTCCTCTCTGCTTAGTGATGATGTGATCACGGCGACGGCTTGTGCGTTTCTGTGAATCTCTTGCTCTTGTTCTGGAGTGAGTTTATCATCTGTGTCCGGAATATCAATGCCTATGCAAACAATGTGCCACAGACTAGGGTTCAGGGATATCAGTTGCATCTTCATGTTGTACTTGCACATGGTGTAGTCACTTTCATCAAACTGTGGGGGCCTTCCCGTAGGAATAGAGAGATAATGATTATTTGAATTGAGACGGTTGTAGTTGTAAGGATACCGGGAGTAGTCGTGATGACCACTCCCCATTGTATTTTCTTCCTCTTTTCCTTTTTGTGCCAGCAGTTTCTTTCTCAGGAGTGCTTTTAACTGCATCACTTCTTCATCGTCATGTGGACTTTCTTTCAGCACATCTAAGGCTTTGGCTTCTTGCTCCTCATCGTTGTTGCTCGTCTTCGGGATATCGTTGTTCTTCTCAGAGGCCATTGATCTCTCCGAGATGTGAGTCTCGTTGATGGAGAACTTGGCTCTGATACCAATTGAATGTGGCCTAGAGGGGGGGGGGGGTGAATAGGCCTTTAAAGAATTTCTGCACACTTAATAAAGTTATCAGAAACTTGACCGACCGGACTAGTCCGGTTGTGTGGGCGGACTAGTCCGGTGTGCTGAATTATTTGAGTTAATTAAGTGTGTCTCACAAATTTAATCTTATAGCAGCGGAATGAGAACAATAGTTTTTATAAATTAAATTTATTGTATGGATGCACGTGCAAACTTGTAAGGAACTTAAACGATGACTAGCAAACTAGTGATCTAATGTGTCAAGATGTAAAACAAATGAGAGACAAAAGACACGAATTTTTACCGAGGTTCGATCTCACCAAGAGATCTACGTCCTCGTTGAGGAAGCTCACACAGAGCCGGGTTCCCAACCCTTTCCCTCTTCAAGTCACCACAAAGGCCGACTTGACTCCACTATCACGGGTAATCACCGAGTTTGTGGGGCAACCTCACACGTTGAGTGCTCCCACAAGAATTACAGTGAGAAGGTGATCAAATACACTCAAAAAGATTACAATGCAGAATATGAGTGTAGAGAAATCAAACCCCAAGAGCTCACAACGAAAGAACGACGATCTCTCAATCCCAAATCCAAGTATTTGATTGATCTTGGCCTTTTTGCACCTTAGATGTATGGAGAGATGTGTTTTTGGGCTCTTGGGTCAGGTGGCGGCGCTAGGGTTCAAGCTTTTGACAATATGTGTCGTGTCTCTCCTGGGAAAAGACGAAGGACCTCTTTTGATAGGGTTTCCCAAAAGGTTACCGTTGTTAAACCTACTACCGGACTAGTCCGGTATATGATCGGACTTGTCCGGTCTACTTCCAGTGGGTTAACCGGACTAGTCCGGTCCAAAAACCGGACTTGTCCGGTGCTATGTGAAATGTGGTTTCAGAAACTTCAGCGGACTAGTCCTGTTGCTTGGATGGACTAGTCCGCAGTTCTCTAAAGAGGACAACAGAGACATGACCGGACTAGTCTGGTCCAAAACCGGACTTGTCCAGTTGAGTTCCAGTAAGCTGACCGGACTAGTCCGGTTCACAATTCGTACTAGTCCGGTGCACTATGTTTGCGTCTTCCAGAAAGTTAAACGGACTAGTCCGGTCCATGAATAGACTAGTCCGGTTTTCAGTGGATTTTAGTTGATTTTTAAACCCCTTACCCTTACGCAAAGTCATGAGCTCTTAGGATGTGTCTCTCTCACACACAACCTATACATTTATATCTACCTTGCTCTTCTAAATTCCACTAACGTCTTCCTTTTCGGGCACCTCTCTATTTTTCACCTTTTTGTGTGTGCCGAGCCAGTTTACTTTATTTATCCTGCAATCATCTTAATAGTTTCATTAGGATCTCATATGTTCGTCATCAATTAGCCAAAACCCACAAGGGATATCCTAGATGCACTTACACCATCTAGTGTGATCTAAGAGAAACAACTCAATCTCTCTCGATACTCTAGTTTTTCCTAAGGACTCGAATTCTAATGGCTACACCAAGTGATCATACACAATTAGCAATAGCTCATTCTTAGCATTGATCCAGTCCTTGACCATGACCTCCATAATGATCCTCTAGCCAATGCTTGGAATCATCACTAATCAAGATCATGTGATAAGGGATAAGATATTTGTTGCAATACAAATACTAATGGCATTCATGGTTGACATTCAATCATTAAAATATTCACGCTTTAGGGTTTTCGACTCAATGAACACGAAGCTTACAACACCTCACAAGGCATCTCCCTATACCCTTCCCATGGAGAAGTTCTTGGTTTTACATTAGAGTTAAACAAAGTAGTGGCACGTCCTACATGGAAAAATGTCATGGAGAACATGATGTCATCCTAAGTAATATGTCTGAGGCTGCTAACCATGGTCATCCAAGGACAATATCGATATTACCAGGCAGATCGATGGTGAAGAGATCAATGATGTGCACATCTGGACCTAGAGTTAAATGAATACTTTAGTAGACTCCATGGCTTGTAACACAAGAGCCCAATGCTAACGCCAAGCACATAGAGATGCGTCGAATGTCCAGCTCCTTGAAATCGATAGTGGTGTGGTTCACGAAGTCATGAGTAGCAGCGGTGTCAACACGGATGCACAACTGTTTGCCAAACAAGAATTCCCACAGAGTCATAATGCGGGCGCCTTCCATGGTTCGCGAAAATTCCCCGCACTATGTTCTTGCATGAAGGTCGGAACAACTATTTCTGGTGAGAGAAGTTCTTGAGCCCCTTGCTCTTGATGAAACAACTAGAGCAGGGATAGCAGCCCTGACGGTCGAGCCAATGATATTCCAAGTCCCATTATCTGAATGGCTATTATTGATGCCAGACCTTGGAGATGTAGAAGACGCATAGAGGAACACCGTACAAATATGTAGTTGTGGATTTACCAGTATTTGTGTTATCCATAGAACACTACACAATAAGGTTCTCCTTGGTGCCATATATGGTTGCAACATTGTCTTCCATGGTGCCCTGAATGGTTGTTGTTGGGGTCGTCTCTTGTGCGTAGAAGAGGTGTCCCTTTGTATAAGGGTTGATGATGATGGTTGAATTATATGTGTTTGGTGTGTTGGCTTCTGGAGCACAGGGTGCCATAATGGCAATCGGTGGTGAGGGAGAGCTTCCCAGCGTATGAACATTGGACAGTAGAGCCGAGACGGCACCACATACAGCAGGGGCATCCGAAATTGGCGTTAGAACAGTAACAGGGACACACTATTCATGGCGTGAACAGTAACAGCCACACAGTTCATATGCTCGCCATAGTCTATCTTACCTGAATCCTCCTTGTTCTTGTTGTTGTTTTCGAGGCGAACGTAGTTGTTTCCGGCGAAGAGAAGCACACCTTTGCTCTTCATGGCCGCTAGATGCGCCAAGAGAAGGCATGTGCGCAACCACGGAGGCTTGGGGATGTATTTGCTGCCGATGAAGTCAAAGATCTCCTTGGTGGTACCATTTTGTTGTTCGTCACGTCAATTGCTTCAAGGATCATCGTTGGATAGAGTGGAGCTTGTAGTTCTCCTTATCGATGATTGTGGTGACGAATATGGGCGTCATTGTAACAGTAGTGGCGGCAAAGATCAGTACTAGTCTCATGGTACCAAGTGTTACGAGACCCCTTAGCCTGGTCGGCCAGAGGGAGAGGCGCGATGGTGTGTGGCAGCGGCATGCGTGCGTGAGAGAGGGATGGGGCGCTGGTGCAAGAGGGAGATAGAGAGTTCGGGGGTAAAAACCATTTTCTTTATGTGCCCTTGATCAAATTACAATGCCTCCCCAACTCAATCTTAACCACTTTAGAAAGGTGTAAGAAGCCCCAAACCTGGACACTACCTCCCTAATGAATTATATATATATATATACATATATATACATATATATACATATATATATATATATATATATAATGAGATGAGTACTTTAAAAGGGGACCGAAGTAAGCTTTGACTTGTCACTGTTACCGCTAGATCTTTTAACTGCATATCTCAAATCTATAGTTGGCGCCAATCCCATCAAAGAATTCTGCCGTAGAATTGTAGTAGAGCAGATGCCTCGCCACTTGTTCGTATTAAACGGTACGACCCGGGCTAGGGTGGGGCACGGCTTTGTGGTGCAAGTTTTGTTGCTTGTCAATCAAAGCACGGTACAATAAGATCTTCTCTCTTTTTGACCTTTTGTTACTTTTACGCTCAGTTGTTCTCAGTTGCCTCTTTTTGTTCAGTGCGTCCCTGCAGATGAACTGCTCGACTACTTGTAACACACTAGCTAGCTAATGTGATGGCAGTCTACTAATATTCGTGTCCCATCGCAATAATTTCGAGTTACATTTATCCACTTTTTTATTATATTTTCATCCATTAATTTTCTTCTGAAATTTTAAAAGATCTTGATTCCATAAAAAATATATAATCAATGAATGTTTATATCAGCTTTAGATGTTTTCAAGAGGGAATTGGGTTTCAATATTTTAGAGTAGCATCTTTTAACCGTTCCAAGCTAGAGCTCCAACAATGCATTGTTTAAACATGTCCACTGCAAACACTTAATTATAAGGAGAATATCTATTATTAGATGCCCTCTCATCCACATCTCGCTGCTGATAGGGATGAGCCACGCCGCAAAAGCAAGTCTTTTCCTTACAAACAGAGCGTGCAACTGTTATTGAGTCTAAGTATTGCGGTGGCCGTGAACAAATTTTTTACTTAGTTTTCTGTAACATTGTTTTGTACAATTAATATCACACATTGTTAGAGTATACTCCATTCTTAAATTGTTGTCGTTTAAGCACAACATATTTTGATTCAATTTTAGGGTGATTTTGTGATCCTCACAATACCAATTTGACATTTGTACTATCAGCGAGATATTCTATATGAGTTCGCACTATGTTCCTTTTATCAAGCCTTGAGTCGTGAAAATTTGTGTGACTCCACCATATTTTATGTTGGAAGAAATAGGCAATTTAATGTTTAATTCCGAAAAACCACGACTTCGAAAAGTGAGAAACAGCAACACACGAGAAGTCAGATTAGGCGTACCGATCTGCAACTGGAGTAATCGCTGCAAACGCAGATCTGACGACAGTCGGTCGGCACAGACGTTGGTGGCGACGCTGGGCAGCAGCGCCCGATCTTAGCGGTAGGCTGTTGGTGATATGCCCAAGAGGCAATCATAACAATTCGGATAAAGACCTGATAGATATTTGATCCATAAGAAATTAGGGTACTAATGGGCCTGTGACCTAAAAGCCCATTAGCACGCCTATAAATATGAGGGGTAGGGTTAGAGGCAGATTACTCCACCACGTAACAGCCCTAGCCGCCGCCCCTCACAGGCCACACGCCAAAACCCCTGTCGTGCGCGCGGTGCTAGCACACCGACGCACGGCGTTCCTCCCTGTACGTGTGGACTCCGTGGAGGCGCTGCTGTTACTGCTGCGCTGATCGGCTACGGTGACGTGATGACGTTCTTGTGACGAGGATTCAGGAGGAGACGAACGTGATCGTCTACTTGTCCTACACCGACGCGCATCTACGATCCGCTGCGCTGCGCGTCTAGTGGTAATGATCCATGACCTCCTTACTCGCATGTTTCCTGGGTGATACGGTTGAATTGCTAGAGTAGCGCATCGCCTATTTCCCAATAGTGGTATCAGAGCCGACTTGCGTAGTTTTTGGTCTGGATCTTAGATGCGATCTACTGCAGACAAGTTCATATGATGAATTTTTATTGTTCAACTTTTGGGGTTTGGAATTGGTTAGAGTAGATTGCCATCATATGACTAAAGGATTAGTTCGTGCTCCTTCTCTGCTGTGTGCGCAACCTGTCCCTATCGGCTGGAATCATCATCGGGACTAATAGTGTACATAGCTAACAGATTAAGCCAACAGATCACGGTCATGTGTCGCGATCTTCTCGTGGATAACTAGTCGCAATGAAAATTGAGGCATTCTGAATGGCTCAAATTTGGGTTGATTTGATCAATTTGATGAGATTTTCATAGTGATTTCATAGATGCGATCTATGTAATTTCGTTTGGTGTTCAAGGCGCTGCTCTGAAACCCGCGTGGGGCGGCTCCCCCCTTGACCCCGCCCGCTAAGCGGCTAGCAGGACCGCCGTTGCTGTCTGCTATAGTGACATCATTAAGTTGTTTCACGATAGAAATTGTTCTACGCTTAACTTGTTTTTGCAGGGAATGATGTGAATGGTATGGCCTAAATGTGATGTGATGATTTGTGTGTAAAATTTGTGCAGCCTGCGTGTTACAAATTTAACACAACCGGGTTGAGGTTGTCACATACTTGTATAACGACCTATGTGTCGCTCTGTGATGCCTCATCTCTCATGTAATTTATTTGATATCTATTAGATGTATTAGCTTCTTTTATATTTATTGAGAAACCTCAAGCATGATGGCGATGGTGATCACCATAAGAAGGGAGACTTGGCGGTGTAGATCATGATGGAACCATAATGATGGAGACCACTATGATCCTAAAGGCCATACTATTCACAGATATGATATGATCGTATGCCTGTGATGTTTTACTATTCTTTTCATGCTTTTCATATGGTGGATATTTTATCATGATAAAATAGCTTCCCTCGGAAAAGTTGAGTATTTGATGCCGTTTACCTATAGCTGCACCTATGTTGTTTTGATCGTTGTATGGTAGGTTTGCCAAAACAAAATACCGCTATCTATCATAATGAATAGGGTGAATGTTGGACATTCACATGCATAGTATTGATTTACTCAACAAAGCTATCAAAACAGTTTTGGGCTTTATGACATAGTGTTGGGAGCCGGGGCATTGGATGTCACCCAATAAACAAGAATCATATAGAGATATGATTAACAATGGTTGTTTACCTATGTCACTAATTTTCTAGCAGTGAAGCCAAAGCTCACTAGAAATTAGTGAATATGGATCTTGGACCACTATATATCGTTAGAGGGAGGACGATGCTCATACAGTGATGGTGTCTTTTATTAAACTGTTAATAAAATATTGGTAAATAACATAGTGCTAAAACCTTGCATATTTATTTTCTATTATAGATCATGTCTGCTAGTAACAATTACGGTTTCAATTTGCGATCTGTGCTTGAGAAATAAAATCTCAATGGAGCTAACTTTATTGATTGGTACCGCAACTTGATAATTGTTCTCAGGCAAGAGAAAATCCTATACAGGATGTACAAGATGTTGTACAACCACTTGATAAAACACCAGCCCCACGAAGGTCTACAAGGATACGTCGTGCAACTGAAAAATTGACACTCCTAACCACGAAACAACAGGACATGGTATTGTTGGGAAATAATGAGCATGTGACCTACACTGAAGCAATAATGGGACCCGACTCTGAGAAACAGCTTGGACCATGGAATCCAAAATAGAATCCATGCATGAGAATCAAGTTTAGAACTTGGTTGATCCAATAGATGGTGTGAGAGCGATCGATTGCAAATGGATTTTCATGAAAAAGACTGATATGGATGGAAAAGTCCACATCTATAAAGCATGATTGGTGGCGAAAGGTTTCAAACAAATTCAAGGTGTTGATTATGATGAAACATTTTCGCCCGTCGCTATGCTAAAGTATGTTCGGATTCTCCTAGCAATTGCTGCATATTTTGATTATGCAATATGGCACATGGATGTTAAAACAGTCTTTCTTAATGGTAGTCTGACTAAGGATGTGTACATGACACAACCTGAGGGTTTTGTCGATCCTAAAAATGCTAGAAAAATATGCAAACTTCAAAAGTCCATCTATGTATTGAAGCAAGCATCTCGGAGTTGGAATCTACATTTTGATGAAGTGGTCAAAGGGTTTGGTTTCATCAAGAACGTAGAAGAACCTTGTATTTACAAGAAGGTTAGTGGGAGCGCACTTATATTTCTGATCCTATATGTAGATGACATATTGTGGATCAGAAATAACATTCCAGTACTAGATGATGTTAAATCCTCATTAAGAAAAAGTTTCTCAATGAAGGATTTAGGAGAGGCAGCGTACATTTTGGGCATAAAGATCTATAGAGATAGATCTAAAAGACTAATTGGATTAAGCCAAGACACATATATTGACAAGATTTTGAATCGGTGCAATATGCAAGATTCTAAGAAAGGTTTCTTACCAATGTCACATGGCATCACTCTAAGCAAAAGTCAGTGTCCTTCGACGCCTGATGAGCAAAAGAGGATGAGAGCGATTCCTTATGCTTCGGCTATTAGATCTATCATGTATGCCATGTTGTGTACACGCCCAGATGTATCCTATGCTCTAAATGTTACGAGCAGGTATCAATCATATCATGGTGAGGCTCATTGGACAGTTGTCAAAAACATTCTTAAGTACTTGAGAAGAACTAAGCATGTGTTCCTAGTGTTTGGAGGTGAAGAAGAGCTCGTTGTAAGAGGTTACACCGATGCTAGCTTCCAAACAGACAAGGATGACTCTAGATCGCAATCCGGTTTTGTGTTCTGCCTCAATGGAGGGGCAGTGAGCTGGAAAAGTTCCAAGCAAGACACAGTAGCAGATTCAACGACGGAGGTGGAGTATATTGCAACTTCTGAAGCTGCAAAGGAAACTGTTTGGATCAGAAAATTTGTTTCTGAGTTGGGTGTTGTTCCTAGTGCGTCCGGACCTGTGGATCTCTATTGCGACAATAATAGAGCCATTGCACAGGCAAAGGAGTCTAGATCACACAAAAGATCCAAACATATACTACGACTCTATCACCTCATTCGATAGATTATCGACCGAGGTGATGTGAATATATGCAAGGTGCATCCGGATTTGAATGTGGCAGATCCGTTGACAAAGCCTCTTCCACAATCAAAGCATGAGGCACACATGAGATCTATGGGTATTACATACTTACATCAGTGATCCTAGTGTGTACGTGGGAGACTTGTGTCATAGCTATGTTTATGTACTATTTGAGTAACTATTATTCACATTGATCATCAACTATGTGACTTGTTCGTGAGACTCTTTGTTAATTATAATGGTACTCAAAATGATCCCTAGTCTACATCGTGATATGAGATAATGATAGTAAGCAGACTAGCACATGTATTAATTTATGATCACGTTTCGCGGATCATAGATATGGAGATATCAAATTAATAATGTGAATACATGTTAGTGAACATGGTGTTGGATCGACCCATTTCGAGACACTGTTGGGATTGTTATTTACATATGTGCCGTCAGTTGGTCTTGAGTGATACACCTGCTAGATTCTTAGACCTCAAATCGCCATTATTTCTCACTATGTGTAGTTGTGCACTTTGAAACTATCAAACGCTACTCCGTAACTGGGTGGTCATAAAAATAGTCTTCAGGTACATGATAAAGCATGGAATGAGATGTGTGCGGATCAAGATGGGATTTGCCCCTCCTAAATAACAGGAGAGATATCTTTGGACCCCTCGAGATAGTTGGATTGGAAAGTGCATGGCCATGCCAAAGTGATTAAGGTGTTAATCATTATGACTAAAAGTTAGTCATAGATTGAATCCACTATTTGATTGAGTGAATGGTCGAGCTATCACAAGGATGGCACGTATCTCGCCTTGAGCTTGACTGGTATCATGTGGCAAAGGAATTAGCATGTGAATGTATCTAGGTTCAGCCGATATGATCTTTATGTACATTCGAGAGTCGGTATGTCCTGCTAGGTACCTCGACTGACTTGTGTTTGAAAACGGTTTTCATTCATAACTGACTGTACATGAACCTAATGAAATTTGCCTAGAGAGGGTGAATAGGCTAATAAACCTGAAACTATTGCAAACAGCGGATTAAACTTGAAGGAGGCCAGACTAGTCCGGTCTGAGGGCAGATTAGTCCGGTCTAAGTATAAAATTGCGTTTTAGGTTTTCTTTTAAGTTTGGTTGAGCGGAAGATATATGGTAGTCAAATAATATCGCTAACTAGTTGTGAATGATTAGATTGCGAGATGATAGAACAATTCATGAGTGTTAACAAAATGAAAGCTTAACAAGTAATTCTAGTGAGCGAGTGAGAAAGTAAAGGAACCAAGAGACACGATTTATCCCGAGGTTCGATTCCACACAGGAATCTACGTCCTCGTTGAGGAGTCCACCAAGGACCGGGTCTCTTCCAACCCTTCCCTCACCTAGCGATCACCAAGATCAAGCCTGGGCTCTTTCACTATCAATCAAATGTGAATACAATGCTCTTAGGGGCTACTCACAGCTTGAGGCTCCCTACACCAACCTAGCAGTTCTAGAAATCAAAGTACAACTGTTAAGAACTAAATTAACAGTTAGAGTGCAAGAGAATCAAACCGAGAGCTCAAACGTCGATCACCACGTCTTTCCTCTCACAAAACTACTAACTCCTTAAGATCCAATCTTAGGGGTCTAGAAGGTGAGGAAAGAGGCTTAGAAGAGCTCTAGGAATGAGTTTTCAGTGCTAGGGTTGTTCTCTGCCCAATTCTCAGCCGGGGGGTCTCCTTTTATAGAAATTCCAGCATCTAGCCGTTACCAACTAAAGTCCGGACTAGTCCGGTCCCAAGCCCGGACTAGTCCGTTCTTGAGGGGCCACTCACGTCACAAGGCTACCAACTAAAGTCTACTGACCGTTGGCCTCAAACGGTCATAAAACTCTGGACTAGTCCGGCCAAGAGCGGACTAGTCCGATCTCAGTCAGGAACCTTTGTTCCGTATGAGAACGGACTAGTCTGGTAAGGGCGGACTAGTCCGGCCTCAAGGGCGGACTAGTCCGGTCTTACCAGACTTATTCTAAGAAACTCTCTAATCTAGGGTTGCGTACTAGTCCAGCCAACATTGAACTAGTCCGAGCTCACACAGAAACCTTTGTTCCGTCCTAAATCGGACTTGTCCGAAGGGACCGGACTAGTCCGGCCTTCGGAGCGGACTAGTCCGATGTCACTCAGAGACTTCTTCTCTGGACCCGAGCGGCTTAGTCCGCAGCGGATTAGTCCGGCCATCTGGGCAGACTAGTCCGGCCTTCCGAGACTTTGTCTCACAAAGTCTCAGACTCATTTGACAACGGACTAGTCCGGCCTAGAACGTATAAGTCCGAACTCACTCAGAGACTCTTTATCCGGTCTAAAACGGAGTAGTCCGGGTTGGAACGGACTAGTCCGTCCCATTATCCGGACAAGTCCGGTCTTCCTTCTTCACCCATACCTATGACTACTTCGTCTCACGATTCTAACTTTCTAACCTTAGTTTGAGCCCTCTAATGATTCTCAAGCACTCTAAAAGAGAAGACCCTGTACACAATCTAGAAAATTGAAACTCAATAGAAAAATTCTATTTTCTACTATTTAAAGTCTTCTTCTTTTCCTTTTTGCTTCTTGAGAGACTCATCATGCATTCCTTTGATAAGCACCTGTGCTCATACTTAGTAAAAACTTATTAGTATCTTAATTGTCATCATCAATCAACCAAAACCCACGGGGATTACCTAGATGCACTTTCAATCTCTCCCTTTTTGGTGATTGATAACACATTAGGATTCTCAACAAATAGATATGATAGATTGTTGTCATAACACATGTGTATGGTTCACTGCCCCTAAATGTGTGCATAAAAGATTGTCAAGGAAAAACTATGCACAAGAGTGAGTTCTTTGGGGATTTCATACATACATGTGTTATGGTGGGGTGGCTAAGTGTGATGTTTGAAGTGAGCATTAACCGCATTAAGAAAGATATAACATTTACGAGCAAACACATTTTAATATGGCATAATATGAAGACATAGAATAGCATAGTCATGAAAAAATAACATAACGTGACAGAATGTGGCTATCGGTACCCTCAATATGGGGTACCCTCGCGCATGGGGGGAAATGCCTAAGGACCTCGCCCTTCTCCGCAGGGAGAGCTCCGAAGGCGCCATGTGTCCAGTGGGGCCGGACCTCCCTCTCCTGAGAGGAGAGCTCCGGACTCGCCACGTGGCCAACTGAGTCGGACCTCCCCCCTCCGCGGGGAGAGCTCCGAAGGCTCCACGTGCCCAGCGGGGTCGGACCTCCCTCTCCTTAGAGGAGAGCTCCGGGCCCGCCACGTGGCTAGCAGAAGCCGGACCTCCCCCCTCCGCGGGCAGAGCTCCGAAGGCTCCACGTGTCCCGCGGGGCCGGACCTCCCTCTCCTCAGAGGAGAGCTCCGGGCCCGCCACGTGGCTAGCAGAAGCCGGACCTCCCCCCTCCACGGGGAGAGCTTTGAAGGCTCCACGTGTACCGCGGGGCCGGACTTCCCTCTCCTCAGAGGAGAGCTCCGGGCCCGCCACATGGCCTACAGGACGACGCTGCCTGCCCCCGCGGGGTAGGCAGCGGGCGTAAAGACGCACCATACCTTGCCCGTACAAGGTATTCAAGGCTCGCGCCTTCCCAAGACGTGGAGACGCGGAGCACGCCTCTGTCAGGTGCCGCTACGCCCAGTCGCATCATAGACTCGCGCGCCGTGTCAGAGCCTGCCCGCCAATAGACACAGCAACAAGACATCCCCTGCCGCCCCTGCCGTCATCAACCACTACGACTAGCTTGCGGCATGGGCAGGGCGGTAGAACGAAGACTCGGAAGCCTTCGCCAGAGACAACTACCGGCACAACTGCGGATAAGGTAGACAGTAGGCAATCTCCCCGGGACCACCTGTCGGGTCCCGGGCCCACCTTGTAAGCCACTCGAGCCTTGGGCGATAAAAGGCTCTGGTAGGTAACGATAGCAAGGGCTCGAACCCTGTGAACTCGCATCCTAGACATCACTCACCCTCAAGCTCAGGACTTCGGTTCTGAGCAACAAGCAATACAATGAGCACCTCTGCTCACCGTGGACGTAGGGTTTTACGCTCCGGCGGCCTGAACCACGTAAAACTCGCCGTGTGAAGCTTCTCCCTCACTCGTCCCTAACGTTGAAGCCCTCCGCAAGCGTCTAGCCCCTCCGAAAAAGAACCTCCGCGGGCTGCCCAGAGCAGGTCCGGGGGAAGTGTCGATCACACACTTTGACATTTGGCGCGCCAGGTAGGGGGCTTTTCCCTTGCGCGACGAGCTTCTGCCGACGAAGATGATGAAGCTTCCTTCAGCGGCAAGCTCTCCTCCCCCGCGTTCACGATGGACCATGACAAGCGGGGACTACGTCTCAACACACTCTGGATGGAGTGTGTCGGCACAAGCTGGAAGCCAGCAGCCGACTGCGGCAGCGCCGACTCCGGCAATGCAGGCTTCAGCTAGCGTGAGGTCTTCTGCAGCGCTGAGCGTCCCCCACGGGGGCGCGCTAGCTGCAGCAAGAGCGCTACTGTGCAATCCACCTGCTGGGGACACGCCTCAGTCAGCGACCCAGCATTGGATTTGCGAAGTAGACCGTTTCGTCGTCGCCGCGGCAAACCCCCGACTTCGGCGGGGACGACGCCCCGGCCAACTGGCTGTGTCGCTGACGCGCACGCCAACGGTTGACGGGCAGACGGCGGATTCCAGCTCCACCAGGCTCCCATCGACGGACCTGAGGACAGAGCTGGAACGATGCCACTTGGGCCAAGACGCCCGAGTGTTCCTCAAGCGACGACGAGAAAGGCGTCGCAGCCAAGAGGCCGGCGACAGCATGACATCAGCCTCGACCCTGCCTGAGGCGCAGACCTTCACCACGCGATCTCTGCCCCAGGCATACGCCATGCAGCATATGCCACAACCATATGCCCTGCATACGGCGCCCCCAGTCTATGGCGCAGCCTTGCCCGTACCGGGGTACACAGTGCCAGCAGCGAACCAAGCGTTCGCGGCACCAACGTCTCCAGCAACCGGAGCAGGATGTGTGGCCCTGGCGCCCCACCTTCGTTTCGTGAGATGGCCGCGCAAGTTTCGGCCGCACCTGCCCGAGAAGTACGACGGCAGCGTCAACCCGGCGGAGTTCCTTCAGATCTACTCCACCGGCGTCCTTTCTACAGGAGGGGACGAGGCCGTCATGGCCAACTACTTCCCCGTCGCCTTGACCGGCCCAGCCCGGTCTTGGCTCATGAATCTACCCCAGGGTTCCATAACCTCCTGGGGAGAGCTCTGCCGGCAGTTCACCGCCAACTTCGGCAGCTCCTACACCCGGCCTGGCACGGAGCTCGACCTCCACGCCATCCAGCAACAACCTAGAGAGACGTTGCGCTCCTTCATCCAGCGGTTCTCCCAGGTACGCAACACCATCCCGCACATTCAAAGTGCTTCTGTGGTGGTGGCGTTTCGGCAGGGTGTTCGGGACGAGAAGATGCTTGAGAAGCTCGCGACCAGAGAGGTCCGCAACGTCTCAGAGCTCTTCAGCCTGGCGGACAAGTGCGCCAGAGCAGTAGAAGGGCGGAACTGGCACTCTCTGCCAGCCTCCGAGTCAGGAAGACAGCCCGGATCTGGCGCTGCTTCCTATGGAGGCAGCAAGAAGACCAAGAACCGGGGCGGTGGCAAGATGAAGCCACCATCCGCGGTTCCCGTTGCCGCAGCAGCAGCACCCAGTGGAGCTCGGGGGTCGCGCCCCGACAAAAGGCAGCGACAGTCACCAGCTACAGATGGTGACCAAGGTGAGCTATTGTAAGGGCCTCAGTTTTTGACACTCATTTGCAGTGTTCATCACCACACCACACACCTCATTTGAGGAAAAATGATGAACACAAATAAAGAGCAAGTAACAATTATCAACATGCTCATTAGGGAACAAACTCACACATTGCAAAAGTGGTACTTCCCACATGTGATATAGATGGGCTGGACATATGAAAACTCCTACACTTTGCTAAGGATGTCCATGCCAAGTTTCACCCAAATTCAAAACATTTTTGAGGTCATCTTGGGTGTAGATAGGAAAGGGGCAGTTTGAAAACATATTCAAATTCAAACTGTTTTCACCCACTGAATTTAAAAGTGGAAGGCATATTCTTGCTCAGCACATTTTTGTGAGCTCACACACCAATTTTCACTCCATTTGGAGTTGATCTTGACATAAGCTAAGGGGGAGAAATTCAAACTTTATTTGAATTTCAAACTGAACTTGTGCTGAAATTCATTCAAACCAAACCTCATTTGAACTTTGATCAATTCAAATGGCTCATGGGTGAATAATTTGAATTGCCAAGGGTAGTATAGGGTTCACTGTTTACCACAGCTGTTAGGAATAAATTTCAGAGGTTAAAAGCGGAGTGGGACCCACATGTCAGCCTCAGCCTCAAAGCAAACCGACTGAAACACAGTTCAGTCGGTTCCCGGCAGCTGTGCGCGCGCGCCACCGAAGGGGGCAGCCGGCGCCAGCTCCTGCTGCGTGCCCCAAGCCGGAGACCAGCCGGCCGGGCTATTTATTCCCTCCCCGGCGTGCTTCAGTCACCATTTCCTCGAGCTGCCGACGCACACGACTTGTTTTTCCACTGCCATCGCCGCCGCTCGAGTTCCTGCTTGATCAAGCCGATCGCAGCTCCCTCTTTCCATTCCAAGGTCCCAGCAAGGTACTAGCAACCATCCTCCATCCTTCCCATTGATAGAAATCGATTGAAACCGAGTGATATCGGCTGTGCCGAAAGATCAAACTCGGAACTGGAAACCGCCGCACCTCGGGCTCTCGTGGACAGCCCAACCTGGGCGTTGTCACGCCCGAGCCAAGGCACCCTTGGACGCGCAAGTGATCGGTGCTGCTCATCCCCGAGCCACAGCTCGAGTGGTTGCTCACCGGCGGCGAATTTCCATTTTTCCCCTTTCTGTGTGCAGAACGACCCTCGGGTACGATTCTGTTTAATTCGTGCTCTAGAAAGGATTAGAGGGCCTCAGGCCACTCCCACACGAACTAGACACGGTGACGCACAAGTTGCCTTCACAACTCTGGGCCGGAGAACTTCTGTGCCCGGCGTAATTCAAGGTCTACTAATGGCGGAACGCACGGGGGGTATCGGGCGCACGGTGAGGACCTATTTCGGGCCTTCCCCGAGCTGCCCCGAGTTCATGTCGACCTTCTCTGAGGTCCACTGATGCTCCCCGACCGATTTCCCAAGTAGCTGAGGCACTAGGAGCGTCAGCCGACATGGCCGAAGTCGTTCCGATATGGCGGCTCGTCGCCGACCATGCTCCGGCCGTTGTCATGAGCAGCTGACCCTCGGATCATGTTCCCCAAGTAAAAGTAGGCAGGGGCGGCCAGAATCAAGAAGTTTGGAGCTGTACAGCAGCCAGCGGCGAGCTCTCCGGCGAGGTCCCTCGGCGGCGGAGCGCGGGTGTCGCGAGGTTGAAGAAGGGGGTGGACCCCAGCTGTCAGCGGCCGATATTTTGAATCGGGATCCGGCTGCGGCCGGGATCGGGTGTGCTGGCGCGCAAAAGCCTTGTGGGCCGCGGTGTGCTGTCGCTTCGGCGTGCGACGCGTGTCCCCTGGGCCCACGCGCGAGTTTAAACTTTTCCCCGATTTTCAGATTTCTTTCAAACTTCAAATCCTTATAACTTTGGCTAGAAAGCTCCAAATTGAGTGAACCAAATTTTGCTGGATTCAGCTCTCTGAGTACTTTCCAGAAAATCAAGTTTCACTTCATGAAATTCCTTAATTCTCCAGAATTAATTCCTTAATGTTTAAACTGTTAGGAATTTTAACTGGAGAATCATTTGGAGGAAAATCCTGAAATTTTGCTGAGATGTTCACCAAAATATCCTTGAACTACCATAAAAATTTCAGATCCATTTGAGCTCATTTAGTCCACCTAATGGTGTGATTAGTAAAACTGTTCCAGAGAAAATAGAAAATGTTCAGAAACATTTTCAGAATTTTCTCTGAAATTGTTTAGCTCATATCTTTAGTTAGAGACTTCCAAATTAAGTGAGACCAATTCCATTAGAACCCTCTGAAAATCTAGTTTTCAGAAAGTCATAGTTTGTTTCATGAAACTACCTAGAACACCCTAAAAGCCTTTAATTAAGGTCAAGGACATAATTATTTGTGGAGGGCTCAAATGAGCTTTGCTGCAACTAAAACTTGACCAAGTCTCTGTTTAGGTTGTAACCAAGCCACAGTAAAAGTTTCACAGTCATTAGGTCTATCTAGTAAAGGTTATAGACTTCACAACTTCAAAGTTAATACAAAAGCATTTAATTAATACATACATTGTTCTTATCATGTAGTCGCTAAGGTCGAGGAGGAACCCGAAGTCCTAGACTTCGTTACTCCGGAGGAACAGCTAGCCTACGACCAAGAGCAGCAAGGCAAGCCCCGGTTTGCATTAACCATTTTATAAATTTTTATTGTTTTGAGCACATTCTTGTTTTCTTTATGTTGTGCATCAGAGTCTTGTTTGGAAACCCCACTGCATAGCCAAGAAAACCATGGGTTGGGGTTTAGGATTGCAAACCCCGTTAGCCACTGCATTGCTAGGATAGAGTAGGATTCGGTACAAGTCGAGTAGTTGGAACTACTCGCGAGAATAGGCTAGAGGCACATCGCTCGGGTAGAGATAGCACATGATACACATGGCAAGAAAATGAGACCAAGCGGAGAGTAAGGGCAGCAGGACTTTGGGGCCTGTGTGCTGTAGCTCCGCTTGTGTCGATTGAGGACCGAGCCGTGTGCGGGCCTGTTGAACAAGCTAGAACAGTACCGAAGACCTACCGGCTATATGGGAACCGGGAAACTGATGTAACTCGGGTAGCTGGGTGTTGAGGCATTGCCCGTCGTTCAGAGGGTAGGTTGAGAGCTCGAGGTGTAAATCAGCTGGCGGCACAGAGATGCGCGTGCAGGGACCTCTTGCTCGGGACGATGGGACCGGTTCAATATTTGGCTAACGGGTGAAAGGTAGTCGCGTACGGCGTCCGTGATGGTTGTTGTAGGCAACATCGAGTACGGGCGTACGTGACGGGTTGTTCGGGTAACCCTGCAGGTGTAAATCGATTATAATCGCCGTCCCTCGCGGTCAGTGAGTACCACTTGTTCACTGTACCGTGACGTAGAAAGAACAGGCTAGTTACATGTTAAAATGTTGCTGATTGAAAGTTGGATATTGATTGTTAATGATATGTTGTAGCTTAGTGCTAACTAAAGTTCTTTTCAACTTTGGGCAAAGTACATGAGAGAAATGCGTTTCTTGTTTGATTGCGGCTCTCTCATGTGCCTTAGCGTAAAGTTCTCCACAACCTGCTGCTAAAACTTGAAAGTAAGGTTCTACTAATTAGGCGAGTCCTTGCAAATGATTTTTTTTACCTCATGCAACCCATCACCCTCATGTAGAAGTTTCATGTTTAGGTGAGACGGGTCAGACTTGCTGAGCCTTCGTGCTCACTGCTTGTGTTTGAAGCTTTTGCAGGGTTCTATGAGGAAGGGACTCCCGAAGAGGAGACGGAACCCCAGGAGGGGAACCCCGTCGAGTGGGAGTCGTGCACGCCGCAGAGTTAGTGTGCGAGTGTGCTAGCAAGGACACGTTCGAGGGCTGAACGTGCACTTGATGCTTAGTCTACGCCCGCGAGTGTGGACTAAACTGATTTTGATGTAAACATGTTAATAAACTTGTTTATGTAATAAAGCTTCCGCTTCCGCTTTGTACCTTTGACGTGTGTTATACGGTGTTGTGCAACGCAGCACCCCTCAGCGTGATCCTGGCTCGACAGGACCAGTGGGGTCGTGTCAGCGTGGTATCAGAGCTCGCTTGAGGTTTAACACAGTACAAAGGTCTTCTTTTTCAAAAATCCAGTGAGGAACGAGTTAGTAGCCCGTATAAGGATGTTATTAGTATATAGAAAGTGGCTTAGTAACCTATTTGTTATGTCGGAAAATCGTGCATCTCGGGACATCCATGTCTTGGGGGGTGCACGTAAGCGCTGTCCACCAGTGCGCACAAGCTGAAGGGTGGAGCCCCACGGGTGGCAGGTAACCCGACCCGCTTTAGTATCCTCTACGACTCTTCATGTCGTTTGGGGTATTCGAGCAACGTCTGTCCCTGGCGTGCGTGGTGCAACTTGGGAGACCCCGTCACGTGGTCTGAAACGTGAACACGTAACTCAAGGCGTGTTTGGCTTGAGAACATCCGGGCGAGTGATGACGGCCGGATGTACCAACTGTATGGATTCCGGGCTCGGTGTGCAGCCGAGTCTGATGATTGGTTGAAATTCTGCAGGTAGCCTTACCACGAAACGGTAGACGTGTAGTATCCGTGTGCGAGTGACGAGTAGTGCCACTGAACTAACGACGCCGGCTAAATCCGGTATAGGTTTTTCCTTTGTGAGGACGTAGTACCGACATAATCTGGTGACGCCTCGACGTCACACCCAACTAAATGAACAACTTCATTTAAAAACTTGAAGGTTTTGATCCAAAGTAAGTAAAACTTGATGTAACTCCTTCCCTTGAACAGGATATTCAAAGTTAATAAGTTTTCAACTTATAGGATGTTAAGGACAGAGCACTCTGTTTTCAGCTAAATCAAGGCCGAAGTTAATCAGAGGTTAGAGGTTGAGTTCTTTCGAGGTTGGGGTCGTATGATACATTTCTGGAAAGCTTTGGAGGAGCTTTACAACTTTTCTGTTGAGTTCCAGAGGTGTTTCATCCCTTAACCACTCGAAAAATGCAGTAGAGTGGAAACTGTCCAGAAAACAGGACGGAGCAAAGACTCTCTGTAGACTCTCTGTAAATTAAGCATAACTTCCTGCATAAAATCCAAAAAATAGAAAATGAGGTAGTTCTGGAAAGATGATGAGATGGGTTACAACTTTGTAACAGAAAGTTTTGTCAGATTAGGAACAGAATTAGCTGGGATTCTTGGATCAAATCAGTACCTAAGGTAGGGAGGTGCTGTCCAATTGTTCCCAGAAATTCTGTTAACTTTGACATCTCATAACTTTTGAACCGGAGCAAATCTTAGGCCAACCAAATACTTTCTGGAAAGCTATTGAAGTTAACTTTAACTTTGATGTTGAGCTCCAGGACTGGTTTTGCTTTTAACCTGGCCTAAATCAGATTGTTATGGAAACTGGTCAGGGCTGTCATGGGAACAGCAGATCAGCAGTCAAATTTGTTTAAAAATTTGAACTATGTTTCCAAGTGTCTATCAAGCCACAACCATCAGATTGGAAGACATTCCAGTGGTCCGAGAATTCCCTGATGTATTCCCGGATGATTTGCCGGGGATGCCACCCGATAGAGAGGTGGAGTTCAAGATTGAACTTGCACCGGGAACCATGCCAATATCCCGAAGGCCGTACAAGATGGCGCCCAAGGAGTTGGCTGAACTGAAGACTCAGCTCACGGACCTTCTGGAGAAGGGTTTTATTAGGCCGAGCTCCTCGCCATGGGGCTGTTCGGCATTATTTGTCAAAAAGAAGGATGAAACGTTGCGGCTTTGCGTGGACTACCGTCCATTAAATGCCGTAACCATCAAGAACAAGTACCCGTTGCCACGGATCGACATGTTGTTTGATCAGTTGGTCGAAGCAAAGGTCTTTTCCAAGATGGATTTAAGATCCGGGTACCATCAGATTAAGATCAGGGCTGAGGACATTCCAAAGACAGCTTTTTCGACAAGGTACGGACTTTATGAGTACCTGGTCATGTCCTTCGGCCTCACCAATGCTCCAGCTCACTTCATGTACTTAATGAACTCGGTGTTCATGCCGGAGCTGGACAAGTTTGTCGTGGTCTTCATCGACGACATCCTGGTATATTCCAAGTCGGAGGAAGATCACAAGAAACATCTGCGTATAGTCTTGCAACGGCTGCGGGATCACAAGTTATACGCAAAGTTCAGCAAATGCGAATTTTGGATATCGCAAGTGCCTTTCCTCGGGCATATCATCTCGGCGGAGGGTATCGCTGTGGACCCGAGCAAAATCACGCAAGTGCTGAATTGGAAATCCCCGAGAACTGTTCATGAGGTACGGAGTTTCCTCGGACTCGCGGGATATTATCGGAGGTTCATTCCGAACTTCTCGAAGATTGCCAGGCCAATGACAGAGCTGCTGAAGAAGGCTACCAAATATGTTTGGAGTCCAGCATGTGAAGCAGCATTCAAGGCTTTAGTCAAGCACCTAACATCAGCACCGGTTTTGGCGCAGCCAGACACAACAAAACCGTTCGATGTGTACTGCGATGCATCCGGCATTGGGCTCGGATGTGTGCTGATGCAAGACCGAAGAGTGGTTGCGTATGGATCACGACAGCTTAGGAACCATGAGCAAAATTATCCAACTCACGATTTGGAGCTCGCTGCCGTGGTACTTGCACTGAAAATGTGGAGGCACTACCTACTCGGTAACCTCGTACATTTATATACCGACCACAAAAGCCTCAAGTACATCTTCACTCAGAAGGAGCTGAACATGAGGCAACGAAGATGGTTGGAACTGATAAAGGATTACGAGATAGAGATCCATTATCATCCGGGCAAGGCAAACGTTGTGGCAGACGCGCTAAGCCGCAAGTCACACGTCAATAATCTGACCATCACACCGTTGGAAGAGAGCGAACCACCACTACATGTGATTCCACATGGAGCTCTCTACAACCTAGCTTTGATCCCCACCATCCGTGAAGAGATAGCGGCAGCCCAGAAGAATGACAAGGGCATGTCACATTTGCGGAGACGTGTAGACAGTGGGGAGTTGAAATGTTTCCGGAAGGACGGAGACGGCGTCCTATGGTTCAAGGACCGGATCGTCGTACCCCGAAACCCGGAGTTACGGAAGAAAATCTTTGATGAGGCTCACTTATCAAAGTTTTCTATTCACCCCGGCAGCAACAAGATGTATCAAGAACTCAGAAGCAAGTTTTGGTGGACACGGATGAAGCGAGAGACTGCAAAATACGTGTCCGAGTGTGATACATGTCGACGGGTG
Organism: Neostapfia colusana; assembly: GCA_030760725.1. Classification (NCBI taxonomy): domain Eukaryota; kingdom Viridiplantae; phylum Streptophyta; class Magnoliopsida; order Poales; family Poaceae; genus Neostapfia; species Neostapfia colusana. The sequence continues at coordinate 13,330,125 of JASWHV010000005.1, forward strand.
AAGGCAGACCACATGCGGAAACCGGGACTGCTGCAACCACTGGGCATTCCTGCCTGGAAGTGGGAGGACGTGAGCATGGATTTCGTCGTCGGTTTACCCACCACCTTACAGAAACATGATTCTGTGTGGGTGATCGTCGATCGGCTCACCAAAGTTGCCCATTTCATCCCGGTCAACACCAACTACAACGCCAAGAAGTACGCTGAACTGTACATCTCACGGATCCTATGCTTATATGGCGTACCCCGTACCATCGTATCGGACCGGGGCACTTTATTTGTGTCCCGTTTTTGGGAGCAGCTACACGCTGCCTTGGGGACGAAGCTGATCCGTAGTTCAGCCTACCACCCGCAGACGGATGGGCAAACGGAGCGGGTAAATCAAATCCTAGAAGACATGCTACGAGCTTGCGCTATCGACCACGGCAAGAATTGGGATGATCACTTGCCATTAGCCGAGTTCTCGTACAACAATGGGTACCAAGCCAGCATCAAGATGGCGCCCTACGAGGCGCTATACGGCAGGAAATGCCGCACACCACTGAACTGGTGTGAATCTGGCGAGAGGGTTACCTTCGGGATTGATCTTGTCAACAACGCGGAAGAAAAGGTTCGATTAATTCAAGCGAACCTAAAAGCCGCTCAATCCCGACAGAAACAGTATGCGGACCGGAGAAGGCGCCCATTACAATTCGAAGTCGGAGATCACGTATACCTACGAGTGTCTCCAATGAAGGGCGTAAACAGATTTGGGGTGAGAGGAAAGTTAGCACCCCGATTCATCGGTCCATTCCAGATTACCGAAAGATGTGGATCGGTGGCATACCGGCTAAGATTACCAGAAGCACTTTCCGGTGTGCACGACGTCTTTCACATTTCCCAGCTGAGGAAGTGTCTCAAGCTATCAACTACCGTTCAGCTGGAAGACATTGAAGAACTGCAACCGGATCTCACCTATCGGGAGGAACCGGTGCAGATTATTGATGAAAAGGCCCGAACCACACGCAACCGTACGTTGTGGTTCTACAAGGTTCTATGGAGTAATCACTCCATGGACGAAGCGACATGGGAGAGCGAAGAATTCCTTCGCACTAACTACCCCGACTTTTTCACGTCGCATATTCGGTAATTTTCCACCGTCCTCTCTCTCATTTCACCTTATAATCTCGGGACGAGATTCTTTTAAGGGGGGAGGAATGTAAGGGCCTCAGTTTTTGACACTCATTTGCAGTGTTCATCACCACACCACACACCTCATTTGAGGAAAAATGATGAACACAAATAAAGAGCAAGTAACAATTATCAACATGCTCATTAGGGAACAAACTCACACATTGCAAAAGTGGTACTTCCCACATGTGATATAGATGGGCTGGACATATGAAAACTCCTACACTTTGCTAAGGATGTCCATGCCAAGTTTCACCCAAATTCAAAACATTTTTGAGGTCATCTTGGGTGTAGATAGGAAAGGGGCAGTTTGAAAACATATTCAAATTCAAACTGTTTTCACCCACTGAATTTAAAAGTGGAAGGCATATTCTTGCTCAGCACATTTTTGTGAGCTCACACACCAATTTTCACTCCATTTGGAGTTGATCTTGACATAAGCTAAGGGGGAGAAATTCAAACTTTATTTGAATTTCAAACTGAACTTGTGCTGAAATTCATTCAAACCAAACCTCATTTGAACTTTGATCAATTCAAATGGCTCATGGGTGAATAATTTGAATTGCCAAGGGTAGTATAGGGTTCACTGTTTACCACAGCTGTTAGGAATAAATTTCAGAGGTTAAAAGCGGAGTGGGACCCACATGTCAGCCTCAGCCTCAAAGCAAACCGACTGAAACACAGTTCAGTCGGTTCCCGGCAGCTGTGCGCGCGCGCCACCGAAGGGGGCAGCCGGCGCCAGCTCCTGCTGCGTGCCCCAAGCCGGAGACCAGCCGGCCGGGCTATTTATTCCCTCCCCGGCGTGCTTCAGTCACCATTTCCTCGAGCTGCCGACGCACACGACTTGTTTTTCCACTGCCATCGCCGCCGCTCGAGTTCCTGCTTGATCAAGCCGATCGCAGCTCCCTCTTTCCATTCCAAGGTCCCAGCAAGGTACTAGCAACCATCCTCCATCCTTCCCATTGATAGAAATCGATTGAAACCGAGTGATATCGGCTGTGCCGAAAGATCAAACTCGGAACTGGAAACCGCCGCACCTCGGGCTCTCGTGGACAGCCCAACCTGGGCGTTGTCACGCCCGAGCCAAGGCACCCTTGGACGCGCAAGTGATCGGTGCTGCTCATCCCCGAGCCACAGCTCGAGTGGTTGCTCACCGGCGGCGAATTTCCATTTTTCCCCTTTCTGTGTGCAGAACGACCCTCGGGTACGATTCTGTTTAATTCGTGCTCTAGAAAGGATTAGAGGGCCTCAGGCCACTCCCACACGAACTAGACACGGTGACGCACAAGTTGCCTTCACAACTCTGGGCCGGAGAACTTCTGTGCCCGGCGTAATTCAAGGTCTACTAATGGCGGAACGCACGGGGGGTATCGGGCGCACGGTGAGGACCTATTTCGGGCCTTCCCCGAGCTGCCCCGAGTTCATGTCGACCTTCTCTGAGGTCCACTGATGCTCCCCGACCGATTTCCCAAGTAGCTGAGGCACTAGGAGCGTCAGCCGACATGGCCGAAGTCGTTCCGATATGGCGGCTCGTCGCCGACCATGCTCCGGCCGTTGTCATGAGCAGCTGACCCTCGGATCATGTTCCCCAAGTAAAAGTAGGCAGGGGCGGCCAGAATCAAGAAGTTTGGAGCTGTACAGCAGCCAGCGGCGAGCTCTCCGGCGAGGTCCCTCGGCGGCGGAGCGCGGGTGTCGCGAGGTTGAAGAAGGGGGTGGACCCCAGCTGTCAGCGGCCGATATTTTGAATCGGGATCCGGCTGCGGCCGGGATCGGGTGTGCTGGCGCGCAAAAGCCTTGTGGGCCGCGGTGTGCTGTCGCTTCGGCGTGCGACGCGTGTCCCCTGGGCCCACGCGCGAGTTTAAACTTTTCCCCGATTTTCAGATTTCTTTCAAACTTCAAATCCTTATAACTTTGGCTAGAAAGCTCCAAATTGAGTGAACCAAATTTTGCTGGATTCAGCTCTCTGAGTACTTTCCAGAAAATCAAGTTTCACTTCATGAAATTCCTTAATTCTCCAGAATTAATTCCTTAATGTTTAAACTGTTAGGAATTTTAACTGGAGAATCATTTGGAGGAAAATCCTGAAATTTTGCTGAGATGTTCACCAAAATATCCTTGAACTACCATAAAAATTTCAGATCCATTTGAGCTCATTTAGTCCACCTAATGGTGTGATTAGTAAAACTGTTCCAGAGAAAATAGAAAATGTTCAGAAACATTTTCAGAATTTTCTCTGAAATTGTTTAGCTCATATCTTTAGTTAGAGACTTCCAAATTAAGTGAGACCAATTCCATTAGAACCCTCTGAAAATCTAGTTTTCAGAAAGTCATAGTTTGTTTCATGAAACTACCTAGAACACCCTAAAAGCCTTTAATTAAGGTCAAGGACATAATTATTTGTGGAGGGCTCAAATGAGCTTTGCTGCAACTAAAACTTGACCAAGTCTCTGTTTAGGTTGTAAACAAGCCACAGTAAAAGTTTCACAGTCATTAGGTCTATCTAGTAAAGGTTATAGACTTCACAACTTCAAAGTTAATACAAAAGCATTTAATTAATACATACATTGTTCTTATCATGTAGTCGCTAAGGTCGAGGAGGAACCCGAAGTCCTAGACTTCGTTACTCCGGAGGAACAGCTAGCCTACGACCAAGAGCAGCAAGGCAAGCCCCGGTTTGCATTAACCATTTTATAAATTTTTATTGTTTTGAGCACATTCTTGTTTTCTTTATGTTGTGCATCAGAGTCTTGTTTGGAAACCCCACTGCATAGCCAAGAAAACCATGGGTTGGGGTTTAGGATTGCAAACCCCGTTAGCCACTGCATTGCTAGGATAGAGTAGGATTCGGTACAAGTCGAGTAGTTGGAACTACTCGCGAGAATAGGCTAGAGGCACATCGCTCGGGTAGAGATAGCACATGATACACATGGCAAGAAAATGAGACCAAGCGGAGAGTAAGGGCAGCAGGACTTTGGGGCCTGTGTGCTGTAGCTCCGCTTGTGTCGATTGAGGACCGAGCCGTGTGCGGGCCTGTTGAACAAGCTAGAACAGTACCGAAGACCTACCGGCTATATGGGAACCGGGAAACTGATGTAACTCGGGTAGCTGGGTGTTGAGGCATTGCCCGTCGTTCAGAGGGTAGGTTGAGAGCTCGAGGTGTAAATCAGCTGGCGGCACAGAGATGCGCGTGCAGGGACCTCTTGCTCGGGACGATGGGACCGGTTCAATATTTGGCTAACGGGTGAAAGGTAGTCGCGTACGGCGTCCGTGATGGTTGTTGTAGGCAACATCGAGTACGGGCGTACGTGACGGGTTGTTCGGGTAACCCTGCAGGTGTAAATCGATTATAATCGCCGTCCCTCGCGGTCAGTGAGTACCACTTGTTCACTGTACCGTGACGTAGAAAGAACAGGCTAGTTACATGTTAAAATGTTGCTGATTGAAAGTTGGATATTGATTGTTAATGATATGTTGTAGCTTAGTGCTAACTAAAGTTCTTTTCAACTTTGGGCAAAGTACATGAGAGAAATGCGTTTCTTGTTTGATTGTGGCTCTCTCATGTGCCTTAGCGTAAAGTTCTCCACAACCTGCTGCTAAAACTTGAAAGTAAGGTTCTACTAATTAGGCGAGTCCTTGCAAATGATTTTTTTTACCTCATGCAACCCATCACCCTCATGTAGAAGTTTCATGTTTAGGTGAGACGGGTCAGACTTGCTGAGCCTTCGTGCTCACTGCTTGTGTTTGAAGCTTTTGCAGGGTTCTATGAGGAAGGGACTCCCGAAGAGGAGACGGAACCCCAGGAGGGGAACCCCGTCGAGTGGGAGTCGTGCACGCCGCAGAGTTAGTGTGCGAGTGTGCTAGCAAGGACACGTTCGAGGGCTGAACGTGCACTTGATGCTTAGTCTACGCCCGCGAGTGTGGACTAAACTGATTTTGATGTAAACATGTTAATAAACTTGTTTATGTAATAAAGCTTCCGCTTCCGCTTTGTACCTTTGACGTGTGTTATACGGTGTTGTGCAACGCAGCACCCCTCAGCGTGATCCTGGCTCGACAGGACCAGTGGGGTCGTGTCAGCTATGCCCCGTGCATGGCACCAGCAATCATACTGCTGCCGAGTGCTGGGACATCCAGAGGCTCGCGGAGCGCTTCCGCAAAGGAAGGCAGCTAAGAGCTGATGCTCCGCCCTTCCCTCAAAGGGAGGGCAAGCAGAAGGTCGACGCCTCAATCAGCGTCAGTCACCAGGTGGGGTTTCAAGAGCCTCAACGCGTCATAAAGCCGGTGCACAACGGTGAGGACTCCAGCTCCGGTGATGACGAGCCGGGGCAGTAGCCGACTACGGCTGCCCCGGAAAGTCAGTGGAGATTGCACTGCTGCGATATCAACCTTGGAGAAGCTCCAAGTAGTTGCAGCAGCCCAAGCACCAGCCCTGACGGTGCAGAACCGGGCCAGCTCCACCCGAGTGCACGTCTCTGTGCCTCGGCCTTACCTCCTGGGGGCCGCCCAGGGTCTGTCAACCTCTTGACGGCCTTAGCCAGAAGGGGAAAGACGCCTTGGGTCTCCCAAGAAGAGACCGGGTCCCCCTGCCCCTTGAAGGCCTTAGCCAGAAGGGGAGGGTACCCTGGAGCTCCCGAGAGAACCCGCGCAGGACCCGCTCCAGCATGAAGATAACGACCACACCCGAGAGCATGTCTCTGTGCCTCGGACTTACCTCCTGGGGGCCGCCCAGGGTCTGTCAACCTCTCGACGGCCTTAGCCAGAAGGGGAAAGATGCCTTGGGTCTCCCAAGAAGAGTCCGGGTCCTCCTACCCCTTGAAGGCCTTAGCCAGAAGGGGAGGATACCCCGGGGCTCCCGGGAGAAGCCGCGCAGGACCCGCTTCAGCGTGAAGATGACGACCTCGTCGACGGGGCACGGCTGCAGGTGACACCCCACAACGCACGGCCTCGGCTAGTGCTCTAGCACTACCGCCAAAGGACCAAGCGCGTCAGGGGCCTGGAAGAAGGCAACCTGGTGCTGCGGCACGCACTTTCCCGCAAAGGACCTATAAACGTTCCCCCAGCCGGGAAGGTCCCTTCCGAGTCACGAAAGTTGCCGTCCTAGGTACACATGCCTTTCAACCAAGGAGGGGATCCGTTCCCGAACCCTTAGCATGGAACAACACAGTAAGTTCTACCTCTTGAGCATTAGTAGAATAGGGCCACACCCTTCTGTAATAAATCCCATAGAGTCTAGGAACAACGCTCAGAGCAGCTAAGTCCCAAGGGATGGTCCAGGACTACGTCCAGCTCGGCCTGGTTCCGACCCTAAGCGCGTAGAGTCTTGCTTCCCTTCTTAATGGGGCGGGTCGTTGCCTCCATGTACATCCTACCTTCCTCCTATGGGCATTTATACAGAAACCTGTTCTACTTCGCTCTCTCTCATGTGCTCATTTAAATTACGCATTAATTTTTATGACTGCACTTTCTATGTATGCTCACCGTACATTTAGCTCCCCTCTTTCCTCGCTCACCCATGGTCAGCATTTGCTATCCTTCCAAAGACGGTTGCGCTTGAGGCACCTGCCGATGGCTAGGGGGCCTCTCGGGCCTCCCCCAGTCAGGTGTTGCGGTGCCAGTTGGTCACCTCCAGGAAAGGCCTGCGCCGTGCATGGGGGGGTCCAGGGTGCGTATCCCGCTTAGCCGGCTCTGTACCTAAAGCGTGTGCACCCTGCCCTCTGGAGGTCCAGGGGAGTACAACCGCTTTGCCTGGTTCCGTACCCAAAGCCTGTGCACTCTGCCTCCCCGGCGTACGGTCTGGTACTAGGGGCCGGACGGTCATACCCGGACCTCGGAGGGAGCCGGAGCCCCGGTGCCTCGCGCACAGAATTGCCCAAGCCCCGTATACCGGACTAGGACCGTAAGCTGGATAAGACTAAGAGACGGGGAGAGGATGTAACAACCTAAAATCTGTTGAGAGGGGAATTTAAAATTTTTTGGACGTATTGCATGTGGCGCAGATATTCAAATTCAAATTTGAAATTCAATTTCAAATCAAAACAGAAAAGAAAAAGAAAAAGAAAAAGAAAAAAAAACCCGGGCCAGTGGGCCGAAACCCACCGGCCGGCCCAACATTTCCCGCGCCAACCCATAGCCGCGCGCTCCTCTCTCCCTCTCACTGACACGCGGGACCCGCGTGTCATCCCCCACCTCTCGCTCGCACCAACAGCCGGGACTCCTCCGCGCGCCCGAATCCAAACTACCCCGGAAACCCGCGTCCCCCAGCCGAATTCTGGTCCCGGACGACTCCGACTCGATCCCAACAGACACGCTGCCCTCCCCATCTATATAAACGCCGGCATCGCCCTGTTTTTCTCCCCCGATCGGCTGTTTTTCCTCCCGGTGAGAACCAGAGCTTCTCCGGCCATTTTCTCTCAATCTTTGCTCGGGTTTTCTGATCTAACGCGTCGATCGTGTCCCACCGCCTCCGGGGAGTCACACAGGTGCAGAAAACTCGGTGGTTTGCGCTCTAGGCACAGCTCCGACGAGCACCGCAGCGGTTCCACCTCGGACCTCGACGCCGACCGCCTTCCAGGGCCTCCGAGCTCAAGAAAAACCCCGAGGTGAGATCCCCGACCTCTCCTCTACCGTTCTATGCCATAAAATCCCAGTTTTAGGAAGTATAGAAAAAGATCCAAAGTTTTCCGGCGAGATCGACGCCTCCCGCCACCGCGCGCCGCCGGGCAGCACCGCCCGCGTACGGTCAGGGCGACGTGACCGCTTGTGCGCCGTCTATTTTAAATCGCACGGTAGAAATAAAACCCCCGCGTACCGGTTCGGCGATCTAATCTCAGCCGTCTATTTTAAATCGGACGGTCCACATCAGCCCCGCGTTATAAAGGCCGGGATTCTTACGCGCTACCCCCTGGGGATCTCGGAAAACACGAGCTAGCCCCGGAAACTTCTGATCTAGCCCCTAGAACTTCAGAAATTCACGTAAATTCATTTAAAAATCAGTTTTAGCCCCTGGACTTAATAAAATTAGGAAAACCCCTCTGTTATGTGTAGCTAGACCCCTGGAAATTTATGAAATAATAAATTAGACCCTGTAGTAGGGTGGATTTACCTTTTTGACCCTATATGATATTAAATTCAGAAAAATTGAATATGTGATTAGGATTTAAATTTAAAAATGTGAGGCAAACACATTGTAAATTCAAATTTAAACTCTCCTAGCACTTGGAAAACTTTAGAATGAGTTAAAAGTAGATTTTAAGCTGAAATGAATCTGTCTAATTGATTGTTCATATTTATTAGTTATAGGGACACATTTTTAGGTTAGGAAATAATTCTGAAAATTGGTAAAATAAATTTAAATTAGTTCACATCAGAGGAGAAGTTCAAAAATATATTATTTAATATTTTAGATCAGAACCTATTCTGTTTAGATGACGTGTCTTACTATTTTCATAATAAAGTTCACATTTAGGCATAGAAAATAAATCTGAAAATATAGGAAAATAGGTGTGCATAACTAGAAAATGATAAATGAAGTTTCCAAATCCAAAGATTTCAGTTTAGGATTTGGTAGAAGATCTGAAAACCCATTTGGAGTAGGAAAATACCTTCCATGCAAACTTGGTAGTTAAGAAGTATATTAATTAAATATAAAGAATTTATTCAAATTGAAAATTCATATATAGTGTGCAAACAGAAATCTGAAATACAAAAGTTAGAAACCATATACATATGTTTAAAAGTGCATGAAGGCTAAAAATCAACACAGCTAGAGTAAACACAACACTTAGAAATGTGAATGACTATCATATGTATGTATGTGTGGAGTGAAAGTGTGAACTATGTCTAATGGATTGTTGTTTTCTTTTGCTATGTGTATTGGCATGAGTAGAACCTGCTCCAGAGCAAGTTCTCCGCTTCCAAGATCAGGACTATCCATTCCCAGAGCAGCAGAAAGAAGGCAAGTGTCCTTGACCACTTTGATCCTATGCTAGGATGTGTAGATAGAATTATTTGCATTGTCAATTGAAATATGAAACCCATGCTAGGAAGTTTCCCTAGAATTGCATTATCTTGTTTCCTTGTAGCTTGGGTTGGGATTTATTTTATCATGTCATTTATTTATATGTTTATGCTTAGCCATGCTTAGAATGGGATAATTGGGGTATGAGATCATCAATTTGTTTACCTTACTCTTGAATGAGATATTATGAGTTATGTAGAGGTAGGGATCGAGGCAAGTTGGATGATTTGGTTGGTGCTGGGTGCACGAGACTCGGGTTTGTGTTTAGTACTTGCCTGGATCCTAAGGACCGGTTCATGGAGCATGTAACCTGGCTTTACCGTGCCAACCACATGCTGAGATGGGGCAGCTTGGCCAATTAATTAGGTGTATCCCCGACGTAGTATGGGTGTGTTGGATGGTGCGGGGAATAGGTGTCAGCTGGACTACCATATGAACCGCAAGGCTCAAGAGGGGGCCACTGCAACGGGGTTGGAGCCTCTTGTATGCTGTTAGGGGTGAAACCTCAGTGGGCCCACGCTCGTCGTGAATCCCTTTGTAAAGGCTTCGTAGTGATCTCCTGGCTACACACCTGGGAAGTGTGAATGTGGTTCGTGGCCACTGGCATAATGGAGATTCTTTTAGTCCACCCGGCAACGGGGGATGAAATCACTACATGTGGGTACAGTGGTACAAACTCTGCAGAGTCAATACTGTCATGATAGCCATGCTCACGGTCAAGAGCGGCTTGGACTTATTCATGATTAGAGGATGGATGGCTTTGAAAGTTGAGGATGTTAAGCGGGGAGCTTAACATTGGAATTGATGTTATGGTTATTTGATTCTGATGATGGGTTGGGAGATTGGGACCATTTCACCTATGTAGTAATGTAGGTGCTTACTAAGCTAAGGTGATAGGTATTAATGGCGTAGTGCTTTAACCATGAGTTCAACCTCTCCTTGCTCTAGCCATGCATGAAATAACTTTCCCACACTTGCTGAGTACCAACGGTACTCAAACTTGCATATTTGTTGGTTTAAATTGCTGCTCAGGTCAAGGGGGTGATGTGGTGTTCAATGACCAAGACTTCGGACCCGAAGAAGGATTCTAGGTTCATGGAGTCCCCCGGGCAACGCCTGTGACGGAGCCCACAAGAATAATATTCCGCTGCTGTTTTATTTACATGTTTTGAACATATTATGGTCCATCGAGACGTATTCTATGTAAGACTTATTTATATTCGACACCTGGCTTGTAATAAATGATGCTTCACTATTTGTCATCACATGTATGAGAAAATGATCCTCGCATACATGTGATATTCACTCGGTTGTTCTTCGGAGAAACCGGGTGTGACAAAGGAGGACCCCCCGAGGAGAATTACGTTTCCTCTACATGTGTGCAGGACCTCCAGGTTATAGCTACGGGAGCTGCATGAGGTGGGGGGCAAGGGGCTATCAGCTACTCCAGCGCAGAATCGGAGGATCCGGGTTTCGCCCCTTCAACAGGGACGAGGCCCGAAGGCCCCACGTGTCCAGCGGGGCCGGAGCTCCCGCCCCCTCAGAAGGAGCTCCGGACCTGCCACGTGGCCGGCAGAAGTCGGACCTCCCCCCTCTGAGAGGAGAGCTCCGAAGGCCCCACATGTCCCACGGGGCCGGACCTCCCTCTCCTCAGAGGGGAGCTCCGGGCCCGCCACGTGGCTGGCATCCGGGCCTCCCCATCCTCATGGGGCGAGCTCCGGAGACCTCTAGGGCCTTTAATACAATAAGGACCCGGGGAAGGTGTCTGTGCAGAGCTTCGAGATTGGTGAAGGCCTCTGAGTACCTTGCGGAGCTAAGGGCTCGGACAGGCGAAACCAAGAAGAAGACAAAAGCATCACAGGCACAAAGAGTCACAAGAGTCTATTTATTCATGGCTCCATGAGCTGGGCTATAGACTCGATAAAAAGAAAGAAACAAGCCCTAGGGCCCCCCTGGCTCGCGCCGGAACCTAGAGGCTACAAGGGCGGCCACATCCCCGACTTCAGCCCTGGCGGTCTCCTCCCGCTCTGCGGCAGGGCCCTCTCTCGCTGGCTCCAGTGAGAAAGAAGGTCCCGGCTCCTGAAGCATGCCAACACATGCGTGGCAACCTCCAAGGCCAGGCCCCGTCCCTCTGCCTCAAGCTCGCTGGCGACCACCGCGTCTAGCCTGTTCAGCTTGGCGCTGATTGACTCCAGCGCGGGGATCACTTCGGCCACCTTCAGCGCAGGAGCCGCCGCCTTCACCGGGCTGAAGCCAAGAGGGACCAAGGCGGACCCCGCCTGATCGACGAAGCTCGAGACCACATGGGCCTCGGAGGACCGCGAGGCCAAGAGCTCCTCTACCTCGCGGCGGGCTGCCCGCAGGGCGTCGTGGCTTCCCTCGGAGAATTCCTTCTCCTTGGCCGCCAGGGAGCTTTCCCGAAGGCGGAGAGTCTAGGCAAGCCGCTCCAACTCTGAAGCCCGGAAGTCGACAGCCAACTCCTGATCCAGGATCGCCTAGCGTTCCCGGGAGACCTGCTCTTCCCTCATGGAGAGGTCTGCCTTCCGGGCCTCTAGCTCCCTGGCCCGAGCGCGCAGGTCGCTCTCGCCTGCCGCCAGCCGCGCAGCGACCCTCTCCGCCTCGGCCGCCACGGAGCGCTCCTGGTCCTCAACGGCGCGCTTACGGCGCTCCAGCCTCTGCCGTACCTCCTCCACGGAAGAGAGGCTCTCCTCGGCCTGGGCATGCGCCTCAAGGACCTCCCTATGGAGCCGCCGCGTCTCGGAGTCCAAACGGGCGACAGCCCGCTTCTGCCGGTTGAGGAGCGCTTCTTCCATGATGTCAAGCGACTCCCGCCTGGAGTCGTGCTCGCCCTTGACCTTCGCGGTCTGCTCCCGCAAAAGGTTCCCCCAGGTGAGGAGTCAATCCCTCTCAACCGCCTGCTCCTCTCGCTCACGACCAAGCGCGGCCAAGACCTGCCGGACGCTCGCTTGGACGAGCACGAAGGCATCCGCTAGGGGCAGTGGGGCAGCAGAGGCCGGAGCGGCGCCCCGACCTCCTCCATCACATCGTCCTCAAGAAAAGATGACGCACCGGGGACCGGGATAAGACGTCGGTCAGGAGAAGCCGGCACCGGGACTTCGACAGCCGGACCCGCCGAACCCTCACTGACAGCTGGCTCCTCAGTCGGTGGAGAGGGACGAGTGGAGGGAGTCGACGCTGAAATAGAAGCCGGGCCGCCTGGTACAAGGCGGACCTGCGCTGGCTTGGGGGCCGCGGCAACTGTCTCGGCAGGAGGAGTTGACGCTGCCATAGAATCCGGGCAGACCGGAACAGGAGGAACTCGCGCTGGCTTGGGGGCCGCGGCAGCTGTCCCGGTTTCCGAGCGCAACAGCACAGACTCCCCATCAGTCGGGGACGGCCGAGAAACGTGAGCACTCCAACGGGCCCTGAACCCCGACTTCCGAGCCGGGGTAGGACCACCAGAGCCCGCCGTCGCCGCCAACGGCCGCTCTGTAGTCGCGTGGACTGACGGAGCAGGGGACGCTCCAGAAGCTCCCCTCGACGCATCAGCAGGTTCCCTGGAGACTCCACCGCTTGAGGAGGGAGGACGCGACGCCCGGGAACCTTCGGCCTGTTGTCGCTTAAGAGGAGTCCCGTCGGGATGATGAGCCCGAGACTTCTTGGGGTCGCCACCGAACAGAGCGCCATCTCTAGAAGCGGGCGGTGCAGGCGCCCTGGTTCCCTGATTTGGCACAGATGCCGCCACCGGAGGAGATCGGGCGCGTTTCTTCTCTGGGGGCGGGTTGGAAGCCATGATAGGGTAGAGCTTAAGGACAGGGAAGACAAAGGCGCAAGAGTCCAAGGAAAAGCGCTGGGAAGTGCGAAGGGAAGCCGCGATGTGGGTAAGATCCCCTTTTAAAACTTCCCAGGTGCGATTCAAAGCGATTCGAAACTCTTCGAATACGCCGCATGGGCAACCGCTTCGGCTCCAAGACCGAGTGCCGATGACAAGTGGACCCAGGTCATCCAGCTGAAGCGGTGGGCCAAGAAGTCAGTCTCCCAAGGAGACGAGCCGGCAAGGCGCTTCGGCGGTTCCCGAAAAAAGCGCTGCAATGTGCAGAAGCGGCGGCCTTGGGAACCGCCACAGTGAAAGCAGCTATCATGTGGGTGCACGCTCCCACGATCCCGCAACTGTTCGTGCTCTGGCAACGGTCAATGCGGGACTTAGGGAAAGTGCGCAGAACAGAAGAGACAGAGGCCCCACCTCGGGCTCGCTATCTCCCCCGAGATGGGCCTGGGGGCCACTGTCGGTACCCTCGATACGGGGTACCCTCGCGCACAGGGGGAAATGCCTAAGGACCTCGCCCTTCTCCGCAGGGAGAGCTCCGAAGGCGCCACGTGTCCAGCGGGGCCGGACCTCCCTCTCCTCAGAGGTGAGCTCCGGACTCGCCACGTGGCCAACTGAGCCAGACCTCCCCCTCTGCGGGGAGAGCTCCGAAGGCTCCACGTGCCCAGTGGGGCCGGACCTCCCTCTCCTCAGAGGAGAGCTCCAGGCTCGCCACGTGGCTAGCAGAAGTCGGACCTCCCCCCTCCGCGGGGAGAGCTCCGAAGGCTCCACATGTCCCGCGGGGCCGGACCTCCCTCTCCTCAGAGGAGAGCTCCGGGACCGCCATGTGGCTAGCAGAAGCCGGACCTCCCCCCTCCGCGGGGAGAGCTCCGAAGGCTCCACGTGTCCCACGGGGCCGGACTTCCCTCTCCTTAGAGGAGAGCTCCGCGCCCGCCACGTGGCCTGCAGGACGACGCTGCCTGCCCCCGCGGGGTAGGCAGCGGGCGTAAAGACGCACCATACCTTGCCCGTACAAGGTATTCAAGGCCCGCGCCTTCCCAAGACGCGGAGACGCGGAGCACGCCTCTGTCAGGTGTCGCTGCGCCCAGTCACATCACAGACTGGCACGCCATTTCAGAGCCTGCCCGCCAATAAACACAGCAACAAGACATCCCCTGCCGCCCCTGCCGTCATCAACCACTACGACTAGCTTGCGGCATGGGCAGGGCGGCAGAACGAAGACTCGGAAGCCTTCGCGAGAGACAACTACCGGCATAACTGCGGATAAGGTAGACAGTAGGCAATCTCCCCGGGACCACCTATCGGGTCCCGGGCCCACCTTGTAAGCCACTCGAGCCATGGGCTATAAAAGGCTCGGGTAGACAACGATAGCAAGGGTTCGAACCATGTGAAATCGCATCCTAGTCATCACTCACCCTCAAGCTCAGGACTTCGGTTCTGAGCAACAAGCAATACAGCGAGCACCTCTGCTCACCGTGGACGTAGGGTTTTACGCTCCAGCGGCCTGAACCACGTAAAACTCGCCGTGTCAAGCTTCTCCCTCACCCGTCCCTAACGCTGAAGCCCTCCGCAAGCGTCTAGCCCCTCCGAAAAAACCTCCGCGGGCTGCCCAGAGCAGGTCCGAGGGAAGTGTCGACCACACACAGTGGCATAGTTATTACAAACCAACATAAAATGAGTGTTTAAAGAGCAAGACTAAAGACTAAGGACTACGACTAGACTACTCCCCCTTATTCTCTCCCCCTTTGGCATCAAGGCACCAAAAAGGGAAAGAATAGAGAGAAAGACCTAATCGCTATCATCTTAATCTTCGTCTTGGTCACTTTGAGTCTCCTCGTCCTCATCTTCGTCTTCATCGTCATCCTCTTGATGAGTGTGAGAGGTAGGAGGAGCAGCTCAGAAGGATCCAAAGTAGGCAAGCTCGTCATCGGGGAGAGTGGGAAATTATGTCACTTCGTCATCATCTGATGATGGTGGAGACATAGGTATCTCCATCTTGTCACACATGGCCTTGAGATACTTCTCTTGGTGTTGCTTCATTTTCTGCGTTGCAAACTTCCACTTTCTGGCACGAGGAGAATATGGCATTGAAAATTTTGAGCAGCCCACTAGAGGAGCCACTGGATGATGGAGGGATAGATGGTCCAGCTGAGGAGGATGGAGCTGCAGAAGCGCTCCTGCCCAAAGACGTAGGAGGGCGAGGAAGGGGAGTCGGCATCTGAGGACATAGCTTCCTGTGCTTCACATCCTTTGCAAATTCTAGTCCTGTCACTTTTTCTACCATGCACATGATGTATGGTGCATATCCACAGGACCTGTTCGGGGTGTGGGAGATGTTGAAGATATCATTGCATATGTAGTCAAAGACGTTGAATCTTTCTTCTTCATTGAGCAGCTTCAACAAGTTTCTGAGATACCCCTGTATCATCCCCGCATCCCCATCTTTTGGAGCTAGAGTCTTCCTCAGGATTCTGTTTAGCACTCCAAAAAAGGGTTTGATGGTGTGGGTTGGGGATGCCTCATAGGAGATATGTGAAGGATACAAGAAGTCCAAGTCATCCTTTCCCATGGTTCTCTCATTGTGAACTATGATCTCATAGTTCAAGTGCTCCCCAAGTCCAAGGATTCGAGCAAATTCATAATACAGTACTGAGTAAACCACACCATTTGTCATCCAAGTGATTTTTCTATTTCCATAGGTGTGGAAGTAGCAGGTGGTGTAGAATTGGACTATCACCTCTATGTTCCAATCGTACTGAAAAGCCATTAGATCCTTGATCCCAGGGCGTTCTGTTGCTTCAATTACTGCATCAAAAGCTTGATGCCTCTTTTTTGCCATGTACGGCCAGTCCACCCACTGAGCATTGACTACCGGTGTCTTCATTAGGAGATAGACGAGCCGGTAGTAGTCACAATGGAAGTTGCACCAGAAGCGAGGGTCTGGTGTGGACTTCTCGTACTTGTAAACTTCCTCTTCTCTGAACCTTCGGGCTTTGTCAGCTCCTTTTCCTTTGAAGGTTGCACTCGCCAAATTGGGTTGGCGGTTTGGATTTGGCATAGGAGGTGCTCTCTCAAGGGGCCCAATAGGTCCTTGTGGGGGATTCTCCCTTCCCCGTCTAGGGTTGTCACGAATGACGAGTCCCCTATTGGCTAAGGCCTTTTTCTTGGGAGGATCAGCTGCTTTGCCTTTTCCTTCGTCTTGAGTTGATTTTTGGGGCTCGACATGTTGTTTTTCTTTCAGGGTCACTAGCCTCTTCCTCCTTGGAGGATCAACGGACTGAGAGACTTGTGCTTCCCCCTGTCAGCCCATTTCTTTGTCCGAGCCTCCCTTGAAGCAGCCTCTCCTGCCACGGCTGCCGCACGATAAGCGGCTTGGCGAGCCACATCGGCCTCGGGGTTTGGAAGAGGACTGTCGCTGGGTCCTGACATGATCTGATGAGAAAAGAAGTACTTAGTTGATGGAGCATTGCGTTTGAATTAGTCTATAACCCCAAAGTTAGGGGCTAAGACTGTATCAGCTGGACTTGTCCGGGCCGGAGGCGGACTAGTCCGGACTCTACAGTTTTAAACCCTAACTTAGGTGATTTGATCACTAATTCAGCAAAGTAGTTTTAATACTATGAGGGATTGCAATAATAGGGCGTAGGAATATCAGAGAAGGCCTAAGGTACTAAAGGTATGACCTAGAAATAAGATTTTTGTCAAAAGTCAAGGCTAGGTCAAAATGTACCTTAGAGTGAAGAAATTTGATGAAATCCGCGGATCAAAGGAGCGGAGATGGTCGGAGAAGGGTTCCCCGCACTCCACAAGCCTTGAATCGAGTATGCCTTCGAGGGATTTGAGGGAGGACTCCAAAATCACCAATGGGGACAAATTTTGGGGGAGATAAGTGGAGTGGAGGTGAATGAGGGAGAGGAAAGGGGTCAGCCCGACCCTTGGAGGTTAAGTCTCTAGGGGCCGGACTAGTCCGGTCCTCAGTCCGGACTAGTCTGGTCTGTCGGACTAGGTCCGGACTAGTCTCTAGTCCGGACTTGTCCGGGTGCCGGGCAGACTAGTCCGTTGTGGACTTGTCCGCTGCATCTTGGACTACTTAGGATGCCCGGACTTGTCCGGCCTCTAGGTCGGACTAGTCCAGCTCTTAAAGTCTGAAGAAAAATTCTTATATATTAGAATTTTGCCTTTGTTTGCGGTGGATTTACTTGCACCTCCTATATGATCCATATATATATATCGAACACACAATTACATGATAACCACAATATAGCTAAAAATAATATGAGAGAAGAATTAGAGAAGGACCAAGTTTTTCACAATCGTGCACATTTTTTGAAATTTGTGAAAAAATTTTGAGGAATTCTAGTTGCACAATTTTTCAACTCACATTCCTAGAGTCTAGGATGTTTAGCCCATTTCGAAGTTCACAAAATCATTTTTAATCTAGTGGTTTGGTGAAAATATCGGCTAGTTGTTTTTCTGTTCTTACATGTGAGATAGCTATGTCCCCCTTTACAGAATGATCTCTCAAAAAGTGATGCCGGATGTCTATATGTTTGGTCCTAGAGTGCTCAACAGGATTATGGGCTATCTTAATGGCACTCTCATTGTCACATAGGAGTGGGATGTGGTTCATATTGTAACCATAATCCCTTAGAGTTTGTCGCATCCAAAGAAGTTGAGCACAACAACTTCCGGCTGCAACATATTCCGCCTCGGCTGTGGAGAGAGCAATGGAGTTTTGTTTCTTGGATGACCATGATACTAGGGACCTACCCAAAAATTGACAAGTCCCTGAGGTGCTTTTTCTATCTATCTTACATCCGGCGTAATCCGCATCGGAGTATCTGATGAGATTAAACTTAGATCCCTTTGGATACCATAATCCTAGGTTAGGTGTGTGAACTAGGTATCTTAGGATCCTTTTAACGGCTGTTAAATGACATTCTTTAGGTGATGCTTGAAATCTTGCACACAAACATACACTAAGCATGATATCGGGACTAGATGCACGAAGATAAAGCAATGAACCAGTCATAGAGTGATATACCTTTTGATCCACGCTTGGTCCATCTTCATTAAGGTCAAGGTGCCTGTTTGTTGCCATTGGCGTCTTGATGGGTTTGGCTTTGTCCATGTCAAACTTCTTGAGTATGTCTTGTATGTACTTTGTTTGACTGATGAACGTGCCTTCATTGAGTTGCTTGACTTGAAATCCTAGGAATAAATTCAACTCTCCCATCATGGACATCTCAAAACTATCTATCATTATCTTACTAAACTCATCAGAAAAAGATTTGTTAGTAGAACCAAATATAATGTCATCGACATATATTTGGCACACAAAGAGATCATTATCTACATTTTGTGTGAAGAGTGTATAATCTGCCTTGCCTATCTTAAAGCCATTATTAATGAGAAAGTCTCTAAGACACTCGTACCAATCTCTAGGAGCTTGATTTAGGCCATAGAGAGCTTTATGCAATTTAAACACATAGTTAGGATATCCTTGATCTTCAAAGCCGGGTGGTTGCTCCACGTATACCTCCTCCTTGATTGGACCGTTTAGGAAGGCACTTTTCACATCCATTTGATAGAGTTTAAAATCATGGTGAGTAGCATAGGCTAATAGAATTCGAATGGACTCAAGCCTAGCTACGGGAGCGAAGGTTTCATCGAAATCCAAACCTTCGACTTGAGCATATCCCTTTGCCACAAGTCGGGCCTTGTTTCTTGTCACCACCCCATGTTCATCTTATTTGTTGCAGAATACCCACTTGGTACCTACCACATTTGCATATGGTCTTTTCACTAGCTCCCGTACTTGGTTTCTTGTGAAGTTGTTCAACTCCTCTTGCATGGCCATCACCCAGTACGGATCTTTGAGTGCATCTTCCACCCTAAATGGTTCCAAGGACGACACAAAGGAGTAATGTCCACAAAAGTTAGCTATTCGAGAACGTGTTGTTATCCCTTTTATGATGTCTCCAAGGATGTTGTCAACGGGGTGATCCCATTGAATGCTTTGATGAACCCTTGGGTGAGGCACTTGATTTCTTAAGTGGTTTTGTTCTTCTTCTTCTCCCTCTTGCTCAACATCATGGTTTCAATTTTCTCCTTGAAATCGACCGTCTTGATCTTGGGGTGCTTGAGTTTGATCTTGAATGAGAGGTGCCGATTGTGATGAGCTTGTAGCATCTTGTCCTATATTTTCTTGGGGATGGACTTCTCCAAGTCCCATTCTTCTTAGCGCTTCACATGGTGCTTCTTCTTCATCTAGTACACATTGATCAACTTGCTCTACTTGGGAGCCATTAGTTTCATCAAACACCACGTCACGTGCAATTTCAACACACCCGGAGGTCTTGTTGAAAACACGATAAGCGTAGGTGTTTGAGTCATAACCAAGTAGGAAACCTTCATTAGATTTCAAAGCGAACTTTGAAGTCCTATGCTTCTTGTTGAGAATGTAGCATTTACTTCCAAAAACTCAAAAGTAAGAGATGTTGGGTTTGTTACCGGTTAGGAGCTCGTATGGGGTTTTCTTCAGAAGTCTATGGAGGTAGAGGCGGTTTGTAGCATGACAAGCGATGTTGACTGCCTCCGCCCAAAATCGATCCGAGGTCTTGTATTCATCGAGTATGGCTCTTGCCATCTCTATGAGTGTTCGGTTCTTCCTTTCAGCCACCCCATTTTGTTCGGGAGTATAGGGGGCCGAAAACTCATGTTTGATGTCCTCTTCATCCAAATATTCTTCTACTTGAGTGTTCTTGAATTCGGAACCGTTGTCGCTCCTTATCTTCTTGATTTTTGAGGAAAGCTCGTTTTGAGCTCTCCTCAAGAACTTCTTGAGGATACCTTGAGTTTCTCCTTTATCATGCAAGAAAAATACCCAAGTGAAACGAGAATAATCATCAACAATTACTAGACCATACTTGTTACCGCCAATGCTTATATAGGTGACAGGGCCAAAGAGGTCCATGTGAAGCATCTCCAATGGTCTTGTTGTCGTCATCACATTCTTGGCGGGATGAGCTGCTCCAATTTGTTTTCCTGCTTGGCATGCACTACATGGCCTATCTTTTTTCAAAAACAACATCTTTTAGTCCACGGATGTGATCCCCCTTTAGAAGTTTTTGTAAGTTCCTCATTCCAACATGGGCTAGTCTTCTATGCCATAACCATCCCATGTTGGTTTTTGCTATTAAGCTTGTGTCAAGTTGAGCTTTATCTGTGGAAAAGTCCACTAAGTAAAGCTTTCCCTTTAACACACCCTTAAAGGCAATTGAGTTATCACTTCTTCTAGAGACGGTCACACCCTCATTAGTAAACAAGCAATTATAACCTTTCTCACATAGTTGAGATATGGACAATAGGTTATAATCTAGTGATTCAACATATAGAACATGTGAAAGAAAGTGTTGAGAAGAGATTGCAATTTTACCAATACCGAGTACCCTTCCTTGGCTGTTGTCACCGAAATAGATGCCTTCACTTGGATCATCATTTTCTTCATACTCGACAAACATTTTTCTCTATCCGGTCATATGGTTAGTGCACCCACTATCTAGCACCCATTTAGTACCACCGGAGGAGTATGGCTGCAAAACAATTCAAACTTTGGTCTTAGGTACCCAAACTTGGTTGGGTCCTTTGAGGTTAGTTACAAGGCGTTTGGGCACCCACACACAAGTTTTTGGACTCTTGTGGAGTGGCCCAACATATTTTGCAAAAACTCTAACATACTTACTTTTCATAAGAACATAAGATGCATCAAAATTATGGAATACTATAGATTTTATATTTTTGGTAATTTCATGTGAGGTAGATGCAAGGTTGTCACTTTTGTTTTGTTTTGAGTTTTCTTTGACAAAGGCTACGCATTTGCTATTGTTTTTGAGGATTCTAGCATTTTGCTTTCCTACCCTAGTATAACCAAGTCCATCTTTAATGAAGGGAGATCTTGTGATTGAGTATGCACTACGTGCATATTTGATCTTTTCCTTATCAAAGATCCCACTCTTGTGTGTATTCTTGCTTTGTGCCTCTTTGAGCTCATTTTTTAAGTTTAAGACAATGCTAGCACATTCACAAGTTTTAGTGTTGGATTATATATTTGTTGAGAGAGAGAGTTTTTGGAGGATGAATTAGTTGAGACACTTTACTTAAGCGAGTTAAGTTGTGTTTCAAGATTCTTGTGAGTTTTCGTTAAACTCAAATGTTCATCTTGAAGTACTAAATTCTTACTCTTAAGCTCAACACAAGTTTCCTTGCTCATGGCAAGTTCGCTTTCGAGTGCTCTACTCTTCTCTCTCTCAAGTTCAAGGAGCTTCTCAATCTCAAGGTTTCTTTCCTTTTCAAGAATAAACAATTCTTCTTGTTGATTGAGAAGCTCTTTTTGTTCAAATATTTCGTCCGATAACATTTTCATTTTAGCTATAGACTTTTTGTTTAATCCTTTAAAAATGAATTTTTTTCACTACTACTATCAAAATCACTATCATCTTCAATATGTAACTTGGAAGGTTTAGACATTACCTTGCGCTTTCCTTCCTTTGCCATGAGGCATGTGTGACTTGGGCTCTTCCAATCACCCTTGTTTGGCAAGAGTGATTTCTTCATGGTTGGCCTCTTGATGGCTACAGTTGCCACTTTTTCTTCACCTTCGGAGGAGGATTCTTTGTTTGAGTCCCATTCTTCTCTGATGTGGGCTTGTCCATAAGCCTTATTCTTTGTGAAGAATTTCTTGTCTTGAGGCTTCCCATCCTTCTTCTTTCTCTTGTCATCTTCCTTGCTATGGGGGCAGTTCACAATGAAATGCCCATGTTCTCCACAGTTGTAGCAAGTATTCTTTGTTCTAGACTTTCCCTTGTCTTTGCTCTTGTTCTCATAGTGATGGCTTATCCTTATCTTCATCAACTTTTTGAATCTTTTGATGAAGAATGCCGTTTCTTCATCATCCATGTCCGTGCTCTCATCATCACTTTCTTCATCTTCACTTGTGAGTTGTGTTTCTTTTGTCTTGGACTTGGATCTGGCCTTAAGAGCAATGCCCTTCTTCTTGGATGAAGTTATCTTTGCTAGGTCATTGACGTGTTGGGCTTCCTTCTCTATCATCTCATGGTTAATGATCTTCCCTAGCACTTCATCCGGAGTCATTAAGTGAAAGTTTGGGCTTTCCTGGATTAAAGTGCATAGGGTCACATTGCGAGGCATAAATGCTCTTATCATTCTCTTGACCACCTCATGGTCATTCCATTTCTTGCATCCGTACGCTTGACTCTTGTTGATAAGAGTTTTGAGTCGGTTGTACATTTCTTGAGGTGTTTTGCCTTCTTCCATGGTGAACCTTCCAAGCTCTCCTATCATCTCAATCTTGGCTTCCCTCACGGATCGGTTTCCTTCATGTGCGATCTTGAGGGTGTCTCAAATATCTTTGGCGAGCTCCAACCCATCTACCTTGTTGAATTCTTCAATGCTCAGAGATGAGTTGAGCACGGCCGCCGCTTGTGCATTGCGATGGATTTGTTGTTCTTGTTCTTGGGTGAGTTCATCCTCATCTTCGGGGATATCTATACCTGTACACACCACATGCCAAAGACTTGGGTTCAAGAAAATTAGATGCAACTTCATGTTGTGTTTCCACATTGTGTAGTTAGTTCCATCAAAGTGAGGTGGTTTGCCTAGAGGAATTGATAAATAACTAGAGTGAGAATTTAGACGTTCATAATTAAAAGGATATCGCGAGTAGTCTTGTTGACTACTCTTGAGCTTCTTCTCCAACTTCTCCTTCTTTTTCTTTTTAGCCTCCTCCTCCTTCTTTTTGAGGAGTGCCATGAGACGAAGAACTTCTTCATCTTCTTCTGAGCTTGAAACATCTTGTGGAGGACTAACCGCTGGAGACGGGTTAGAACCTTGTTCTTCAAAGTTGCTCATGCTTGCTCTTTTTCCATTAATGAGATCAATTTGGCTACCGGCCTTGTCCCCCATCTCCTCTCCAAGCGGTTAAGCTTTTGCGGAGAGTTAGGCCCCAAGGGCGGACTAGTCTGGTCTTACCAGACTTAGTCTAAGAAACTCTCTAATCCAGGGCTGCGGACTAGTCCAGCAAACATCGGACTAGTCCGAGCTCACACAGGAACCTTTGTTCCGTCCTAAATCGGACTTGTCCGAAGGGACCGGACTAATCCGATGTCACTCAGAGACTTCTTCTCCGGACCCGAGCGGCTTAGTCCGCTTAGCGGACTAGTCCGGCCATCTGGGCGGACTAGTCCGACCTTCCGAGACTTTGTCTCAAAAAGTCTCAGACTCATTCGACAATGGACTAGTCCGACCTAGAACGGATAAGTCCGAACTCACTCAGGGACTCTTTATCCGGTCTAAAACGGAGTAGTCCGGGTTGGAACGGACTAGTCCGGCCCGTTGTCCGGACAAGTCCGGTCTTCCTTTTTCACCCATACCTATGACTACTTCGTCTCACGATTCTAACTTTCTAACCTTAGTTTGAGCTCTCTAATGATTCTCAAGCACTCTAAAAGAGAAGACCCTGTACACAATCTAGAAAATTGAAACTCAATAGAAAAATTCTATTTTCTACTCTTTAAAGTCTTCTTCTTTTCCTTTTTGCTTCTTGAGAGACTCATAATGCATTCCTTTGATAAGCACCTGTGCTCATACTTAGTAAAAACTTATTAGTATCTTAATTATCGTCATCAATCAATCAAAACCCACGGGGATTACCTAGATGCACTTTCACCTAACGGGTCACACACTTAAGGGGATGGAATATTGAAAAACTTGGCTATATGATTGTCTCTAGTGCAAATGGGAGATTGTTGGTGATATGCCCAAGAGGCAATCATAACAATTCGGATAAAGGCCTGATGGATATTTGATCCATAAGAAATTAGGGTACTAATGGGCCTGTGACCTAAAATCCCATTAGCACGCCTATAAATATGAGGGGTAGGGTTAGGGGCAGATTACTCCACCACGTAACAGCCCTAGCCGCCGCCCCTCACAGGCCACACACCGAAACCCCTGTCGCGCGTGCGGTGCTAGCACACCGACGCACGGCGTTCCTCCCTGTACGTATGGACTCCGTGGAGGCGCTGTTGTTACTGTTGCGCTGATCGGCTACGGTGACGTGATGACGTTCCTGTGACAAGGATTCAGGAGGAGACGAACGTGATCTACTTCTCCTACATCAACGCGCATCTACAATCCGTTGCGCTGCGCGTCTAGTGGTAACGATCCATGACCTCCTTACTCGCATGTTTCCTGGGTGATACGGTCGAATTGCTAGAGTAGTGCATCGCCTATTTCCCAACATAGGCGACCCATGATGAAGAACTCGAGCAGTCGCGCAAAGCGCTTCCCAAAAACCTTATTCGCCCTCTCATGGTGTAGGATCACAAGGGCGAGCGGTTCTGGAGATCTGCTCTCCTGATCGTCGATGCACGTCGGCGCTCGGGATGGAGTAGACAATGGCGGCGCAAGAAACTGGAACGTGGAAATGATTTGTTTTGGGTATATTTTTCCTCTGTCGCGCATGACACAATATATAGAGTCCCTGTTAGAGATCAATTCGGTTGCGGATCTGATTTATCTGCAACGTGCGGATACTACTACAACAAGCTTCATCTCAGACGGATCCAAACCTATTATCACAGGTGGAAACTCAAACCGCCTGTGAAAAAGGTTATCACAGACGGTCTTAACCTTCATGACTCCGCATGTGAAGACTCTTTATCACAGGCGGTTTTTGTAGTAGTATCTGGTCCGGTCTCTAACTAACTCAGCCCAATTCGTAAGCCCAAAAGACCCAACCAAATTTTTCTACAGCAAAAATAAAAGTTGGACATTATTTTTCTGCAGCAAAAATAAAAGTTGGGCCAAAATTCCAACAATCCCCCACCAGATCTCAAATTCATTAGAAGAGAGGACGTTCTTGTTCCTTTTTTGATATACTAGTGTTTCAGCAGAGACTGTTAAGTTGAACTTCTGCCTAGATCTTTAAGTTACATCAGTTCAACAACTTGAACAATGGACTAAGCCTTGAATTGCAAGTTTTGTGTGAACCGATTTCACCTAAAGACCTTACTAGTACTTGACTACTAGTAGTCTACCCCGGGGTGGAGCATATGCGTCGTACTCCCTAGTCTCTTCATGAGCTTTCTAGAGATCACCCAAATCTCACAGACTGCGACGTTAGACAGTCAAAGCTCATATAGGTGTGTTCCTTTCAAGATTGCACTGTAGGACAACATCTTTGCTACACATAGCCAACAGAAACACATTAAGGCATGAGAGGGCTCCGGTGCTGCCACGTGTGCAACAACTCCCGGCATCACTTCCCACCGATGAGAGCTCCGGAGTTGCCACGTGTCCTACAGCTTCAGGCTCGACCTCCAGCATGGGAGGGCTCCGGTGCTTCCACATGTCCAACGACTCCGGACCTCTCGCTACTCCACAAGTTTGCAACGGGCAGATAGCCAAGGAGTAAAGAGGAAGATGCGCTGTCAGGCCATGCATTCAAGGCTCGCGCCTTCCCCAGAAGCATGCCGCACGGCGCACGCCTCTGTCCTCCACCTGTTCACCATTACGGTGACGAGACAGGGCGGCGAGGCGGGACAGCGCAACAGTGCCGCCCAATGGCACAGAACCACCCAGCGGAGCGAGGAGACGCAGCAACAAGACGGGGACTTCATCATCACTAGCTACCCGGTCAGAGACGTCCGGTGTTTCACGCGGCGTGCCTTAACTCCTCCGACAGCGACGTTGCATGTAGTTGTAAAAGCCCTAGCTCATGTATAGGGTACAGACAGCCACGGGGCCACCTGTCGGGCTCTGGGCCACATTGTAACTGCCCCGACCTTGGGCTATAAAAGGATTGGGGCAGCCTCCGGGCAAAGGGTTTGAGACCCAGCCAACACACTCTCTCACACACAGGTTCGCAACTCAGCAACCTCACACACTCAAACGCACAAGCAATACAGTCCGTGGACCTAGGGTATTTCGCTCGTCGGTGGCCCGAACCACGTAAATCCTTGTGTTCATCCTCGCCACCGTGCTCCGACTCTCGAAACCACTAAGCCCCTCCTAAAAAAGAACCTTCGCGTGCTGCTCCGGCAGACCGGGGGAAGTGTCGTGGGAAAACACTTCGATATTTGGCGTGCCAGGTAGGGGGCTTTCTAGTTTTGCAGCTGTTCGTGAAGCTCATGATGGTGAACATCCAGTCCGTCGGAGGCTCTTCCCGCCCCTCTCGTCGCCAGCAGTGGAGAGAGCAGGAAGCCTCATCCCGTTCTAGAGCGGGAACGACTGCATTGGCGCCAGTCCCTACAGCGACGGTGCCCGTTGCCACCCAGCAGCCTTCGGTGGCGACGGCGTCACAAGCGCCGACTGAAGCTAGCCAAGAGAGTGTGCTGTTGGCAGCTCGCGCGCTCCTTCACAACCCCCCGAGCGCGGGAGCTTCTCCGTCCGCTGCAGAGCAGTGGCGCAACGACGTCAACTACCTAGTCGTCGCCGTGCTCAACTCGCCGTGCCACCGGAGACAGTGACCGGAGACGGTACAGCTGCCGCCCCGTACCCTAACAAGGGATTACAGGCTGGCAGCAACCAACTCGACGATGACGTCCAGGCTCCCCACCATAGATCTCAGAGTCGAGCTGGACCACCGATGCTGTCAGAAAGAAGATGGCTGCGTCACCATCAAGCGACAACGCGAGTGGCGTCGCAGCCTCAAGGAGGAATATGGTACCCCGGGTGCCATGCGCTCCACTTACGCGGGCCAGAACCCCGTCTCCCCAGGCTCAGTGGGAGGCTGCATGGCTCTGGCCCCGCACCTTCGTATGGCGGTGTGGCCACGCAAGTTCTAGTCGCACTTGCAAGAGAAGTTCGACGGGGCAGCCAACCCTGTCGAGTTCCTGCAGATCTACTCCACCGCTATCCTAGCTGCGGAAGGGGATGAGGCCATCATGGCCAACTACTTTCCCGTGGCCTTGACCGGGTCAGCGTGGTCATGGCTCATGAACTTGCCCCAGGAGTCTATAACCTCCTGGGAAGAGTTGTGTCGTCACTTCACGGCCAACTTCGGGAGTTTCTACGCCCGACCGGGCACGGAGGCCGACCTCAACGCCCTGCAACAGCAAACGGGAGAGTTGCTGCGCTCCTTCATCCAGCGATTCTCCCAGCTTAGGAACACCATCCCCCGCATCTCCAACGCCTCTGTCGTCGTTGCCTTCTTACAGGGCGTCCGCGACAAGAAGATGCTCGAGAAGTTGGCCACGCACGATGTGCAGGACGTCTCCGAGCTCTTCAGCTTGGCAGACAAGTGTGCCAGGGTCGCAGAGGGCCGCAACTGGCACACACCGCCTGGCAAGGAGAGTGAATCCACCAGGGAGGGCTCTGGCAGCAACAAGAAGAAGACCGGCGGCAAGGACAAGCACTGGCTGGAGCCCACACTGTAGCAACAGTAGCATCTGCAGGGGGCCGGGGTTGCGCATCGATAAGCGCCTGCGATAGCTTTCCAACAGCGACGACGGCAACCAGATGTGCGCGGCCCACAACACCAAACGGCACAGCGCCAGCGAGTACCAGGAGATCAAGAAGCTGGCGGAGCGCTTCCTAGAGCTCCAACAGCAGCGCCAGGATGGCGCACCCTTCCGTCAGCAGGAGGGCAAATAAAAGGCCAAGCTTGAGGCCGACACTGAGTAGGGTATGGAGTATCAAGATGCCGAGAAGGCGTTGAAAGTCGTCTACGGCCACTCCGACTCCGAGTCCAGTGACCACAACAGGCGATGCAAGATGCTCTACGCCTAACCAGGCGTTTCCCCCCTCCGTCGTGCGACAAGGGAAAACGCCCTCTTATATTGGTGTAGGGGGTCGAGGCCGCCCTCCCCCCAGCACACGCCAGGGGCTCACCCGACGTCCAGACATACGATGAACCCATGCAGAACCAGCTTCTGCGTGAAGAAGTCAACCTCGTCAACGAGGCAATGTGGCTAGAGACTGTTCGAAATGCGCCGCAGCGCAGAATGCTCCGGCAATGGTACGCGCAGAGTAGGCAGCCCAAGGTAGGGCTACCTGGTGCCTCGGTCAATGCTGTCTCGAGGAGGGGTGACAAACCCTGCCCCAGCTGGGAGGGTCCCTCCTGACCAGTACAAGTATGCCGCTCCAGGTGCGTCCGCCTAGCTGCAGGGAATGGGTTGTTAAATATAGAAGTGAATATTTATTCATAGAAGTGCATAACTATTCTTAGAAGAGCATCATCTATATTTGGAGCTGTGTCTCCTTGTTTGTGTTAAATATAGAAGTGAATATTTATTCATAGAAGTGCATAACTATTCTTAGAAGAGCATCATCTATATTTGGAGCTGTGTCTCCTTGTCTGGTCGTGTGCTACAAGCCACGCATGTAACCTGCCATGTATTGCTTCTTCTATAAATATGAGAGGATCTGCTCCTTTGAGGGCAGGTAGCGCCATTCATTTCAACATGGTAACAGAGCCATAATTCTTCTTTCCAATGACCACCACCAATTCTTCCTCCTCCTTCCCCGCCACCACCTCTGACGCCATGAACAGCACCATGTCATCTACCTTTGTCCCTATCCACCATGCCGTTACCATTCGCCTCAACAAAACTAACTACATTCTGTGGCGCGCGCAACTCCTCCCATATCTGAGAAGTACCAAACTGATCGGATTCATCGATGGGTCCATTGTTGAGCCCCCTAAACTCGTCCCGTCTTCCACTGCCGAAAGTGCTGAGCTTGTTCCAAATCCGGCTCACAGCAGGTGGTATGATCAGGACCAGCAACTCCTTAGTGGACTTCTCTCCTCCATGACCGAGGAGCTACTTCTTGATGTGATGTCTGCCTCCACCGCCAAAGAAGCCTGGGACACGTTGCAGCGCATGTTCTCCTCTGCCGTGCGAGCCCGAACTGTCCAAGTTCGCATCGACCTCGCCACCACGAAGAAGAGGGATTTGTCTGCTGCTGACTACTTCCGCAAGATTAAGGGGTTCGCCAGTGAACTTGCTGCTGCTGATGCCCCTCTCCGCAATGATGAAGTTGTTGCATATCTCCTGGCCGGTCTCGGATCGGATTACGATCCGTTCGTCACATCTATTACGACCAAGACCGAAGCTCTCTCCCTCGACGACGTCTACTCCCACCTCCTGGCATTCGAGGCTCGTCAGCTCCAGAACCAGACCGAGACGCGACTTAATATTGGCGCCCCAGCCAACTTCGCTGGCCGCGGGGGACAAGCGCCGCGTGGACGCGGTCGCGGTGCACCGCCTGGCCGTGGCCGTGGACGTTGGCTTGCACCGTTCCAGGGCCGCGGTGGTCGATCTGCTCCAAGCTACGACAGGCCGAAGCGTCCGTCGTGCCAGATCTGCGGCCGTGAGGGCCACACGGCGATAAAATGTTGGCACCGCATGGACGAGTCCTATCAGGAGGAACAACCCTTTGCCGCTGCTGCTACCACTACTTCTTACAAGGTCGACCCCAACTGGTACACCGACACCGGGGCTACTGATCACATCACTAGTGATCTAGATCGCCTAGCCCTCCGCGAACAATATCATGGTGGTGAAACCGTTCAAGTTGGCAACGGGGCAGGTTTGCAAATTATGCATATTGGTTCTTGTTCAATTAATACTGCTACTAGATCCCTTGCACTAGTAAATGTTCTTCACGTTCCACATATTTCCAAACATCTTCTTTCCGTTCATAAATTAGCACGTGATAACCATGTCTTTTTTGAATTTCATCCGTATCATTTTCTCATAAAGGACATAGCAACGAGGCAAGTACTTCTGGAAGGAAGATGTGAATCCGGTCTCTATCCCATCAAACTCTCCGACATTGAGTCCTTCAAACAAGCCCTCATCCATGTCAAGACGTCTACAGATCAATGGCATGCTCGGTTTGGCCACCCCTCTACCCAAGTTGTTAGGTCTATCTTAAGTTTGAATAATCTCCCATGTTCTAAAGAGTCGAGTCACACCATATGTAATGCTTGTCAATTAGGCAAGAGCCACCAACTTCCTTACAATAATGCTATTCATCGTTCTACATCTCCTTTAGAACTTATTTTTTCAGATGTTTGGGGTCCTGCCCCTAAATCTGTTGGTGGTTATAGATATTACATAAGTTTTATTGATGACTACAGCAAATTCACTTGGGTTTACTTGATGCAAGATAGAACTGAGGTTCAGCGTATTTTCTTGCAATTCCAAGCTCATGTAGAACGCCTTCTTGATACTAAAATCAAATGTGTTCAATCCGATTGGGGTGGGGAGTACCAAAAAATTCACAATCAATTTTTTCGTTCTCTTGGCATTTCTCATCATGTATCTTGCCCCCACACCCATCAACAAAATGGCTCGGCCGAACGCAAACATCGCCACATTGTTGAAACCGGGCTTGCCCTCTTAGCTCATGCATCAATGCCTATAAAGTTTTGGGATGAAGCGTTTGCTACTGCTGCTTATCTCATCAACAGATTGCCAACCCGCGTAATTGATAATTTATGTCCTCTAGAACGTTTGTTCAAAGCCCCACCCAATTATAATATGCTTCGCATCTTCGGTTGTGCGTGTTGGCCCAATTTGAGACCGTATAATCAACACAAACTCTCATTTAGATCCAAGGCTTGTGTGTTTCTTGGGTACAGCTCACATCACAAGGGCTACAAGTGCCTTGACGTGGAATCCGGTCGCGTGTATATTTCTCGTGACGTTGTTTTTGATGAGGCTAAATTTCCCTTTGCCACTAATCCTTCATCCAACGTTGAACAACCACAAAATATTCCAACCACCCAACCAAATCGTAGCAGTTTTAGTTTGAACACTAACAATGTGCATTCGTTGCCTGCTAACCCTGTGCCTGCAGCTCTCTCTGATGCCGAAGATCACAGGCGCCTGTCGCCTGAACCTCTTACGGGCTCAGCGCCGACATTCCCTGCTGACGCAGGTGCTACGGCCTCCGTGCCCCGTGTGGACCAGGCGGCCTCGGGGTCTCCGCCCTCCACTCCCCGCGCCCGCGACCCACCTCCAGATGAGCGCGCGCCCGTGTCTTCTCACCACCCGACAGAGGTTTCGACTGAGCTGCCACTTGTCGGCTCACCTCGCGAGCCGTCTGCCTCGTGGGATCCCTCGCCTGTACGGCCCGCGCCAGCCATCCAATCTGGTGCAGCCGTGCCAGCAGCTCCCGCTCATCGGTACGGCACTCGTCTCCGCAACAATATTAAGCAACCTAAAGTCCGTACCGATGGCACGGTGACATATTCAGCAGTCCGTACCTCTGATGAAGAACCAACTTGTTATACCAATGCCAAGTCTCATCCACTTTGGAGGTCCGCAATGAATGAGGAGTTTCAAGCCCTTCTCCAGAACAACACTTGGCATCTCGTTCCGCCACGTGCCGGCCTCAATGTCATTGATTGTAAGTGGATATTCAAGTTGAAGCGTAAGGCTGATGGCTCGATTGATCGCTATAAAGCCCGCCTGGTTGCAAAGGGCTTCAAACAACAGTATGGTGTTGACTATGATGATACATTCAGCCCTGTGGTCAAACCTACTACTATTCGAGTTCTTTTATCTCTTGCTGTCTCTCGTGGTTGGTCTCTTCGGCAAATTGATATTCAGAATGCATTTCTTCATGGTCATCTCAATGAAGATGTTTATATGAAACAACCACCTGGCTTTATTGACTCAGATCATCCTACTTATCTTTGCAAGCTGGACAAGTCATTATATGGCCTTAAACAGGCCCCAAGAGCCTGGTTTTCACGTCTTAGTGGCAAGCTATTACAGTTGGGCTTCTATGCTTCTAAAGCCGATGTGTCTTTATTTATCTTTAATAAAGGGGGCATTCAGATGTATATTCTCATCTATGTGGATGACATTATCATTGTCAGTTCCTCATCATTGGCTACAAATCGTCTTCTTGCCCACCTTCAAGCTGACTTTGCGGTAAAAGATCTCGGTCCCCTGAGTTACTTTCTTGGTATAGAAGTGCATCATACTTCAACCGGCCTCATATTGACACAACATAAATATATTCAAGATATTTTGAAGCGCACCAACATGGCCTCCTCAAATATTGTCTCCACCCCCATGCTCCCTACGGATAAGTTGATGTTAGCAAGTGGTGATCCTCTCTCCACCGAAGATTCTACACGCTATCGGAGTGTCGTTGGCGCTCTCCAATACCTCTCATTGACTAGACCGGATATCTCATTTTGTGTGAATCGTGTCTGTCAATTTCTTTCGGCGCCAACAACTACTCATTGGGCGGCAGTCAAACGCATCTTGCGTTATCTACATGCCACTTCATACTTGGGTCTCTGCATCACAAAAACTGAGTCCTCATTACTCAGTGCTTTTTCAGACGCGGATTGGGCTGGCAATCCGGATGATAGGCGCAGCACCGGTGGTTATACCATTTTCTTTGGAGGCAATCTCATTTCCTGGAGCTCTCGCAAACAGCCTACTGTCTCTCGCTCAAGTACGGAGGCCGAGTATAAGGCGGTTGCTAATGCTACCGCCGAAGTTATATGGATTCAAGTATTGCTGCGCGAACTCGGGATTTCTCAACATCGACCGCCAAGTTTATGGTGTGACAACATCGGGGCTACTTATCTATCGGCAAATCCGATATTTCATCGGCGCACCAAACATGTTGAAGTGGACTATCATTTTGTCCGGGAGCGCGTGGCATCTCGACAATTAGAGGTTCGCTTTATCTCCTCCAAGGATCAAATAGCCGACATCATGACCAAGCCTTTGCCGGTCACTGCCTTCTGCAATCTTAGGCGCAATCTGAACTTAGTTGCACACCGTCCAGATTGAGGGGGGGTGTTAAATATAGAAGTGAATATTTATTCATAGAAGTGCATAACTATTCTTAGAAGAGCATCATCTATATTTGGAGCTGTGTCTCCTTGTCTGTGTTAAATATAGAAGTGAATATTTATTCATAGAAGTGCATAACTATTCTTAGAAGAGCATCATCTATATTTGGAGCTGTGTCTCCTTGTCTGGTCGTGTGCTACAAGCCACGCATGTAACCTGCCATGTATTGCTTCTTCTATAAATATGAGAGGATCTGCTCCTTTGAGGGCAGGTAGCGCCATTCATTTCAACATGGGTATCTCTAACCAGACCACAGGACATAGAACACCCCCGTATTTCTACCCTTAGTGCAGTGGTGGGATATATTTTCTTTTTCTCTTTCTTGTAAGGGTGTCAGAGTGTCTAGGAACAGCGCTTAAAACAGCTAAGACCCGGAGGGGTCCAGCTACCCTTGTCATTCGGGGCGGGTCGCTGCCTTCTTACGCAGCCTATTACCTCCTATTATCCGAAGGAAGCCAGAAATAAGAAAAGTGTATCCTACCCTGCGCATTTTATTTACAGTTTGTGCTAGCTCATGCATATCAACTATAAACAGCATGTCCGGAGCCTGTCCTACACACTTGTCCTAGGACCCGTGCCATTGGAAGGTCTCCTCGCTGAAAGGTTAACGCCCGCGGGAGGCCCATGGTGTGTAGCCTGCTATGCCTAGTTCCGTACCCTTAGCGTGCACATCCTACCTCCCCAGCGCTACAACTGAGTACGTGGGGCCATAAAGAACGCGACTACGTACAACAGAAGTAAGCGGACCCCGGACATTGCCCCAACACTCTTTTCGTGTTTTCTTTCTATACTGCTCCGGCCATGTGGCCAGTCGCTTTTTCCTGTGTTCAACCGTAGCAGGAGGTGTGCTATCCTTTTACAGGCGGGTCTGCTTTAGGTACTTGTGCCGTACCCAGGGGCCTGTGGTTGTCTCATTGCTCAGGGGCCCTATGGCGTTGAATGACCCTTCTTTGAAAGGCTTACGCCAGCAGAAGGTTCAGGGTGTGTAGCCTGCTATGCCTGGTTCCGTACCCTTAGCATGCATCCAGCCTCTCCAGCACTACAGCTCGGTACCGGGGAACCAGACGGCTCATACCCCTGAGCAAGGCTTTAACCATATCCTGGACGGCCCACATCGAATTACCCAAGCCCCGCAGCTCAGGTGAGGACCGTAAGCCATAGTAAAGCTACCAAACAGGGAAGAGTGACCAGGGAGCACGACTAATCCCTCTTTCTGCCATGTGTTCAGGTTTGCACAGGTCATTGGCGTTCGAACCTCCCAGGGGGCCCGGTGCTGACGTCCTGCCTCATCCAGTGGTAGGTGCACCCCAACACAGGTGCCACACCTACCAGGGGGCCGTCACGGTGAACCACGCGGGCAGGACGTCGAACCACTACAGCAGCAAGCAGAAAACTTGGAGCGTCAGCTACGACAAGCTGAAGATAAGGGCTGAACTTCCCTTGGGTCCTTGCGTTGCCAAGGACCCGAAGGGAGTGGTAGACACACTGCCAGAGCGCCCTGGTTCTTTACGCTGGTAAGGGCCCGTAGGAGCAAGCTTGGGACATTGGCAAAGAGCTACCCACGTCAGCTAAGTCATTCTGGACCTTTGCGCTCTCCCGCCCTACCTATGTGCGTCAATATTTTTGCAGCTTTCCTTTCAAGCTTGCGTATATTTTTGCATGCCTCTCGACTTGTACATAGTTGTGTTTCTCTATCTCGCTCTTGGCCAAAAGTATGTTGTCCAGCTACAAGGAGGAAACGTCTGAGGCACTTGTGTTGTCTTCGGATCCCTTGGTTACCTTCCTGCTCAGGACCCGTGGCACCCGAGGGTCGCCTCCCCCTTCGAAGTGCCCTGCCAGCGGGTGGTCCAGGGTGTGTAGCCTGCTTAGCCTGGTCCTGTACCCTAAGCGTGCACACTCTGCCTCTTCAGCGCACCACCCAAGTGCTGGGGGCCCGGATGGCACACCGCCCTGGGAAGGATGGTAACATGGTCTGGACACTACTACACCGAATTGCCCAGGTCCCGTAGCTTACCAGAGGACCATAAGTCATAATGGGGCTAGCGAACAGAAAAAATACAACTACACGGCACGATTACCATCTTTCCTCTAGTTTTTGTGCAGGCCACAGAGCTCCGGTCCGTGGGGTTGGTTCTGGAACACCAGCTTTCCAAGGGGGCGACTCTCGGACCCCCAAGGCTGGCGTCTCCCGAAGGGTCCGGAGCTGGCGTCTTACACTTGAGCACATCTACCTTGCAGCCGACGTGTGCTCTGGGCTCCGGACCGAAGCCTCCCTGCCGGTTGAAGTCCGGAACTACCACGTGTCCCTAGGCTCCAAGTCGCCTCGTCGCTGAGGATGGCTCCGGTGCTGACATGTGCCCCAGGCTCTGAGCCGCCTCCCCGCTGAGGACGGCTCCGGTACTGCCACGTGCCCCAGGCTCCAAGCCGCCTCCCTGCTAAGGACGGCTCCGGTGCTGACACGTGCCCCGGACTCCGATCCACCTCTCCGCTGAGGACGGCTCTGGAGCTGACATGTGCCCCGGGCTCCGGGCAGAGTCTCCCTTCTGAGGAAAAGTCCGGAGCTGCCATGTGTCCCTCTAGAAGGAGCTAGAGACAAGGGTCGAATTTCCTTCAAATCCTTGCGCTGGTGAGGATCCAGAAGGAATGGTAGCCACACTGCTGGGGCGCCCTGAGTCCTTATGCCACTAAGGACCCGGAGGAACAAGCTCGAGGCATCGGCAAAGAGCTACCCACGTTGGCTAAGTTATCTCGGACCCTTGCGCTGCTAACGGTCCGAAGTCTACATCGACAACACAGGGTAATGAAAGACTTGAAACAAAGATACTTTAATTAACACGAAGTTCTAGCATACAAAAGGGGATACAAGACAACTAAGGAACTCTGCAGCTACAAGTCGAGTAGTCTCCTGCTCCGTGGCCTACTTGGTTGTCCCCCGAGCCAATCTCTACAAAGTGAGACGGTCACCTGCTATTAGACTGAGGACGGCAGCAACGCATGCTGGACCAAGGCAAGAGTGACATCCAGTGTCATGTGGACCAAATGCTATCTATGACAGATTTTGTTGTCCACAGTACCTGAAGGAAGGCTTGATCACTCTGGACCTAACCTTCCTCACTGCGAGTCGAGGACCTGTCCCCGACGGCCTCCCCGACCACTGGCACACCATCAAGATGGCTTGTGCCTCTATCCGAGGCCGTCAAGAAGAGGGATGCCCTAGAGAGCTTCACTGAAGGCCACACACACACGAACATCTCGCAGAAGTGGATGAAGACGGCTACTAATCAGAAGGCATCTCGTGGGCGAAAGTGCCTAGAAGCAGAGACTTCCAGCGCTCAAGAGGAGAACAAAGGCCAAATGGTGAGGGGGTGCCCTCCTACACCGCAAGGCCTCCTTTTATACCCAACCACGGCCTCAGGCAGGGCAACAGGTGCGGCGAGTGAGTTTCCACCACCGCACGCCATGGGTTATTCTCCTCCCGCAACGATGGGCTGGATCCAGGTCCACCTATCAGATACTGGGGGCTAAGAGGATAACTCTCGGGAACGTCCAGTGGTTCCCGAGGTGAGCGGTGCGACCAACTCATCGGTTGCCGCAGTAAATGACCTGAGGCAACCCCTCGAGCACGCCGCCTTAGCACTCGCCTGCGCCAATGACAGGTAGGGCCTAGGTCCACCAGTCATACACCGACAGGACAGGTGAGTAAAAACTCGGGAACATTCGGCGGTTCCCGAGGAACGGTGCGGTATTCCTGCGGCCCACAGGCGGTCGCAATAATTACCCCAAGGCAACCCCTCGAGTGCACCGCCGTGACCGGTCGAATTGGGAGTGGACACGACGACGCGGTGCAGCATTGACTGAATGTGCCCACTATGCCGAAGTCAAGCAACCTTTTCGTCTCCTAGGTATAGCCACTCGTCCACTATGCAAAAATCGCGCCACCTTTTCCTTTCCCAAGTAGCAGGTTCAAAACCACCACGCGGGAAAGATGGGGGCCCCACCTGCGGGCTCAATGCCTCCCCAGAGATGGGCCCGGGGGCTACTGTTGGTACCCTACAGACCGCGTACCCCCGTGTAGTGGGTAAAGATAGCCTAGGCCCCGCCTTCCTGCTGAGGCGGGCCCCAGCATCAGTCACGTG
Organism: Neostapfia colusana; assembly: GCA_030760725.1. Taxonomy (NCBI): domain Eukaryota; kingdom Viridiplantae; phylum Streptophyta; class Magnoliopsida; order Poales; family Poaceae; genus Neostapfia; species Neostapfia colusana. Next base: position 13,367,186 of record JASWHV010000005.1, read on the forward strand.
CTCTAGGCCCCATCGACGGCCCTGGGGCTACCACTTGCGCTAGAGCTCCGAGGCTGCCGTGTGTCTTCAGTTTCTGAGCCTTACCACCAGCCGACGATGGCTCCGGAGCCGCCACGTGTACAATGGTGCTGGGCCCAACCTTCCGCCAGGGAGGGCTCCGACAGTGCCATGTGTCCGGAACCTCCGAGCCACGTCTCCCGACAAGGATAGCTCCAGAGGTGCCACGTGTCCTACGGATCCAAGCCCGACCTCCAACATGGGAGGGCTCCGGTGCTGCCACGTGGGCAACAACTCCCGGCTTCCCTTCCCCCTGAGGAGAGCTCCGGAGTTGCCACGTGTCCTATGGCTCCGGGCCCGACCTCCAGCAAGGGAGGGCTTCGGTGCTGCCACGGTCCAACGACTCCAAACCTCTCGCTACTCTGCAAGTCTGCAACGGGCAGATAGCCAAGGAGTAAAGGGGAAGTTGCGCTGTCAGGTCGTGCATTGAAAGCTCACGCCTTCCCCAGAAGCATGGCGCACGCGCGCACGCCTCCTTCCTCCGCCTATTCACCATTATGGTGACGAGACAGGGTGGCGAGGCAGGACAACAGAACAGTGCCGCCCAACGGCACAGAACCTCCTAGCAGAGCGAGGAGGCGCGGCGATAAGACGGGGACTTCATCATCACTGGCTACCCAGTCAGAGGCGTCCGGCGTGTCATGCGGCGCACCTTAACTCCTCCGACAGCGACGTTGCATGTAGCTGTAAAAGCCCTAGCTCATGTATAGGGTACAGACAGCCGTGGGGCCACCTTTCGAGCCCCGGGCCATATTGTAACTGCCCCGACCTTGGGCTATAAAAGGATTGGGGCAGCCTCAGGGCAAAGGGATCGAGACCCAGCCAACTCACTCTCTCACACGCAGGTTCGCAACTCAGCAACCTCACACATTCATACGCACAAGCAATACAACAAGCACTCCCATGGACGTAGGGTATTACGCTCCAGCAGCCCGAACCATGTAAATCCTCGTGTTCATCCTCGCCACCGTGCTCCGATGCTCGAAGCCACTAAGCCCCTCCTAAAAAAGAACCTTCGCGGGCTGTTCCGGCAGACCGGGGGAAGTGTCACACGAAAACACTTTGACAGTGTCACAATCATGGGTCTCAATGTGACACCCTCATCTCTGGTTTCTGCATGTGTTCATATGTCATGAAGAGAAAACATTTTAAAAGAAGTGGGAACAGAAAAATTATCAAATAGATAGCCAGTAAGAGCCGAATCTAGTTCACAAAAAACGCCAAAGACAACTTCTGCGACCCACTGGCCACGTGATGTGTTCGGAGCTCACCCCTGCAAAATGGGGAGAGGTCCGCCGCTAAAACTGGCTACGTGGCAGGCTCGGGGCTCATCTCCGCAAAGGAGGAGAGGTCTGACCCTGTGGGACACGTGTTGCCCTGGAGCTAGCCTCTACGGAAGAAGCAAAGGCATTTCCGCAGGGCACATGTCATCTTTGGAGCTAGTCATCGCGAAAATCAGAGGACCAGTCGCGCGGGATACGTGCTGATCTCGTAGCTCACATCCGAGAAGTACGGTTCTATTGGACATGCGTCGTCATCGGAGCTTATCTCCGGGAGGTCCGACACTGTTGGACACGTGTTAACCTTGGAGCACGTCTCTAAGGAAAGAAGGAAAGACCGACACTAGCACATGGCGTGCGCGGAGCCACCTCTGAGTAAGAGAGGAGGTCTCGACCACCATGATACGTGGCGCATGCGGAGCTCACCCCTGAAGGAGAAGGGAGGTCTCGCTCGTTTGAAACGCGGCACAACCAGAGCTCGTCTCTGCGGAGAAGGAGATACCAGGCCCCAGAGGACACGTGGAGCTTCCGGAGCTCATCGCCACGGAGGTAACGAGTTCTGGAGCGGTTTTTACGCGTAAGAATACCGGTACGTAAAGGAAACCGACCTGAATTCCACAACGTTACCGCACCAAATCAACTAAAGATAAGATGATAGGATCCAACGACGATCTGAATAAGACTCTTATTCGGGATACAATCAGATTAGGACTCTTCTCTTCCCGATTACAAATAGAACCTAGAACCTCTGGCCGAAACCACAAACTTCTTTTCCAACTCCTGAGCCAACGACTTAGAGCCCTAAGCCCAACCCGCCAGAAAACCATCGCCGAAGCACGGCAAGGAAAGATCGCCGGAGGAAAGCCAACGATCTGAGGAGGACCTCGAGACCCAGAAGAACGTAAGGTAGGTCTCCAATACCACCTTACGACATGGTCGTGTTTTCTTTGCATCTGTTCTTTGATTCCTTTCGAATAGAAGCCTTCTCATGGACAAATCACTTGATGATCAGGTTGATCTAAAGACAAGATCATCACCACGTCCACCTTTGATCCGAACATCCATGCAAACCATGCAAGAACACGTGCAAACCAATCTAATAAAACTAATCATAGGATAGCATGCATATGCATCATCGCATCTAGTTTAAGGTTTGTACATGATATTGATTGCTGTGAATCTTGTATGCACGTGATCCTACATAGCGGGACAAACTCAGGGAGCTGTCTACGACGAACTGTAGCAACAAGGTTTTGAGATCCAAGAACCACCAGAACCGCAAGAACAAGGCAAGTGCTCCTTGACCATATTGATCCTATGTTTTGGGTGAAACTGTTTTGTTTTGCGAAAAGGTGTGTGTGCTGAGTCAAACATGATGGGAAACCCTTTTATAGGAGTTTACTAGCTTTGGTTAAACCACCCTTGTAGCCTGGGAAGTTTATGAGTCGGGTATGGTTTTACTTTTATGCTTCGCTGAGTCCATGGGATTGAGAAGCGAGTTAGATGTGTCTAGCTAACTGCACTCGTAATGATAATGAGAAACTGATCTTGTTAAGGAACATGGATCGGAGGGAGATCTAGGCAAGACTAGGTTTGTGAATGAGATAGCATGAGATGGTGGTTTACTTGCCGTAGATCTAAGGACCGGTTGATGCATGCACATGCCAGGATAACAGTGCCACCACAAGGCCAAGTATGGGTGCGGCTTAGCTGAGTAATTAGGTAAGTTGCTAGAATGTTATAGACTGTGGAAGGCGCGGGGAATGGGAGTCAAGTGAGGACTGTCCTGGGAACTGCATGGCACAAGAGGGGGCCCGTGGGTGGGAGAATTGGAGATTCTAGCCTACCGGTGAAACCTTAGTGAGTCCATACATCTAGTAGCCCCTTTGTAAAGGCTATTTTGTGATCTCTTGACCATACACCGACGGTTGTGTACTGGTATAATGGAGGTTCTGTAGTCGCCGACGGGTGATGAAATCACAAACTTGTGGGTAAAGAGGTGCAAACTCTGCAGAGTTCTAAAACTATCATGATAGCCGAGCTTACGGTCACGAGCGCCTGGCCAACTGCCATGATTAGTTGGGATGGTTATTGGGATGGTTCTTGGTTATGGTTATTGATCACGGTTATGATATGGTTTTGGGACTGCTGAGTCCGGGTGTCAAGATGGATGCATGACTGTTGAGTCATGACAACGAGATTGGTCTCGGGGTGAGACGAAGTTGTTATGAGATAAGATGGTAGCGAATACGAGAAGGTATTCGTGAGATGGTAGCGAATATGAGGAGGTATTCTTGAGTAAGAATGAAGTTGGTTAATGTTCGGGTGGAACATGGAAAGTGTTGGGGGTATGTTGGTAATTTAATGCATGCTAGGATTACATTCATTAAAAGTTAAGTTATTGTTTTATCATGGTTTTATAAATCTGTTTTTCTGCAAATGAGCCTTTTCATACCTACCTTGTTATGAGCTACATATCATGTTTTCCCGCACTTGCTGAGTACATCATTGTACTCAAACTTGCATTATTATCTCCTCATCAGCAGCAGGAGAAGACTACTATGAAGACCAAGTAGAGCATTAAGGCGTGTGATCTGTTCTCAACCTTGCCTGTGGAGGGAGTAGAGATGGAGCCACTTCTGCTTAGATTTGCTTCCGCCTTAGTTAGATTGCTTCCGCCTTAGTTAGATTACACACCTAAATAGGAATTAGACACAGATTGGTAGTTAAGCCACGCTGACCAAAGGAAGCACCCTAGGACGCTTAGATTGGCTTTAAAACTACCTTGGCATAGGAAACCCGCCTTGAATAGGAGTTGTATGAGCCCTTGCAATGATTGTTTGCGATTGAGTGCTTAGTGTGAGTTGTGGGACGTCCCCAAACGTTGTCCATATCCACACGTAGGTAGAAAGAGGTGTGAAATGTTTCGGCACTTGCTCACATCCTCATATTGGCTAATATATATATAGTCCAACTCACCTTGATGCATATAGTTGAAGGGACCTACCTAACCTTCTAATCTTCTATTCTATTTCGTCCTCTCTCACAGATGGTGAGGGGAAACGCCGGCCGAAGGAACTTCCAAGAGGATAACCAGGATGAAGTTCCTGCTAACCCCGGAGCTGGTGAAAATCACCTGGAACGGTTGCAGGCCATGCAAAACCAGCTTATGCAAACCATGATCCAAACTTTGGGTCAGTTGCAGGCCAACCACAACCCTGTTCCGGCACCACCGCCACCACCACTGCCGGCTCATAACAGGTTAGGAGAGTTCATGAGTACTCGACCACCCACCTTTGCCTAAGCCAACGACCCCATGGAGGCCGACGATTGGTTGAAATCCATGGAGAAGAAGCTTGCCATAGTACAGTGCAATGACCGAGAGAAGGTTCTCTTCGCGTCGCACCAACTTACGGGAGCCGCTGCTGACTGGTGGGATGCCCTGAGCAACGCTCATGCCGACCCGGAGACGATCACTTGGACTGAGTTCAAGGAAAGTTTCCGCTCTCATTACGTCCCTGCTGGTGTAATGATGCTCAAGAGGTAGGAGTTCTAAGGTCTCCGCCAAGGACAGCGAAGTGTGAATAAGTACCCGAGGATGTCAACTCAGACCAGAGGAAGCAGTACCTGTTCATGAGAGGGTTGAACAATGAGATCCAGGTTCAGCTCCTCAACAATGACTACGTAAGCTTTCAGAAGCTGGTTGACAAGGCCATAGTGGTCGAAAACAAGATCCGAGAGATCGAGCGAGAGTGCAAGAGGAAGATGCCATACCAGCCTCAAGGGAGCAACGTACGACCTCGGTATATGCCCCCTGCACCGCAGTATGGATCGACCACTCCTGCATACTGCCCTGGTCAGCCACCACAACAATGACCCGTTGCACCAGCACCTCGCGTGCCCATGCCTCCTGCGCCCCGACCTAACAATGGCGCTCCTGTTCAAAATCCCCGCCCCAACGTACCTGCTGCCGTAGGCAACAGGGCATGCTTTGCATGCGGGGAAGTAGGACACTTCGCGAACCAATGCCCGAGGAGAGGCCCTGGACAGCAAGGTCACATGCCCAAGCAGAACCCGCGATCGAACAGAGGGGACAATCAAGGAAATCATGGACAACAGAACTATGCTCGCGGCAACGTGAACCATGTCACTGCTGAGGAAGCACAACAGGCTGAGGACGTCGTAATTGGTATGTTCCTTGCCAACTCCAACCCAGCCACCATCTTATTTGATTCTAGAGCATCACATTCCTTCATATCATCCAAATATGTTGCCAAACATCATCTACCCGTATCCCACTTAGAATGTGCTATGTTAGTAAATTCTCCCGAAGGAGAAATGAGGACTAATATAGTATGTCCGAAAGTAAGCCTTAAAATAAGGGGGTAGACTTCCTTGCCAACCTTATTGTCTTGGACTCCCAAGGGATTGACATCATACTCGGGATGGATTGGTTAAGAAAGCACAACGAAGTAATCCAATGTGCTGAAAGGAGCGTGCAGTTGACAAACGAGCACGGTATTCATGTCGAGTTTGAGTCAGCCCAGCAAACAACCAAACGGGCAATTTTGAACCACGTTGAAGGTACAACATTGGACAACATTCTAGTGGTTCAGGAATTTTTTGGACGTGTTCCTGGAAGAGCTTCCAGGTATGCCACCTGACCGGGACATTGAGTTTGCCATAGATTTGGTGCCCGGAACTGCACCCATAGCCAAGAGACCCTATAGGATTCCCGTCAGTGAGCTAGTAGAACTCAAGAAGAAAATTCAAGAACAATTGGAGAAGGGTTTTATCCGTCCAAGCTCGTAACCATGGGGAGCTCCGGTGCTCTTCGTAGACAAGAAGGATGGAACCCAAAGGATGTGCGTGGACTATAGGTCTCTCAACGAGGTAACAATCAAGAACAAATACCCTCTGCCCCGTATAGAGGACCTATTCGACCAAATGAAAGGAGCCCAAGTGTTCTCCAAGATTGATCTTCGGTCGGTATACTTCCAGCTGAAGATTAAGCCCTCCGATATACCCAAGACAGCCTTTCGAACACGGTATGGTTCGTATGAATATACCGTCATGTCTTTTGGGTTGACAAATGCACCTGCATACTTCATGTACCTTATGAACAAGGTTTTCATGGAGTACTTGGAAAAGTTCGTCGTAGTTTTCATCGACGACATTATGGTGTATTCAAAGAGTGAGGTGGAGCATGAAGAACATTTGAAATTGACCTTGCAGAAATTGCGAGAGCATCAATTGTATGCCAAGCTCAACAAGTGTCAATTTTGGCTAAAGAAAATATCTTTCCTAGGCCACATTATCTCCAAGGAAGGGGTATCGGTTGATCCTGGAAAAGTGAGAGATGTTCTGAAGTGGGACCAATCAAAGAGCGTGAGGGAGATTCGTAGTTTCCTTGGGATGGCTGGATACTATCGACGCTTCATTAAAGACTTCTCTAAGATTGCAAAGCCTATGACGGAGTTGCTAATGAAGGGAAAGGTCTTCCAATGGACACCAGCCTACCAAGGAAGTTTTGAGGAACTCAAGAAAAGGCTAACCACAGCACCAGTTCTGGTATTGCCAGACGTAAGCAAGAGCTTTGACATATATTGTGATGCATCCAGACAGGGGCTCGGATGTGTGCTCATGCAAGAAGGACAAGTGGTAGCCTATGCCTCACGGCAATTAAAGAAGCACGAGCTTAATTATCCTACACAAGACTTGGAGCTAGCAGCAGTAGTGCATGCGTTGAAGATTTGGAGACATTATATCCTTGGTCATCGATGTGAGATCTATACGGATCATAAAAGCCTCAAGTATATATTTACACAAACGGATTTGAATTTGAGGCAACGTCGATGGTTGGAACTCATCAAGGATTACGATGTTGGAATCAACTACCACCCCGGGAAGGCCAATGTAGTAGCTGTTGCATTGAGCCGAAAGGGAGCATGTCACCAACTCACGGTTCGGGAGCTACCACCCGAACTACGTAAGGAGTTCGAACGGTTACACCTCGGATTCTTGAACAACATGGAAATAATGGAGATCCACTCTTCATTCGAGCAAGAGATAAGAGAGGGCCAAGCAATGGATGAGGGGATCAAGGAGATCAAGGAAAGAATCCGACAAGGAATAGAGAAGGATTTCAAGGAGGATGAGAAGGGTACGCTTTGACTAGGAAAAAGGATTTGTGTGCCTAACATAAAACACCTCCGCGACATGATATTGAAGGGGGAACATGATTCACCCTATTCCATACATCCCGGAAGTACCAAAATGTACAAGGACTTGAAAACTTGTTATTGGTGGGATGGTATGAAAAGGGATATAGCCGAATACGTTGCCCTATGCGACACATGCCAACGGGTGAAGGCCGAACATCAAATACCCGTTGGATTGTTGCAACCTTTGAAGGTACCAGAGTGGAAGTGGGAAGACATCAGTATGTATTTCATCGTCGGATTGCCACGAACTCAGTCGGGTTGCGACTCCATCTGGGTTATCATGGACCGATTGACGAAAACAGCCCTTTTCTCCCTGTAAAGACCAATTACAATGTTGCACAACTAACCGAGTTGTACATGGAGCAGATCGTGTGCCGTCATGGAATCCCGAAGAGGATAGTCCCAGATCGAGGTTCTCAGTTTACCTCTAGATTCTGGAGGAAGCTGCAGAAAGCCATGAGTACACGACTGGATTTTAGCTCCGCCTATCACCCACAAACTGATGGACAAACCGAAAGGACAAACCAAATTTTGGAAGACATGTTGAGAGATTGCGCCTTGAAACGTGGGCGTAGTTGGGATAGGAGTTTACCGTATGCCGAATTCTCCTATAACAACAGCTATCAAGCTAGCTTGAAGATGTCGCCTTTCTAAGCATTATATGGTAGACGGTGTAGAACGCCGCTGTTTTGGAATGAGACCGGAGAGAACCAGGTGTTTGGACCCGAAGTACTACAAGAAGCTGAAAGGCAAGTCCAAACGGTACGGGAGAACTTAGAGGCTGCTCAGTCACGACAGAAAGGCTATGCGGATAATAGGCATAGGAAGTTGACCTTTGAAGTAGGAGACTTCGTATACCTTAAGGTATCGCCTATCCGAGGCCAACGACGTTTCAACGTCAAAGGCAAGCTAGCACCTCGCTACATCGGACCATTTAAGATTTTGGACAAGCGATGAGAAGTAGCCTATCAACTAGAGCTCCCAACCCACCTCTCCGACGTACATGACGTGTTTCATGTATCCCAGCTCAAGAAATGCTTGAGAATACCTGAGGAGCAAGTATCAATGGGAGAGCTTGAACTTCAAGAAGACCTGACTTATGCGGAACACCCTGTCCGAATCTTGGACGTAAAAGAAAGAGTCACGCGGAACAAGGTGATTCGATGGTGCAAGGTACAATGGAGCCATCACACAGAAGCTGAAGCCACATGGGAGCGTGAAGAGGATATCAAGGCATAGTTTCCCCATTTATTCTCTACTAACGAATCTCGAGGGCGAGATTCAATTTAAGGGGGTAGGTTTGTGACACCCTCATCTCTGGTTTCTACATGTATTCATATGTGATGAAGAGAAAACATTTTAAAAGAAGTGGGAACAGAAAAATTATCAAATAGATAGCCAGTAAGAGTCGAATCCAGTTCACAGAAAACGCCAAAGACAACTTCCGTGGCCCATTTGCCACGTGATGTGTTCGGAGCTCACCCCTGCGAAATGGGGAGAGGTCTGCCGCTAAAACTGGCTACGTGGCAGGCTCGGGGCTCATCTCCGCAAAGGGGGAGAGGTTCGGCCCTGTGGGACACGTGTTGCCCTGGAGCTAGCCTCTGTGGAAGAAGCAAAGGTATTTCCGCAGGGCCCGTGTCATCTTCGGAGCTAGTCATCGCGAAAATCAGAGGACCAGTCGCGCGGGATACGTGTCGATCTCGGAGCTCACCTCCGAGAAGTCCGGTTCTATTGGACACGCGTCATCACTGGAGCTTATCTCCGGGAGGCCCGACACTGTTGGACACGTGTCAACCTTGGAGCATGTCTCTGAGGAAAGAAGGAAAGACCGGCACTAGCACGTGGCGTGCACGGAGCCACCTCTGAGTATGAGAGGAGGTCTCGACCACCATGATACGTGGCGCACGCGGAGCTCACCCCCGAAGGAGAAGGGAGGTCTCGCTCGTTTGACACGCGGCACAACCGGAGCTCGTCTCTGCGGAGAAGGAGATACCAGGCCCCGGAGGACACGTGGAGGTTCCGGAGCTCATCACCACGGAGGTAACGAGTTCTGGAGGTCTTTTACGCGTAAGAATACCGGTACGTAAAGGAAACCGACCTGAATTCCACAACGTTACCGCACCAAATCAACTAAAGATAAGATGATAGAATCCAACGACGATCTGAATAAGACTCTTATTCGGGATACAATCAGATTAGGACTCTTCTCTTCCCGATTATAAATAGAACCCAGAACCTCTGGCCGAAACCACAAACTTCTTTTCCAACTCCTGAGCCGACGACTTAGAGCCCTAAGCCCAACCCGCCAAGAAAACCATCGCCGAAGCACGGCAAGGAAAGATCGCCAGAGGAAAGCCAACGATCTGAGGAGGACCTCGAGACCTAGAAGAACGTAAGGTAGGTCTCCAATACCACCTTACGACATTGTCATGTTTTCTTTGCATCTGTTATTTGATTCATTTCGAACAGAAGCCTTCTCATGGACCAGGCTCCCATCGACGGACCTGAGGACAGAGCTGGAACGATGCCACTTGGGCCAAGACGCCCGAGTGTTCCTTGAGCGACGACGAGAAAGGCGTCGCAACCAAGAGGCCGGCGACAGCATGACGTCAGCCTCGACCCTTCCTGAGGCGCAGACCTTCACCACGCGATCTCTGCCCCAGGCATACGCCACGCAGCATATGCCACAGCCATATCCCTGCAAACGGCGCCCCCGGTCTATGGCGCAGCCTTGCCCATACCGGGGTACACAGTGCCAGCAGCGAACCAAGCGTTCGCGGCACCAACACCTGCAGCAACAGTTGCAGGATGTGCGGCCCTGGCGCCCCACCTTCGCTTCGCGAGGTGGCCGCGCAAGTTTCGGTCGCACCTGCCCGAGAAGTACGACGGCAGCGTCAACCCGGCGGAGTTCCTCCATATCTACTCCACCGCCGTCCTTGCTGCAGGAGGGGACGAGGCCGTCATGGCCAACTACTTCCCCGTCGCCTTGACCGGCCCAGCCCGGTCTTGGCTCATGAACCTCCCCCAGGGTTCCATAACCTCCTGGGGAGAGCTCTACCGGCAGTTCACCGCCAACTTCGGCAGCTCCTACACCCGGCCTGGCACGGAGCTCGACCTCCACACCGTCCAGCAACAACCTGGAGAATCGCTGCGCTCCTTCATTCAGCGGTTCTCCCAGGTACGGAACACCATCCCACATATCCAAAATGCTTCTGTGGTGGTGGCGTTCCGGCAAGGCGTCCGGGACAAGAAGATGCTTGAGAAGCTCGCGACCAGAGAGGTCCGCGACGTCTCAGAGCTCTTCAGCCTGGCGGACAAGTGCGCCAGAGCAGCAGAAGGGCAGAACTGGCACTCCCTGCCAGCCTCCGAGTCAGGAGGACAACCCGGATCTGGCGCTGCTTCCTATGGAAGCAGCAAGAAGACCAAGAACCGGGGCGGTGGCAAGATGAAGCCACCGATCGCGGCTCCCGTCGCCGCAACAACGGCACCCAGTGGAGCTCGGGTGCCGCGCCCTGACAAAAGGCATCGACAGTCACCAGCTCCAGATGGGGACCAAGGCGAGCTATGCCCCGTGCATGGCACTAGCCAGCATACTGCCGCCGAATGTTGGGACATCCAGAGGCTCGCGGAGCGCTTCCTCAAAGGGAGGCAGCTAAGAGCTGATGCTCTGCCCCTCCCTCAGAGGGAGGGCAAGTGGACGGTCGACGCCTCAGTCAGCGTCGGCCACCAGGTGAGGTTTCAGAAGCCTCAACGCATCATAAAGACGGTGCACAATGGTGAGGACTCCAGCTCCGGTGATGACGAGCCGGGGCAGTAGCCAACTACGGCCGCCCTGAAAAGTCCGCGGAGACTGCACTGCTGCGATATCGACCTTGGAGAAGTTCCAAGTAGTTGCAGCAGCCCAAGCACCAGCCCCGACGGTGCAGAACCGGGCCAGCTCCACCCGAGTGCACGTCTCTGTCAACCTCTTGAAGGCCTTAGCCAGAAGGGGAAAGACGCCTTGGGTCTCCCAAGAAGAGTCCGGGACCTCCCACCTCTTGAAGGCCTTAGCCAGAAGGGGAAAGACGCCTTGGGTCTCCCAAGAAGAGTCCGGGACCTCCCACCTCTTGAAGGCCTTAGCCAGAAGGGGAGGGTAGGTACCCCGTGGCTCCCGAGAGAAGCCGCGCAGGACCCGCTCCAGCGCGAAGATAGCGACATCACCCGAGTGCTCATCTCTGTTCCTCGACCCTACCTCCTCGGGGCCGTCCAGGGTCTGTCAACCTCTTGACGGCCTTAGCCAAAAGGGGAAAGACGCCTTGGGTCTCCCAAGAAGGGTCCGGGTACCCCTACCTCTTGATGGCCTCAGCTAGAAGGGGAGGGTACCCCGGGGCTCCCAGGAGAAGCCGCGCAGGACCCGATCCAGCGTGAAGATGACGACCTCGTCGACGAGGCCCGGCTGCAGGTGACACCCCACAACGCACGGTCTCGGCTGGTGCTCTAGCACTACCGCCAAAGGACCAAGCGCGTCAGGGACCTGCAAGAAGGCGACCTGGTGCCGCGGCACACACTTTCCCATGAAGAACCTATAAACTCTCCCCCAGCCGGGAAGGTCCCTTCCGAGTCACGAAAGTTGTCGTCCCACGTACACATGCCTTTCAACCAAGGATGGGATCCGTTCCCAAACCCTTGGCATGGAACAACACTGTAAGTCCTATCTCCTGAGCGTTAGTAGAACAGGGTCATACCCTTCTGTAATAAATCCCATAGAGTCTAGGAACAGCGCTCGGGGCAGCTAAGTCTCAGGGGACGGTCCAGGACTACGTCCGGCTTGGTCTGGTTCCGACCCTAAGCGCGTAGAGTCTTGCTTCCCTTCTTAATGAGGCGGGTCGTTGCCTCCATGTACAGCATGACTTCCCCCTATGGGCATTTACTCAGAAACCTGTTCTACTTTGCTCTCTCTCATGTGCTCATTTAAATTACGTATTAGTTTTTATGACCGCACTTTCTATGTATGCTCACCGTACATTTAGCTCCCCTTTTCCCGCGCTCATCCATAGTCAGCATTTGCTATCTTACCGAAGGCGGTTGCACTTGAGGCACCTGCCGGTGACCAGGGGGGCCTCTCGGGCCTCCCCCAGTCAGGTGTTGCGGTGCCAGTTGGTCACCTCCAGGAAAGGCCGGTGCCGTGCATGTGGGGTCCAGGGTGCGTATCCCGCTTAGCCGGCTCTGTACCCAAAGTGTGCGCACCCTGCCCTCCGGAGGTCCACGGGAGTACAGCCGCTTTGCCTGGTTCCGTACCCAAAGCCTGTGTACTCTACTTCCCCAGCATACGATCTGGTACTAGGGGCCGGACGGTCGTACCCGGACCTTGGAGGGAGCCGGAGCCCCGGTGCCTCGCACACAGAATTGCCCAAGTCCCGTATACCGGACTAGGACCATAAGCCGAATAAGACTAAGAGACGGGAAAGGGAGGACCCCCCGAGGAGAATCACGTTTCCTCTACCTGTGTGCAGGACCTCCAGATTATAGCTACAGGGGCTGCATGAGGTGGGGGGCAAGGAGCCATCGACTACTCCAATGCCGGACCGGAAGGTCCGGGTTTCGCCCCTTCAACAGGGACGGGGCCCGAAGGCCCCACGTGTTCAGCGGGGCCGGAGCTCCCACCTCCTCAGGAGGGGCTCCGGACCCGCCACATGGCCGGCATAAGCCGGACCTCCCCCTCCGAGGGGGAGCTCCAAAGGCCCACGTGTCCAGCGGGGCCGGAGCTCCCGCCTCCTCAGGAGGGGCTCTGGACCTGCCACGTGGCCGGCGGATCCGGACCCCCTGCATCCTCAGGGGGTGAGCTCCGGAGACCTCTGAGGCCCTTAATACAGTAAGGACCCGGGGAAGGTGTCTGTGCAGAGCTTCGAGATTAGTGAAGGCCTCTGAGTACCTTGCGGAGCTAAGGGCTCGACCAGGAGAAACCAAGAAGAAGACAAAAGCGTCACAGACACAAAGGGTCACAAGAGTCTATTTATTCATGGCTCCATGAGCTGGACTACAGACTCGATAAAAAGAAAGAAACAAGTCCTAGGGTTCTCCTGGCTCGCGCCGGAACCTAGAGGCTACAAGGGCGGCCACGTCCCCGACTTCAGCCCCGGCAGTCTCCTCCCGCTCCGCGGCAGGGCCCTCTCTCGCTGACTCCAGTGAGAAAGAAGGGTCCCGGCTCCTGAAGCATGCCAACACATGTGTGGCAACCTCCAAGGCCAGGCCCCGTCTCTCTGCCTCAAGCTCGCTGGCGATCACCGCGTCTAGCCTGTTCAGCTTGGCACCGATTGACTCCAGTGCGGGGATCACCTCGGCCACCTTTAGCGCAGAAGCCGTCGCCTTCACCGGGCTGAAGCCAAGAGGGACCAAGGCGGACCCTGCCTGATCGACGAAGCTCAAGACCGCACGCGCCTCGGAGGACCACAAGGCCAAAAGCTCCTCTACCTCACGGCGGGCCGCCTGCAGGGCATCACGGTTTCCTTCGGAGAGTTCCTTCTCCTTGACCGCCAGGGAGCTTTCTCGAAGGCGGAGAGTCTGGGCGAGCCGCTCCAACTCAGAAGCCCGGAAGTCGGCAGCCAACTCCTGATCCAGGATCGCCTGGCGTTCCCGAGAGACCTGCTCTTCCCTCGTGGCGAGGTCTACCTTCCGAGCCTCTAGCTCCTTGGCCCGAGCGCGCAGGTCGCCCTCGCCTGCCGTCAGCCGCGCAGTGACCCTCTCCGCCTCGGCTGCCACGGAGCGCTCCTGGTCCTCAACGGCGTGCTTACGGCGCTCCAGCCTCTGCTGTATCTCTTCCACGGAAGAGAGGCTCTCCTCGGCCTGGGCATGCGCCTCAAGGGCCTCCCTGTGGAGCCCCCGCGTCTCGGAGTCCAGGCAGTCAACAGCCCGCTTCTGCCGGTCGAGGAGCGCTCCCATGATGTCAAGCGACTCCCGCCTCGAGTCGAGCTCGCCCTTGACCTTCGCGGTCCGCTCCCGCAAAAGGTTCCCCCAGATGAGGAGGCGATCCCTCTCAACCGCCTGCTCCTCTCGCTCACGACCAAGCGTGGCCAGGACCTGCCGGACGCTCGCTTGGGCGAGCACGAAGGCATCCGCCAGGGGCAGTGGGGCAGCAGAGGCCGGAGCGGCACCCCCGATCTCCTCCATCACATCGTCCTCGAGAAAGGACGACGCGCCGGGGGCCGGGGTGAGACGCCGGTCAGGAGAAGCTGGCGCCGGGACCTCGACAGCAGGACCCGCCAAACCCTCACTGACAGCTGGCTCCTCAGCCGGTGGAGAGGGACGAGTGGAAGGAGTTGGCGCTGACGTAGAATCCTGGCAGACCGGAACAGGAGGAACTTGCGCTCACTTGGGGGCCACGGCAGCTGTCTCGGTTTCCGAGCGCAACGGCGCAGACTCCCCATCAGTCGGGGATGGCCAAGAAACGCGAGCACTCCAACGGGCCCTGAACCCCAACTTTCGAGCCAGGGTAGGACCCCCAGAGCCCGCCGTCGCCGCCACGGCCGCTTCGCAGTTGCCTGGACTGACGGAGCAGGGGACGCTCCAGAAGCTCCCCTTGACGCATCAACAGGTTCCCTGGAGACTCCGCTGCTTGAGGAGGGAGGGCTCGACGTCCGGGAACCTTCGGCATGTTGTTGCTTAAGAGGAGTCCCGTCGGGATGATGAGCCCGGGACCTCTTGGGGTCGCCACCGGACGGAGCGCCATCTCCAGAAGCAGGAGGTACAGGCACCCTGTTTCCCCGACTTGGCACGATTGCTGCCACCGGAGGAGATCGAGCGCACTTCTTCTCTGGGGGCGGGTTGGAAGCCATGACAGGGGAGAGCTCAAGAACAGGGAAGACAAGGGCGCAAGAATCCAAGAAAAAGCGCTGGGAAGTGCGAAGGGAAGCCGTGATGTGGGTAAGATCCCCTTTTTAAAAAACTTCCCAGATGCGATTCGAAGCGATTCGAAACTCTTCGAATACACCCCATGGGCAACCGCTTTGGCTCCAAGACCGAGCGCCGATGACAGGTGGACCCAAGCCGTCCAACTGAAGCGGTGGGTCAAGGAGTCAGTCTCCCAAGAAGACGAGCCGGCAAGGCGCTTCGGCGGTTCCCGAAGAAAGCGCCGCAACATGCAGAAGTGGCAGCCTTGGGAACCACCGCAGTAAAAGCAACCATCAAGTGGGTGCACGCTCCTACGATCCCGCGACTGTTCGTGCTCCTGCAGCGGTCAATGCGGGACTTAGAGAAAGTGCGCGGAACAGAAGAGACGGAGGCCCCACCTAGCGGAACAGAAGAGACGGAGGCCCCACCTCGGGCTCGCTATCTCCCCCGAGATGGGCCCGGGGGCCACTGTCGGTACCCACGATATGGGATACCCCCGCGCACAGGGAAAAATGCCTAAGGATCTTGCCCTTCTCCGCAGGGAGAGCTCCGAAGGTGCCACGTGTCCAGCGGGGCCGGACCTCCCTCTCCTTAGAGGAGAGCTCCGGGCCCGCCACGTGGCCAGCAGCAGCCGGACCTCCCCCCTCCGCGGGGAGAGCTCTGAAGGCGCCACGTGTCCCATGGGGCCGGACCTCCCTCTCCTCAGAGGAGAGCTCCGGGCCCGCCACGTGGCCGACAGAAGCCGGACCTCCCCCTCCGCGGGGAGAGGTCCGAAGGCTCCACGTGTCCCGCGGGGCCGGACCTCCCTCTCCTTAGAGGAGAGCTCCGGGCCCGCCACGTGGCCAGTAGGACGGCGCTGCCTGCCCTCGCGCGGTAGGCAGCAGGAGTAAAGACGCACCATACCTTGCCCGTACAAGGTATTCAAGGCCCACGCCTTCCCAAGATGCGAAGACACGGAGCACACCTCTGTCAGGTGCCGTTACGTCCAGTCGCATCGCAGACTGGCGCGCCGTGTCAGAACCTGCCAGCCAATAAACACGCGACAAGACATCCCTGCCGCCCCCGCCGTCATCAACCACTACGATAAGCTTGCGGCATGGGCAGGGCGGCAGAACGAAGACTCGGAAGCCTTCGCTAGAGACAACTACCGAGATAACTGCACATACGATAGTCGGCAGGCAATCTCCCCGGGACCACATGTCTGGTCCCGGGCCCCTCCCTTGTAAGCCACTCGAGCCTTGGACTATAAAAGGCTCGGGTAGGCAACGTTAGCGGGGGTTCAAACTCTGCGAACTCGCATCCTAGGCATCACTCACCCTCAAGCTCAGGACTCCGGTTCTGAGCAACAAGCAATACAGCGAGCACCTTTGCTCACCGTGGACGTAGGGTTTACACTCCGGCGGCCCAAACCACGTAAAACTCGTCGTGTCAAGCTTCTCCCTCACTCGTCCCTAACGCTGAAGCTCTCCGCAAGCGACTAGCCCCTCCGAAAAAGAACCTCCGCGGGCTGCCCAGAGCAGGTCCGGGGGAAGTGTCGGCCACACACTTCGACAAGCTTTATAGATTTAAAGTAGTCTAAAGCTTCATCTTTAGTTTGCAACAAGTATACATAGCAGAATATAGTTGAATCATCTATTAGCATCGTAAAGTATTTCTTTCCACCTTTTTTCAGCACACCATTCATCTCGCATAGATAAGAATGTATGAGTTCTAGAGGTGCCATGTATCTCTCCTCGGCTGCCTTGTGAGGTTTTTGAGATTGCTTTGATTGCACACAACTATGTCACTTAGAACCTTTGGCAATGGTGAATTCCAGAATTAACTTAAGACTAGATAGCCAATTCAATAAACCAAAATTAACATGATATAAATGAGAATGCCAAACACTCACATCATCATTAACACTGCAACAAATATGGTTTACTGACTTATTATTAAACTCTGACAAAGAAAAGCGGAACAAGCCTCCGCATTCAAAGCCTTTACCCATAAATTGTCCATACTTCGACACAACTATTTTATTGGACTCTAAAACTACTTTGAACCCATCTCTATACAGAAGAGATCTGCTAACAAGATTCTTGTTCATAATAGGGAGAATGTTGCATGTTTCTCAGTTGAAAAATCTTTCCCGAGTGAACTTCAGATCGACCGTGCCAACACCACGAATCAAAGCATGTGACCCATTCCCCATTAGGATGGAGGAATCTCGGACTGAACTGGTAAGAAGTAAACATAGAAATGTCAAAACATACATGGGCATTAGCACCCGTATCAAACCACCAGGATGGTATTTGAATAACAGACAGAACAGTAAAGAAATTACCGTACCCATCCGCATTGCTAGATGTCACAATGTTGACATTTTTTCCCTCTACGATCTTCCCTGTCAGAACAGTTCTTGGAAAAATGCCCGTGCTCACCACAGGTATAACAGCCCTCATTGGCTTTGTTTGACTTCTTTTTCTTGAAAGCACTAGTTTTGTTTGGCTTGAACTAGGACTTGTTGTTCCCTTTATTCTTGACAATGGGTTTATGCACCATATTTGCATTGGCGCTAGAATGACCCTCACCTCCTCTCATTAGAGTCCTTAGCCCGAGCCTTCTCCTCAACATCAAGAGATGCTATCAGGTTTTCAACTGATATTTCCTGCCTTTTGTGTTTTAGAGTTGTGGCGAAGTTCCTCCACGAGGGAGGCAACTTTGCAATAAGGCAACCAGCCACAAACTTGTCAGGCAAAGAACACTTAAGGAGGTCGAGCTCTGTCGCGATACACTGTATCTCATGAGCCTGTTCGACTACAGGACGGATGTTAACCATCTTGTATTCATGAAAGCTCTCCATGATATACAATTCACCGTCTGCATCGGTTGCACCATACTTAGCGTTTAGTGCATCCTACAGCTCTTTCCCATCCGTGTCTGTTAGATAAACATCAAAGAGTTTGTTGTCAAGAATGCTTAAGATATATCCTCTCAGGGCGGCATTGGCTTCCTCGAACTTTGTCTGTTCTTCAACAGTCAAAGAAACTTGAGGTCTGCCCTCGGTTACCTAGAAGGTCTTAAGCAATTGAAGCCAGAGTGTGGTCTTGACTTGCCACCTCTTGAAGTGCACACCATAGAATTTCTCCGGCCTCAGTGCATCGGCCGAAGTCATCATGTTTAAAATAGGAAATTACCTAAATAAGGTTTTTGGATTGTTAGAAGAAATAGGCAATTTACTGTTTAATTCCGGAAAACCACAACTTCAAACAGCGAGGAACACCAGCAAACGAGAAGTCAGATTAGGCGTACTGATCTGCAACTGGAGTAATCGTTGCAAACGCAAATCTAACGACAGTCAGTCGGTGCAGACGTTGGTGGCGACGCTAGGCAGCAGCGCCTGATCTTAGCGGTAGGCGACCCGTGATGAAGAACTCGAGCAGTCGCGCAGAGGGCTTCCCAAAAACCATATACGCCCTCTCCTGATGCAGGATCACAAGGGCGAGCGGTTCTGGAGACCTGCTCTGCCGATCGTCGGTGCACGCCGGCGCTCGGGATGGAGTAGACAATGGCGGCGCAAGAAACCGAAACATGGGAACGATTTGTTTCGGGTATATTTTTCCTCTGCCGCGCACAACACAATGTATAGAGTCCCTGTTAGAGATCGATTTGGGTGCGAGTCCAATTTATCTGCAATGTGCGGATACTACTACAACAAACTTCATCTCAGGTGGCTCCAAATCTATTATCACAAGCGGAAACTCAAACCGCATGTGAAAAAGTTATCACAGGCGGTCTTAACCTTCATGAATCCGCATGTGAAGACTCTTTATCACAGGCATTTTTTGTAGTAGTGTCCGGTCCGGTCTCTAACTAACTCAGCCCAATTTGTAAGCCCAAAAAGCCCAACCGAATTTTTCTGCAGCAAAAATAAAAGTTGGGTTCGGCTCGAATTCACACGAACACGCGCGTGTGCGAGGCGAGTGAGGAGGAGGAGGAGGAGCGCGCATGGGCAACTCCTCTCTCTTCTTATCTCTCACTTAGTGAGTGGAAGAACATCCTCCCTTATATGTAGGAGTTGCTTCCCTCAAACTTCTCATGTGGTACTAAAGCCGAACGCTCGTCTCGGCAAGCACAAAGGCATCTGCCAGGGGCAATGGAGCAACAGAGGCCGGGGCAGTTCCCCCGACCTCCACCATCACCTCGTCCTCAAGAGGAGCCGATGCACCAGCAACCGAGACGAGACGCTGGTCAGGAGAAGTTGGCGCCGGGGCTCTGGCAGCCGGACCTGTCGGGCCCTCTTTAGCTTCTGGCTTCTTGACCTGTGGAGAGGGGCGAGCCGGGGAAGGCGGCGCTGGAATGAAGGCCGGGCCGCCTGGTGCAGGGTCGACCTGTGCTGGCTTGGGGGCCGCGGTGGCCGTCTCGGCAGAAAGAGACGACGCCGCCACGGAGTCCGAGCACACCGGAACAAGAGAAGCTCGCGTCGGCTTGGGGGTCGCGGCAGTCGTCCCGGGTTCCGAGCGCAACGGCACAGACTCCCCGCTAGTCGGGGATGGCCGGGAAGCGCGGACACTCCAGCGGGCTCTGAACCCCGACTTCCGAGCCGGGGTAGGACTCCCAGAGCCCGCTGCCGTCACTGACGGCCGCTCCGCAGTCGCTTGAACTGGCGGGGCAGGGGACGCCCCAGAAGCTCCCCTCAACACATCAGCCCGGGGCCTCTTTGAGTCGCCACCGGAAGGAGTGCCAGGCACCCCAGATTCCCGACTTGGCACAGACGCCGCCGCTGGAGGAGATCGAGCGCGCTTCTTCTCTGGTGGCGGGTTGGAGGCCATGGCGAGGGAGGACTCAAGGGCAAGAGGGCAAAAGCACAAGAGTCCAAGAAGAAACGCTAGGAGGTGCGAAGGGAAGCCGCAATGCGGGTAAGATCCCCTCTAAAAACCTTCCCAGGAGCAATTCCAGGCGATTCGGAACTCTTCGAATACACCGTATCGGCAACCGCTTCGGCTCCTAGACCGAGTGCCGATGATAGGTGGACCCAAGCCGCCCGACTGAAAGGTGGGTCAAGGAGTCAGTCTCCTAAGAAGACAAGCCGGCAAGGCACTTCGGCGGTTCCCGAAAAAAGCGCCGCAACATGCAGAAGTGGCAGTCTTGGGATCCGCCGCAGTAAAAGCAACCATCAAGTGGGCGCACGCTCCCACGATCCTGCGACCGTTCATGCTCCGGCAGCGGTCAATGCGTGACTTAGAGAAAGTGCGCGGATCAGAAGAGACGAAGCTCCCACCTCGGGCTCGCTATCTCCCCCGAGATGGGCCCGAAGGCCACTGTTGGTACCTGAGATATGGGGTACCCCCGCGCACAGGGGAAAATGCCTAAGGAACTCGCCCTTCTCCGCAGGGAGAGCTCCGAAGGCGCCACGCGTCCGGCGGGGCTGGACCTCCCTCTCCTCAGAGGAGAGCTCCGGGCCCGCCACGTGGCATACAGAAGCCGGACCTCCCCCTCCGCGGGCGAGGGGTCCGAAGGTGCCACGTATCCGGTGGGGCCGGACCTCCCTCTCCTCAGAGAGGAGCTCCGGGCCCGCCACGTGGCCAACAGAAGCCGAACCTCCCCCTCCGCGGGGAGAGGTCCGAAGGCTCCACGTGCCCCACGGGGCCAGACCCTCCTCTCCTCTGAGAAGGGCTCCGGGCCTGCCACGTGGCCAGCAGAACGGCGCTTCCTGCCCCCGAGCGATAGGCAGCGGGCGTAAAGACGCCCCATACCTTGCTCGTACAAGGTATTCAAGGCCCGCGTCTCCCCAAGACGCGGAGACGCGGAGCACGCCTCTGTCAGGTGCCGTTGCGCCCAGTCGCATCACAGACTGACGCGCGGTGTCAGAACCTGCCAGCCAATAAACACTGCGACAAGACATCCCATGTCGCCTGCGCCGTCATCAACCACTACGACTAGCGTGCGTGATGGGCAGGGCGGCAAGACGGAGACTCGAAAGCCTTCGCCAGAGACAACTACCGGCATAACTGCAGATACGGTAGATAACAGTCAATCTCCCCGGGACCACCTGTCGGGTCTCGGGCCCCCTTGTAAGCCACCCGAGTCTTGGACTATAAAAGGCTCGGGTAGGCGACGATAGCAAGGGTTCGCACCTCTGCAACTCATACGCTAGCCATTCACACCCAAGCTGTAACTCACCCCCAAGCTCAAGACTCCGTTCCTGAGCAGCAAGCAATACAGCGAGCTCCATAGCTCGCCGTGGACGTAGGGTTTTACGCTCCGGTGGCCTGAACCACGTAAAACCTCCCGTGTCAAGCTCTTACTAACTCGTCCATCCGCGCAAGCTCTCCGCAAGGGACTAGCCCCACCGAAAAAAGAACCTCCGCGGGCTGCCCAGTGCAGGCCCGGGGGAAGTGTCGACCGAACACTTCGACAAAAGGCATCACAGACACAAACATTCAAGAGGGTCTATTTATGCGAGGCTCTATGAGCTGAACTACAGACTCGATAAAAAGGGAGAAACAAGTCCTAGAGTCCTCCCGGCTCACGCTGGAACCTGGCGGCTACAAGGGCGGCCACGTCCTCGACTTCAGCCTGGCAGCTTCCTCCCGCTCCGCGGCTGAGCCCTCTCTCGCTGGCTCTAGGAAGAAAGAAGGGTCGCGGCTCTTGAAGCACGCCAGCACATGTGAGGTGACCTCTAAGGCCAAGCCGCGTCCCTCGGCCTCAAGCTCGCTGGCGACCACCGAGTCTAGCCTGTCTAGCTTGGCGCCGATCGACTCTAGCGCGGGGATCACCCCCGCCACCTTCAACGCAGGAGCTGCTGCCCTCACCGGACTGAAGCCAAGAGGGACCAGGGCGGACCCCACTCAATTAATGAAGCTTGAGACCGCATGCGCCTCGGAGGACCGCAAGGCCGAGAGCTCCTCCACTTCGCGGCGGGCTGCCTGCAGGGCCTCTTGGTTTCTCTTGAAGAATTCCTTCTCCTTGGCCACTAGGGAGGTTTCCCGAAGGTGGAGAGTCTTGGCGAGCCGCTCCAACTCAGAAGCCTTGAAGTCGGCGGCCAACTCCCGATCCAGGACCGCCCGACGTTCGCGGGAGACCTGTTCCTCCCGTATGTCGAGGTCTGCCTTCTGAATTTCTAGCTCCTCAATCCGAGCTCGAAGGTCATCCTCGCCCACCGCCAGCTACGCAGCGACCCTCTTCGCCTCGGCTGCTGTGGAACGCTCCCGTTCCTCAACGGCAAGTTTACGACGCTCCAACAGCTGCCGTATCTCCTCAGCGGCAGAGAGGCTCTCCTCGGCCCGGGCGTGTGCCTCCAGGGCCTCCCTGTTGATCCGCCACAATTCGACGTCCATGCGGTCGACAGACCGCTTCAGCCGGTCGAGGAGCACTTCCCTGAAGTCAAGCAACTCCTGCCTGGAGTCGAGCTCGCTCTTGACCTTCGCGGTCCACTCCCGCAAAAGGTTCCCCCAGGTAAGGAGGCGGTCCCGTTCAACCGTGTGCTCCTCCCGCTCGCGACCAAGTGCGGCCAAGACCTGCCGGACGCTCGTTTCGGCAAGCGCGAGGGCATCCACCAGGGGCAATGGAGCAGCAGAGGCCGGGGCAGCTCCCCCGACCTCCTCCATCACCTCATCCTCAAGAGGAGCCGATGCACCAACGACCAAGACGAGACGCCGGTCAGGAGAAGCTGGCGCCGGGGGTCCGGCAGCCGGACCTGCCGGCTCTCTCTAGCTCCTGGCTTCTTGACCTGTGGAGAAGGATGAGCCGGGAAAGGCGGCGCTGGAATAGAGGCCGGGCCGCCTGGTGCAGGGTCGACCTGCGCTGGCCTGGGGGCCGAGGCGGTCGTCTCGGCAGGAAGAGATGACGCCGTCGCGGAGTCCGGGCACATCGGAACAGGAGAAGATCGCGCCGACTTGGGAGCCGCGGCAGTTGTCCCGGCTTCCGAGCGCAACGGCGCAGACTCCCCGCCAGTTGGGGTTGGCCGGGAAACGCGAATGCTCCAGCGGGCTCTGAACCCCGACTTCCGGGCCGGGGTAGGACTCCCAGAGCCCGCTGCCGTCACTGATGGCCGCTCCGCAGTCGCTTGAACTGGCGGAACAGGGGATGCTCCAGAAGCTCCCCCCACCGCATCAGCCCGGGGCCTCTTTGAGTTGCCGTCGGGAGGAGTGCCATCTCCAGAAGCAGGAGATGCAGGCACCCCAGATCCCCGACTTGGCACAGACGCCGCCGCTGGAGGAGATCGAGCGCGCTTCTTCTCTAGGGGGCGGGTTGGTGGCCATGACGAGGAAGGTCTCAAAGGCAAGAAGACAAAGGCACAAGAGTCCAAGGAAGAGCGCTGGGAAGTGCGAAGGGAAGCCACAATGTGGGTAAGATCCCCTCTAAAAACTTCCCGGGTGCAATTCCAAGCGATCCGAAACTCTTCAAATACACCGCATCGGCAAATGCTTCGGCTCCAAGACCGAGCGTCGATGACAGGTGGACCCAAGCCGCCCAACTGAAGCGGTGGGTCAAGGAGTCAGTCTCCTAAGAAGACAAGCCGGCAAGGCACTCCGGCGGTTCCCGAAGAAAGCACCGCAACGTGCAGAAGTGGCAGTCTTGGGAACCGTCGCAGTAAAAGCAACCATCAAGTGGGCGCACGCTCCCACGATCCCGCGGCCGTTCGTGCTCCGGCGGCGGTCAATGCGGGACTTAGAGAAAGTGCGTGGATCAGAAGAGACGGAGGTCCCACCTCGGGCTCGCTATCTCCCCTAAGATGGGCCCGGGGGCCACTGTCGGTACCCGCGATATGGGGTACCCCCGCGCATAGGGGAAAATGCCTAAGGAACTTGCCTTTCTCCGCTGGGAGAGCTCCGAAGGCGCCACGCGTCCGGTGGGGCCGGACCTCCCTCTCCTCAGAGGAAAGCTCCGGGCCCGCCATGTGGCACACAGAAGCCGGACCTCCCCCCTCCGCGGGAGAGAGGTCCGAGGGTGCCGCGTGTCCAGCAGGGCCGGACCTCCCTCTCCTCAGAGGAGAGCTCCGGGCTTGCCACGTGGCCGACGGAAGCCGGACCTCCCCCTCCGTGGGGAGAGGTCCGAAGGCTCCACGTGTCCTGCGGGGTCGGACCCCCCTCTCCTCTGAGGAGGGCTCCGGGCCCGCCACGTGGCCAGCAGAAGAGCGCTGCCTGCCCCCGAGCGGTAGGCGGCGGGCGTAAAGACGCCCCATACCTTGCCCGTACAAGGTATTTAAGGCCCGCGTATTCCCAAGACGCGGAGACGCGGAGCACGCCTGTGTCAGGTGCCGTTGCGCCCAGTCACATCACAGACTAGCACGCGGTGTCAGAGCCTGCCAGCCAATAAACGCAGCGACAAGACATCCCATGCCGCCCCCGCCGTCAACCACTACGACTAGCATGCGGCATGGGCAGGGCTGCAAGACGAAGACTCAGAAGCCTTCGGCAGAGACAACTACCGGCATAACTGCAGATACGGTAGATAACAGATAATCTCCCCGGGACCACCTGTCGGGTCCCGGGCCCCCCTTGTAAGCCACCCGAGTCTTGGACTATAAAAGGCTCGGGTAGGCGACGTTAGCAAGGGTTCGCACTCTAGCCATTCACACCCAAGCTGTAACTCATCCTTAAGCTCAGGACTCCGGTTCTGAGCAACAAGCAATACAGCGAGCTCCATAGCTCGCCGTGGACGTAGGGTTTTACGCTCCGGCGGCCTGAACCACGTAAAACTCGCCGTGTCAAGCTCTTACTAACCCGTCCATACGCTCAAGCTCTCCGCAAGTGACTAGCCCCACTGAAAAAAGAACCTCCGCGGGCTGCCTAGTGCAGGCCCGGAGGAAGTGTCGACCGAACACTTCGACACGTATCATCAATCTTATACACATTCAACACAGTCTAATGAATTGAGGTCCATGATTGGTAGAGTAGTGAGGTGGATGACACTGCACACCATTTGATTCTAGTGCTATATCATTAGCGTATTTTAAGAGGCATCTTTTTAATAAGAATAGATAGCCTAGTTAACCATTTAGTGCATGGAGAAGCAATATTGTTACATATATTGTCTAGTTGTAACTTATGGTATAAAGAGAAAATCAAGTACAATATTGAACAGATGCATTCGTAGAAGGATATATGGTAAACTAATAGCAATGGTAAGAAATAAATTTAAATATTATCTTTCTATCTTAGTTGTAACAGGTGGTCTCAAGCTAACAATTGATTTTATCTTTGATTATATAGTTTGTAAAGTGGAATATATCAAGTTTGGAGTTTTTGCCATCTAGTAGTTTAACACTTCAACTTGTATAATAACATTTGTAAGTTTAAATACGTACATCTTTGAATGACAAAAAAATGATAAAAACAAACGAGCTTTCTTTAGTTACTCAGAGCTTGAACTGGTTACGCTTGCAAGCTTATAAATAAGCTATTTGCGAGTCTCGAGGTTTATTGACTGCCAAAACGCCGGTATGCAAACATTAATTTGCTTGTGTAAATTCAGCAGCAGCGTATCACGTTATGCAGTACCCGGACCGACCTGCCGGCCAGCAAGCTCGCACAGCACAGCAGACAGGCGGAGTAGACATGCATGTGGAGACAGAGCACGCGACCACGCATTCACCCCAAATAATAATCAGTCTAGCGGCTCAGCTTCGTCCGCACCAGCAGTCTCGACTGCTCCTCCACTTCCGACGGCTTCATGGAATCCATCGTGTCCAAGCTGCCAGGCATTTTTCTCCTATCGGCATCGCCTACACTACACCGAAGCATGCATTTTGATTTGGATGCACGATTTCCTCTTGTGGGAGAGTTCGATTTCGTCCCTCCCTTGGTTAATTGTTTTCCAGGCCAGCAATTAGAGTGCGTTCCTAAATTCCTAATTAAGTAACACCATCTCGGCAGTTCTTCGTTACTGAAATCAAGAAGCTGCATGCGGTCCTACCCGTTACACGACTGATTGTTCGAGTCATGACTGATTGCTTCCAGATGCATCCAAAAGTTAACATTATTTGCCCTGAAACATAAGGAATTCCAATTTTCATAAAGAGGGTCAGAGAGACCACAGTGTGTTGATAAGGAACAAGTCTGAAGGAGCCGCGTCAAACACTGTTTGCATGTTCCCCCATACCATTTCCCAAGGCATCCACCTCCACCATTTGAGGCTTCGTCTGAAGAATAAAATTAGTGTCATTCAACAACAGCTCATTGGTATAATCCTGTGAAGAGCCTTCCTGATATGATTCATTTGTTTAAGAGTTGGACGGACGCCAAGATTTTGTACTTTCAACAGGCCTTAATTTCCCCGTTTGACTAGAGTTCCATCTTTGCTTTATTTCCTGCAACGCATAGATTATGGCAAAAATGACTGGTTGAAACACCTTGCATGCATGCTAATATGTTATCTTCGTATAATTACAACATTATTACAACATTACTGCCTCTTTAATCTAATCTTTTCTGCACTACCAATGTTTAGCTCTACTTACATATATGATGTTCCGTAAGCCGCAGCAAGCGCGGGGAGTTCAACTAGCTGTACAAACTAGCTAGTCTTTTTAGCGGAATAGTAGCCTAGCATGGTTTCTTTTGATAATAAATAATAAGCTTGTTTGTTACCATAGACTGGATGAAGCCGGATAACACAAAAAATCAGAAACGGAAATACCACATATGCAACATTACCCATATTAGAACAGTAGATTAGATCACGTCGCACGTATCAGGAGATTACTATAGTTCTTGCAGTAGCGATGCAGTTGACGATGGTATTGGTGCAGACCCATCTGGAGACGACAATAAGTAACGCCATCAAACTTGAACGAAAGATAACTTGAGGTGAAAAATGTAACACCCTATATAAAAAAATATAATAATATGAAATATTCAAATTCCTTTTTAAAGGGAGTGGAACCTAGCTGTTTAAAATTTAAGATTTAAATGAAGCAAAGGAAACAGTTAAAAAATATATATATATATAATGTATATTGGGCCCCCAGCCCATTTCTTTCTTTCCTCTCTGCGGCCCATCTCCCATTTCTCCCCTAGCTGGCCCAGCCCACCGCGACCTCCTCTTCCTCCCGCTGAACCGGAGACCCCACCTGTCAGCCGCCCCCTTTCTTCCCCCTCCTTTTCTTCTTCCCGTTGCCTCCACGGTCCCCCTCTCACTTTTTCCTCTTCGTCGGTCGCCCGACAGCCCCAAACCGAAGGCTGCCCGCACCAACCGAAAGGGGAGTTTGTCCCCCCCGACCCCCTCCATCTCTCGCGCTCGCGCCGCACTACAAAAGGGTCTCGCCGAACCCTAGCGCCCCCCCGCTCCCTCTCCCCGCCGCGGACGGAGCCCAGCGGTTCTCCCGTCTACCTCTCGGTAGCGCCGCGCCGCCGCTCTTTCTCCTCCCGTTTCCCCCCTGGTGTTCGAGAGCTAACACTCCTACTCCTCCGCCAGGACGCGAGCTACCACCTTCCGGCCTCCCTCGACGTGATCCGGCGCGGAAGAAAACCACACCACCGTCTACCAGTGAGTACCCCGTCTACCCTCTTGCAGTTCCCGCTTCTCTCCCTCCCCTCGCAGCCTAACACCCCCCACAACCGTACCAGGCCCCAGTACGCGCCGTCGGCCCGAAAGACGTGAGGAAGACCCCGTCGAGACGCCCCCGACAAAGACTCGAAGACCTCCGACGTCGCCCACTGTCGCGAGCAGTTACCAAAGGCTTTCCCGGCCCGAAACCCCCTCTGGTGAGTCTCCGGCGACTTCTCCTTTGTGTGTCCAGCACGTAGACGCGGGAGGGGTGATAGTGGACGAGGTCCGGCGAGCTCGGGCCCGGGTCCTATGGCACGCCGCCGCACGCCAGCGCCGCTGACCGCCGGGATTTTCCCCGTTTTAACCCCACCGCTCGATCTCAGATCGATGGCTCAGAATAGAAAGGCATATACCGGTTCGTTCTCTTTAAATCCGGGCCGACGGACGAGGATCCAACGGTCTACCTTGAAGGCCCCTGTTTCCCGCCCGCAAAAATTTCAGCCAGACCCCCGGGGTTCTCGGAAAACTGCCGCTGAACCCCGGAGTTTGCGAGCTAGACCCTGAGGAAGGCAAAAATCTAAATTTTTGCGGTAGACTTGATTTTAGACCCCTGGATCACTCTCTGTCCTTGCGGTTTAGTCCTCAGAATGAGTGGAAAATAGTGAATGGGCCCTTGATAATAACAGGAATGACATTTCTAAACCCTGAGGTATTTCTGTTTAGCAAAACACCCCGGGAACTAATTGAGATAGCAAATCAGGTCCCCCAAACCCCCTGTTTTATCCCTCAGACCCTTAGCTATATTAGGAAAATTTGTCAAAAGGCCCCCTGGACCCTCTGTACTCTCCACAAAACACCCCTGCAGGTCCTGTTTTGCAAATTAGACCCTTAAAGGAAATCTGTTCCAATATGCTAGCCCACTATACTTGCTGCCATTTTGCAGATAAGCCCCTACATGGGCTGGATTCCACCTTTTGGGTAGGGTGTAGTGCTGAAAATTATTTAAAACATCCAAAAACAGGAAATATGGATATTATAACCTAAGTGACCTGCTGTATCTTCATGGACACACCCCACTTGACAGCCCTAAAGTCACATTCTAACCCATGTAGGATGTGCTGAAATTTTACAAGGACACCCTCCTACTTGCTGAAAACTACACTTAGGACCCCAATAAAACCCTAGCTGTGGCAAAACACGTTCACCTGAATATATATATATATATATATATATATATATATATATATATATATATATATATATATATATATATATATATATATATATATATATATACACACACACACATGATGGTATGGGGAGTAATCTTACTTTTGTGGCTTAATGATTTTTTTTATGTTGGAATGATGGATGGTCTTAGCTTACTTGTTTCTCGATATTTTCGTTGCACCTGTTACAATACGGATTCAAATCAGCCCCCGAGCCGACGCTGGACCTGCAAGCCCAAGACTTCGACGACCCCGAGCAGCAGCACTTCTCGAGAGGCAAGTGCCCTTGACCATATTTCTCCATTTTTAGGATTTTAGTTAGAATTGCATGCTTAGGTCTTAAATTGAATCCCATGTGTTGGTTGTTTACTAGTACTTCCAATATCTGCCTTGTAGCCGGGATGGGTAGTATAGGGTTTACCTTTATGTCATTATTTTCATGCTTAGCCCTGCTTAGTAGATGGGATGGGAGTAACTTACATTAATGTTATATATTCATGATCATTGAGATGTTGTGTGCAGATATATATATATATGTGGTATATATATATATGTGGTGATGTTCGTGGTGTATGAGATGGGTAGTGTAGGGATCTAGCAGGCTGGTGGGTTACGGTGGGTGCTGAGTGCACGAGACTCGGGTTTGTGGTTAGTTAGCCTGTGTAGATCCTAAGGACCGGTTCGTGAGACCTGTCAACTGGCTTATACAGTGCCACCACAAGAACTGTTATGGGGCAGTGTGGCCAATTAAGTTGTTCCTATCTTTCCTTGTGTACACCAGAGAGATGTGTAAGTGGCGCAAGAGGGGGCTTCTGCGGCAGAGGTTTCAGAGTGCCGTAGCGGTGAATCCTTAGCGGGTGTGCACAGGTTGGGTAGTGCAATGTAAAGGCCTTGTCGTGTACTCCTGGCCCCACACCATAGGGAGTGTGAGAGGGCGGAAAGGAGTTTCTTGAGTCGCCGACGGGTGATGAAAACACGACTTGTGGGTAAAGGGTACAAACTCTACAGAGTCAAAACTGTCTAGACAGCCGTGCTCACGGTCAAGAGCGGGCTGGTAACTCTCTCATGATTAGCGTGGGTTGGTTTGGTGTGGTTTGGGAGTTGGTGGTTTGGGTTGAGGTTACGGTGATAGTGGAGATCACCTGGGGATGTGTTTGGGTTGGGCGGGAATGTCACTAAACAAATAGGACGCTTAATAAAGCTAAGAAATAGGTTGCGTAGTGCAATAGCCGTGTCAAGCCTCCCTTGTAACTTGCCTCATCATGCATAAACTTTCCCACACTTGCTGAGTACATCATTGTACTCAGGCGTTTGCCTCTTTTCTTTTTCGTGTTGCTCAGGACCCGAGGAGGCCGCTGAGGATGACGTGGATGACGGCTTCGACCCCGATGCACAGACCTAGGCTGGCGTACCCCCGGACGGCGCCTGTGGAGCCCACTTTAGATTTTCCACTGTCATGATGTACTTTTCTTTTGAGCCCTTGAGGCATTTATGTACTCGGTTGATGTAATCGCCGCACTTGGCTTAATATTAATAATGATACATTGCTCTTAATTCATCTCGTGTGTGAAATGACTTGATCCTGGCACACACGGGAGTACGCTTGGTGACCGTTGCAGGTACCGGGCGTGACAAAAAACGCGAGCGATCGCGTAGATGCTTATCAAAAATCTTATTTACCCTATCTAGCTGTAGGATCGTAATTATAAATGATTCTAGAGACCTGCTCTTTCATTCGTCGGTGCATGCCGACGCTCGAGATGAAGTAGAATATAGTGACGACACAAGTAGCATGAACAAAACCTAAATCACAATGAGTTGCGTATTCTTGCTTACGTCACATGTGTGTTTATATAGAGCCGTCCGGGAACCTAGTCGTGTACGACATAGACCTGTTCCGACTTAATTTTCTGATCAATAAAAAAAGACTAACTTGGCTCGAGTCTTAAACGCGCCCCCACACGCATGACAGGTCGAGGTGTGCGAGGAGGCGGGGGAGCTCGCGTGTACCACTACTCTTCTTACTTGAAAAATATTAGAACACCTACACTTATAAGTAAGGCTCACCGTCCTCCAACTCTTCATTTGGTATTAAAGTTATTAGCACTCAACTCTTGCCATACATGACACTTTGAGATTTATGAGTACTTTTGTTTTAGGTCTAATTCATTAGGGCCAAAATTCCAACAGTTTTAGCTCTATGAACACGAGTAGTACTTTTGCTAAGCCATATATACAATCCACGGCAGGGGTAAGGCAAAAGGGAATGCTGCTGCTTTTTGGAGCCCAGGCCGAACAAGACACAGTACGGCATGCATCGAGGAGAAGCAGCAAGCCACGGTCGACAGCTTGAAGCACGAGAGCGTGCACTTTTCAGTACTTTGTTGCGCTCTTCCAATCCACCCTTCTCTCCGCGCGCACGCGTGCGTGTCTCCCTGCCTCCCATTAAAAAACAGAAAGGCAAAAAGAAATTACCCTTGGAAGCTACGTGTCCCTCTTTCTAGCCATGCCATGCCCACGGTGAGATTGGTGAGCGTGAGAGTTGACACGGGCTGTGTGAATGACGATAACCACACACACACACACATATATATATATATACATATATAACCGTGTGAATCATCTGATCTGATGATGCAAACTGCGTTGCGTGTGGTAGCCACAGAATTGAGAGGCTTTCACCCTGGCGTGATGAGGTCTGCGGTTGCTGGGCTCGTGCCATGCATGCTGGCGAGGCGGTGACCACTCGACCTTACGCGACATGCATCAGCTTTGGCCGTTGTGCGCACAGCACGACCGGAAGCGCATCTCGCAGTCACACACGCACACGCAGGTAACCCAGAGAGAAGAAGGAGGCTGCAGTGCGAGTCCAGTGGAGGGGTAAGATGCGCATGTCAGTAACTGCAGTCGTGCGTGCAAAAGGAAGCCAGAGAAGAAGAGGATGTCTAGAACAAGTGCAGCAGGATATTGGGTGTCTTGCTGCAGGGGTGCCTCCCTGCACAGATCTGATGGCCCTGTTTCACAGCCTTCCTCCGGATGTTTTGCAGGACGAATGTGGTGGTGTGGTGTGTCGGGGTAGGTTCTATTTATTCTACATGCTGCACGATGCTGCATCTCACAGTCACAGGGCACAGGCAGAGAGGAACGGACGTGCTAGTGGCGAGTCATGGAAGTGTCGCGCGGATGTACGTACGGGAGACGGAGAGAGACTGGGGCAGGAACGAATAGATGTACAAAGTAAATAAAGCAGGGAGTGTGTAGGCCGCGCCGGCGACACGGCCCCGACCGCGGGATCTCCTGACCCAACCCCGCGCGTCATCATGTACTGTACTACTCGCTCCATGTTCATGGCCTTTCTTTATTAGCCGCACCGGCTGCTGCTGCTGCCGCCCTTGCCCTCCTTCCAGTTCCAGAGGTATGTATACTCACGACCTGGCGCGGATGGGCTGTCCGCAGAGTGTAGCACCGTACCAGTTGTGTATTCCGACGGTAGGCCCCACGTACCAGAATGTATTTGTTGTTAGAGAAAATGAGGATCTATTTGTCATTTTCCATGTAGGATGATTTCCTTTTTTCCAGAAAGCATGTGGTGATATTAGTTGACTTAATATTTAGGACTTCTTTATCACGAAAGAATAAGATACAACAAAGGAACAAGATGTTGGAATTCTGGCCCAAAGCCCATGCAGGAAATAATAATAATTTCAAATAAATCTCAAAGGCCCATTAATGCAAGAGAGGGTGGTGCTAGTGGTTTAAGGCGTGTTTGGCATGGCTCTACTCTACAGTAGAGCAACTCTGCTCCAAAACTCTGAGGTGGAGCAACTCTGCTGTGAAGATAGAGGTGTTCAGAGTGGTGTTTGGCTGAAATACTGTTCTCAGCTCCAGAAAAGAGAGTTTGGAGGGTGCGATACCATTATTACCCCTGCTACGCTGATTGTATGCATTTAATGAATAGTAAAGTATATGAATTCGTGAAATATTTTAAATTATATATTATTTCAGGAATAATGAGATTTTTTCACTCTACAATAATGAGATTATTCTA
Organism: Neostapfia colusana; assembly: GCA_030760725.1. Classification (NCBI taxonomy): domain Eukaryota; kingdom Viridiplantae; phylum Streptophyta; class Magnoliopsida; order Poales; family Poaceae; genus Neostapfia; species Neostapfia colusana. The sequence goes on from JASWHV010000005.1 coordinate 13,400,367, forward strand.
ATCAATTGACCCTGACGAGCTGCAGCGGGCCTGTCGAGGGATACAGGGGGCCTAGCGAGCAGGGAGGAGTGCTGTAGGCGGCGGGGTCTGGACGAGGGCGACCGGCGGGCGAGCTGTCGGCCGCCGCGGGCGTGACGAGGCGAGCGCGCGGTGCAGGAGGCGAGCGCCCGGCGGGGTCGAGGGCGACCGGTGGGCGAGCTGGCGGCCGGAGCGGGCGTGAGGAGGCGGGCGCGGCCGGCGACGTCCGGCGGGGTCTGGACGAGGGTGACCGACGGGCGAGCTGGCGTCCGGAGCGGGTGTGAGGAGGCGGGCGCGGCCGGCGGCGCCCTAGGTTCGCAGGGAAGAGTCCAACCGGGTGGAGGAAAAGAAAAAACGAAACATTTTTTAACCAGTGGCAATTGCGGGTAATTATCCCCCAACTCCACGACTTTGTCTATATGCACTGGTTTTGGAGCAACAAATGAGGTACTCTGAAAAAATGAACTGTAGCTCCTTCAACTCTGTGGAGTTGGGCTGCTCCACGGAGTTATGGAGTTAAGGTGTTTGGGTGGATTTTTTCAGCTCCAAGGTGAATTTGGACTCCGGAGCTATGCCAAACATGCCCTAGGTCTTGGCTGCACTAGGTCGCGAGCGGGAGGAGTATACAGTTGAACGGGATCGCCTCCTCACCTGGGGGAACCTTTTGCGGGAGCGGACCGCGAAGGTCAAGAGCGAGCTCGACTCCAGGCAGGAGTTGCTCGACTTCACGGAAGTGCTCCTCGACCGGCTGAAGCGGGCTGTCAACCGTATGGACGCCGAATCGCGGTGGATCAACAGGGAGGCCCTGGAGGCACACGCCCGGGCCGAGGAGAGCCTTTCTGCCGCTAAGGAGATAGAGCAGCGGATGGAGCGCCGTAAACTCGCCGTTGAGGAACGGGAGCGTTCCACGGCAGCCAAGGCGGAGAGGGTCGCCGCGCAGCTAGCGGCGGGCGAGGATGACCTTCGAGCTCGGATCGAGGAGCTAGAGATTCTGAAGGCAGACCTCGACCTGAGGGAGGAACAGGTCTCCCGCGAACGTCGGGCGGTCTTGGAACGGGAGTTGGCCGCCGACTTCAAGGCTTCTGAGTTGGAGCGGCTCGCCAAGACTCTCCACCTTCGGGAGAGCTCCCTGGCGGCCAAGGAGAAGGAATTCTCCGAGAGAAACCTAGAGGCCCTGCAGGCAGCCCGCCGCGAGGTGGAGGAGCTCTCGGCCTTGCGGTCCTCCGAGGCTCTTGCGGTCTCGAGCTTCGTGGATCGAGCGGGGTCCGCCCTGATCCCTCTTGGCTTCAGTCCGGTGAGGGCAGCGGCTCCTGCGTTGAAGGTGGCGGAGGTGATCCCCGCGCTGGAGTAGATCGGCGCCAAGCTAGACAGGCTAGACTCGGTGGTCGCCAGCGAGCTTGAGGCCGAGGGACGCGGCCTAGCCTTAGAGGTCGCTTCACATGTGCTGGCATGCTTCAAGAGCCGCGACCCCTCTTTCTCGCTAGAACCAGCGAGAGAGGGCCCAGCCGCGGAGCGGGAGGAAGCTGCCAGGGCTGAAGTCGAGGATGTGGCCGCCCTTGTAGCCTCCAGGTTCTGGCGGGAGCCGGGCGGTCCTTAGGACTTGTTTCTCCCTTTTTATCGAGTCTGTAGTCCAGCTCATGGAGCCTCGCATAGTTTGACTCTTTTAGATATTTGTGTCTGTGATGCCTTTTCTCTCCTTCTTGGCTTTGCCTGCGTGAGTCCTTAGCTCCGCAAGGTACTCAGAGGCCTTCTCCAATCTCGGAGCTCTGCACAGACACCTTCCCTGGGCCCTAACCATGTTAGGGGCCCCTGGGGGTCTCCGGATCTCGCCCTATGGGGAGCTCCAAATCTGCCTGCCATGTGGCGGGTCCGGAGCCCCTCCTTAGGAGGCGGGAGCTCCGGCCCTGCTGGACACGTAGGGCTTTCGGAGCCCTCCCACCGGGGGGGAGGTCCGGTTTCCGCCTGCCACATGGCGAGCCCGGAGCCCCCTTAGGGGAGGCGAGAGCTCCGGGCCCGCTGGACACGTGGGGCCCTCGGGCCTCGCCCCTGCTGAAGGGGTGGGACCCGGTCCTTCCAGTCCTAGGCCGGAGTAGTTGATAGGTCCTTTCCCCCCGCTTCATGCAGTCCCCGTTGCCGTAACCTGGAGGTCCTGCACACAGGCAGAGGAAACGTGATTCTCCTCGGGGGACCACCCCTCCCGTCTCCTAGTCTTATTCATCTTACGATCCTAATCCGTTATACGGGGCTTGGGAAATTCTGTGCTCGAGGCGCCGGAGCTCCGGCTCCCTCCGAGGTCCGGGTACGGTCGTCCGATCCCTAGTACCGGGCCATGCGCTGGGGAAGCAGAGTGCACGTGCTTTGGGTTCATGACCAGGCAAAGCGGTTGTACTCCCCTGTACCTCCGGAGGGCAGGATGCACATGCTTTGGGCTCATGGCCTGCTAAGCTGGATACGCACCCTGGACCCCCCATGCACAACGCAGGCCTTTCCTGGAGGTGACCAACTGGCACCGCAACACCTGACTGGGGGAGGCCCGAGAGACTCACTCGGCCATCGGCAGGTGCCTCAAGCGCGGCCGCCCTCGGTAGGATAGCGAATGCTGACTATGGATGAGCGCGGGAGAGGGGGAGCTAGATGTACGATGAACATACATAGATAGTGCGATCATAAAAATTAATGCATAATCTAAATGAGCGCATGAGAGAGAGCTAAGTAGAACAGGTTTCTGTGTTCATGCCCATAGGTGGAATTCTGGCTGTACATGGAGGCAATATTCCGCCTCGTCTACAAGGGAAGCAAGACTCTACACGCTTAGGGTCGGAACCAGGCTAAACTAGACGTAGTCCTGTACCGTCCCTTGAGACTTAGCTGCCCCAAGCTCTGTTCCTAAATTCTATGGGATTCATTACAGAAGGGAATGACCCTGTTCTACTGATGCTCAGGGAGTAGGACTTACAGTGTTGCTCCATGCCAAGGATTTTGGGAACGGATCCCACACTCGGTTGAAAGGCATGTGTACCTGGGGCGGCAGCTTTCATGATTCGGAAGGGACCTTCCCTGCTGGGGAGAGTTTATGGGTCCTTCTCGGGAAAGAGTGTGCCGCGACACCAGGTTGCCCTTCTGCAGGTCCCTGACGCATTCGGTTCTTTTGCAGTAGTGCTTAGAGCATCAGCCGAGACCTTGCGTTGTGGGGTGTTACCTGCAGCCGAGTCTCATCGACAAGGTTGTTATCTTCACGCTGGATCAGGTCCTGCGCGGCTTCTCCTGGGGGCCCCCGGGGAGTTCTCCCCTTCTGGCTAAGGCCTTCAAGGGGTAGGTGGACCCGGACTCATCTTAGATGACCTAAGGCGTCTTCCCCTTCTGGCAAGGCCTTCAAGGGGTCGACAGACCTTGGGCGGCCCCCGGGAGGTATGTCCGAGGCACGGAGGTGTGCTCTCGGGTGAGGCTGGCCCGACCTCGCACCATTGTGGTCGGTACTAGGGCTGCTGCGACTACTTGGGGCTTCTCCAAGGTTGATGCCGCAGCAGTGCAGCCTCCACTGACCCGGGACGGCAGCCGCAGCCGGCTACCGCCCTAGCCCGTCACCGTCGGAGCTGGAGTCCTCACCGTTATGCACTGTCTTTATGACACGCTGAGGCTCCTGAAATCCCACCTGATGGGTGGCGGTGACTGGGGCATCGACCTTCTGCTTGCCATCCCTCTGAGGGTAGTGCGGTGCTTCAGCTCTCTGCTGTCTTCCTTTGCGGAAGCGCTCTGCGAGCCTCTGGATATCCCAGCACTCGGAAGCAGTATGGTTGTCGGCGCCATGCACGGGGCATAGCCCGCCCTGGTCACTATCTGGGACCGGTGACTGCCGCTGCCTTTTGTCGGGGCGTGGCCCCCGTGCTCCACTAGTCGTCGCTGCTGCGGCGACGGGAGCCACGAACGATGACTTCATCTTGCCACTCCCCCGGTTCTTGGCCTTCTTGCCACCCCCATAGGCAGCAGCGCCGGACCCGGGCTGTCCTCCTGACTCAGAGGTTGGCAGAGAGTGCCAGTTCCGCCCTTCAGCTGCTCTGGCGCATTTGTCCGCCAGGCTGAAGAGCTCAGAGACGTCGCGGACCTCTCTGGTCGCGAGCTTCTCAAGCATTTTCTCGTCCCGGACACCCTGTCAGAACGCCATCACCACAGAAGCACTTTGAATATGCGGGATGGTGTTGCGTACCTGGGAGAACCGCTGGATGAAAGAGCGCAGCAACTCCCCAGGTTGTTGCTTGACGACGTGGAGGTCAAGCTCCGTGCCAGGACGAGTGTAGGAGCTGCCGAAGTTGGCGACGAACTGCCGGCAGAGCTCTCCCCAGGAGGTTATGGACCCCTGGGGGAGATTCATGAGCCAAGACCGAGCTGGGCCGGTCAAGGCGACGGGGAAGTAGTTGGCCATGACAGCCTCATCCCCTCCTACGGCAAGTACGGCGGTGGAGTAGATCTGGAGGAACTCCGCCGGGTTGACGTTGCCGTCGTACTTCTCAGGCAGGTGCGACCGAAACTTGCGCGGCCACCTCGCGAAGCGAAGGTGGGGTGCCAGGGCCGCACATCCTGCTCCTGCTGCCGCAGGTATTGGTGCTGCGAACGCTTGGTTCGCACTTGGCACCGTGTACCCCAGTATGGGCAAGGATGTACCATAGACCGGGGGCGCTGCTTGCGGCGCATATGGTTGTGGCATATGCTGCGCGGCATATGCCTGAGGCAGGACTCGCGTGGCGAAGATCTGCCCTCCAGGTTGTGTCGAGGCCGACATCATGCTATCGCCAGCCTCCTGGTTGCGACGCCTTTCTCGACGTCGCTCGAGGTACACCCGGGCATCCTGGCCCAAGTGGCACCATTCCAGCTCCCTTCTCAGGTCCGTTGACGGGAGCCTGGAGGAGCTGGAATCCGCCGTTTGCCCGTCAACCGTGGGCGTGCACGTCAGCGACACAGCCGGTTGATCGGGGCGTCGCCCTCGCCGAAACCGAGGGTTCACGACGGTGACAACGAGGCGGTCCACCTCGCGGACCCATTGTTGGGTCACAGAATGGGGCGCGTCCCCAGCAGGTGGGTTGCGCAGCAGTGCTCTTGCTGCAGCTAGCACACCCCCATGGTGTACGCTCAACGCTGCAGAAGATCTCACACTGGTCGGAGCCTGCATTGCCGGAGTCGGCGTTGCCGGGGTCGGCTGCTGGCTACCAGCTTGTGCCGACACACTCCGTCCTGAGTGCGTCGACATGTACTCCCCGCTGGTCACGGTTCGCCGTGAACGCGGAGGGGGAGAGTTTGCCGCTGAAGGGAGCTTGGTCATCTTCGTCGGCGGAAACTCGTCGCGCTAGGGGAAAAGCCCCCTACCTGGCGCGCCAAATGTCGAAGTGTTCGGTCGACACTTCTCTCGGGCCTGCACTGGGCAGCCCGCGGAGGTTCTTTTTTCGGTGGGGCTAGTCCCTTGCGGAGAGCTTGCGCGGATGGACGAGTTAGTAAGAGCTTGACACGGGAGGTTTTACGTGGTTTAGGCCACCGGAGCGTAAAACCCTACGACCACGGCGAGCTATGGAGCTCGCTGTATTGCTTGCTTCTCAAGGCCGGAGTCCTGAGCTTGGGGGTGAGTTACAGCTTGGGTGTGAATGGCTAGCGTATGAGTTGCAGAGGTGCGAACCCTTGCTATCGTCGCCTACCCGAGCCTTTTATAGTCCAAGACTCGGGTGGCTTACAAGGGGGCCCGATACCCGACAGGTGGTCCCGGGGAGATTGACTGTTATCTACCGTATCTGCAGTTATGCCGGTAGTTGTCCCTGGCGAAGGCTTCCGAGTCTTCGTCTTGCCGCCCTGCCCATGTCGCACGCTAGTCGTAGTGGTTGATGACGGCGCAGGCGACATGGGATGTCTTGTCGCGCTGTTTATTGGCTGGCAGGTTCTGACACCGCGCGCCAGTCTGTGATGCGACTGGGCGCAACGGCACCTGACAGAGGCGTGCTCCACGTCTTGGGAAGACGCGGGCCTTGAATACCTTGTACGAGCAAGGTATGGGGCGTCTTTACGCCCGCTGCCTATCGCTCGGGGGCAGGCAGCGCCGTTCTGCTGGCCACGTGGCGGGCCTGGAGCCCTTCTCAGAGGAGAGGAGGGTCCGGCCCCGCGGGGCACGTGGAGCCTTCGGACCTCTCCCCGCGGAGGGGGAGGTTCGGCTTCTGTTGGCCACGTGGCGGGCTCGGAGCTCCTCTCTGAGGAGAGGGAGGTTCGGCCCCGCCGGATACGTGGCACCTTCGGACCCCTCGCCCACGGAGGGGGAGGTCCGGCTTCTGTATGCCACGTGGCGGGCCCGGAGCTCTCCTCTGAGGAGAGGGAGGTCCGGCCCTGCCGGACGCGTGGCGCCTTCGGAGCTCTCCCTGCGGAGAAGGGCGAGTTCCTTAGGCATTTTCCCCTGTGCGCGGGGGTACCCCATATCTCAGTGTGACGCCCTCAATTCTGTGGAAAAAACCACGGAACCGAGAACTAATGCATATGTGTGCCCAGGATGTTCATCACACATACACATACGTTCCACAAACTGAATTCAGATTATATATTACCACGAATAACAGGGTTTATTACAATATCTTATGAGTCTTGGACTCATGCTTACAGCGGAAGTCTTATTTCTATGCAGCGGAAGTCCTTATTTAAATGCGGAAGCAAAAACTAATGCGGAAGCAAAACTAAGCAGAAGTGGCTCCATCTCTACTCCCTCCACAGGCAAGGTTGAGAACAGATCACACGCCATAATGCTCTACTCGGTCTTCATAGCAGTCCTCTCTTGCTGTTGATGAAGAAATAATAATGCAAGTTTGAGTACAATGATGTACTCAGCAAGTGCGGGAAAACACATGATATGCAGCTCATAAACAAGGTAGGCATAAAAGGTTTATTTGCAGAAAAGCAGTTCTGTAAAACCATGATAAAACAACAACTTAAGTTTAAATGTAATCCCAACATGTATTAAATTACCAACATACCTCCGTCACTTCCCGTGTTTCATCCGAACATTAACCAATCTTTTATTCATACTCACGAATACCTCCTCGCATTCGCTATCATCTCACCTCATAAAACAACCACGTCCCACACTGTCGAAGTGTTCAGTCGACACTTCCCCCGGGCCTGCACTGGGCAGCCCGCGGAGGTTCTTTTTTCGGTGGGGCTAGTCTCTAGCGGAGAGCTTGCGCAGATGGACGAGTTAGTAAGAGCTTGACACGGCGAGTTTTACGTGGTTCAGGCTGCCGGAGCATAAAACCCGACGTCCACGGCGAGCTATGGAGCTCGCTGTATTTCTTGCTGCTCGGGGCCGGAGGCCTGAGCTTGGGGGTGAGTTACAGCTTGAGAGTGTATGGCTAGCGTATGGGTTGCAAAGTGCCAACCCTTGCTATCGTCGCCTACCCGAGCCTTTTATAGTCCAAGACTCGGGCGGCTTACAAGGGGAACCGAGACCCGACAGGTGGTCCCGGGAAGATTGTCTATTATCTACCGTATCTGCAGTTATGCCGGTAGTTGTCTCTGGTTGAAGGCTTCTGAGTCTTCATCTTGCCGCCCTGCCCATGCCGCATGCCAGTCGTAGTGGTTGATGACGGCGCAGGCGGCATGGGATGTCTTGTCGCGGAGTTTATTGGCTGGCAGGTTCTGACACCGCGCGCCAGTCTGTGATGCGACTGGTCGCAACGGCACCTGACAGAGGCGTGCTCCGCGTCTCCGCGTCTTGGGAAGACGCGGGCCTTGAATACCTTGTACGGGCAAGGTATGGGGTGTTTTTACGCCCGCTGCCTATCTCTCGGGGGCAGGCAGCACCGTTCTTCTGGCCACGTGGCGGGTCCGGAGCCCTTCTCTGAGGAGAGAAGGGTCTGGCCTGCGGGGCACGTGGAGCCTCCGGACCTCTCCCCGCGGAGGGGGAGGCTCGGCTTCTGTGGGCCACGCGGCGGGCCCGGAGCTCTCCTCTGAGGAGAGGGAGGTTCGGCCCCGCTGGACGCGTGGCGCCTCCGGACCTCTCTCCCGCAGAGGGGGAGGTCCGACTTCTGTATGCCACGTGGCGGGCCTAGAGCTCTCCTCTGAGGAGAGGGAGGTCCGGCCCCGCCGGACGCGTGGCGCCTTCGGAGCTCTCCCTGCGGAGAAGGGCGAGTTCCTTAGGCATTTTCCCCTGTGCGCGGGGGTACCCCATATCTTAGGTACCGACAGTGGCCCCCGGGCCCATCTCGAGGGAGATAGCGAGCCCGAGGTGGGACCTCCGTCTCTTCCGATCCGCGCACTTTCTCTAAGTCCCGAATTGACCGCTGCCGGAGCACGAATGGCCGCGGGATCGTGGGAGCGTGCGCTCACTTGATGGTTGCTTTTACTGCGGCGGTTCCCAAGACTGCCACTTCTGCACGTTGCAGCGCTTTCTTCGGGAACCGCCGAAGTGCCTTGCCGGTCCATCTTCTCAGAAGACTGACTCCTTGACCCACCGCTTCAGTTGGGCGGCTTGGGTCCACCCGTCATCGGCACTCAGTCTAGGAGCCGAGGCGGTTGCCAATGCGGTGTATTCGAAAAGTTCCGAATCGCATGGAATTGCACCCGGGAAGTTTTTAGAGAGGGTCTCACCCACATTGCGGCTTCCCTTCGCACTTCTCTGCGTTTCTTCTCGGACTCTTGTGCTTTTTCTCTCTTGCCCTTGAGTTCTCCCTCGCCATGGCTTCCAATCCGCCACCAGAGAAGAAGCGCGCTCGATCTACTCCAGCAGCGGCGTCTGAGCCAAGTCGGGAATCTAGGGTGCCTGGCACTCCCTCCGGTGGCGACTCGAAGAGGCCCCGAGCTGATGCGCTGGGGAAAGCTTCTGGGGCGTCCCCTGTTCCGCCAGTTCAAGTGACTGCGGAGCGGCCGTCAGTGACGGTAGCGGGCTCTGGGAGTCCTACCCTGGCTTGGAAGTCAGGGTTCAGAGCCCGCTGGAGTGTCCACGCTTCCCGGCCATCCCCGACTTGCGGGGAGTCAGTGCCGTTACGCTCGGAGCCGGGGGCAACTGCCGCGGCCCCCAGGCCAGCGCGAACTTCTCCTGTTCCGGTGTGCCCAGACTCCGCGGCGGCGTCGTCTCTTCCTGCCGAGATGGCCACCGCGGCCCCCAAGCCAGCGCAGGTCGACCCTGCACCAGGCTGCCCGGCCTTTACTCCAGCGCCGCCTTCCCCGGCTCGCCCCCCTCCACAGGTCAAGGAGCCAGAAGTTGAAGAGAGCCCGGCAGGTCCGGCTGCCAGAGCTTCGGCGCCATCTTCTCCTGATCGGCGTCTCGTCTCGGTTGCTGGTGCGTCGACTCCTCTTGAGGACGAGGTAATGGAGGAGGTCGGGGGGACTGTCCCGGCCTCTGTTGCTCCATTGCCCCTGGCGGATGCCTTCGCTCTTGCCGAGACGAGCGTTCGGCAGATCTTGGCTGCACTAGGTCGCGAGCGGGAGGAGTATATGGTTGAACGGGATCGCCTCCTCACCTGGGGGAACCTTTTGCGGGAGAGGACCGCGAAGGTTAAGAGCGAGCTCGACTCCAGGCGTTAGTTGCTCGACTTCAGGGAAGTGCTCCTCGACCGGATGAAGCGGGCTGTCGACCGCATGGATACCCAATCGGGGTGGATCAACAGGGAGGCCCTGGAGGCACACGCCCGGGCCGAGGAGAGCCTCTCTGCTGCTGTGGAGATACGGCAGCAGCTGGAGTGCCGTGAACTCGCCGTTGAGGATCGGGAGCGTTCCACGGCAGCTGAGGCGGAGAGGGTCGCCGCGCAGCTGGCGGCGGTGAGGATGACCTCCGAGCTCGGATCGAGGAGCTGGAGATCCTAAAGGCAGACCTCGACTTGAGGGAGGAACAGGTCTCCCGTGATCGTCGGGCGGTCTTGGACCGGGAGTTGACTGCCGACTTCAAGGCTGCTGAGTTGGAGCGGCTCGCCAAGACTCTCCATCTTCGGGGGAGCTCCTTGGCGGCCAAGGAGAAGGAATTCTCCGAGAGGAACCTGGAGGCTCTGCAGGCGGCCCGCCGCGAGGTGGAGGAGCTTTCGGCCTTGCGGTCCTCCGAGGCTCTTGCGGTCTCGAGCTTCGTGGATCGAGCGGGGTCCGCCCTGATCCCTCTTGGCTTCAGTCCGGTGAGGGCCGCGGCCCCTGCGTTGGAGGTGATCCCCGCGCTGGAGTCGATCGGCGCCAAGCTGGACAGGATAGACTCGGTGGTCGCCAGCGAGCTTGAGGCCGAGGGACGCGGCCTAGCCTTAGAGGTTGCCTCTCATGTGTTGGCATGCTTTAAGAGCCGCGACCCCTCTTTCTCGCTAGAACCAGCGAGAGAGGGCCCAACCGTAGAGCGGGAACAAGCTGCCAGAGCAGAAGTCGAGGATGTGGCCGCCCTTGTAGCCGCAAGGTTCCGGCGGGAGCCGGGAGGTCCTTAGGACTTGTTTCTCCCTTTTTATCGAGTCTGTAGTCCAGCTCATGGAGCCTCTCTTAGTTCGACTCTTTTTGATATCTGTGTCTGTGATGCTTTTTCTCTCCTTCTTGGCTCTGCTTGACTGAGTCCTTAGCTCCGCAAGGTACTCAGAGGCCATCTCCAATCTCGGAGCTCCGCATAGACACCTTCCCCGGGTCCTAACCGTGTTAGGGGCCCCCGGGGGTCTCCGGATCTCGCCCCATGGGGAGCCCCAAGTCTGCCCGCCACGTGGCGGGTCCGGAGCCCCTCCTTAAGAGGCTGGAGCTCCGGCCATGCTGGACACGTAGGGCTTTCGGAGCCCTCCCACCGGGGGGGAGGTCCGGTTACCGCCGGCCACATGGCGAGCCCGGAGCCCTCCTCAAGGGAGGTGAGAGTTCCGAGCCTGCTGGACATGTGGGGCCCTCGGGTCCCGCCCCTGCTGGAGGGGCTGGTCCCGGTCCTTCCAGTTCTAGGTCGGAGTAGTTGGTAGCTCCTTTCCCCCTGCTTCATGCAGTCCTTGTTGCCGTAACCTGGAGGTCCTGCACACAGGCAGAGGAAACGTAATTCTCCTCGGGGGGTCCTCCCCTCCCGTCTCCTAGTCTTATCCGTCTTATGATCCTCATTCGCTATACGGGGCTTGGGCAATTTTGTGCACGAGGCGCCGGAGCTCCGCCTCCCTCCGAGGTCCGGGTACGGCCGTCCGATCCCTAGTACCGGGCCATGCGCTGGGGAAGCAGAGTGCACGTGCTTTGGGTTCATGACCAGGCAAAGCGGTTGTACTCCCCTGTACCTCCGGAGGGCAGGATGCGCATGCTTTGGGCTCATGGCCGGCTAAGCTGGATACGCACCCTGGACCCCCCATGCACAACGCAGGCCTTTCCTGGAGGTAACCAACTGGCACCGCAACACCTGACTGGGGGAGGCCCGAGAGACTCACTCGGCCATCGGCAGGTGCCTCAAGCGCAGCGGCCTTCGGTAGGATAGCGAATGCCGACTATGGATGAGCGCAGGAGAGGGGGAGCTAGATGTACGATGAACATACAGAGATAGTGCGATCATAAAAATTAATGCATAATTTAAATGAGTGCATGAGAGAGAGCTAAGTAGAACAGGTCTCTGTATTCGTGCCCATAGATGGAATTCTGGCTGTACGTGGAGGCAATGTTCCGCCTCGTCTACAAGGGAAGCAAGACTCTACGCGCTTAGGGTCGGAACCAGGCTAAACTGGACGTAGTCCTGTACCGTCCCTTGAGACTTAGCTGCCCTAAGCTCTGTTCCTAAATCCTATGGGATCCATTACAGAAGGGAATAACCCTGTTCTACTGATGCTCTGGAAGTAGGACTTACAGTGTTGCTTCATGGCAAGGATTTTTGGGAATGGATCCCACTCTCGGTTGAAAGGCATGTCTACCTGGGGCGGCAGCTTTCATGATTCGGAAGGGACCTTCCCTGCTGGGGGAGAGCTTATGGGTCCTTTTTGGAATAGAGCGTGCCGCTTCACCAGGTTGCCCTCCTGCAGGCCCCCGACGCGTTTGGTTCTTTGGCGGTAGTGCTTAGAGCATTAGCCGAGACCGTGCGTTGTGGGGTGTTCCCTGCAGCCGAGTCTTGTCGATGAGGTTGTTATCTTCACGCTGGATCAGGTCCTGCGCGGCTTCTCATGGGGCCCCCCGGGGAGTTCTCCCCTTCTGGCTAAGGCCTTCAAGGGGTAGGTGGGCCCGGGCTCGCCTTGGATGACCTGAGGCATCTTCCCCTTCTGGCAAGGCCTTCAAGGGGTTGACATACCTTAGGCGGCTCCCGAGAGGTATGTTCGAGGCACGGAGGCGCGCCGCAATTGGCTAATGCCCTGGCCCGTCACCGTCGGAACTGGAGTCCTCTCCGTTATGCACTGTATTCATGACACGCTGAGGTTCCTGGAACCCCACCTGATGGGCAGCGGTGACTGGGGCATCGACCTTCTGTTTGCCATCCCTCTGAGGGTAGGGCGGTGCTTCAGCCCTCTGCTGTCTTCCTTTGCGGAAGCGCTCTGCGAGCCTCTGGATCTCCCAGCACTCGGCAGCAGTATGGTTGCAGGTGCCATGCACGGGGCATAGCCCGCCTTGGTCACTGTCTGGGGCCGGTGATTGCCGCTGCCTTTTGTCGGGGCGTGGCCCCCGAGCTCCACTAGTCGTCGCAGCTGCGGCGACGGGGGCCGTGAACGGTGACTTCATCTTGCCACTCCCCCGGTTCTTGGCCTTCTTGCCACCCCCGTAGGCAGCAGCGCCGGACCCGGGCTGTCCTCCTGACTCGGAGTTCGGCAGAGCGTGCCAGTTTCGCCCTTCAGCTGCTCTGGCGCACTTGTCCGCCAGGCTGAAGAGCTCCGAGACGTCGCGGACCTCTCTGGTCGCGAGCTTCTCAAGCATTCTCTCGTCCCGGACACCCTGTCGGAACGCCACCACCACAGAGGCACTTTGGATATGTGGGATGGTGTTGCGTACTTGAGAGAACCGCTGGATGAAAGAGCGCAACGACTCCCCAGGTTGTTGCTTGACGGCGTGGAGGTCAAGCTCCGTGCCGGGACGGGTGTAGGAGCTGCCGAAGTTGGCGACGAATTGCCGGCAGAGCTCTCCCCAGGAGGTTATGGACCCCTGAGGTAGATTCATGAGCCATGACCGAGCTGGGCCGGTCAAGGCGACGGGGAAGTAGTTGGCCATGACAGCCTCGTCCCCTCTTGCGGCAAGTACGGCGGTGGAGTAGATCTGGAGGAACTCCGCCGGGTTGACGCTACCGTCGTACTTTTCGGGCAGGTGCGGCCGGAACTTGCGCGGCCACCTCGCGAAGCGAAGGTGGGGTGCAAGGGCCGCACATCCTACACCTGCTGCTGCAGGTACTGGCGCTGCGAACGCTTGGTTCGCACTTGGCACCGCGTATCCCGGCATGGGCAAGGCTGCACCATAGACCGGGGCCGCTGCTTGCGGCGCATATAGTTGTGGCATATGCCTGAGGCAGGGCTCGCGTGGCGAAGACCTGCCCTTCAGGTTGTGTCGAGGCCGACGACATGCTGTCGCCAGCCTCATGGTTGCGACGCCTTTCTCGGCGTCGCTCGAGGTACACCCGGACGTCCTGGCCCAAGTGGCACCGTTCCAGTTCCCTTCGCAGGTCCGTCGACAGGAGCCTGGAGGAGCTGGAATCCGCCGTTAGCCCATCAACCGTGGGTGTGCGCGTCAGCGACACAGCCGGTTGTCCTAGGCGCCGTCCTCGTCGAAACCGAGCGTTCGCGGCGGCGACGACGAGGCGGTCCACCCCGCGGACCCATTGCTGGGTCGCTGAATGGGGCGCATCCCCCGCAGGTGGGTTGCGCAGCAGCGCTCTTGCTGCAGCTAGCGCACCTCCATGGTGTACGCTCAGCGCTGCAGAAGATCTCACACTGGTCGGGGCCTGCATAGCTGGAGTCGGCGTTGCCGGAGTCGGCTGCTGGCTACCAGCTTGTGCCGACACACTCCGTCCTGAGTGTGTCAACATGTACTCCCCAGTGGTCACGGTTCGCCGTGAACGCGGAGGGGGAGAGTTTGCCGCTGAAGGAAGCTTGGTCATCTTCGTCGGCGGAAACTCGTCGCGCTAGGAGAAAAGCCCCCTACCTGGCGCGCCAAATGTCGAAGTGTTCAGTCGACACTTCCCACGGGCCTGCACTGGGCAGCCCGCGGAGGTTCTTTTTTCGGTGGGGCTAGTCTCTAGCGGAGAGCTTGCGCAGATGGACGAGTTAGTAAGAGCTTGACACGGCGAGTTTTACGTGGTTCAGGCCGCCGGAGCGTAAAACCCTACGTCCACGGCGAGTTATGGAGCTCGCTGTATTTCTTGCTGCTCGGGGCCGGAGGCCTGAGCTTGGGGGTGAGTTACAGCTTGAGAGTGTATGGCTAGCGTATGAGTTGCAAAGTGCCAACCCTTGCTATCGTCGCCTACCCGAGCCTTTTATAGTCCAAGACTCGGGCGGCTTACAAGGGGAACCGGGACCCGACAGGTGGTCCCGGGAAGATTGTCTATTATCTACCGTATCTGCAGTTATGTCGGTAGTTGTCTCTGGTTGAAGGCTTCTGAGTCTTCATCTTGCCGCCCTGCCCATGCCGCATGCCAGTCGTAGTGGTTGATGACGGCGCAGGCGGCATGGGATGTCTTGTCGCGGAGTTTATTGGCTGGCAGGTTCTGACACCGCGCGCCAGTCTGTGATGCGACTGGTCGCAATGGCACCTGACAGAGGCGTGCTCCGCGTCTCCGCGTCTTGGGAAGACTCGGACCTTGAATACCTTGTACGGGCAAGGTATGGGGCGTTTTTACGCCCACTGCCTATCTCTCGGGGGCAGGCAGCACCGTTCTTCTGGCCACGTGGCGGGTCCGGAGCCCTTCTCTGAGGAGAGAAGGATCCGGCCTGCGGGGCACGTGGAGCCTCCGTACCTCTCCCCGCGGAGGGGGAGGCTCGGCTTCTGTTGGCCACGCGGCGGGCCCGGAGCTCTCCTCTGAGGAGAGGGAGGTCCGGCCCCGCTGTACGCATGGCGCCTTCGGACCTCTCTCCCGCGGAGGGGGAGGTCCGGCTTCTGTATGCCACGTGGCGGGCCCGGAGCTCTCCTCTGAGGAGAGGGAGGTCCGGCCCCGCCGGACGCGTGGCGCCTTCGGAGCTCTCCCTGCGGAGAAGGGCGAGTTCCTTAGGCATTTTCCCCTATGCGCGGGGGTACCCCATATCTCAGGTACCGACACACACCGAGACCAATCTCATGTCATGACCCATCAGTCATGCAACCATCTCATCTTCCCGGACTCAACAGTTCCAAACCAATAACCATAACCAAGAACCTCCCCAATAACCATTCCAATAACCATTCCAATCTAATCATGGCAGTTTAGCCAGGTGCTCGTGACCGTAAGCTCGGCTATCATGATAGTTTTAACAACTCTGCAGAGTTTGTACCTCTTTACCCACAAGTTTGTGATTTCGTCACCCGTCGGTGACTGCAGAACCTCCATTTTACCAGTACACAGCCGTCGGTGTATGGTCAAGAGATCACAAAATAGCTTTTACAAAGGGGTTACTAGATGTATGGACTCACTAAGGTTTCACCGGCAGGCTAGAATCTCCAATTCTCCCACCCACGGGCCCCCTCTTGTGCCATGCAGTTCCCAGGGCAGTCCTCACTCGACTCCCATTCCCCGCGCCTTCCACAGTCCATAACACCCTAGCAACTTACCTAATTACTCAGCTAAGCCGCACCCATACTTGGCCTTGTGGTGGCACTGTTGTCCTGGCATGTGCATGCATGAACCGGTCCTTAGATCTACGGCAAGTAAAACCACCATCTCATGCTACCTCATTCACAAACCCAGGCTTGCATAGATCTCCCTCCGATCCATGTTCATTAACCTCATCAGTTACTTATTATCAGTACAAGTGCAGTTAGCTAGACACATCTATCTCGCTTCCCGATCCCAGAGACTTAGCGAAGCATAAAGCAAAAACCATACCCGACTCATAAACTTCCCAGGCGACAAGGGTGGTTTAATCAAAACTAGTAAACTTCTATAAAAGGGTTTCCCATCATGTTTGACTCAGCACACACACTTTTTCACAAAACAAAATAGTTTTACCCAAAACATAGGATCAACATGGTCAAGGAGCACTTGCCTTGTTCTTGCGGTTCCGGTTGTTCTTGATTCTCGAAACCTTGTTGTTGCAGTTCATCGCAGACAGATTCTTGAGTTTGTCCTGCTATGTAGGATTCACGTGCATACAAATTCACAGCAATCAATATCATGCTCAAAGCCTAAACTAGATGCGATGATGCACATGCATGCTATCCTATGATTAGTTTTATTAGATTGATGTGCTCTTGCATGGCTTGCATGGTCAGGGGTGTTCGGATCAAAGGTGGACGTGGCGATGATCTTGTCTTTTAGATCAAACTGATCATCAAGTGATCTGCCCACGAAAACGCTTCTATTCGAAAGGAATCGAAGAACAGATGCAAAGAGATGAACACAGTGATGTCGTAAGGTGGTATTGAAGTCCTACCTCACGCTCTTCTTGTCTTCGGGGTCCTCCTCGGACCGCTTGGTTCTCCTCCGATGATCTCCCTTGTTGTGCTTCGGCGATGTTTCGCTCGGCGAGTTAGGGCTAGGGCTCCAAGTCGTCGGCTCAGGATTTGAAAGAGAAGCTCGTGGTTCCGGCCAGAGGTTTTTGGGCTCTATTTATAATCGGGAAGCGAAGAGTCCTAATCTGATTGGATCCCGAATAAGAGTCTTACTCAGATCTTTGTTAGATCCTGACGTCTTATCTTTGGCAACATCGTGTAGTTTAGCTCGGTTTCCGTTGCGTACCGGTATCTTCACGCGTAAAAACAGCTCCAGACTCGTTACCTCCGCGGTGATGAGCTTCCGAGCCTATTATCTCCTCGCCCGCAGAGATGAGCTCCGATTGTGCCGTGTGTCAATCGACCGAGACCTCCCCCTCCTTTGAAGGTGAGCTCCGCGCACGCCACGTGTTGGTGTCGGTCTCCCCCCTCTCCTTCCCTTAGGGACATGCCCCAAGGTCGATACGTGTCTAGCTGCGACGGACCTTCCGGAGATAAGCTCCGGTGGCGACACGTGTTCGATAGACCCGGACTTCTCTGAGATGAGCTCCGTGATTGACACGTATCCCGCGCGACGGGTCCTCTTATTTCCGCGAGGACTAGCTCCGGGAATGACACGTGTCCAATAAAAAAATGCCTTTGCTTCTTCCGCAGAGGCTAGCTCCGCGGGCAGCACGTGTCCCACAGGGTCGGGCCTCTTTCCAATTGCGGAGGTGACCCCCGAGCCTGCCACATAGCTAGTTTAGCGGCGGACCTCTCCCAATTTCTCGGGGATGCGCTCTGAACACGCCACGTGATCTGCTGGCCGTGGAAGTTGCCTTCGGTGTTCTCAGAGAGCTTTATTGGCTATCCTTTTGATACTTGTCTCTGTTCCTACTTTTCTTAAAATGTTTTTCTTTTTCATAAAACATGAACATATGCTGACACCCGAGATGAGGGTGTCACAAATCTACCCCCCTTAAATTGAATCTCGCCCTCGAGATTCGTTAGTAGGAAATTGATGGGGAAATTCTGCCTTGATATCCTCTTCACATTCCCATGTGGCTTCAGCTTCCGTGTGATGGCTCCATTGTACCTTGCACCATCGAATCACTTTGTTCCAGGTGACCCTTTCCTTTACGTCCAAGATTCGGACAGGGTGTTCTGCGTAGGTCAGGTCTTCTTGAAGTTCAAGTTCTCCAATTGACACTTGTTCCTCTGGTATTCTCAAGCACTTCTTGAGCTGGGATACATGAAACACGTCATGTACGTCGGAGAGGTGGTTTGGGAGCTCTAGTTGGTAGGCTACTTCTCCTCGCTTGTCCAAAATCTTAAATGGTCCAATGTAGCGAGGCGCTAGTTTGCCTTTGACGTTAAAACGTCGTTGGCCTCGGATAGGCGATACCTTAAGGTATACGAAGTCTCCTACTTCAAAGGTCAACTTCCTACGCCTATTGTCCGCATAGTCTTTCTGTCGTGACTGAGCAGCCTTTAAGTTTTCCCGTATCGTTTGGACTCGCTTTTCAGCCTCTTGTAGTACTTCGGGTCCAAACACCTGGTACTCTCCGGTCTCGCTCCAAAACAGCGGCGTTCTACACCGTCTGCCATAGATGGCTTCGAAAGGCGACATCTTCAAGCTAGTTTGATAGCTGTTGTTGTAGGAGAACTCGGCATACGGTAAACTCCTATCCCAACTACGCCCATGTTTCAAGGCGCAAGCTCTCAGCATGTCCTCCAAAATTTGGTTCGTCCTCTCGGTTTGCCCATCTGTTTGTGGGTGATAGGCGGAGCAAAAATCCAGTCGTGTACCCATGGCTTTCTGCAGCTTCCTCCAGAATCTAGAGGTAAACTGAGAACCTCGATCTGAGACTATCCTCTTCGGAACTCCATGACGGCACACGATCTGCTCCATGTACAACTCTGCCAACTGTGTAACGTTGTAACTGGTCTTTACCGGAAGAAAATGGGCGGTTTTCGTCAACCGGTCCACAATGACCCAGATGGAGTCGTATCCTGACTGAGTTCTTGGCAATCCGACAATGAAGTCCATACTGATGTCCTCCCATTTCCATTCAGGTATTTTCAAAGGTTGCAACAATCCAGCGGGTTTTTGATGTTCGGCTTTTACCCGTTGGCATGTGTCACATAGGGCAACGTATTCGGCTATATCCCTCTTCATACCATCCCACCAATAGCAAGTTTTCAAGTCCTTGTACATTTTGGTGCTCCCTGGATGTATGGAATAGGGTGAATCATGTGCCTCCCTTAATATCATGTCGCGAAGGTGTCTTAGGTTTGGCACACAAATCCTTTTTCCTAGCCAAAGCGTACCCTTTTCATCCTCCTTGAAATCCTTCTCTATCCCTTTGTCGGATTCTTTCCTTGATCTCCTTGACCCCCTCGTCCGTTGCTTGGCCCTTTCTTATTTCTTGCTCCAATGAGGAGTGGATCTCCATTATTTCCATGTTATTCAAGAATCCGAGGTGTAATCGTTCGAACTCCTTACGTAGTTCGGGTGGTAGCTCCCGAACCGTGAGTAGGTGGCATGCTCCCTTTCTGCTCAATGCGTCAGCTACTACATTGGCCTTCCCAGGATGGTAGTTGATTCCTACATCATAATCCTTGATGAGTTCTAACCATCGACGTTGCCTTAAATTCAGGTCCGTTTGTGTAAATATGTACTTGAGGCTTTTATGATCCGTATAGATCTCACATCGATGACCAAGGATATAATGTCTCCAAATCTTTAATGCATGCACTACCGCTGCTAACTCCAAATCATGCGTAGGATAGTTAAGCTCATGCTTCTTTAATTGTCGTGAGGCATAGGCTACCACTTGTCCTTCCTGCATGAGCACACATCCGAGCCCTTGTCTAGATGCGTCACAATATATGTCAAAGCTCTTGCTTACGTCTGGCAATACCAGAACTAGTGATGTGGTTAGCCTTTTCTTGAGTTCCTCAAAACTTTCTTGGCAGGCTTGTGTCCATTGAAAGATTTTTCCCTTCATTAGCAACTCCGTCATAGGTTTTGCTATTTTAGAGAAGTCTTTAATGAAGCGCCGATAGTATCCTGCCATCCCAAGGAAACTCCGAATATCCTTCACGCTCTTCGGTTGGTCCCATTTCAGAACATCTCTCACCTTTCCAGGATCAACCGATACCCCTTCCTTGGAGATGATGTGGCCTAGGAAGGATATTTCCCTTAGCCAAAATTGACACTTGTTGAGCTTGGCATACAACTGATGCTCGCACAACTTCTGCAAAGTCAATCTCAGATGTTCTTCATGCTCCTCCTTACTTTTTGAATACACCATGATGTCGTCGATGAAAACCACAACGAACTTGTCCAAGTACTCCATGAAAACCTTGTTCATAAGGTACATGAAGTATGCGGGTGCATTCGTCAATCCAAAAGACATAACGGTATATTCATATGAACCTTACCGTGTCCGAAAGGCTGTCTTAGGTATATCGAAGGGCTTAATCTTCAGCTGGAAATATCCCGACCGAAGATCAATCTTGGAGAACACTTGGGCTCCTTTCATTTGATCAAACAGGTCCTCTATACGGGGCAGAGGGTATTTATTCTTGATTGTCACCTCGTTGAGAGACCTGTAGTCCACGCACATTCTTTGGGTTCCGTCCTTCTTGTCCACGAAAAGTACCGGGGCTCCCCATGGTGACGAACTTGGACGGATAAAACCCTTCTCCAACTGTTCTTGAATTTGCTTCTTTAGTTCAACTAACTCGGTGACGGGCATCCTATATGGTCTCTTGGCTATGGGTGCAGTTCCAGGTACCAAATCTATGGCAAACTCGATGTCCCGGTCAGGTGGCATACCTGGAAGTTCTTCCGGGAACACGTCCGAAAATTCCTGAACCACTGGAATGTTGTCCAATGCTACTCCTTCAACATGGTTCAAATCCGCCCGTTCGGTTGCTTGCTGGGCTGACTCAAACTCGACACGGATACCGTGTTCGTTTGTCAATTGCACGCTTCTCTCAGCGCATTGGATTACTCCATTGTGCTTGCTTAACCAGTCCATTCCGAGTATGATGTCAATTCCGTGGGAGTCCAAGACAATAAGGTTGGCAAGGAAGTCTACCCCCCTTATTTTAAGGCTTACCTTAGGACATACTATACTAGTCCTCATTTCTCCTCCGGGAGAATTAACTAACATAGCACATTCTAAGTGGGATACGGGTAGATGATGTTTGTCAACATATTTGGATGATATGAAGGAATGTGATGCTCCAGAATCAAATAAAATGGTGGCTGGGTTGGAGTTAGCAAGGAACATACCAATTGCGACGTCCTCAGCCTGTTGTGCTTCCTCAGCAGTGACATGGTTAACGTGGCCACGAGCATAGTTCTGCGGTCCATGGTTCCCTTGATTGCCTCCTCCGTTTGGTCGCTGGTTCTGCTTGGGCACGTTTCCTTGCTGCCCAGGGCCTCTCTTCGGGCACTGGTTAGCGAAGTGGCCTACTTCCCCGCATGCAAAGCATGCCCTGTTGCCTACGGCAGCAGGTACATTGGGGCGGGGATTTTGAACAGGAGCGCCATTGTTAGGCCGGGGCGCAGGAGGCATGGGCACACGGGGTGCTGGTGCAACGAATTGTTGCTGTGGTGACTGACCAGGGCGGTACATAGGAGTGGTTGGTCCATACTGCGGTGCAGGGGGCATGTACCTAGGTCGTACGTTGCTCCCTTGGGGCTGGTATGGCATCTTCCTTTTGCACTCGCGCTCAATCCCTCGGATCTTGTTTTCCACCACAATAGCCTTGTCAACCAGCTTCTGGAAGCTTACGTAGTCATTGTTGAGGAGCTGAACTTGGATCTCATTGTTCAACCCTCTCATGAACAGGTAATGCTTCTTCTGATCTGAGTTGACATCTTCGGGGGCAATACCGGGACAGTTGTATGAACTTGTTGAGATATTCATTCACACTTTTCTGTCCTTCGCGGAGACTTTCAAACTCCTGCCTCTTGAGCATCATTACGCCAACAGGGATGTAGTGGGAGCGGAAACTTTCCTTGAACTCAGTCCAAGTGATTGTCTCCGGGTTGGCATGGGCGTTGCTCAAGGCATCCCACCAGTTAGCAGCTGCTCCCATCAGTTGGTGCGACGCAAAGAGAACCTTCTCTCGGTCGTTGCACTGAACAATGACAAGCTTCTTCTCCATGGATTTCAACCAATCATTGGCCTCCATTGGATCGCTTGCTTGAGCAAAGGTGGGTGGTCGAGTCCTCATGAACTCTCCCAACCTGTTATGAGCCGGCGGTGGTGGTGGCGGTGGTGCCGGAACGGGGTGCTGGTTGGCCTACAACTGACCCAAAGTTTGGATCATGGTTTGCATAAGCTGGTTTTGCATGGCCATTAACCTTTCTAGGTTGTTTTCGCCAGCTCCGGGGTTAGCAGGAACTTCCTCGTGGTCATCTTCCTGGATGTTCCTTCGGCCGGCGTTTCCTCTCACCATCTGTGAGAGAGAACAAAATAGAATAGAAGGTTAGAAGATTAGCTAGGTCCTTTCAACTATATGCATCAAGGTGAGTTGGACTATATATATTAGCCCTTATGAGGATGCGAGCAAGTGCCGAAACATCTCACACCTCCTTCTTCTTACGTGTGGATATGGACAACGTTTTTGAGACGTCCCACAACTCACACTAAGCACATATTCACAAGTAATCATCACAAGGGCCCACTCAACTCCTATTCAAGGATGGTTTCCTATGTCAAGGTGGTTTTAAAGGCCAATCTAGGCTATTCACCCTAGGGCGCTTCCTTTGGTCAGCGTGGCTTAGCTACCTGTGACTCCTATTTAGGGGTGTGACTTGCTGTTAACCCGTGGCTCTAATATCAATCTAAGGTTTCTATTTAGGCGTGTAACCTACTGTCAACCCGTGGCTCTGATACCAAATCTGTGACGCCCTCAATTCTGTGGAAAAAAACATGGAACCGAGAACTAATGCATATGTGTGCCCAGGATGTTCATCACACATACACATACGTTCCACAAACTGAATTCAGATTATATATTACCACGAATAACAGGGTTTATTACAATATCTTATGAGTCTTGGACTCATGCTTACAGCGGAAGTCTTATTTCTATGCAGCGGAAGTCCTTATTTAAATGCGGAAGCAAAAACTAATGCGGAAGCAAAACTAAGCAGAAGTGGCTCCATCTCTACTCCCTCCACAGGCAAGGTTGAGAACAGATCACACGCCATAATGCTCTACTCGGTCTTCATAGTAGTCCTCTCTTGTTGTTGATGAAGAAATAATAATGCAAGTTTGAGTACAATGATGTACTCAGCAAGTGCGGGAAAACACATGATATGCAGCTCATAAACAAGGTAGGCATAAAAGGTTTATTTGCAGAAAAGCAGTTCTGTAAAACCATGATAAAACAACAACTTAAGTTTAAATGTAATCCCAACACGTATTAAATTACCAACATACCTCCATCACTTCCCGTGTTTCATCCGAACATTAACCAATCTTTTATTCATACTCACGAGTACCTCCTCGCATTCGCTACCATCTCACCTCATAAAACAACCACGTCCCACACCGAGACCAATCTCATGTCATGACCCATCAGTCATACAACCATCTCATCTTCCCGGACTCAACAGTTCCAAACCAATAACCATAACCAAGAACCTCCCCAATAACCATTCCAATAACCATTCCAATCTAATCATGGCAGTTTAGCCAGGTGCTCATGACCGTAAGCTCGGCTATCATGATAGTTTTAACAACTCTGCAGAGTTTGTACCTCTTTACCCACAAGTTTGTGATTTCGTCACCCGTCGGCGACTGCAGAACCTCCATTTTACCAGTACACAGCCGTCGGTGTATGGTCAAGAGATCACAAAATAGCTTTTACAAAGGGGTTACTAGATGTATGGACTCACTAAGGTTTCACCGGCAGGCTAGAATCTCCAATTCTCCCACCCACGGGCCCCCTCTTGTGCCATGCAGTTCCCAGGGCAGTCCTCACTCGACTCCCATTCCCCGCGTCTTCCACAGTCCATAACACCCTAGCAACTTACCTAATTACTCAGCTAAGCCGCACCCATACTTGGCCTTGTGGTGGCACTGTTATCCTGGCATGTGCATGCATGAACCTGTCCTTAGATCTACGGCAAGTAAAACCACCATCTCATGCTACCTCATTCACAAACCCAGGCTTGCCTAGATCTCCCTCCAATCCATGTTCATTAACCTCATCAATTACTTATTATTAGTACAAGTGCAGTTAGCTAGACACATCTATCTCGCTTCCCGATCCCAGAGACTTAGCGAAGCATAAAGCAAAAACCATACCCGACTCATAAACTTCCCAGGCGACAAGGGTGGTTTAATCAAAACTAGTAAACTCCTATAAAAGGGTTTCCCATCATGTTTGACTCAGCACACACACTTTTTCACAAAACAAAATAGTTTTACCCAAAACATAGGATCAACATGGTCAAGGAGCACTTGCCTTGTTCTTGCGGTTCCGGTTGTTCTTGATTCTCGAAACCTTGTTGCTGCAGTTCGTCGCAGACAGCTTCTTGAGTTTGTCCTGCTATGTAGGATTCACGTGCATACAAATTAACAACAATCAATATCATGCTCAAACCCTAAACTAGATGCGATGATGCACATGCATGCTATTCTATGATTAGTTTTATTAGATTGATGTGCTCTTGCATGGCTTGCATGGTCAGGGGTGTTCGGATCAAAGGTGGACGTGGCGATGATCTTGTCTTTTAGATCAAACTGATCATCAAGTGATCTGCCCACGAAAACGCTTCTGTTCGAAAGGAATCAAAGAACATATGCAAAGAGATGAACACAGTGATGTCGTAAGGTGGTATTGAAGTCCTACCTCACGCTCTTCTTGTCTTCGGGGTCCTCCTCGGACCGCTTGGTTCTCCTCCGATGATCTCCCTTGTTGTGCTTCGGCGATGTTTCACTCGACGAGTTAAGGCTAGGGCTCCAAGTCGTCGGCTCAGGATTTGAAAGAGAAGCTCGTGGTTCCGGCCAGAGGTTTTTGGGCTCTATTTATAATCGGGAAGAGAAGAGTCCTAATCTGATTGGATCCTGAATAAGAGTCTTACTCAGATCTTTGTTAGATCCTGACGTCTTATCTTTGGCAACATCGTGTAGTTTAGCTCGGTTTCCGTTGCGTACCGGTATCTTCACGCGTAAAAACCGCTCCAGACTCGTTACCTCCGCGGTGATGAGCTTCCGAGCCTGTTATCTCCTCGCCCGCAGAGACGAGCTCCGATTGTGCCGCGTGTCAATCGACCGATACCTCCCCCTCCTTTGAAGGTGAGCTCCGCGCACGCCACGTGTTGGTGTCGGTCTCCCACCCCTCTCCTTCCCTTAGGGACATGCCCCAAGGTCGATACGTGTCTAGCAGCGACGGACCTTCCGGAGATAAGCTCCGGTGGCGACACGTGTTCGATAGACCCGGACTTCTCTGAGATGAGCTCCGTGATTGACACGTATCCCGCGCGATGGGTCCTCTTATTTCCGCGAGGACTAGCTCCGAGGATGACACGTGTCCTATAAAAAATGCCTTTGCTTCTTCCGCAGAGGCTAGCTCCGCGGGCAGCACGTGTCCCACAGGGTCGGGCCTCTTTCCAATTGCGGAGGTGACCCCCGAGCCTGCCACGTAGCTAGTTTAGCGGCGGACCTCTCCCAATTTCTCGGGGATGCGCTGTGAACATGCCACGTGATCTGCTGGCCGTGAAAGTTGCCTTCGGTGTTCTCAGAGAGCTTTATTGGCTATCCTTTTGATACTTGTCTCTGTTCCTACTTTTCTTAAAATGTTTTTCTTTTTCATAAAACATGAACATATGCTGACACCCGAGATGAGGGTGTCACACTCAGGTATCGACACCTTTTCTCTCCTTCGTGGCTTTGCCTGACTGAGTCCTTAGCTCCGCAAGGTACTCAGAGGCCTTCACCAATCTCAGAGTTCTGCACAGACACCTTCCCCGGGTCCTAACTGTATTAGGGACCCCCGGGGGTCTCCGGATCTCGCCCTATGGGGAGGTCCAGATCTGCCGGCCATGTGGCGGGTCCAGAGCCCCTCCTGAGGAGGCGGGGGCCCTGGCCCTGCCGGACACGTGGGGCTTTCGGAGCCCTCCCCTCCGCCGAGGGGGAGGTCCGGTTTCCGCCTACCACGTGGCGAGTCCGGAGCCCCCCTCAGGGGAGGCGGGAGCTCCGGGCCCGCTGGACACGTGGGGCCTTCGGGCCTCGCCCCTGCTGGAGGGGCGGGGCCCGGTTCTTCCAGTCCTATGCCGGAGTAGTTGGTAGCTCCTTCCCCCCGCTTCGTGCAGTCCCCGTTGCTGTAACCTGGAGGTCCTGCACACAGGCAGAGGAAACGTAATTCTCCTCGGGGAATCCTCCCGTCTCCTAGTCTTATTCGGCTTACGATCCTGATCCATTATACGGGGCTTGGGCAATTCTGTGCGCGAGGCGCCGGAGCTCCGGCTCCCTCCGAGGTCCGGGTACGGCCGTCCGATCCCTAGTACCGGGCCGTGCGCCGAGGAAGCAGAGTGCACGTGCTTTGGGTTAATGACCAGGCAAAGCGGTTGTACTCCCCTGTACCTCCGGAGGGCAGGATGCGCATGCTTTGGGCTCGGAGCCGGCTAAGCGGGATACGCACCCTGGACCCCCCATGCACAACGCAGGCCTTTTCTGGAGGTGACCAACTGGCACCGCAACACCTGACTGGGGGAGGCCCGAGAGACTCACTTGGCCATCGGCAGGTGCCTCAAGCGCAACTGCCCTAGGTAAGATAGCGAATGCTGACTATGGATGAGCGCAGGAGAGAGGGAGCTAGATGTACGATGGACATACATAGATAGTGCGATCATAAAAATTAATACGTAATTTAAATGAGCACATGAGAGAGAGCTAAGTAGAACAAGTTTCTGTGTTAATGCCCATAGGTGGAAATCTGGCTGTACATGGAGGCAATGACCCGCCTCGTCTACAAGGGAAGCAAGACTCTCCGCGCTTAGGGTCGGAACCAAGCTAAGCTGGACGTAGTCCTGGGCCGTCCCTTGAGACTTAGCTGCCCCAAGCGTTGTTCCTAAACTCTACGGGATTTATTACAGAAGGGAATGACCCTGTTCTACTAACGCTCGGGGGATAGGACTTACAGTGTTGTTCCATGCCGGGGGTTGGCATGTGTACCTGGGGCGGCAGCTTTTGTGATTCGGAAGGGACCATCCCGGCTTGGGGAGAGTTTATAGGTCCTTCTCGGGAAAGTGCGTGCCACGACACCAAGTTGCCCTTCTGCAGGTCCCTGACGCGTTTGGTTCTTTGGCGGTAGTGCTAGAGCAGCAGCCGAGACCGTGCGTTGTGGGGCGTTACCTGCAGCCGAGTCTCGTCGACGAGGTTGTCATCTTCACGCTGGATCAGGTCCTGCGCGGCTTCTCCTGGACGCCCCCGGGGAGTTCTCCCCTTCTGGCTAAGGCCTTCAAGAGGTAGGTGGACCCGGGCCCGTCTTGGAAGACCCAAAGCGCCTTCCCCTTCTGGCAAGGCCTTCAAGGGGTTGACAGACCTTGAGCGGCTCCCGGGAGGTATGACCGAGGCACGGAGGCGTGCTCTAGGGTGAGGCTGGCCCTTCTTTGCACCATTGTGATTGGTGCTTGGGCTGCTGCGACCACTTGGGGCTTCTCCAAGGTTGACACCGCAACAGTGCAGCCTCCACTGACCTGGGACGGCAACCACAAACGGCTACCGTCCCGGCCCGTCACCATCGGAGCTGGAGTCCTCACCGTTATGCACTGTCTTTATGACACGCTGAGACTCCTGAAACCCCACCTGGTGGGCGGCGCTGACTGGAGCATCGACTTTCTGCTTGCCATCTTTCTGAGGGTGAAGCGGCGCTTCAGCTCTCTGCTGCCTTCCTTTGCGGAAGCGCTCCGCGAGCCTCTGGATATCCCAGCACTCGGCAGTGGTATGGTTGCCGGCGCCATGCACGGGGCATAGCCCGCCCTGGTCACTATCTGGGGCTGGTGACTGCCGCTGCCTTTTGTCAGGGCGTGGCCCCCGAGCTCCACTAGTCGTCGCGGCCGCGGTAACGGGAGCCGCGGACGATGACTTCATCTTGCCACTGCCCCGGTTCTTGGCCTTCTTGCCACCTCCATAGGCAGCAGCGCCGGACCAGGGTTGTCCTCCTGAGTCGGAGGTCGGCAGAGAGTGCCAGTTCCGCCCTTCAGCTGCTCTGGCGCATTTGTCCGCCAGGCTGAATAGCTCAGAGACGTCGCGGACCTCTCTGGTCGCGAGCTTCTCAAGCATTTTCTCGTTCTGGACACCCTGCCGGAACGCCACCACCACAGAAGCACTTTGAATATGCGGGATGGTGTTGCGTACCTGGGAGAACCACTGGATGAAAGAACGCAGCGACTCCCCAGGTTGTTGCTTGATGGCGTGGAGGTCAAGCTCCGTGCCGGGACGGGTGTAGGAGCTGCCGAAGTTGGCGATGAACTGCCGACAGAGCTCTCCCCAGGAAGTTATGGAACCCTGAGGGAGACTCATGAGCCAAGACCGGGCTGGGCCGGTCAAGGCGACGGGGAAGTAGTTGGCCATGACAGCCTCATCCCCTTCTGCTGCAAGTACGGCGGTGGAGTAGATCTGGAGGAACTCCGCCGGGTTAACGCTACCGTCGTACTTTTCGGACAGGTGCGGCCGAAACTTGCGCGGCCACCTCGCGAAGCGAAGGTGGGGTGCAAGGGCCGCACATCCTGCTCCTGTTGCCGCAGGTATTGGTGCCGCGAACGCTTGGTTCGCACCTGGCACAGTGTACCCCGGTATGGGCAAGGCCGCTCCATAGACCGGGGACGCCTCTTGCAGGGCATATGGTTGTGGCATATGCTACGCGGCGTACGCCTGGGGCAGAGCTCGCGTGGCGAAGATCTGCCCTTCAGGCTGGGTCGAGGCCGACGTCATGCTGTCGCTAGCCTCTTGGGTGCGACGCCTTTCTCGACGTCGCTCGAGGAACACTCGGGCATCTTGGCCCAAGTGGCATCGCTCCAGCTCTACCCTCAGGTCCGTCGACGGAAACCTGGTGGTGCTGGAGTCCGCCGTCTGCCCGTCAACCGTTGGCGTGCGCGTCAGTGACACAGCCGGTTGGCCGGGGCGTCGCCCTCGCCGAAACCGAGGGTTTGCAGCGACGACGACGAGGCGGTCCACCTCGCGGGCCCACTGCCGGGTCGCTGAGTGGGGCGCATCCCCAGCAGGTGGGTTGCGCAGTAGTGCTCTTGCTGCAGCTAGCGCATCCCCATGGTGTACGCTCAGCGCTGCAGAAGATCTCACGCTGGTCGGAGCCTGCCTTGCCGGAGTCGGCGTTGCCGGAGTCGGCTGCGGGCTACCAGCTTGTGCCGACACACTCCGTCCTGAGTGCGTCAACATGTACTCCCCGCTGGTCACGGTTCGCCGCGAACGCGGGGGAGGAGAGTTTGCCGCTGAAGGAAGCTTGGTCATCTTCGTCGGCGGAAACTCGTCGCGCAAGGGAAAATCCCCTACCTGGCGCGCTAAATGTCGAAGTGTTCGGGCGACACTTCCCCCGGGCCTGCACTGGGCAGCCCCCGGAGGTTCTTTTTTCGGTGGGGCTAGTCACTTGCGGAGAGCTTGAGCGTATGGACGGGTTAGTAAGAGCTTGACACGACGAGTTTTACGTGGTTCAGGCCGCCGAAGCGTAAAACCCTACGTCCACCGCGAGCTATGGAGCTCGCTGTATTGCTTGTTGCTCAGAACCGGAGTCCTGAGCTTGAGGATGAGTTACAGCTTGGGTGTGTGTCGAAGTGTTCGGTCGACACTTCCCCCGGGCCTGCATAGGGCAGCCCGCGGAGGTTCTTTTTTCGGTGGGGCTAGTCACTTGCGGAGAGCTTGAGCGTATGGACGAGTTAGTAAGAGCTTGACACGGCGAGTTTTACGTGGTTCAGGCCGCCGGAGCGTAAAACCCTACGTCCACGGCGAGCTCTGGAGCTCGCTGTATTGCTGGTTGCTCAGAACCGGAGTCATGAGCTTGAGGATGAGTTACAGCTTGGGTGTGAATGGCTGGAGTCTAGCGTATGAGTTGCGAGAGTGCGAACCCCTGCTAACGTTGCCTACCCGAGCCTTTTATAGTCCAAGGCTCGTGCGGCTTACAAGGGGGGCTCGGGACCCGACAGGTGGTCTCGGGGAGATTGACTGTTATCTACCGTATCTGCAGTTATGCCGGTAGTTGTCTCTGGCGAAGGCTTCTGAGTCTTCGTCTTGCTGCCCTGCCCATGCCGCACGCTAGTCGTAGTGGTTGATGACGGCGGAGGCGGCAGGGGATGTCTTGTCGCTGCGTTTATTGGCTGGCAGGTTCTGACACCGTGCGCCAGTCTGTGATGCGACTGGGCGCAACGGCACCTGACAGAGGCGTGCTCCACGTCTCCGCGTCTTGGGAAGGCGCGGGCCTTGAATACCTTGTACAGGCAAGGTATGGGGCGTCTTTACGCCCGCTGCCTACCGCTCGGGGGCAGGCAGCGCTGTCTGCTGGACACGTGGCGGGCCCGGAGCTCTCCTCTGAGGAGGTGGAGGTCCGGCCCCGCAGGACACGTGGAGCCTTCGGACCTCTCCCCGCGGAGGGGGAGGTCCGGCTTCTGTCGGCCACGTGGCGGGTCCGGAGCTCTCCTCTGAGGAGGGGGAGGTCCGGCCCCGCGGGACATGTGGCACCTTTGGAGCTCTCCCCATGGAGGGGGGAGGTCTGGCTGCTGTAGGCCATGTGGCGAGCCCGGAGCTCTCCTCCGAGGGGAGGGAGGTCCGGCCCCACTGGACACGTGACGCCTCCAGAGCTTTCCCTGTGGAGAAGGGCGAGATACTTAGGCATTTTCCCCTGTGCGCGGGGGTACCCCATATCGCGGGTACCGACAGTGGCCCCCGGGCTCACCTCGGGGGAGGTAACGAGCCCGAGGTGAGGCCTTCTCCTACCCTCGCACTTTCTTGTCTTGAGTACTCCCTGTGCTGGCAGGGTCTTGACAGCTTCGGAGTTCAGCCTCTTAGGAGAGGGTGAAGCCTGGCATCGGAGCTCGGCCCGGCTGTTGGGGCGGAGGTCCGGAAGTCATCGGAGCTCAGGTCCACGAAGGGCGTGAGGTCCGGCATCAGGGCTCGCCTCTGAAAGGAGGGCGAGGGCTGGCATCGGAGCTCGGCCCAGCTGTGGGGGCGGAGGTCTGGAAGTCATCGGAACTCAGGCCAGCGAAGGGCGTGAGGTCCGGCATCAACGCTCGCCTCTGAAAGGAGGGCGAGGGCTGGCCACGGAGCTCGGCCTAGCTGTGGGGGCGGAGTCCGGAAGTCATCGGAGCTCAGGCCAGCGAAGGGTGTGAGGTCCGGCATCAGCGCTCACCTCTGAAAGGAGGGCGAGGGCTGGCCTCGGAGCTCGGCCTGGCTGTGGAGGCGGAGTCCGGCAGTCATCGGAGCTCAGGCCAACGAAGGGCGTGAGGTCCGGCATCAACGCTCGCCTCTGAAAGGAGGGCGAGGGCTGGCATCGGAGCTCGCCCCAGCTGTGGGGGCGGAGGTCCGGAACTGCTCAGCGGTCCCCCCTTTTCTGTCCCTTAGTCTCATTTGGCTTACTGTCCCAGGCCGGAATACGGGGCTTGGGTAATCCAGTGCACTTGGTCCCGGAGGTCTGGCCCCACCCCAGTCAGGGTGTAACCGTCCGGCCCCCTGGTACCCAGACCGCAGCGCCGGGGGGCAGAGTGTGCATGCTTTGGGTGCAAGACTGGGCAAAGCAAGGCTCCTGACCCCCCGGTCTAGCGTAGGTCTTTTCTCGGAGGAGACCAACTGGCGGTACAGTACCCTTACAGGGGGAGATCCAAAAGACCACCGGGCCTCTGGCAGGTACCCCAAGCACTACCGCCTTCGGCAGGACGGCAAATATCGACTATGCATGAGAGCAGGAAAGATGAACCGAGTGTACAATGAACGCACACTGTCTAGAGCGTGGGGAGGTGCTCATATAAATTAATGCGTAATTTAAATAAACACCTAAGTAAGCATGGTGAACTTACTGGGGTGGCGTCGGAGCGCCTGTCTTCACGCAGAGCGGGTCATGCGTGGCTTCGTCGTACGCCGGACACGGGGGACCCCCATGGTGATCTCAGGGGGAAGCACGGCTTCGGCCCCGCATACCATGTGGAAGGGTAGTTCCCGTGACCCGGCCCTGGGAAGTCCGGCTGGCCCTCGACATGGAGGAGCCGGTATCCCCCGACGGCTTTGGGTGCGCGTCTGCACCGGTTGTGTGGGTCTGCTTGGCGTGGACCTGGCACGCATTGCATCCCTAACCGGTTTGACGGCGTCCAGGTGGCTCTCGGTCAGTAGGAGCCATGCCGGGTGGCTTAACCGACCAGCGTGCGGGACGATGAGCGTTCCCAGCACTCGCCTCCTTGGACTACTGCGAGCTATTCGCAGCCTTCCTCCTGGGTTATGCACCGCAATAGGATGTCGTGGCGCCACGCCAGTAAAGATACCAGCGCGTAGCACTTAGCCATCCGCACCACCCGTTCAGCGAATGCACGTTCATCAGGAAGGATGTCCTTCAAGGAGCCCCGGACCTCCGTGGTCCATGCATCGGGACTACTTGAGCTTCTGGATCTTGAGCCCTGGGTTGCACGGAGTCCCCAGTGACGCTTACGATCCTTTGGCGGCATCCATGGCTGCCGGGACTGCCTAGCTTCGAGGCACTGGTTCAGCCCCCTTCGCCCGGCTCGGCGGGTCGGGCTGTGGACCGCAGCAACATCCTCTCGAAGACTCCTTCGGGCGCAGGGGCTCCGATGGAGGCCTTCGTTGAGAGGTCGTCAGCTGCGGCCTTGCCAGCGCGCGGTACATGGCGCAGGTCCAAGGCGAGGAAGTCTTTCTCCAACATCCGCACGTGGAGCAGATAAGCAGCTAGCTGTGGGTCATTGCAGGGGCATTCACCCTTAACTTGCTTGATAACTAGCTGGGAGTCGCCCTGCGCCAACAACTGGCGAGCGCCCAGAGACAGGACTGTCTTTTAGGCCAAAGATGAGTGCTTCATACTCTGCCAAGTTGTTGGTTGCCTTGGAATTGAGACGCACCATGTACCCAGACTGCTCCCCCGATGGCATGAGAAGCAGTACGCCGGCACTGGCCCCCTGCTTTCGCGAGGAGCCGTCGAAGAAGAGCGTCCAGTGAGGCCCGGTGAAGACCGGAGCTCGGTACATTGGTTCACCGTCTTCGCAGCCCCCTGGGTCAGCCTTCGTTGGCGTCCACTCAGCCACAAAGTTAGCCAGTGCTTGGCTCTTGGCTGTCTGACGTGGTCTGGAGCTCAGCTTGAACTCTGCCGTCTTCGGGCTGTCTTCTGGCTTCGGAAGCTGGCAGTGAGTGCCAATTCCGCCCTTCGGCTGCTCTGGCGCACTTGTCCGCCAGGCTGAAGAGCTCAGAGGCATCCCAGACCTCTCTGGTCGCAAGCTTCTCAAGCATCTTCTCGTCCCGGACACCCTACCGGAACGCTACCACCACAGAAGCACTTCAAATGTGCGGGATGGTGTTGCGTACCTGGGAGAACCGCTGGATGAAGGAGCGCAGTGACTGCCCAGGTTGTTGCTTGATGGCGTGGAGGTCAAGCTCCGTGCCGGGACGGGTGTAGGAGCTGCCGAAGTTGGCGATGAACTGCCGGAAGAGCTCTCCCCAGGAAGTTATGGAACCCTGAGGGAGGTTCATTAGCCAAGACCGGGCTGGGCCGGTCAAGGCGACGGGGAAGTAGTTGGCCATGACAGCCTCATCCCCTCCTGCGGCAAGTACGGCGGTGGAGTAGATTTGGAGGAACTCCGCCGGGTTGACGCTGCCGTCGTACTTTTCGGGCAGGTGCGGCCGAAACTTGCGCGGCCACCTCGCAAAGCGAAGGTGGGGCGCCAGGGCCGCACATCCTGCTCCTGTCGCTGCAGGTGTTGGCGCCGCGAACGCTTGGTTCGCCACTGGCACAGTGTACCCCGGTATGGGCAAGGCTGCTCCATAGACCGAGGGCGCCGTTTGCAGGGCATATGATTGTGGCATATGCTGCGTGGCGTACGCCTGGGGCAGAGCTCGCGTGGCGAAGATCTGCCCTTCAGGCTGGGTCGAGGCCGACGTCATGCTGTCGCCAGCCTCTTGGATGCGACGCCTTTCTCAACGTCGCTCGAGGAACACTCGGGCATCTTGACCCAAGTGGCATCGCTCCAACTCTGCCCTCAGATCCATCGACGGAAGCCTGGTGGAGTTGGAGTCCGCCGTCTGCCCGTCAACCGTTGGCGTGCGCGTCAGCGACTCAGCCGGTTGACCGGAGCGTCGTCCCCGCCGAAGTTGAGGGTTTGCAGCGGCGATGACGAGGCGGTCTACCTCGCGTATCCACTACTGGGTTACTGAATGAGGTGCGTCCCCAGCAGCTGGGTTGCGCAGTAGGGCTCTTGCTGCAGTTAGCGCACCCCTGTGGGGTTCGCTTATCGCTGCAGAAGATCTCATGCTGGTCGGAGCCTGCATCGCCGGGGTCGGCGCTGCCACAGTCGGCTGCTGGCTCCCAGCTTGCGCCGACACACTCCGTCCTGAGTGTGTCGACATGTACTCCCCCTGGTCACGGTTC
This sequence comes from Neostapfia colusana, assembly GCA_030760725.1. Lineage (NCBI taxonomy): Eukaryota > Viridiplantae > Streptophyta > Magnoliopsida > Poales > Poaceae > Neostapfia > Neostapfia colusana. The sequence goes on from JASWHV010000005.1 coordinate 13,434,510, forward strand.
GCCGTGAATGCGGGGGAGGAGAGTTTGTCGCCAGCCTCTTGGTTGCGACGCCTTTCTCGGCGTTGCTCGAGGTATACCCGGGCATCTTGGCCTAAGTGACACCGTTCCAGCTCTGTCCTCAGATCCGTTGACTGGAGCCTGGTGGAGCTGGAATCTGCCGTCTGCTCGCCAACCATTGGCGTGCGCATCAGCGACACAGCCGGTTGGCCGGAGCGTCGTTCCCGCCGAAGTCGAGGGTTTGCGGCGGCGACGACGAGACGGTCTACCTCACGAATCCACTGTTGGGTCGCTGCCTGAGGCGCATCCCCAGCAGGCGGACTGTGCAGTAGCGCTCTTGCTGTAGCTAGCGCACCCCCACCGGGTACGCCCAGCGCTACTGAAGACCTGATGCTGGTTGGAGCCTGCATTGCTGGGGTCGGCGCTGCCAGAGCTGGCTGCTGGCTCCCAGCTTGCGCCGACACACTCCATGCTGAGTGTGTCGACATGTACTCCCCTTGGTTACGATTCGCCGCGAACGCGGGGGAGGGGAGTTTGCCGCTGAAGGAAGCTTGGTCATCTTCGTCGGCGGAAACTTGTCGCGCAAGGGAAAAGCCCCCTACCTGGCGCGCCAAATGTCGAAGTGTTCGGTCGACACTTCCCCCGGGCCTGCACTGGGCAGCCCGCGGAGGTTCTTTTTTCGGTGGGGCTAGTCACTTGCGGAGAGCTTGAGCGTATGGACGAGTTAGTAAGAGCTTGACACGGCGAGTTTTACGTGGTTCAGGCCGCCGGAGCGTAAAACCCTACGTCCACGGCGAGCTCTGGAGCTCGCTGTATTGCTGGTTGCTCAGAACCGGAGTCCTGAGCTTGAGGATGAGTTACAGCTTGGGTGTGAATGGCTCGAGTCTAGCATATGAGTTGCGAGAGTGCGAACCCCTGCTAACGTTGCCTACCCGAGCCTTTTATAGTCCAAGGCTCGTGCGGCTTACAAGGGTGGCCCGGGACCCGACAGGTGGTCCCGGGGAGATTTACTGTTATCTACCGTATCTGCAGTTATGCCGGTAGTTGTCTCTAGCGAAGGCTTCTGAGTCTTCGTCTTGCTGCCCTGCCCATGCCGCACGCTAGTCGTAGTGGTTGATGACGGCGGAGGCGGCAGGGGATGTCTTGTCGCTGCGTTTATTGGCTGGCAGGTTCTAACACCGTGTGCCAGTCTGTGATGCGACTGGGCGCAACGGCACCTGACAGAGGCGTGCTCCACGTCTCCGCGTCTTGGGAAGGCGCGGGCCTTGAATACCTTGTACGGGCAAGGTATGGGGCGTCTTTACGCCCGCTGCCTACCGCTCGGGGGCGGGCATCGCTGTCTGCTGGACACGTGGCGGGCCCGGAGCTCTCCTCTGAGGAGGGGGAGGTCCGGCCCCGCAGGACACGTGGAGCCTTCGAACCTCTCCTCGCGGAGGGGGGAGGTCCGGCTTCTGTCGGCCACGTGGCGGGTCCGGAGCTCTCCTCTGAGGAGGGGGAGGTCCGTCCCCGCGGGACATGTGGCACCTTCGGAGCTCTCCCCATGGAGGGGGGAGGTCTGGCTGCTGTAGGCCACGTGGCGAGCCCGGAGCTCTCCTTCGAGGGGAGGGAGGTCCGACCCCACTGGACACGGGATGCCTCCGGAGCTTTCCCTGTGGAGAAGGGCGAGATCCTTAGGCATTTTCCCCTGTGCGCGGCGGTACCCCATATCGCGGGTACCGACAGTGTGAATGGCTAGAGT